>JAENHJ010000152.1:0-1200000 GCA_025330945.1 Mucuna pruriens | reverse complement strand
AGCATTCAAATCAGAGTAAGAAGACTCCAATTTGTTGCTCAGCAAAGCAAGAACATTGGTATAGGGCATGGATACTCAACGCCACAACTAGAATGCAATGATTTTTTCTTAATTACGAACTATTCTTATCAGAATACAGCAAAACACTCTCAAGCAGAACAAAAAATATATACAAAAGAGAATCTAATCCCACAAATAACAATCAAGTATGAAAAAATCGATCCAAGAGACAAATAAGATGAGATGATATGAAGAATCAAATTAAAGAGCACATAACTAGCGCTAGGTTACGATATTCAGTATTTTGAAAACACAAGTCTATAGTAGAGAAAATTCTTGCCTGGGTTTGATTTGGTTTGCTTGCAGAAAATGCTTCCTCTTGTTTGAATCTGAAAAAGATGAAATGGAGAGTGGGGGTGAGGTATATATAAATACGAAGGGAGGAGGAGACTAGAGGCAGTGGTGAGATCCGTAACAACCAACGGGAGGAGGAGGAGATGAGAGACAGTGGTGAGATCCGTAACAATCAACGGGAGGAGGAGTCGAGAGGCAGTGGTGAGATCCGTAACAACCAGCGGGAGGAGGAGACGAGAGGCAGTGGTGAGTTCCATAACAGCCAACGGGAGGAGATGAGAGGTAGGAAAATGGTGGTCGGGCCGTAACAACCATAAGTTCTACAAATCGATACACATTTTTTTTTCATTTCTTTATTTTTTTTATTTTTTTATTTATATTAACAATATTTTTTATTATAATTAAATATATTTTATTTATGAATAGAGATTATCGAAAGAATTTTATAATATATTCAATTTAATAAATTTAGTTTTATAATATATTTTATTTTATTTTATTATAATAGTTATTTAATGAAAATTTTTCTTACGAATTTTATTGCGAATTTTTCTGTGAATTTTATTGTAAATTTTCTTGTAAATTTTCCTGCGAAAAAAATTTGTAGGTATTATTTTTTGCGGATTTTAAATTTGTATGAAATATTTCCTGTAATTATTTATTTTCAAATAAATTCGTAGGAAGCAAAAAAAAATCTATGAAATTTTCTACCATTTTTATCTACAAAAACAAATCCTGCGATTATTGAAATGGTAACAAAATTTGCAAGAAGTTTCTACGGATATATTTTGGTAGTAAAATTCGTAGGAATTTCTTACATATTATATTCCACAATAAAATAAATTTTCTACGATTATTGAAGTGGTAACAAAATTTGCAACAAGTTTTCACGAATATATTTTGGTAACAAAATTCGTAGAAATTTCTTACAAATTATATCCCACAGCAAAATTCACATAAAATTTCTGCAAATTATTTTTTGTTAAATAGCATATTTCTAGTAATGAGGCTGTGAAGTCACGTTAAGAGCGTATTTTTCATTCTAGACGTGGGTCCAAACATCACTAAGTGCATTTTGAAAAAAAAAGTTTGCAAATATAATTTGAATAAAAAATGTTATAAGCTCAATTTTAATAAAAATAAATGAGTATATTATAATAATGTAATTTACTTTTGGATATTTTTATCCAAAAGTACGTACTTGACGTTGCTACCACAAAATTCCAAATCAAAAGTGCCAACAAAAAACTGAACTTTAAAAAGCAACCTTAATGTTTTGAATTGAAACACAATTCAACAAACTGAGGGGGCAACAAAACATGAGTATGCAAAAGGCCAAACTAAACATTCCAAAACCTTGAACCATAAAAATGGAAATGTTTTGAGAAAAAACCAAATCAAATCACTTAAAAAAAAAAACGGTTTCCTTCGAACCATTTTCATAAAGTAATTCAATTCTTTTAAAAAATATTGAACCATGCATCGGGTGCAAAAAATCCAAACCAAAACATTTATGCAAAACAAGTTTAGTTCAGTGTAATAAATATTGAACCATGCATCGGGTCAAACTGAATTCAGTGTAATAAAAGGAAGCTGAAAGATGTCAAACGATCATCCAACCATGCTCTAAAAATGTCTTGTGATTCATAATACAGATTTTGAAATTCACAATAGGCAATTTTTAGTTCTTATGGCATTATGTTTTATTCTTAATGGCCAAAAGGTACTACGGAACATAATTGTTCAATCCCAAAACATACTTCTCAACCGTTGTAACGAACAGTTATACTTGTATTTTGTCCTCCATAGTATAGAAGTACACTCTTTCACTTAATCCAAGTTTTATAGCATACTTTTCCAAATGCAGTGGGGGAAAAAGTACTCAATGAAAAACTAATTGAATCAAAGTTATGTTCCCCAATCAAATACTTCCCATGAGTTTCCGTCTCCAAGAAGGGTGGTTTGCATGACATAATATTAGCAAGTGGAAACACAAAAAATGTTTATTACATTTCTTCTTACATCAAGATTTACTGTTTATTTCCCAGGACAGCCAACAGAAACAAGACAATTCATACGGATTGCAAGTCATGGAAAATAAATGATTTCAACTAACTTGTCAAGATCAGAAAAAGCACGTTTGAACTTTTTCGATAGCACAAAGCAAACAAACACTGAAAGCAAACTTCAGAGTTCAAACAAAAGGCAATGAAAGAAAAAAAGGTCAAAAGGTCCCTTTGTCATGGCCCATACCTCACCTTTTATTCTTGTAATGATACCAAGAGTTTAATGATCATTGATTGATAGTGTAGAATAGTTTTACACTGTATCCAATCATAAATCACTGCTTGTATGGTTTTAAAATAATTATTGTAAAAATCAACAAACTTAGATTTATATTGGATGATTGTGTAAACCTATTTTCCATTTTTAGTCCATAATCTATTTTCTCTTATACTTATTGCATCAATAGTGTTTCAAAAGAAGTAGTAGGTTCAAATTCTAAAGGAAGGTAATGACCAGTAGACTTGTGGAAAGAGACAGAGAGGAAGGATGAAGGCCCCTAAAGTTTACCATGGTCATGTTATATACTCAGAAATAACTATGGTAAAGTGACCAGTAATTTACCATGGAAATCGAACTTAAAGATCATCAGAATATACCATTCAAACCAAAATAGCTATGAGATCAGGTAATCATTAAATATACTTTTGCTATCTAAGATACATTCCGTCCAGTGAGAACCAAAAACAACTGTTCAGGCTATGCCGGCAAGAAATTAACTTGTTCCCTCACTAACTCATTTAACCATTCATTCAGAAAAGTCCAACAACTAGGTAAAAACTGACCACCAACAGAATATCATGATCTAGCCTCCAAAATGTCTGATTGCAAATGCACTAATTTACCAATGATTAACGCTTCTTCTTGCTTCCTTTTGCACTGGATTTTGATGGGGTAGCTACCAAGTATACAAACAGGACCATGATGGAGATCACTGAGATTAGAGATCCATACTTAGCCAGCAACCTCTGTGGACAAGAACAGTTTGACATTAAGGTAATGACTTCACACCATGGTACATCTATTGCAAAGAATTTCATTAAAGAGATATTAAAGGTAGCATTATTTTCTTGATGAATCACATGGCTGCAGAGAAAAATGCACAACTAAGCAAAAAAACAGATAGACTTTATTTTCTGTGCTGTCGCTAAACACAACTTATCAAATCATCCATTTCTTAAAAATGGATCAAGCACCAGAAAGGTGAATGAGACCCACTTAATCCATCTCATCATGCTTGACATATGACATGCAAAATTAATTATCAGAATAGGCCACCCCCATGCTAATCAATTGCATAATTTTAAAGTTTGCAACTACAGAGAACATAAAATAATTGTTCATACCTTAGCCTGAGATATCAGGTCCAATCAAGTCAGAGTACATGAAAACAAAAAGTAACACATCAGTCAACACAATCAACTGATTGATTCGTGTAACTAACAAGTTCAAGCATACAGGAAACATACCCATTCAAACTTCTTCTCAGGAGGTCTATCAGCAAGAACATCCAAAGGCAATATGGGAGTTGATAATGCCTCCTAATAGCAAAAACTTTTACAATAAGAAACAAGTTGCTCATCAAAAATGAAAATAGACAACAATTGCAACAGATATTAACCTGCAAAGCAGACTTTGTGGGGACACGGAACTTTATGACAGCTGGTTCACCAGAAAATACTCCCTTTGTTTTTGCCTCCAGCTCAAATGTGTGAGAAAGGATGCCACCACTGAAAATAGCATGATTTGTTTGTTAAAAGAGATGAACTAAAATGCAGCAGAACAGAAACAGGAGGTAACCCCAAGAAGAAATTACAGCAAACAATATGAAACTCACGCATCAAGCCTTTCCCATGACTTTGAAGTGCTACCACTGATTACATCAAAAGTGTCACTTGGCCAGCTATCGTCTGCTAAACTTACATCATATGCCGTCCTTTAAAAAAACAATAGGAAATGGATAAGTAAAAATTAGTAGCAAACATAGGTTTTCAAAATAAAAATAGATACATAACAGTATCAATATGTAGTTCTTTTCTGAATAATAGAAAATCCTATATTGATCAACTCAACAAGTGGACAAGGAATTACAATTTACAAGGCTCGTTTCCATAAACATGCTAACCTCTTACATTAAAGAGATAAACAGAAGAACTCAAGAGATCATAAGATTGGGAAATAAAACCATGATTCAACAGAAGCGACAGCACAAAGTCCCATCTTATTGATTTACACCCTTTCTACTACCCTACCATTGTCCGTGCCGGTCATTAACCCAATCCTATAAAACACAAGAAGAGATTGTGCATTTTGGTACACTCCTCCAGCCAATCCTTAACAAGTAAGGCAGCAAACTAACGGCGTGTTTGGTTTCACATTTTAGGCGACATGCACCAGATCAGACACAACTATTTGCCGTTTCAGCATTCATTCTCATTTTGACAGGAAATTGAAAGCAAATATTTGTTGTTTCAGTGTTCATTCTCATTATTTGCCATGAAATTGAAGGGTAACATGTGTATCTAACGCAACTCCAAACACACACTAAGCAATACAACATGCTATTCACTTCTCCATTCTCTGAAAACACCCACTCATCAAATTACAGGAAGCACCACCAAATGCCCTCAAAACCCCAATCGAACAACCAAATTCAATTTTTTTCACATCAAGAGAAGCACCATCAAACTATACAGTAACTCTCCATCTCATCAACAATCAGATCAAAACCGAGAGAGCAAAAACACCTTTCCTCCCACTTACCAACTCATGCAAGCATAAGCAACACAGCCCAGATGCTTAAAAACAAAAGCTACAGACTTTTACCATTTTTATCTTCTTTTAGGCTGATCAAACATTACCCTTTTTCTTAACCCCCCATACCACTTAAAGCAAAACAAAAAACCCCAAGATCCAGTTAAAAAATCTTTACCTTTACCAACATCTACTAGCAAAGCACAATCGCACAAACCCACAAACATTCACGAAATTAAAAATTCCCAAAACTCCAATTCAAGCATTTAACGACGGCATGCACGTAATTGGGATCTCAGACATAAAAATTGGAAAAAGGGAAGAACTGATTGCAGATCGGAGCATACGAGGTTCCTTGGTTGTAGATGTCGACAGTGACGAAGACCCTTTCGGCGCCTGACTTGAGCCTGTTGAGGGTGGCCTTCTTGTGGGCGACGATGAAGGGGACATCGGAGGAAGCGTGCGAGCAGAGCAACAGGGAAGCTAAGAGCGCAAACGCAATCAGAGCCTTCGCGATTGGATCCGCCATTGGCACTGTAGAGAGAGAGAGAGAGTCAATGAGGAAGGAAGAGAGAGACAGAGAAAGAAGAGAACGTGGGACTTTTTATTTTATGTGGTTTGGTTGTGCTTGCGATCTGGGGCAATTCGAACACTAGGGTTGAAAAGAATCGCAGGATGCAAACAAATAAAATACTCCCTTCTATATATCTAAAATTATTTTTTTCCTTTCCCACTTTTCAAATATTTGTATAAGATACACACAATCCAATTATTTTTCCAAGGCAGATAAATGTTTTGTATACATCAAATTTGAAATAATTATTTTCAACGAATTTATTTTTATTATTATTTTTAATTAAACATTTTTAATTATTTATTTAAATGATAATATTCTTAGATTTTTTAAAAAATTTTATCTCGTTTAATTTATTATTGTTAATATTTTATTTCTAAATTAAATTTTAATAATTTTAAAAAAATAATAAATAAAATAATTATTTATTATAAAAAACTTGATAAATCAAGTAGTATTGACTTTCACTCAAGTAATTACGACTTTCAATATCTAAAAATCAAATCTCAAATTTTGGTTAAGAACATAAACATCAAAACTATTCTAACAATTTTTATTATTTATTATAAATTTTAATTATATAAAATAAATATTTATTTTATGTATTGTAGAAATTAAAATATAATTATGACATGAAATGAGTAAATAAAAATATAATTATTCTATTTTTTGCCACAAATTATTATATACGGTAATCTTGACTTTTATAATAATAATTTTTAGAATTCATGTTAACATTATTCTTGATAGTTGAAAACATAATTTTTTTACAATGACTTTGCATAAATTTTAAATACTATAAAATTAAATAAAAATAAGAATACAATATGTTATTTTATAATATGTACTACATAATATATTAAATAATATATATACTAATATATTTAATTTTTATATAACTAAAATTTATGATAATAAATATTTTAAGTATATAAATTATAATTTTTATAAATAAATTTTATTAAATATATAAATTATATTTTAAATTTATAATAAATATTTTATATTAATTTTTCTGAGAAAAAGATAAATAATTTAATTGATATTATGATACAAGGTTATTTTTAATTATTGATAAGTTTTTAAAATATATTAAAATTTAATTTAAAAATAAATATAAAAAGCTTAAATATGTTTTGAAGTCCATGTAAATATGATTTTGTTTGGTTTTAGTTCTTTCAAAAAAAATTGTTTATCTCTAACATTTTCTTAATATTCTTATCACTAAGAATAATTAGTTTAATGTTAATATGATTAAGAAAAAAATAATATTAACTAAGATCATTATGGTAATAAAAAATAATTTAAATTATGACAATAAAATTATTTTTAAGTAAACGATTCAATTAATTAATATATTTATTATTTTATAAAAATAAAATAAATACATATACTTTACTTTTATAACTTAATTTTTATAATATTACGAGCAATGATTATTATTACTTTTGATAATTTTACTTTATAATTAACTAATCTACATTTAATTTTGTATTTTCAAAAACATATATATAAATTAATTATGTTCATATAATTAAATTTTAATATATTATTTTTTATGTTATTTTTACATTCTAATACATTAATTTTGACTAATATAATTTATTTCTTTAATATATCTCAAATAATAATTTTCTTTAAAGATAAAAATAAATTAAAATATAATATATTAAAAGTAAATTATATTACAATTATTCAAAATTAATAAATTAAAATATAAAAATAACATTAAAATATATTAAATTATAAATGTCTAAATAAATTATAATTTTAAAAAATAAAATATTAAAAATAAAGTAGTGAATTGAAAATTAAAGATAATATTAAAAGCAATAAAAATATTATTTTATCACAAAGTCTTATATTCTAACCTTATTACTACCATTATTTTTTTTTGTGAGAAAAAGAAGCAAAAGTTTTCAAAGATTAATAACTTCTAAAAAACTTCCACAAGTTGAATCAACTAAAACAAAAACAATAAAAATTGAGGTAAAAAAATAAAAAATATGATCTATTATACTACTATAAAATGCATGTTTACTTCATGATAGACATGAAAGAAGTGACTAAGATCATTTGTCCCTTCTCGTGTGTCACATTACTTATTGCACCAATTAACCGTTGACACATCAATTAAAATTTCATACAGTTAACTTTCTATTTTACCCACCCAGCTATTTTTGGATCAGATATGAAACTACTCACTTGACTCGGTTAAAATTTCGCTTCAATTGAACTAGTTTTGCCTTCTCCTTTAGGTGATGATTGTTGCTTTACTTTTGTGTCGACTCGACAATGTTCTATTCTCTATCTATCAACAATTGTTCGCTCTAGTTTTCAGCCTCTAAATGGCTTTGCAACTAAGGCTAAATATCATTTTGCACAAAGATGCATCAAGGGTGAATGCTATTGAGGACTACCTTTCGACAGACGAAGAATGGTGTTGGAGATCAAAACTCACTTACTTGTGAGAAAAGTTTGGGATATTGCAAAGGCATTTAATGGATCCTTTGCAGGTATGTATGTGTGAAGGTGTTGAAGAAATTCCAAAAAGAGATGTCAATGATGATGTGATTGACAGCATAACCATTGAGAACACTATCTCTATTAACAAGTTTAGTGATCTAAATGACCATGGCATGGAAGGAATAATCACTGTAATTGTCTTTCTTACCGACAACGAATAATTCCTTAAAGAATTTAGGGACATTAAGTGGGGACAATAGTTCACAAATGTTGAGTTTGATAGTACTAGGGTAGATGAAATCAGTGACAATGAACACAAAATAGAAGAGTTGTTATGGGCTTTTGTTGGAGGAGAGTATGCAAATGAAGTTTTTTAGGTTAGGAGTTTTAGGTTTGGGTTGTAAGATAGAGTGGATGGGGAAAAGAGAAAGTGAACTATACGAAATTTTAATTGATGTGTCAAGGTTTAATTTGTGGGACAGGTAATGTGATATAGGAAAGGAGAAAAGTGATTTCAATCCTAGGAGGAGAACATCATGGATCCTAAATGAGCAAATTCTTTAATCAGTAATGCTAAACTATAGTTAGGATAGTGTATCCATCTATTATCAAATTGAAGGCTACTTTGGTGTCTGATTCAATGCAAATATTGGTAAACTCCCCTGCATAAGTAAGTTTTAACTCTTTCTTAATGTCCCATAATTTAGCCAAAGTAATGGAGCAAGATTCAACATGAGTTGAATATCCCAACATATACATGGAATTATAATAACAATCACCCATTACATACGTAGCTTCTTCATTAGTTATGTTTACTATCCAATCTGAATTAATCTTAACAAAGGATGATGTCGATGGAAGTCATCTAATTGTTATGTCAATGATATAAGACACAATATCATTCATTAAGGATTTGTTAAAAGATTCGCATGTGATTACATGAAACACTCTAGTTTGTGCTCTTATTACAATAGCCATATCAACTTTCCTACTACCCTTGAGCATCAAATTATTCCTGTTTTGTCATATACAATCCAATGCAAAAGAGAACAAGTCCATTTGTATTGGAAGATGCTTTCTCGACCTAAGATTCGAATTCACTCTATGACATCATCTGAAGAGAAACTGAAAGGGTATCTTTGACTTAGGAGATGCCACCAAACAATCATTACCTTTATATAATCATGCATAAGGTGAAAGATAGATTCAAGTTTTTATGCATAGATTGGCCATGTTTTTTATTACACAATATGTCTTTGGAGCCTTTACTCATTCATGACTAGGATATCACAAACTACTTTCCAAACATGGAACTAAACTTACTTCGACACCTTACGTTTCCATATAATCATAAAGGTGGGCTCATTAGGAGTATGGAAAATATTAGAAAACAAATTATAAGTTGCCTTAGAGGAGAATTCTTCATCTTAAAACTCTACTCCTAAACCACCACATCATTCTCTTTCTCCACGTAAGGGGACCAAGGCACAAATTTGTTCAAAAACCCAAAGAGGAAGATGATGCTACAATTTGGAGGTGTCTCATTGGTTCATTGTATTAGTGAAGCAAGTTATTGACATTGCACTCTCAACTTTCGAGGGAGGAAGAAACGCTAGTGACGATAACCTTCTACAAAAAAGAACTCAAATTTGTTCAAAAATTAGTCAACTTACCATTATGAACCCTTAAACCCAATTTATCTCACACATTGTGCTAGGTTGCTTTCGATCCATTTCAGATATTAGAACTAGGTCAATTAACATTTATCGATAAATTATGTAATTGGTCTCTCTATTTATTTACATAATTCAATTTGACTCATTTATACTAAAATTTTCAATTTGATCAATCAATTCTTGAAATCAAAGCAATCTTTCTCTTTTCATTTAAAATTAGTAACGTCATCAACTTGTGGAAGCTAAAGAATTGGAACCATACTAAAATACAAATAGTGGCTGTTTTCAACCGCTACTATAATAATTTTATTTTTATAATTAAAAATAATAAAATATTATAATTTGATTAAAAAATTATGTTTTAAGATGGTTGTGGTTTTAACCACCATAATAATAAATTTATTTTTAAATTATAAAATAATAAAATTATAATTTAAAACAATCACAATATTTAAATAATTTAATAACATTAACTATTATAATAATTTTTAAAATTATAATAAATTTAAATTTAAATTTCAAAATATTATAATAAAAGAATGTAATTTAAATATTATAAAATTACTGTCTTTTATTATAATATTTTTAAATTTAAAATAAAATCATTATAATTTTATAAATATTATAATAGTAAAAGTTATTAAATTATTTTAATTTAATATTTATTTAAAATATAATATTTTATTTTAAAATTAAAGTTATTATAATAACACCTAAAAACAATGATTATTTCAAAATTATAATTTAGAAAAATAATTATTATTTTGGGGTTAAGAATCATAACCATCTTAAAGTATAAAATTCTTAATTAAATTATAATATTATTATTATTTTATATTATGAAAATAAAATTATTATATTGGCAGTTGAAAACTATCATTATTTATAATTTAATATTGTTACTCATCACTCTTTTTGAACAGAAAGGACAAGATTGCATGGATTTTAAGAATTAAGAGATCAAATTGAACTTTTTAATAATAAAGGAACCAAATTGAACCATGTAAATAAATAGAGAGACCAAATATATAATTTAACCATATTTATTCAAAGAAAATGGAGGATATCCGAGCCACAATTATACTTCGAACAAATTGTCTACACCTAAAGGTGTCAATGATTATTGAGTAGCCTTCAACCTAGTTTCACTATAGATATTGATTAATAGTGCTCATCTCCTTTAAATTTAATCCACCACCATCGCTTTTAAGTGTACATATGGAGCTTAATGATGTCATATGAATCTTCTAGACTAATTAATATTTCTACATATAAAGTTATTACATTTTTTGTCAATAATATTACATATAAACTTTAGTAACATTGTTGATTGTATCACATATGTCAATAATGCACGAACCATTGATTTGGTCAAAGTAACTTCAACAAATTATGGTTGTTTGACCTTCCAAACATTAAACCTCTCATTTACCTAGTCCACAATAAAGTGATAGGTATCTATATTGACCTTTTATGGAGTATAGGTATCTTGAGATACTTTCCCAAGTCATCAATCCATTGAAATCTCAATTCTTTGCTAATTTGCACTTTGACTTGCCAAGAAACATTTTTAGAAAAATAAATTCAAATTTTATCAAAGCTCACATTTTGTCTAGAACTTTTGCGAAATAATTGATGATTCTAATAAGCTCTATCGAACTGACTTTTATTTTTGCATACAACAAAAATATTAGCAAAGGCTAGGTGTAGAGTTGAGACCCCCCTTGAGAAAGCTAAAGGATACCAAATTTTATTCTCCATAGTCATATTAATAAACTAAAATAATGTTTCAATGTGCATAACAAATAGGTAAGGTGAGAGATTATCTAAATATTGAATCCATTTTGAAGGTTTAAACTCCTCCAACATTTCTCTATTCAAAAAACTTTCTTACTGCCATTATATTTTCTTACATGACCAAAAAAATCATTGTTCATAATATATTAAAAAATAATTATAATAGTAAATTATATGTAATTATCTTATTAATAGAAAATAATAAATATATTAATTAATTAAATTGTATACCTAAAAATAATCTAATTATCTTAATTTAAAATATTATTTGTTATCTTAATTACTATTATTCTTTTTATTAGTCATGTTAGTATTAAACTAATTAGAGTTAATACTAAAAAAAAGTTAGAATTTAAAAATGACAAAACAAATTATAAGAACTAAAATTAGACACAATCATATTTGTAAAAACTTAAAACATATTTAAGTTATATAAAAAAAAATATATTAAAAGCGACAATTGGTTAAAAAATCAAGTATATAATAGTATGATATTATAAAAAAATGAGCTATTTGTTAAATCAAATCAAATTTAAAATTAAAATTAAAAAATATATTTTAAAAATAAAAATAAATAAATACTCAATATATGAAATCAAATAGCACCATCCATGAGAATAGTAATGCCTTTTAAAACACTTATTTGAGAATAACTTATAACAACACTTTCATTAAAAAATAAGTTTTAATATAATTATCGTTTTAATTAAGGATTCAAATTTATGATATAAAGATATATTATTCTATCTTATATTTGAGGCGAATAAGATAATATGATCTGAATATATATATATATATATATATATATATATATATATATATATATATATATATATATATATATATATATATATATATATATATATAATTTTATTAAAGTTATATAATAAATTTTAAAATAATTTTAAATATTTTCTTAATTTTTAAACATTATTTTTGAAAATTATAAAAAAAATATCTTTAATATTTTTGTTTTGTTTTTATATATTAATTCATTTTTTAAATTGTACAAGTTATATAAAAACTAACTAAAAGTTAATGACATAAATAGATGAAGAACTTTACTAGAATTTTGGAAGCTAACACCAAATTGGAGGATGACCCTAAAGGTAGGAGTATGAAGAAGGCAAAAATGTAAGCATTTGAGGATGTTTCAAAAGTCATGTAAGATCAAGTTATTGGGGAGGAAAAACCTAAGATATATCCTACAAAGACTTTATTTCATAATAGACAATTTCCCAAACTATGGACTATTGGATTTGGAGTTGGAAGATGATGACGAGTTATTCAATAATAATAGTAAAAGAATAATAAGGAAGTGTCAAAGGAGTTCATACCTTGTTCGATAATCCACATGTTGAATGAGGATTTTAACCAATGATGTGCACCATGGAAGGGTTCCTTTATTTATGTGTTAGGGATAAAGGTTAATTTCAAGATGATGGAGAATAATTAGCATAAGTATTGTGCTTGTCTACGGAAGATAAAAATCATTAACATGCTTAGTAATTATTTTTTAGTGCAAGTCACAAACACTCAAGATTATTTACATGCCTTTTTTAAAGGACCTTGGATGGTAGCTAGTCATTATCTAATTATACAACGCTGGAGGCCAAATTTCCTTGAAAATGCCAAATCAAAAGGAAGTGGTTGTTTGGGTCAGGTTCCTAGACTACCCTTAGAGTTATATCATGATACTTTCTTGCACAAGGTCAAAGTGACTTGAAGTATAATTATGAAAATTGATCATTTGGTGTCCATTCATTCAAGAGGTAAATTTGTGAGAGAATATGCATGGAAGTTTATTTTAGCAGAAAACAAAGGTTATACATATAATATGGACTACAAAGGGCTACGTGTGAGTTGTTTTCAATGCAAAAGGTATGGTTATCAAGCAAAACCATGCACTAAATCTCATACCAAACACAATGCTAACACTACTGATGGTAACAAGAGGTAGTTGCTACCACAAAGGGAAATACAACAAGTGAAGTTGCTTTGATGGTTAGGGTTGACATCAACATTAATCAACCCATGCATCAAACTAGCTAGGTGGATAAGACAATGGTAACCACAGATAGAGAGGATGTAATTGATATAGCGGAATTCAATCCTTGGATGATTAAAAAAAGGCCAATTATGAAATATAATGGTAAAACAAGTGGCAATATCAAAGGCAAGCATGGGGGTGCTAATTGTAACAGTATGGTTTTCTTGATTTGTCTTTAATAAGTGATTGAAAATAATTAAAAAAGGAAATTTAATTTCATTCATAAAAAACTTAATTAATGAATATGTGTTTTTGTGCTTGTGAACTTTTTTGTGTGGATTTCAGTAGAAGATTCTACTAAGATAGATGAGTTGTGAGTTGACAATGTAAAGTTATACTATGTAGATGGATATGCACTCAATAATATGCCATGAACTAAATATTTATATATCATTTACATGTTTTCCAAATTGTTAGTACATATTTTGAGGTTAATCACTTATGATTTACTATTTTTGGTAAAATCCTATCATTTTGTCAATCAAAATTTACCATATATGGTAAGAAAGTCAAAAGAAAAACCCTTTAACCCTCCACCAGTGCTTCATCCTCAATCCTCTATGTAACTTTCTCCTATGTGAGGAAAACATAAATGACATTTGTTTAAATATAAGTTAATTAAACAATAAACTAAAATGACATAGACTAAATTTAAATTTGAAGCTTATCCTAAAAGCATTCAGGTTATGTCCTTTTATCTCTCTTCTTTAACTCTCCCCATATGGTCTAAGGGGATTGATTTCATTTTCAGAAGAAGGAACCTTACAATAAAAATATATAAAACATAAATTTCTCACTTTTTAAAAATTGTACTAGAAATGGAATAAGATTATTTTGAGTATTTCTTACCCACTACAAGTTGGATAAATAATAGGTTGACTATCAATTGTGACCTCATGGTCGTTGTCCTTTAGGGTGTGGAATAACTATCATTGATCTTGTCATATGTGTTATAATTGTGAACTTATCTGGTCATCATCGTACAAGGTTTCCTCTACCCTCATATGTGTGTCAAATCTTAGGGTGGACATAATAACGATACCTTGGGATGTCCCTAATGGATAAGATGTCAAAGTTGTTGCATTTATAGATTTTGGGCAATGGCTAGTGGAGTTGGTGGTTGCAATGTAGAAGCAAATGATTGTAGATTTGACATAGACAAAAATTTGGTGGGGAATAGACATAGGCATGTGCTACAATGGAGTCGATGGTTACAATGTAGAAATAAGTGATAGTGAAGTCCACATAGACACAAATTCCATGGGATAGGCATGGGCATAGGCATGTGTTGCGATGGAGTTGATGGTCATGGTGTAGGAGGAGCAAATATATATATATATATATATATATATATATATATAACTACGATTATTGTTATATAAAATATTTTTGTTTAAAATGTTATGACACTTGACATGTATCTAAATTGTGAGATTTACATATTATTTAATTACTAAATTATATATATATATAATATGATTAATTTACTTAAAATTTTCTTAAAAATACTATTATATTTTTCTTATTATTTTATTACTTATTTTACTTAAATTTACATTTTATCATTTATATTTGCTTAAAATTTTAACATATCTAATCAATTTTTTATTTTATTATCAAAATTTTACTTGTTAATTTATTACTAAATTTTACTTAAATTTTATATTTTATTATATATTTACTTAAATTTCACATATTTAACTAATTTGCTTAAATTTTACCTATTATTTTATATAATTATATTTTCATGTAATTATTTAAAGCCACAGGAATTTGTTTTGCTCTACCAACTACTAGAATTTGTCTTGCACTATGTGCAATTCACTTATGGCCGAAACCATAGGTACCATTATATTTTTAGGATCATCATGTTATTGGTGTGAAATATCTATTGAATATGTCAAGTCAATGACTAATTCTTGCCAGAGAACCTACCTCACTACCTTTAATAGGGTCTCTCTCATCTAAATCATTTTTTTCATTGACAAGGCTTATACCTAAGACCTTACTCAAAGAATTTGAACTTAGTACCACTCGAATCAACATAATGTTAATATGAATAACATTGCTTAACTATTCTTGTCAATTTTTACTATTAACATTTAGTATCTTTTATTTAATTATTTCTTTATTCATTTCCATAGTTATTATATTCTTATCTATTTTATGACCATTTCAATTGTATTCCTCACAAGTCTTTCACCTAGCTAGCAGTATTCCTTTACTCCCAATAAGACTATCATCCATCTAAGAAGAGTAAAGGAGGAAAGAAATATAGAGAGTTATTATATCAACATCCAAGCAGGAAAAACATAGGCATTAATAGGTGGTTCGACGATGGCTCGCGATGGTTAGACGGTGGCTCGTAAGTGGTTCCAGTGATTGGAGGATGACTTGTGAATGGCTGAATGGTGAGAAAAAAAATGAAAGAGGGAATGAGAGAAAATGAGTGAAATAGGGAAGAAGAATTGCTTTATTAACATATTGATGGCTTATCGACGATCACATCATTGGTAAAGAAAAAAATACCATTATGAATGATTAATCTATCAACAAGGAAAACAACATCGAAAATCTATTATTAAAGGAAAAATTACTCACTAATGGCCAATATGTTTGCTAAAACAAACAATGCCTACTAGAATAGGTGATTCACTAAGATAAATTATAGGCTTTGAGACCATGTTATATTTCATCTTAAAACCCATTGGCACTAAGTGATGTTTCCCAACAAATATATAAACTGCACACCAAGGATTGAAGTAGACAATAAGGGACTTCCCAACATTCACTTCTTCAATGTGACGTTCAAAGGTGACTTCTAGTCATGTTGTTTGACATCAAGTGTTAACCATGATGAAGAATGAGAATTGAGTTTATCAAACTTTCACAAACAATGCCAATGGATTGCTCTGAGATGTTTGACTTTGACTTTATTTGAGATTTGAGATGCTTTTGTGGTGGTTATCTCTTTATACGCGATTGAGCTTTGGTGGAGACATGTTGGCGAGTATCTATCATGGTAATTCAACACTCTAGTCAATAAGAATTTTGACAAAATAATGATATAGATAATAAATGTGTGTTGGACACCAGTAACAGTTGTCATATCTATAAGGACATATTAAGATAGGATGGGGTGAATGGTGCAATGCCTAAAGCCTTTATGGGAAAATCTTTGCCTATTTAGGAGTAAATTGCTATTAATTTACTTTAGGTAGAAATATACTCCTTTACTCCAAAATGCATCAAACTTGTCTTGCAACTGAGTCACTTATAGTGGACTTTAGTATAAACATTCTTGTAATATTAACATTTTGGGCTAAGGTGGTCCAATTTAATAGGTTGGACCTTTAGAGTCCAATGAAATATAAGTATTTACAATGAGAATATCATAATATCTATGTTCTTAATGTTTATTTATTTATTTATAAATTTTTACTAAATATAATTATATATTATGACTTTTCTATAATTTAGAGATAAGATAAAATATATATTTGTAATAAATTTTCAGTAAACCTGTTCATGTAATAATTATGTATGTAAATTGATTACTACAAAATATATAAATAACTTGATATATTATTTTTAATATAACTTTTCTAAATTAATAAATAAGGTTATACTATATGATGTTAAATTATATTATATAATGCAAATTTTTTATTGTAATTTTTAAATTCTTTGTACATACATTATATATCTACTACCTAGAGGGAAATAGGAATAAATAAATAAGTGAAAAAATAAATTTAAAGGTGTTTGATTTAAAAGAAATATGAAAGAAACAAAGAAGAGAAAAATAGAAATAGAATAAAAAGAATGTCAAACAACTAATTATTTTCGATACATTATGTGAATACTATTCATTCCTTATAAATTTTACATGAAAATAAGAAGTATGGAACATCACCTACTTTTGTTCTACCAAACAACTTTATTTTCCATTTTTCATTTAGGAATGTTTGGTAGAAGGAAAATTTTTAGTTTTTCAAAAATCTAAAATTAAGAATATTTGTTTCGTATGTTTATTGTATTATCTTAAAAAATATTCTTAGGAAATATGATTTCTCAAGAATGACTTTTACCTTTGTCTCCTACAAAATTATTTCCATGGGAGGAGGTGAAAACTTTCTTGAATTGGGAAAAAGTTTTAATGATACAAAAAGACCATATTATCCTCATTATCTTATTTAATATGATTAAATTTTGGAAATAATTTCTTATTAAATATGGTAAATAATTATGTTTAAAATAATAAATACCAACAAATATTCTTATTATACTTATTACAATTTTAAAGATAAAATTATTTTACAAAATATATTGTTTTAATCTTTGTAATATATTAAACATGATACTTTTTAAATATTATTGTTTGTTAATTCTTTAAAATTTGTCAATGTATTAATTAACAAATTATTTTTAAAAATATTGACTGCAACATTTAAGAAATGTTTTATTAGAAAAAATATTTAAAGTAGTGAGAATGAAATTTTTTTATCTTAAAGTTAAATAAAAATATTAAAAATCATACTACCATATTTGTAATTTTAAATTTTATAAAAATATTTTTACAACAAAATTTATGCAAACATATAATTTGATCAAATTACCTTTTAAAATTTATTTTAGTTTATATATAATAAGAAATGATACTAAATTATTTATAAAATTTATTATCTGAATATTATTATATATTATTTTGATTGAACTAACCATACTAAATAATTTAGATAAGGAAATACAATAAAAATAAAATTTCCACAAATTTAATTATTCTTAAATTAATTTCTTATAAATAATTTAATTATTATCTCATTAAAATTAAATATTTTTCAAAAATATGTTGTTAGTGATAAGCATCTTAAATTAATTTTTTTAGTGGTGATAATTTAGTAAAATTTATTTTTTTTAAATTATAAAAAAGAGAAGTTGTAATGATTATTATTTTCTTTTATTTTGCATTGATTATTGTGAGAATTTTATGTTGCAACAATGAAATGTTTGAATCATGACAACTTGATAATGTCTATTTTTTTCAAAAATAAAATGGATGACTTTATTTTGTATTTTTATAAAAATATCATTTTCATTAGAATTAACCAAAAGTTTTTTTTTTTTAAATTATGCAACTTTAGTTTATCATTTCACTTAAGGATACATATGAGTAAGGAAAATAGACAGTAAAAATACATCCACAAATAAAATTCGCCATGGGTAGAAAATGAGTAGTTTTTATGGATACTTGCGTGTAATGGACTCACATTTTCTCCACTCGCATGTTAACAAGTGCATATGATATCTATACCTACAAGTACCCGCTATCAATTTAATTTATAAATAAAATATTTTTATTAGTATAATTGTGTATAATATTTAAATAATTTTATTTTTTATGTCCTTCAAACTATGTTTTTTTAAAATAGAATAATTAAAAATTATGGTTAAAATATTAAAAATATTTTATTCTATTTTTTATTTTTTAATAAATTTTCACAAATATCTATGAATTCTAACAACCAGCTGACAACTTAACAATATATGGAAAGATTCAATTTTTAATTAAAACTCTTTATTAATGAAACATACACATTTCTTTTACATCATCTAAATGAACATCAACATTCTTCATCTAGATCGAACCACATCGCAATAGATAAATAAATATAAGTAACAAAATAAGTAATATACCCTATGGCACTACAACCCATAAACAAAAGCCAAAACCAAAATATTACAAAAAGAGTGGGTAAGAAGGTGAATGTGAAATCAAAGCTAATATGTCATCATCAACTACTTATTAATAAATAAAAATGAAGCTACCACAACACACACCCTAGTTGGCCACAACTATACGTCTAAGAGAAACCAAAACAAACTAGTAGTTCTTCAATATCTAGCCCACGATTGGGACTCATCAAGTTAGTTACACCTCACCATCTACTTATGACTACATTTCCAAATCAACTATGAGTTTCTCAATATGCTAAGGACTCATCATTTGCTCCCACGTCATCGATGCAATCATCACAATCAAACAAGAAATGCAAGGGTAAGTTCATTTAAATCAACAAACCAGATAAACAATATAAATGTACTTTAAATCATGACAACAATAAAATAAGGTATTTCAACAATTAATAAACATTTTCACTTATTCATTCTTTCGTATCAACAATCATATGAAATGCATATGATAAAATGACAATCATGTTATGCATGAAGACTTAATTCCAAGGAGATATTCAATATTTAGAGCAACCAAATATGGACATATCCCTCAACAGGTACAATATGATTATCAAGTTACAAGAACACAACACATGCCAAAACCATAGGAGAAATATCATAATTTTGATCTATGGACAAACTTTAGTGGTTTGTTAGGACAAAAACATGTGAGTAATGGTTCAACATGTCTCAAAGTTTGCAATGACCTTAACCATAAGAACAATGATAGTTGTTAGAGGTCATGTCCTCTATGATGTCATAAGCTTCAATTGCAGGCTTCTTCATTATGGTCCCCCTTCGATTTAAGGTGGTGGATTAGTTGCCTCTTTGGGAAGCTATAGTGGGACCACTTAGGAAGCATATCTTGGAACCTGTCCCAGTATTTGTACAATGACTCCAGCTCTAACTAAGAGTAGTTCATGATATCCTTCTTCAATTTGTTAGGCTTTTGTTGGAGGGAAGTACTTGAGCAAGAATTTGTGGATGCTCATCCCATGTGACAATAACTTTGTTTGTCAAGGATGTAAGCCACTTTAATGCCTTGTCCATCAAAGAAAAAGGGAACAATCGCTTGAGTTTTACACCATGGTGACCAAGGCAAGTTTCAATTTGAAGTTGTTGGCCTCTATCGGAGGACGATGGATGTTGTTGGTTACCTTTATGACAAGGATAAAGTAGTCCTACAACATTCTCTCCAATGAACCTTCTTGATTTTGGTAGTGCATGTGGTTTTATTGTTCCTGCTAATGTCCTTGCTTGTCCATAACTCTTCTTGATTTCTTGTTCCTATGAGAAACTCTTTTAACCTCAGGGTCAAATTGTAATTAAGGCCTTTAAGAGTGGGCTAACATACATAGAAAGGAAATGATAGAAGTAATAGAGACAATTGACAAAGATAAGAAAAAAAAAGGAAAAAAAAGAAAAAACCTAATCCCACTAAGACTTCTATCCTTTGATATCACAACTAGTCCCCGACAATAATGCTATAAACTTAATGTGTTTTAGAATGCACTTAAGAACAAACGTATCATATTGCATTCATATTAAAGACGTAAGTCCAAATATTGTACCTACAAGGATTAATGTGTGTGATTACCAACTTCAAGGAATCCTTATGTAGTTTAGGCAAACAATTTTTCAAAGTTGCAAAAGAAATCATGTAACACTTTTGAAAAGAGAAATAGTAAAGCAAGTAGATGAATTTAAATTTGAATTTGAAAAATAAAAGGGTTATAGTTTCATTTGTGTTCTTCCCTCCCCAATCTTAATTACATGCAAATTTCTTAAGTTATTGCTCTTGTTGCTGATTTTACCTCTTACTTCTAATAATCTTTATTTTAGCATGTATTCCTAGTTGATCATGTAGAAACTCAAACTTAAAACAAGCATGATAAGTTCTTTGCAAGAATATTCAAATAATAAAACAATTCAACTTGAAAAAAAAGAAAATTCACTTTTAATCAAAATTGAGGGTTCCAAACATAAATTACATTATAACCCTTTAAAGGAGGTTTAACTACTCATACTCATGGTGAAAATAAAATAAGCCAAGAAATACATAAAGAGAGAGAAGAGGGAACAAAATCTGTGGAGGTTGGAGGCTTTGTTTCTTCACTTTGACTTATGCTTTAGCCTTGTTATGGCCTTGAGGTGCTCATAAAGAGCTAAAAATTAAGAAAGAGAAGGAGAAAGAGAAAGAAAGAGAGAATTAAGTGTTTTGAGATCTTTGAGATGATTTTTTCTACTGTCTTCTCGCTCCCTTTTATAAGTGGGGAGAATGGGCCAACGTGATTGATCAACATGGTTGTGCTGGCAGTATACATAGATATACTGCCTTTGTTACAAAAAAATTAGGGCTTCTAGGATCTTAGTACAATTATGTTAAATTGATCATGCTCATACTGAACAGAGCACACTCGTGTTTCTTCTCTCGTGGGCTTTGCTTTTTTGGTCAAATAACTTGAGTTTCAGTCTTTTTTTTCTTTTTACTTTTGTTTATGTTTGTGGTCCTATGTTATAGCAAACTTAGAAAAATGTAAACTTTGCGCAATTAATAATAAAAAGATGCATTTGTACCCAAAAATTTTCTTCATTAATATATGAAAGTTTGGTGTATCAGGACGTTGCAATATTATAGGTTATATCATGTAAGGGTTTAAAGATTGCTTATATGCAACAAATAAGGTCATATTCCAACTGCTATTTCAATTGTAGTTTATAAAGAAGTGTTTTAGAATTTGAGTTAGGTGTTGTTGGAAAAACATTGTTTTTTTTTATATGATTTATCTACAAAAATATATTTCTTAATGTTGGAGAGTATTATTTTTACATAACATGTCATTTAGTTCTCCTATGCTGCTAAATAATGGAATGTTGTAAAAACTATATTACCTACTATGGAAGCACTCTCTTTAAGTGGTGTTTTAACACTGCATATTTGTCATTAATTGTGCAATTGAATATTAGCCACTTAACTAGTTTGAATTTGATATATGTTCTAAATTGTGATTCAATGTATGAATAATCAAATTTTCGATGATATTTGGTGTAAAGGTCACATATTCCAAAAGGGGTGCACCTTATGAATCAGTTCTTAGAAAATTATGCATATTCAACATGTTCTTTGTGTTCCTTTAAGTAGTTAGAGACACTTTGTTCATATAATTTAGGATTATTCTTACCCACTTTGTTTCTCTTGTGGAAAAGAAAAGGAGAAGAGAAAGGAATGCCTACCAACAACAACAGAGCCACACGCTCAAAAGAGGAAAGGAGAAGAACTTGTCTTGAGTTGGCGAATCAAATCCTAGTACTTGAGAGGAAAGAAGTTTTTTGAGAGAATAATGGAAGAAGAAATGAAGAAAGGTGCGAGCAACGAAGGTACCTCATGCGAGATAAAGGAGGAGAAAAAGAATGAGTGAGTTTTCTTGCTAAAACCGTTATAACCCCCCAAACAACTACTAAACCCTTTCAAAATACCTCAAAACTCTTCTAATCCTAAAAATAGTAAAAAACTTAATAAATAATTGACTTACAAAATATTACGGTTATCAATAATAAAATTGATTATCTTAAAGAAACTTTCTTAATTTTCAAAATTTCAAATTTGAACATCATTCCTAAGAACCAAATTAGAATATCACTATTTTAAATCAACATCGTCCATTAAAACAAAACAAATCGAATGAACTTAATTAAAATCAATAAAGATTAATTATAATTAAATCTTAGAGAATTTTCTATTGTTTTGTTCACTTCTACTATGTACTCTTACAATGTTATTTTACAAAAGCATCTCTAGTTTCGATAGATTTTTCTACTAAAACTTGCAAAAAAATTACTAAATTTTCATTTATTATATTTTTATTAAATTATATTAAAAGTTTTCTTGTAATTATTTCAATTTAATTATTAATCACATAAAAGAAAAAAAATGTGTTACATATATACCTATCAATATTAAAAAAAATATAGGTATCTACTAATACTTGCATGAACATAATAATATCTGCAATTTATAGAAATGATAAAATGAGTTATCTAGTCTAACCTAATAACTCAAGATGAGAAAATGAGTTGTTGGTTTGGTCTAAATTTTATATAAATTAATATTTTGCTTACTATCAAACCAAACCAATTTAGATATATTTTTTTCGCTTAAAATATATTTTTTTTTAATTTTAAATACTAGACTAAGATTCGATAAGTAGACTCGTCTAATTATTTTTAGCCTAACCCACCCCATCCCGTGGAACCTGATTTTACTATTGAGAGACTATTACTTTTCCTTACCTTACCGTACCTTTTGACGTATCTTTGTTCATTTCAAATTTTTATTTTCATAATTTTGACTATTTAAGAAATGAAAATAAAAAAAGTTTGATATTAATTTGGAAAAAAGATATATAGATATCCAAAAAATATTGAAAACAAATTAAAGAAATTGCAGTGTAACAAAAAGATCTGTTGCAGTGAAGAAAGAGTATAGGAAACAAAAGAGCATGGAATGAGGAAAGTATGCAGAGGAAAGGAGGTGCAAGAAGCGGAAAAGAGAGAGCGCACATGCAGGAAGCAGAGGCTTGGCAAAAAAAGTGACGAAATATCTTTTCCACCTCGTAGTCCCCACCCGTCCATTTCATATCCCTCACTTCAGATTGCGTCTGCCTCTACCTTGCACCTTCCCCATGCTTATCATGTGCTCTTTCATATACTAACCCCTCCTTCTCACCCCTCCCTCTCTCTCACCATCACCGCACCATGTTGCCCTGTGATTACTGCGAATCCAAGCCCGCTTTACTTTTCTGCAGAGCTGACTCCGCCAACCTCTGCCTCCTCTGTGACCACCACGTCCACGCTGCCAACGCCCTCTCCCTCAAGCACCTCCGTTACCAGATTTGCGACACCTGCAACACCGACACCGCCGCCTTCCGCTGCCCCTCTCACAACCTCGTCCTCTGTCTCCGCTGCGACTCCGACGCCCACGCCACCTCCTCCCACCACCGCCACCGCCTCCACGGCCTCTCCGGCTGCCCCTCCGTCCCCGAGATTGTCTCCGCGCTCGGCCTCGATTTCCGGCCCGACGCCCCGCCTCCCGAGCCTCTCGTCCCCACCGTCAGTGGGAAGTTCCGCCACGAGGCCTACGAGCAGGTGCTGGAAGTCGTGCGCAAGAGGAACGGGTTATCTGCTGAGAGCGGAGAGCTCAAGTTCGCCTCCGGAAACGACGTCGTTGTCGACGAGATGCTGATGCAACAAACGCCCTTCACTTCCTTGCTCATGTTGCCTAATTCCGAATCTGAATTTGATGTCAGGAAAAGTAACTGTAACGATATCGCTTACGGAACCGAAGCAGGAGATCTTCTCTGGAACCATAATCCTGAATTTCAGGCTTCTCAGGTTTGTAATTTAAGAAAAAAGAAAGAAAATCAGAACTTACTTTTATGGTCAAACACATTGTATATATTCACAACACTTCAATTCAATAACACAAACTGCCTCAATCAACTGGTTTGACAATTTAATCACTGGGTGTGTCTTTATCAATATTGCCTTTTGAGTAGATAATTATAGTGTTATACAAAAAAAAAAAAAGACTTCAATTCAATTAATTACTTTTTTTTTTAAAAAAAATTTGATTACACAATTGCAATGTGGATGGATAATTAATAGCTTTAGAGGTTGAAGGTTGAATTGTTTGTCATTGAATGGTGAAGCTTCGGGTAATTGTATGCCATCTTGCATTGTAATTTTGGAAATCATCTTTTATTTTTCTTTTACATTTACATGATTGACGGAATCTATGTGGGTACGAACAGCTTCCTTTTCACATTTACATCATTCCTCTTTGGGAACTGAAGAAATAATTATTTTTGTTTTTAATGAACTGAAAAAATGTTTTTTTGGTAAATAAGCTGAATGAGGCACATTTTGAAAATACTTTCAGTTTTACTCGTGTTTGTTTTTTATTTTTTTTTATCTTGGCTCCTAATTTAGGGCCTTTTTATGTAACACTGTATCAGTTGAATTTATTATGGTGTTCTGGTCCAACTACCGTCCTGGCACGTTTAAATATGGAAGATATGGCTTTGACGGGAAATTTATGCTATAATTAGTGCTTATTTTTCTTTCTTTCTTTCTTTTTCTTCTTATATGCAGGTGTGGGATTTTCAATTACAGACATCAAGAGAGTGCGGTGAACCAAGAGTGGTGACATTTGATGGTCTAGAAGTTCCAAAAACATTTCAGGATGTACACAATTTGAAGTGCTCAACAATTGGTGATGATATTCTATCAAGAAATGTAAGTCATTCTTTGTGCTTAATGATTCTCAATTTTTGCCATGTGCGTTTTTGAGCTCAATGTAATGCAAGTTACCGACTGTCTGCCACCAGATTAAAACTAGTTTACTTTTGTTAGAGGAGTCGTCTGATTCAATATCTTCAATTTACAAATTACAGGCATGTTTTAGGTTTGATTAAATAAACTTATTTATAACGTTTATATGAAAAGAAAAGAAAATAAGAAGAAAAAATTAATCAAATTTTTCCATATGCTAAGCTAAAATTTAGCTAGCTTATGGATAAGTTAAAAATAAGATTTTGGAGAAGCTAATAATAGAGAACTTTTAAAAATTAACTTATGGGTAAACTAGTTTTAATTTATAGAAAAACTTATTTTTTTTTTTTTTTTTTTTCTTATCCTATGAATGTTTATGGAAAAATTTATCCAAACAGATGTCTGCATTTGTCACTTGTTATCCTATAAGTATTTATGGAGAAGTTTAATCAAATATTTGTTTTATTTTGTCATTTGTTGTAAAGTGAGTCATTAGAACTGTTTGTGAGAATGTGATGCAATGGTTTTGAATGGGTGATGCTAAGGTATACTGACTGTGTATCATTGATTTTGGGCTCCCTAAGGACGTTGGTGGAGTATGCAAATGCTCTATAGGGTTCTTCGTCTTCCAATCATTTTGAGAAATATATGAGGTTCTGACCCTCCTTAATTATAATGAACCTGTGGAAAAAAGAAATCAATGCTGAAAAAGAAAGTTGCCGTAGAAGTGGGTTAGTAGCTTTGAAATCCCAACATATTGACAAAATTGTGGGCCTTCATAGCTTTGATTTAGTGTACAGAGTTCACATGGGGAGGGACAAGAGGACGGAAGGATTTAATTGTTAAAGATGCACAGAGTCTTCCAACTTTTATTGTCTGCAGACTGTAGTTAAACTTTAACAGCTGCATCCATAACATTTAAAAGCCTCAGATGTTATCGTGCTTCTCATTCTCGAAGTGTGAGATGATGCAGAGAGTATATAACAATAGTATGTGATAACCACTATTTCCATCACATGAACAATTTTCTAAAATGTGTTGTGCTATGAACTGTTATGCAATGATTGCAGTAAAGTTTCTATATGATTTGGCCTTTATCTCTCTTTCATTATTTGTCTGATAATTACAAAAGAAACTGGAAAAATGTATCGTTTTATTTCTCAATAAAAACTTTTTCACTTTTGATTTCTTAATCTGTGTTGTTCAGGTACTGGTTAGCATTTTTCTTTAACTTTTATCTGTGGAGAACCAGTAAATAATAAACTATTAATCTTTACAAAATTGCAGAATCAATCGGATCAGTCATCATCAAGCCATGCAAAGAAGAAAGAAGAGAGAAACAAAAAAGCTAAAGGTGGGTTATCAGCAGAGTCCATATTGTTTGAATCCATACCGTTCAGTGGCATCAATAAGGTCGTAGTCATGGAGCATCTTGTGGGTGCGAATGAAGATGTTAGCACCTTAAAAGCCAGGGTTAGCTTGGAAGAGTTGGCTAAGAATAGAGGGGATGCCATGTTACGCTATAAGGAGAAGAAGAAAACTCGAAGGTATACTTTGTTATAATCCAGAGTAAATAGTATATACATACTGTGTAAACAAATTTTAAACCGTCATCCAGTTAAAGATACATTCATTATGATTTTTTATTAGTGGGTAATAGAAAAAGTTTTACACTTATTATTTTCACACACATGATGCAAATGCAAGTGAATATATGTATATATATTGTACAGAAACCTATCTGTGTACATGTAGGTAATATTTAGTTCATTTTATTTTGAGAAGAATCACATTTTTGTATCTTTATTTTGAAGTAGCTACATCAAACTTTGCACAGGTTCGATAAGCACATTCGCTATGAATCAAGGAAGGCCAGGGCTGATACTAGAAAGAGGGTGAGAGGGAGATTTGTGAAGGCAAATGATATTCAAGCATGATTAGTGTCTTTTCAGAAATCTCGTCCGAGTTCAATGCCCTTGTATGTATAATTAAGTTACACTACCAGAGAAATATGGATATATTCTCTTTTCGTGAACTCCTGAGCAATGATTTGAATCTTTCTTGGTAGATGATTTATTTGAATTTTTATTTGTCACTATTGGGAATAGAAATTTTCGTGTGGGATGTCACATAAGAGAGAGACGCCGACATTAAATTGGTGAATTCCTGTTAAAAGTTGTGGAGTTATGATTAAAGGCTATTGTGTCATCTCAATCTCTTTCATTCCACGTAATAAGGTCACGTGAAATTAATAGAATGATATATGAATCATTTTATCTTCATCAATTGGTTTAAATTAATCGATGGTCCAAAATCTCACTCTGAACCTGTTAATGCAGAGGCAGGACTTAGTATAATAATTATTAATAAGTTGTAGATTTAAATAAAATTGAAAGCTGTCTTATTAATATATTTGTATGGGTGTCTTCACTTGTACATGGATTTATAAAGAAGTTTTTATTAACGAGCTACTATTAAATTATGATTAAATAAATGCTTAGATGCACAAACACAAAAATGTCTTTAAATTGTGTATACAGTAAAAAAAATTAATTTCTTAAATAAATTTTAGTATTTTGAAAAATTAATCATTAACTCCTACCTTAAGGGATATTCAAGATTTATTCCAAAAGATGCATAAACACAACACCAGAAAAGAATTTAAAATTCTGCAAAGGGCCATAATTCGAGTGCTACCGACTTGTGCTTGAAATTGCTTGATCTTGTGATTGAATTTAAAATTGCATGGCGTCCGGGTTTTCATTATTATATTGAGCATTACTTAGAAAATCTTCTTCCTTTCTTTTTAAGGATTTGGTATTTAGGGTGACTTGTCAAGTACAATATTCTATGACATTTTACTAGGATAAATTGTACTTTATCCTGTGGTAATTTGTATTTTTCCAACTTATTTCTTATTTTTTTATATTACTCAGCTCCATAAATAAAGTTGGGATTAAACTGAAAATGTTATAATTACAATTAAAATCACGCTCAATAAGTCTAAAATCATAGATAAATTAAGTAATTTTTTTTAATAATTTTCACTGTTTAATAATATAGAAAAAGTTTAATAAGAATTGAAATTATCTCTCACTTTTTATGTCTCATTATATGTCTTATTAATAAATTTTTTACATCAATTAAAAAATTTATATATATATATATATTTTTAACTTTTTTCATATTCTTTCTTCCTCCACAACGACATAGGAAATATTCACAAAATTTTTTTGGGTCACAAGAAACAAGTATTTTAATTTGAGAACAAACACAATAGCATTTGGTCTTCTTATTTTTTAATTTTATTTGTCTCCTAATAATTTTTTTTACAAATTTGAGAACATTGTAATATAAGAAGTGATAAATATCCTCTTTCCCATCGTCACCGAGAATAATTTAATTTTAGTAATAATATAATGGTATAAAATTATATAATAGCAAAGTAATATATTTGAACATATTTTATTATAGATTTATTAAATAATAAATAATATTATAATAAATTAATATGATATGAAATATATTTATAATATTATTTATATTGTTAAATTTAAATAAATTTTCATATTATTTAATTATAAATATATTATTTTAATATATTAAAATGTACATGAGATTTGATAATTTACCTTCACTTTGTTTATAGAAGGACTAAGTTATTAAGTAATACTTCGGGTGTAAATTAAAAAATTATAGTTATAATTTGGTATTGAACTTCTAAAATAGTGTGTATGGTAGCAATCCTAACAAGCATTTATTTACTTACATTCATTTTATATAAAGAGTACGATACCAAGCTATACTTGAGTGTATTTTAAGATAATTATAGTTATAACTTGCTAACTTTATTCTTTCTAAAAAAGTAGATGTACATTAGTAATCCCCCACTAGTATTTACTAACTTAAATTCATTTGTTTTATATAAGGAATATGTTAGCAAGCTACACCTTAAATAAATATATTTTAAGATAATTATAGTTATAGTTTGCTAACTTATTCTTAAAAAATAGTGGGTGTAAGTTATTAAATCCCAATATATATATATATATATATATATATATATATATATATATATATATATATATATATATATATATATATATATATATATATATATATATATATATATATATATATATATATATATATATATATATATATATATATATTATGTAATATAGTTTTTGGAGGCAACTATTTTTTTTATATATAAGATGATGCCTCTTATATAGAGAGAGGAAAGATTCACTTACTCCAAGAGTAATTTTAAGAGAGTTACTCTTCCTCTTCACCTTTCTTTTTCTTGCAATCTAATGGATAAGAAGTGTCACCCGTTAAAACCATTAGATTGCAAGAAAATAAAAGGGTGAGGATAAGGAATAACTCTCTTAGAGTTACTCTTGGAATAACTCTCTTCTCGTGTGTGTGTGTATATATATATATATAGTCATAATCTAATGATCTGAACCAAACTAACTCAACTTTAATCGAATTGACCTTTTTTTTTTTTCAAAATCTAAGCTAAACAAACTTACTTAAATTTAATTACTTTAGATTAAATTTTATTCTTAACCCAAACAAAAAAAAAAAAAACTCATGAACACCCCCACAACCAGTTAGTCAATGTAGCACAATTCCATTGCGATTAGTCAAAAACCAATAATTAGGTTTAAACCTAAACTTATACATATGTATCTTGATATTGCTGGAAGATAATATATTTTTACATATTTGATTCACACAAGGACATTGAACCCTCTTTCATTAAAAAAAATATGGTTGTTGTTGTGCTTTGTTTATAAATTTGTCAACTCCTTTGACAAGCTCTAGTTTTAACTCCCCTTTCGAATGAAGTCTATTATACATCCAACTATGGTTTTAGGGATAACAACTCATTTTATGCATGTTAATAATTTAAGATGTAAGGACATGCATGAGACATACAAAACTATAGAATTAATTATTAGCAGTATTTTCCAAGACATTTTCCAATGAACAAATAAACATTTTAGTAGAATCACAAAAATTTACTTTTAATTTTATCACAGAACCAACCTTGTGTATAACATAAGATCACACCTTAATAAGCTTTGCTTAATCTAATAAACAACACAACATATGATAAGCACATGCAAAACTTTTTCTTCACTGAAAGCATTTCTAGGAATTTTTTTAACCTCTTATTTCTTTTAATAGACCATTTTCATCTTTATTTCTAAATTGTATTTCAATATTTTAAAAGGAATTGTCAATAATTAAAAATAATTTTGTATCACAATATAAATTATTTATCATAAATTTAAAATATAATTTATATATTTAAAATACTTATTTATTATGTATTATAAATATAATATAATTTATATATTTAAAATTATTTATTTATTATAAATTTTTGTTATATAAAATGAATTATTATCTTATGCATTACATAGAATACAATTCTACTACAATTAAAATTTTAACACATAATTAATATATCGTACATAACACAAGATCACACCTTAATGAACTATTTTAAATCTAACAAACAACACAAGATATGATATACACATGCAAATAATATGAATAGAAGATTAATTCAAACATATTTAATGTATATCTCAAGCTTCTAATGTATGTTCTATGTGCACCTAAAACATTTAAGAGATAAATAACACATTTAATTATTATAAGTGTAAAATACTTAATTAAAAATATAATATTCTAATATTTAAATTCAATATAATGTAAAGTAAAATACATATCAATTTACATAATATTTTCACCAATTATACAAAAAATGATAAAATGGATAATCTTGCAATTTTAACTCAAAATAATACTTAGTTGAAACTACAACATTTTAATATGTAAATTAAATACTATATATATATATGATTACATATTAATTTATACAATTTTTCATCAATTGTGCTAAAATGACAAAAATATTGGTTTAAAATGGGTAACCTTACAAATCTATAACTTATATAAGAAAGGAGAGACCCGTGAGGTACTTTACACTATTCAAGGAATAAAGCTTGGATAACTTTGCCCTTTTTTATTTGTATGAAAATTTCTATCTAGGTTTGTTTTTGGGGTGTCTAGATGCATACATTGTTATTTTTGTTTGTCATTTTCTTCTCTTAATGTACAAACATCGTACTACATATAGCAAATGTAGAATCAAAAGAATTTGAAACAAATTGCAATTGATCTTGTGGTAGGCTATAATGGCAATGTGTATGTTATCATTGGCAATAATTATCAGTTTTGGTACCTCAATTTCAGTGCAAAAGTCATGGAAGATCGTTATGGAAGTATTGATTATGATTATTATTGTTTTCTTTCTATCTAAATCTACGTGTTTTGTTAAGAATGTGGAAACATTTTTGTTGAATCTGTTACCGTCAAAGTTTAAATATTGTTTTATGTTGGCATATATTATCGATCCTATGAGGCAAGAATTATTAGGTTTTTTATTCACGTGTGTAGATTTTTTTTATTAGATTTTTAACTATAATTATATATTCTTATATTTGTATGATATGACAACAATGTCATTATTATTGACATGTTTTTGAAATTTGAATTTTGGAGCCTAATTTTTTTTCATGATGGACATGGAGGGTCATAATCATATTCCTCATGAAGGTTTTGAAGAGGAGGAAACCCTTACACTTGAGAGTTCAATGACTAGGGGAAGACTCAAGAAGCTTCAAGGATAGGTGTAACAAGAATTGGTCACCCTCAAGGGCCAATGAGAGGCTAAAGAATGACATCTTTGTATAACTTGTCCAACAATCAAATGGGCCTTGTGTAGCCTTTATTAGACATTATTTTTCTTGTATTTTCATATTAGAATAATTGTATTTTTCTTGTATTCACACTTTTTGTCATTAAAGTCGTCACTAAAGGCGCGACTAATTCCGTTACTAACACTTAGAAGCCTTTTAGGCTATTTTGTGCTTGGCTAGTCTATGAGCTTCATTTGCTTTGCTTTATTAGGATTAAGGAACTCTTAATTATGATTAGGAGAAGGCTATATAAGTCTCTTTGTAATTACCTTAATCATTTTTTAATGAAATTAGAATTGTGTATTGCACTCTATGAAAGACTTTTTTCATTCTCTTGTTTTGAACACGAAACCTAATTCTCATCAAGCCTCCATGATGTTTGTGGAGAATCTCTACAATCTCTTATCTAATTCCTTAAATTAATAGTGAGTCACCTTCTTCCTCCATTCGTTTTCCCCATTTCTTCTTCTTAAGTTATCGATCACCATGTTTGCAAGGTGTTTTCGTATCCTTTGTGCCTAGGTCATGATTGTGGATCCAATAATTGTTGCTATTTTTACAATGTGTGGAATGTTGCTATTTTTAGGTTTTGTTTTCTTTGTCTATCATATAAAGTCTATACTCTTATTCTATTTCTTTTCTCCAAAGTATAATAGTTAGTGTAGTCCTTTTCATCAACCCTTTCTTATTGATTTTGAGGTGTTGCTTTTATTTATATTGGCATTTGAATTGGTAGAGAAAGTTATTCTTCTTGGAGAACCCATTGCAATAAAGAGTGAAAATGGGGAAGTTGCTAGAAAGGTGGATGACAAACCAGTCAAATATGAGCTGAGTAGTTGTTTATATATCTTTCCTCTTTTCTTTCCTTTTTTTTCTTTACCCATTTATTATATCTTTTTGTTGCAATTTCACACTAAGTGATAACATGTTTTTGTGTAAGAATTTTGGTTTCTCAATGAAAAGCAAAATTTTGATACAATGATTCTAATCATGCTAAGTTAATTACAATCTTTTATTTCTATGGTTAATGATTTGTAATAGATTATGATTATGATAAAGTGATTTTGATATTGTATAACTTGAATGGAAGGACAACCTAAGTGAATCATATTGTCTTTTTATAGGAAATTTTAGAATTACTTTACTTGAGTAAGGTTATTTAGAAGATGAATCCTCAGTCTCTTCTCATGAAAACAAATTAGGGTGTAGATTTTTACCTTTTGATTTTGTTTCTACTTGTTATGTAATATTTTGTTGCAGGTTATGGTTTTTATTATTGACATATTTTTCTTCCTTAGATAACAATAATTTCATTTAATCAATTTTATTAATTTTTATAAACTTGTCACACACTGATATGTAAATATTAGGTTTTAAAATTACAAAACAATATGTATACCCAATTTTGGTGATTAACTATGATTTATATTTTGTCTTAGTGTTATTTATGTATTTAGTCTTATCTTTGAATTTTCACTTAATCAATGATTCATTATAATAAAAACCATGTAAATAACAGAAGAAAAGATAAAATCATGTCACCTTAAGGGGACTTTCTTTGTAGAGATCAATTTATTTAGCGTAAAAGTATTATATATATCAACATGTCATTTTTTATTTGTCTTTGATGTAGTGGATAATTTTTCCTCTAATTATAATCAATTTTTCCTCTAATTCTAATCAATTTTGGTGGATGCTTATTTTTAGATATCTCATTAGATATTTAATTTAGTCGAAGATTTGTAATATGTATCTCACATATATTATTCTCTCCTATTTTTGTCCTTTTTATTATTTTGGACATGCTTGTACAATTACTCTCTAACATGTTGGATTTATTATTATTTAGATTTTTCATATTTCAAAAACAAATGCAAAGAGAGCATACAAGATTCTGCGGGTTGTGTTGTCCTACATTTAAGCATTAACAAGTGAATGAATACAAGAATTAAATACAAACTTCCATTTCTCTTGCAATTATCATGATTTATACTAAGATGGTTTAATTTTCTTAGTTTGTTCTTTTCCTCTACCTTGTGTTTTTTTTTTCTTTTCATAGTCTTATTAATGGTTGATTAGAGGATTTAAATGACAGTTTGTGAAAGACAAATTTTAAAATCTTTGTCATACATTCTTTCCAAATTAGTGAAGTTCATTTAGCAAGTCCAATTTTTTATTCACTTAATGCTTCCATCTATTTTATAATGCCTAAAGTTTTTAAAGTTTGTGTATAAGTGATTGCTACTTATCTTCCAGACCTTGATTTTTATGAAAGCTCTTTTAAAGGGATACTACCTTAGAATGTGTCATGTACTTATATTTATGCATGGTGCAAGGCACATAGTGAGATTTGGTCCATATAAAGCAAAAGGAGAAACAAGAGAAAAAGATAATATAGCATAATTACTACCTTTGTGTCCATCCTTAGTAAGAAATTAGACATATTTAATTGGAATATTCACTATTTTGAAAAACTCTATTGATAAGTTATTGATAATCCAATCACATAGTTAAAATAATAATTACTTTTGCAATATAAATATTATACCAAAAATATGATATCAAACAATCTTTAAAACATTTATTAGTGTATTTGCTTATGCATATTTTTTTGGTAATCTTGGTTAGCAAAATGAGATGATAAGATTAAAGGTAAACATTATATAGTTGGCACTTACTATTATTTATAATTTTCATTTATATATCATTAATCTCTAGTTCAAGATAAAGGATTCACATGTTTCGTCAAACTAAAATCTCAACATTACCATAAGCCTAGTAGCATTCCATAGGCCAATCTAAACTACTTAAGTTTATAAACATAAAAACATAACTAAACTCAAACGTGTCCAATTCTGATGCGATCTTATTAGAACCAACAACCTAAGAGAAACAACTAAAAGGAACTTCATAACCAAAGGATCAAACTTCATCTTGTACCTACTCATCTTCACCTACGAATAACATTCAACTTGAACAAAACAAGAGAAGTAATATTAGAGAAGTGAAAGACATTAGGGTAACCTTAGCTAGGCCAGGGAGCACACACACCACTAAAACATATAAGATATAACCCACATATTCATAATGAATACTATGAACATGCTATGATAGTATGCATCTTACGTACTACTCCATATGCATGTGGTACTAACTCTACTAAGAAAAGTAGGCTAGGGGCAACATTGCAAAACTTTGCCTTTGCAGTTAGTCATACCACGCTAGCATGATATCTTTTGGTAGCACATTAGAATTTATTCATCTTTTACCGTGTGTCCTACCTCGTGGGATCAATCATGACCATTAAGGTTTCTGTATCGAGTAACTCCCAATAGGTCTAATGACCTTACCGTTTGGTTCATATCTACTTTTTCTCTCACTGATCTCATTATATGATGAATGTTACACAATTCATATCCTCATTATTTTCTCTTTAAATTGGGTCATAAGGATCATAGTCGCCCCTCACAAGTTAGGTACTTCATCTCACAACCCACACAGTAAGCACCATTCTCACCCCACGTGGCCTAGGTCACTTACTTGACAAGTGTTATTCAACTTCCTTTCTGGCCAACTCTTGACTTGGAAACTCATATGATAAACATTCATCATTTACTTGTTTTCATATCTCATACTCAATTCTTAATACAATAATAGTTATATCTCATTCAAATCCATACACAACAATATATAAAGGCAACATAACAACACTTCTTTAAGTATTACCTGTTGTAGTTACAAAGTATAACCATATTAGGAGTTTGAAGTTCCCAAGATTCTAAATATCCTATTTCATTGCATTAGTTACATTAACATTACATATACAACCTCCTTTATTGCATAAAATCTTTGTTACACATGATTATTAATAGCAAAAATGTGTATTTTTTATTGTAACTACTAGATAAACCAATTGTAGAATAAGATTTACTAGTAAAAATACCTTCTAACATTTTAAAAGAAACAAAACTCAATTATAAGTCACTTACATTAGCTTTTGCCATACTTCAAATTAACATATATTTAAGGCTTTTTGATTAACAATAGAAATATGTAAGGTTCTTGAACTAGATGCCTACACCAATGCATATTCTAAAACATGAACTAATTGACCATTCAAGTTTAGACTCTAGTGTTTACTTGATGATCTACTTATTTGAGTATGTTAAGATAAGTCTTTCTTTACAACATTTGTGCATGTATATCTATCATTGAGTTTTTAGTCTTGAGTCAATTAACACATATTATTATGTTTGTCATTTTTAGTAACGTTTATTGTAAAAATGTTAGCAATACTTCTTTAGTAACACTTAATAAATATAAAATATTACTAATGACATTTTTTAGCATGATTTAAATTCAACATTTGTTAAAATGTTACTACCACTATTTGATAGTGTCTTTTCAAAATCTCACCATCCTTTTCCTCTATGGCCTTTATTTGACAACGTTGGTCCTAGATACAATACCATATTGGCTCACAATGTTTTGTGAAAATTATTCTAGAGAAGATTGAAAACACACAACTACTAACCTCAAAATTATAAAGTATATAATATATAAACAACATGACAAATTATTTCTTAAATACCAATCATATTAAGTATAGTTCTCCAAAAATAAACTCCATATGGAAAATAGCAATTTAGGAACTTATGAATGCATTGCATAAATTTTAAAAGGGTTGAGAAAGATATAATTTATAAAATTATTACATCTGTTATACAAGCATTGACTAATTTACAACCTTTCATTTGATTAAATTGTGCTAATAACTTCTACTTTATATCATCTCCTTATTTTTCTCTATTAGTCATTGATGTCAACGTCTTACCATTATATTATCCTAAAATTAACATCATTAGAAGTTCAACCTCTAATAATAATAAATGACGTCGTGGAACACTTAAAAATCAGGACATTCCAACTTCTAATAAAAAAAAACAAGCAACACACAATAATGTTGTCGAACACACTAGATTTCTAGTGTAACATTTCCAATGAAATAACATTGTTTAACAATAAGAATATTTTTTTATTCTTAGGAATCGAACATGATACCAAAGGATTTACAACACTCTTGCATCCTATTCAACCAACTAAGCTACATCTTACTAGTTCAACAACAACAATAATGAGAATATTGTTTTCTTGTACAACCAATTGTCTTCTTGATGCAATTTTTAATTATTGGGTATGGTGGTTGGGGATTTAAGGGAAAAGCTAAAGGTAAAGATGAATTGGAAAAAAATAGATTTAAGATTTTTTTTATTTTGCCATGTTATTGATTTGGCAAAAAAATTTAATAAAAATGACATGTGACACAATGTAAATCTAAGGGACAATACTTAATAAATATTTTATTAGTCCAAATTAACATAACTAAAGTTGGTAACAAAAAAATATGTTAGGACTTAACGATATATATTAGGGACCAAGAGCAAATACATCTCAATATTAAAGATTAAAACATATTTTAGTCTTTATGATATAATTAGGCAAAGATTCTACTTGCAATTTATTTATTAAATTTTAATCAAATAATTAATATTTTGATACAAATTATTCTATAAAAATCCAATATATAAGTATTTTAAATTTGCTATATTTCTAAAATAATCTAATTTCCAAATAGCATTTTCTTAACTTCAAAACTTTAGTCTAAGAGATTTACAATAATTTTTTACTAACTTCTTTTAATAAAATTACAAATATATTGTAATTACAAAATATGAAGTTCTTTAAAATTCTAAGTATTGTAGGAATGAATTTACCATTTTCCTCTCAGCTCACTACTTTATTAGTATTTGACTTGTTATAAGTCTTGAAAATTCACTATTTTCAAATATGACCCAAATAAAATTACTTTTACTAAACTTAATTATTTTAATTAATTTTATTATTTACAAATTTCAAAATTATAATTTTACTCTAAACATATTTTCAAATTTAAACTTCAAAACCAATCTACATCGAGTCTCGTATAATCTAATTTTTTTAAGCTTATTAACTTGTTGTTAATAACATTCATTAACTTAATATTATTTTAATAAGGTTTAGAAAATGTTATTAGCCATTGTTTGATTATATTTAAGCAATCTTTTAAGTTAAAACTTTTCTAACCTTACTGGTAACTTATTTAGGTTTTTAATCCATATTAAACGCTTGAATTAAAATTCTTATAGACCGTCTAGAGGTACAAAATATGTGCTCAAAGGTCAAGGTTTTATTTTTACGTCTTAAGTCTTATGATAAGTTTAAAGTTTAGGTTTTTAAAGTCCAAACACCAAGTATCATCCCAAACCAAAGATATGTATCACATTATTACATTAGGATAAATAACAACACTTCATAGAATACATTTTATTGTGTATCGTGAATTAAAAGTGTTAATAACTAAACTTTAAGATACAAATTTTCACCAATAACATCATGTATATGGCAAAACTCTTGGAAAAGAGTCTACTAAGCAAACTTTCCACATAATGCCAAAAACAAGGGTCCACATGTCTCCATGGGCAAGTATATTGAGATCCTTTTATCAAATGTTCATTCTTTAAGGTCCTTTTTCCAAAAGCTTCAAGTTGACACCAAATCTTACCACCGCCTCAACAACTGAAGATCTTAAACTTAGAAGGTGCTTGAATGGTAGAAAATATGAAGGATTTAAGCTTAGATGAGTGACTTGAAGCAAAAATGATGTGCTCAAATGACTTCGGGGGTGTCTCGGCCAAGGGTAGAACAAGTGAGAAACAATAGTCACGTAGGTGAAGAGAAAAAATGATTATTGTAAAATGAATCTAGGGTTAGGGTTTTCTAAATATAAAGCATTTTTTTAATTTGAATTATTTTATAAAATGAATAAAGTTTGATTAAGTTTCTCCCTAGGCTTAGGGTTCGACAATGCATTTTGGGAGCTAATTTTAATTGGTTGATTAAAAAATTAAGACAATTGGAGTAAGTTTAATTAAGATATTGGACCAAAGGTGTAAGGCTTGTGTTTAACTATTTTAGTGAAACATCCACATTAACCAAATTTAATGTGTATTATTATTCTATTAGGCTAAATAAGACAACTAAATGGCAGATTGATAAATAATATTATTTTATTTTAGACTGTTAAAATCACTTCAATATTTCATAGAAGGTTACTTGTGTCTAATTATTAATAATTATATTAATCTATATGAGAAATTTGACTATTTGCTTATAGAAATCAGTAAAATCTTTTACTATTTACGTCATAATATTGTCTCTAAGTTTTAGTTGAATTGATAACCGAAACTTACTCAAAAATTAAAAGAAAAATGTAATTAATGAAATTAATTATTAATTAATATTTCACTTCTAATTGACTCAAATAAAATTAATTTAAGAAAAACTAAAAAAATAAGTGTTATAATTAGAGTTTCATTGGTGTCCCTTTAACCTCATTTTAGAAATTCTCTCTTCCTTTAATAGATGCCTTGAGCACGAGTATGAATTAAGAAAGGCATGTAGAAACTTAGTACAAACCTAATGACAAATGTCTCTTACAATGATGTTTTTCGCTTAAGTGCTTTGGTAAATTATTTTTTATTTAATTTTTTTTTCAAACAGTTCCATATGTGACATATATAACACAACATGTTAATTAAAACAAATAAGACACATCACAATGTCATATCATCATATCTGTTATCAATTTGACAGGCACTTAAGAGTTGATCCACATTTGCACAATTAAAATAATGAGAGATTAAATTTATGAAAAAAATAGAGACCAAATATGAGAAATTAACATAGTAGGAAGACTTTATTAAGTTTTTTTTTAACCTAACAAATAGTAATATGTTGTTTGTGTACATAATGTGTGAGAATGTTTAATATTATTTTATTAACATGCCATTAACATGAGTTTTAGTAAGATATTTTCTAATACACTTCTTCTAAGATGTTTTTTTTTACTATTGGTTAAAATTTATTAAAAATTACAAAATTATGAGTAAAACTCATAAAATAAGAAATGAAACCCATAAAATTTGTAATTTTCAATAAATTTGAATCAATAATAAATAATGTATCGAGAAAGACAATTTTTCTTTTTGTTAGTTGTGTTAATTAAATCGATTGAAAAAAAATTAAAATGAGTGCTAACAACATGCATTATTGATTAAAAATATGAAATTATAAAATCATGAGTAAAATTCACAAAATAAGAAGTAAAACTCACAAATTTTTATGATTTTTAATAAAATTTACCTTATAATAAAAAATATGGTATATAACATGTAATTAATATTTCTCAAAAACTAATGTACAATTATTTTTTCTTACTATATTATTTATGTTAAATATTCATTAACTTTACTAATGACTAATCTTTTCTAGAAAACTCGGTAATAAAGTTTCTCCTCCCAATCGCATTTTGTTTATCCACAAGACTCAAACCAAAATTTTACATAAAAAATTTGAATCTAGTTATACCTAGATTAACATAAAAAATAATAATATAAGATCTGCTAGGTAAACCAGCTAGTCTTAGGTAACTGTTAGGTAATAGACATGCTGGGGGCACCTTGTGTCCTTGGCGTGTAACCAACTTCCAAACCCACCTGGTTCAAAGACCAAACTTATCCTTCCCTTTCTTGGTTTTCCAGCGTTCCTAATCAAAATGCTGGTGGCGACTCCTCCCTAGGCCGAATTGATTTCGGCCTACCTCTTAAATTTTTCCTTTTCGCTTCATCACAAAATTGGTTGCGACAGATGGCGACTCCACTGGGGACCAAACCCAGAATCTCTGGTTTCTGGGTTCCTAGAAAGTTGAGCCTTAACAGACTAGCTAGGATTGTGATTTCGGCTCTTCTCCATGCTTGCTCATGCATTTTACTCCATGTCCCTTCACCACTATACATGTATTTGTTTTAGCTTAGGGCTGTATATGGCCAAAAAAAAAAATACTTCCCTCTTGACATAGGACCAATTATACTCAAATATGCATGATCCCCCTAGCTTAGGTAGTTTTCCCTTTTATTTATTCGAACCTCCATAAAACTTTAACAATTTACGGGTAGTCGCTAAATGTTTAAGTTAAATATTTTATTTTGAGTGGGGGCCCTATTCCCGAGCCTGAGAGTTAAGGAATGCAGAATGTGTAGTGGAACCATGCTGGAGGGTTTCCTCTGTACTGGTGATCACGATAGTTCCACCTGGGGCTGACAGCCTTTGGAAACGATCATATTCTGGGATACTCTCTTGTCTATGGTTGCGTTCCTTAGGAGGTCTATAGACCCAGGGACCTGGAGTCGGCCTTAAACACTAATTAATGAATTAACTTTGGCCGATATGGAGTCGGCCTCAACTCAATTGACTAACATCTTGTGTTGAGATGGAGTTGGCAAAGACGAGGCCGATGTGGAGTCGGCCAGTCTCAGTAAAAGCTTAAGTCAAGATGGAATATTATTCACTATCATCCTGTCCCACCTTTCCTCATCATACTCTATTCTACTTCCACACACGACATGCACTGCACATTTCAGAAAAATGGAAAGAGGAAATCCTAGGGACAGACGTTGGCGCTCTATCCAAGTCAAGGAACCTGAGCTCCGCTCTCTTCGTTGTTGGGCTAGTTACCTAAAAGGGTATCACCGTCGAACATTCGAAAAAAGACACGGTCAGCTCCTACAACTCATTAAGGTAGATACTCAAGTCCTGACCATCAAGGCATTGTTCCAGTACTATGATCCGCTGTTACGCTGCTTCACTTTTAGAGATTTCCAGATAGCCCCGACTTTGGAAGAATATGAGCATCTATTGGGTATCCCTCTAGAGGAACCACTCCTTTACTTCCCTCAAGGGCAGCCATTTCCATGGAACACCATAGCCAAGCTTCTACAACTACCGGAAACGGCGATAGAAGGGATATGAAGGAGCCGCAATGGTATAGAAGGAATATGTAGGTCCACCCTAGAAGGAAGGTTAGGACAACTTGAAAGAATGGGAGACTGGCCCACCTTCTTCGACGCACTGGGATTACTGGCCTTTGGGGTCCTGCTGTTTCCACGTTTAGAGAATTACATAGATGCAGCGGCAGTAGAAGCGTTCCTGGCTTAAAGAGATCGGCAAGAAAACCCAACTATGGCCATTCTCGCTAATACCTACTATACCCTCAACTATTGCGGAGAAAAGGGGGCAGGAAGTCTCCGGTATTGCATTCCATTACTATATCTATGGATTACCGCCCACCTATTTCACAATAAAGAGCAAGCTGTTTTCCCATCACAAGTCCGCAAAACCAGAGGCGGCGTCAAAGCCCCTACCGGGCCCAACACCAAACACCGCACCTCTCACCTCCGACCATCCCCATCCCAACCATGCAATACAACATTCCATGGAAAAAAAAGAATCCCAAGGTTCTAACACTTTTATCAATGTCGTATACTGAACTTCTGTCGCACCCGCTTCAGCATGCCCTTATGACCACAGTCCCGTTGAAGCCTGTTCAATCCCCTATCCCAAAAAACTATAATCCAATAAGAAAAGCCTCCTATTTTGTAGTCCTCAATCCTTTTTCAAATCGACTGTAATGCTCTTTCTTTGAATAATTAATGAAATATACTTTGACTCTTCATGATTCCCTTTTTCTTCCCACGCTTAAACCAAGTCAAAAATACCAATAAAAAATTCATCCCTGGTGCTAATATCTCATGTTCAAATTTTGACTATTCCATCAATCAAACCGGCAAGGATAATAAGGGTAATCTATAAAGCCTCAAGCATCTAGCCTAGCTACTTGACCTCCAAACCAAGAAGGAAAGATGGTCTACCACATCAAACTTCACTATGCTTAAAACTCCCATTAGCTTAATGCCCCAAGGAAAAATGGAATAAAAAAAGAGAGAAAGGAAAAAGTGACTCGCTAGACTAAAAACTCAAAAGAAACGGTCTAGGCGAAAGTCAGCATAAAAAAAAACAAAAAGGAAAAAAAGGGAAAAGAGAAAGCGGCTCGCTAGGTTGAAACCTCAAAATAACAACCTAGGCAAAAGTTAGAGCCCAAAAAGATCAAATAAAAGTTCATTGAGACTAAAAAGAGCAGTCTAAGCGAAAATGCAATACATGGGGGGCAAGCCACCAACATAGAGAGTAGAAGCGACCCCTTAAGAAAAGCTAGCTAGAAGAAGCCCATAGAGACACCCAAATTATTCTTAAAGGTGTTGGATGATGGACTCTTCAAAAATTGCATACATGAGGATAACACTGTCACCCCTCCCGTAAACCCTTCCGCAAGAACAACATAAACACAATCTTCTTGATTCCACCAAAGCCCAAGGTCAGACAAAGTTCGTTCTGGGTGGCCACAGCACCCAAAAAACATTACCCGTGAACGACGAAATGCCAACCCCGCCAAGAACACGCCTAAGGAGAACCTTCACACCTGTCCCTATGACTTACACCGCTCTACTTCCAATTCTGCTACAGAAAAAGCTGATAACTACCATGCCACTCAAGCCGCAAGAACCCCCGTATTCCAGAACTTATGATCCAAATGCAAGGTGCGACTACCATGAAGGTGTTGTAGGGAACTCCACCGAAAGGTGTTGGACCCTCAAACGCAAAGTCCAAGACATGATTGAAGGAGGATGGATCAAGTTCAAGGAGAACGAACCAAATGTAGATACTAACCCTCTCCCTGCACATGGCGGGCAGTTCATAAATACCCTAAGTCATGAAGTGGCTGGAATAGAAGATGCCCAACCAATTGAACCACTGATCATCTGGTACGACCCCGCTCCAGGGCCCACACCACTCATTATTCAGTGCCCTGCGAAGCCCACTTATAAGGACAACCATGTTGTACCGTGGTTGTACTATCCTATGTCAGAATCATCGGAACCAAACAAACCAGAACAAGATGTTACCAACATCACAGCACCTAGGGGCATGACAAGAAGTGGAAGAGTATACACCCCCGAAATACTAGCAAAGAAAGCCCCAACAACAGCAAAAGCCGCGGGGCCCCCAAAGGACATGTCATCTGACACGGAAGCTAAGGAGTTCCTGAAGCACATCCAAGATAGTGCATGTGAGTTGTTAGAACAAATGAGCAAGACTCCGGCTCGCATCTTATTGCTCGCGCTATTATTGAACTCAAAAAACCACAAGCGCCGCCTCATTGAAGTCTTAAGCCAAGCCCATGTGCCCAAAGACATCCCAGTTGAAAGGTTTGGGGGAATTGTCAACAACATCAGCAGTAAGGGGCAACTTACATTGTCGGAGGAAGACTTGCCAGCCGAAGGACAAGGGCACAACCAACCGTTGTATATCACTGCTCGGTGCAAAGGTTACGCCATCTCCAAGGTCCTAATCGACAATGGTTCGTCCCTCAATGTACTACTCAAATCCACATTGGACAAGTTAGAATCTGTTCAAGTCCAACGACAACCAAGCCCGGTAATGGTAAGAGCCTTTGACGGATCTAGAAAGGACGTATTGGGCGAAATTACCCTTCCAGTCTACATAGGGCCTATCCTATTTGAAATCACATTTCAAGTCATGGACATCCACTCCGCATACAGTTGCCTCCTTGGCAGACCTTGGATTCATGAGGCGGGGGCAGTACTGTCTTCCCTCCATCAAAAGGTGAAGTTCATAGCGGGCCCACATCTAGTCAGCGTGTTAGTAGAAAGGGAAATATTGATCACCACCTCTGCACTAGAAATGTTCATCGAGGGTGATGAGAAAATCCAGGGAATATCATTGCAATCATTAGAAGTTGTACCTCCAGAAGAAGAGACACCTGTGCCACCTCCCGCTACAAAAGGAATGGCCCTCCGAGTCATGATGAAGGATGGATACCTACCCGGCAAAGGACTAGGACCTCGCCAAGACGAAATACTCGCCCCGATCCAGATCTCAAAAAACAAAGGAAAAGCCGGACTCGGATACCAGAAAGAAGAAGATCCTGAAGAAGACCTGGGGCTTATACTATCAGAATTCTTTGAGCCAGACACCACGCTTTTCGAGTTAGAAATCATTGCAACCATCGGAGATAACCCGGTCAGGCCCCAAGGAGAAGTCTACATCACGAAGGAGCCCTTGGCCAATTGGAAGATTGAAGCAGTGTTTAATGAGTGTCCTCTTATAAACAATAATAGCGCGCCTTCAAACAATACAGAATCTACGCTCGAAGACCCCGATCTAACTAACGAACCAATCGAAGACACAAACGCGGAAGCAGAAGCACTAATGTAGATCGAGAAGCGCATGGAATGGGATAAACCAAAATTCCAACCGTTTGTAGAGGAACTTGAAAATATAAACTTGGGAGGCGAAACAGAACAGAAAGAAGTAAAGGTGGGCAGACTAATGCCACCAGAACCAAGATCACGCTTGATTGAACTCTTGAAGGAATATGCCAACGTATTCGCCTGGTCCTACCAAGAATTGCCAGGATTAGACCGAGAGATCGTAGAACACAAGTTACCTTTACTTCCTAACTGCATCCCGGTCCGTCAACAATTAAGAAGAATGAAATAGCCCTAAAAATTAAAGAGGAAGTTGAAAAGCAATGGAATGCAGGATTCCTCGCAATCGCAAAATATCCACAATGGGTGGCAAATATTGTACCTGTACCAAAGAAAGACGGAAAGGTTCGTATGTGTGTCGACTATAGGGATCTAAACCGCGCCAGCCCTAAAGACAACTTCCCTTTGCCCCACATCGACACGCTCGTTGATAACACCGCTCAACATGCATTCTTCTCCTTCATGGATGGTTTCTCAGGATACAACCAAATCCTCATGGCTCAAGAGGACTTAGAGAAAACAACCTTCATCACATTATGGGGCACTTTCTACTACAAGGTGATGCCCTTCGGGCTTAAGAACGCGGGGGCAACATATCAAAGGGCCATGGTAACACTGTTCCATGACATGATGCACAAGGAGATTGAAGTATACGTGGATGACATGATTGCAAAGTCCAAGACCTCAGAGCAACACATCGAGGACTTGTGAAAGCTGTTCACTAGACTCCGCAAGTACAGGTTAAGACTCAACCCGGCCAAATGCACCTTCTGAGTAAAGACGGGGAAATTTCTCGGCTTCATAGTAAATGAGAATGGCATAGAGGTCGATCCAAACAAAGTTAAAGCCATCAAAGAGATGCCAACTCCCAGAATAAAAGTAGAAGTTCGAGGATTCTTAGGGCGGGTGAACTTCATAGCTCGGTTCATCTCTCAATTAACAGCCACATGCAGTCCTATCTTCAAACTTATTCGCAAAAAGCATGAACTCAGTTGGAACTCCGAATGCCAGCAAGCCTTCGAAAAGATCAAGAAATACTTAGAAAATCCACCGGTCCTTGTCCTAGTAGTCCCAGATACCCTTTAATTCTATACTTGACCGTATTAGAAGAATCCATGGGCTGTATGTTGGGCCAACGGGACGACACTGGAAAGAAGGAGCATGCTATTTACTACCTTAGCAAAAAGTTCACAGACTGCGAGCAAAGGTACTCAGCATTAGAACGAACCTGTTGCGCCTTGGTCTGGCCCACCAAGAGGCTCAGGCAGTATATGCTAGCCCACACTGTTTGGCTAATAGTAAAGACGGACCCCATCAAGTACATATTCGAGAAGCCCGCACTAACAAGACGAATCGCAAGGTGGCAAATGACCTTATCGGAATACAATATAGTCTACACAAGTCAGAAAGCTATTAAAGGAAGTGTCTTAGCAGAGCATCTGGCGTATCACCCTCTGGAAGATTTCCAACCCCTACTTCATGAGTTCCTTGACGAACACGTCATGACAACCACTGAGACTAAGGATGAAGAATGAAGAATGTGGTTCGATGGAGCCTCTAACATACTAGGAGAGGAATATGAGTTGTCCTAGTCTTACCCAAAGATCAATGCTTCCCCTTTTCAGCTAAGCTAGGGTTCGACTGTACCAACAATAGGGCGGAGTACAAAGCTTGCACTATGGGACTCTTAATGGCAGCAGATCATCAGGCTAAGCAACTCAAAGTCTTTGGAGATTCAGCCTTGGTCATCTATCAACTTCGCGGCGAATGGGAAACTCGAGATGCTAAGTTGGTGCCATACCATGAACACATAAGGGAACTAATCGACTCATTCGATATAGTCACTTTTCACCATTTCCCCCGAGAAGAAAACCAAATGGCTGATGCCCTCGCAACCCTATCAGCCATGGTCCAAGTAAATGAAGGTCAAGAGCTAACCATCCACGTTTGGCAACAACCCCACATAGCTTACTGTCAGTACCTGAATATAGAACCAGAAGAAACAAACTCAGAACCATGGTATGGGGACATAAAGAGATACCTAGAGAAAGGAGAATGCCTGGAAGGGGCGTCAGAAAACACTAAGAGAACACTCAGAAGGTTAGCTGCAGGATTCCTCCTGAGCGGACCCACATTGTACAAAAGAAGCGCAGATATGACACTTCTACGATGTGTAGACCAACGGGAAGCTAAACAGATAATAGAAAAAGTTCACGAAGGAACCTTCGGCACGCATGCCAACGGCCATGCCTTGGCCCACAAAATCCTCCGAACAGGATATTACTAGACCAAGATGGAATCTGACTGTCATCAACACGTGAAGAGATGTACCAAATGTCAAACCTACGCCGATCGCACCCACTTAGCTCCTTCCGCTTTACACAATCTCACTTCCTCGTGGCCCTTTTCTATGTGGGGCATAGACGTGATCGGACCCATCGAGCCTAAAGCTTCAAACAGACACAGATTCATCCTAGTGGCTATCGACTACTTCACCAAATGGATCGAAGCCTCCTCCTATTCTACTGTTACACGCAGCACGATAGTACGATTCATCAAGAAAGACATCATATGCCGGTATGGTCTCCCAACCCATATCATCACAGACAACGGAACCAACCTGAACAACAAGATGATGACTGAGTTATGTGAGCAATTTCAAAACCGCCACCACAACTCCACGCCCTATCGCCCCAAGATGAACAGAGCTGTAGAAGCAGCCAATAAAAACATCAAGAAGATAGTACAGAAGATGGTGATTACGTACAAAGATTGGCACGAAATGTTACCTTACGCCTTACATGGCTACCGCACCTCAGTTCGCACATCCACGGGGACAACCCCTTATTCTTTGGTATACGGAATGGAAGCAGTACTCCCAGTGGAAGTTGAAATACCTTCCCTCAGAGTTTTAGCAGAAGTAGAACTGGACGAAGCAGAATGGATTCAACAAAGACTCGATCAATTAAATATGATCGACGAAAAATGCCTAACGACCCTCTGTCATGGTTAACTCTACCAAAGAAGAATCAAGAACGCTCTTGACAAGAAGACTGAGCCCTGTACCTTTAGAGAAGGAGATATGGTACTCAAGAAGATACTACCAAATGTCAAGGACCAGAGAGGAAAATGAGCGCCCAACTACGAAGGACCCTACATTGTGAAGCACGCCTTCTCAGGAGGAGCTTTAATCTTAACTAACATTGAAGGGCGGGACCTCCGCTATCCCGTTAACGCGGACTCCGTCAAAATGTTCTATCCATGAAGCCTAACTCGTGCAACAAGTCAGCTCTAGTTCTAGTTCAAATCATTCCCAAAACCGGTTCCATCTCGGTCATCCTCAAAACCGGTTCCATCTTGGCCAACCTCAAAACCGATTATCTCGATCAGACTGGTTGCGTTGAGAGGCCGATTTCATGTCGGCCAAATCAGCCTCTTCCAAGGACCGACTCCATTTCGGCCAGTCTGACCCCTTTGGGGAAGAAGACTCCATTTCGGTCTAAAAGACAGAAAATTTTGGAAGCTAACTTAATTATTTCAGTTTAGAATTTAGGAAAATTCCAAAGGCTTCAAGGCTTAGAAAATTTACAAAAAAACCCAAGAAAGGTAACTCAAAAAGACTTTTACAGAACCTACCTCACATGAAACGTTCTAAGACCTGTAACTTAAACAAAAGAATTTATAGCCTATCCAGTTCACATTATAAACCCATTGACTTAGGCATATCATTACACCAAATAACTCCTCAAACGCGATGTTTCAATTCCAAATCAAATAAAATAAATAAACAAATAAAGAAATAATTAAATAAAAAAATAAAAGCGAAGTCGTCCCATCTCAGCATGACCGAGACGATCTCGTCTCGACCACCCCCCGAGAAGAACTCGTGTCAGCCGGCACGCATGCAGGACTTCGAGACCAACTCGTCTCGGCCAAGAAGCTTACATCAATCTGAGATGAATTCTTCTCGGCCAAAACACCCATGACATCACTTCGAGACCAATTCGTCTCGGCCAACAGCTCTACCATGGTTCAACAAAGAAAAGAAGGCTCATACTAACAAGCCATCACAATCCGACATAAAGGCATTCATCAGTTATCAAGTTCAAGACATAATTGGTCGCCCCGAGTAGAGTCAATGATCAGATATCAATTCATCAGTCATCAGTTATCAAGTTCAAGACATCATTGGCCGCCCCGAATAGAGTCAATTATCAGATATCAATTCATCAGTCATCAGTTATCAAGTTCAAGGCATCATTCGCCGCCCCGAGTAGAGTCAATGATCAAATATCAATTCATCAATCATCAGTTATCAAGTTCAATACATCAGTCATCAGCTATCAAGATCAAGGCATCAACTATCAAATTCAAGTCATCAGTTATCAAGTTCAAGACATCATTGGCCGCCCCGAGTAGAGTCAATGATTAGATATCAATTCATCAATCATCAGATTCAAGACATCGCTGGCCGCCCTGAGTAGAGCCAGTGATCTCATTCATCAGTTATCAAGTTTAATACATCAGGCATCAGCTATCAAATTCAAGTTATCAACTACCAAGTTCAAGATCTAGATGGCCATATAGGGTCAATAACCTTAGTTTAAGTTTAAAACATCAGGTCATTAAAACTCTAGGACAGAACCTCATCCAAATCAGCCTAAGCATAGAAACTAGCCTAGAACCACACCTTTGATTCTTTATTTATGCTCATCAAGGGGCATCCCTGATGAACACAAATAAAGAGGGGGCAATTGTAGCACCCCAAAATTGTCCGGCCCAAACAACCATAATTGACTTTTCCTTAACCGATAACGATAAAATCCTGAAGATTCTATTCAAACAACCATAGTTGACTTTCCCTTAACTGATAACGATAAAATCCTGAAGATTCTATATGTTATCAACAAACAACCACAATTGGCTTTCCCTTAACCGATAACGATAAAATCCTGAAGATTCTATACATTATCAACAAACAACCACAGTTGACTTTCCCTTAACCAATAACGATAAAATCCTAAAGATTCTATACGTTATCGGTAACAATTGGAAACAATAAAATCTCCTGGAGATGGGATAAGATACACTCCCATCTCAACCACAGCCTATATAAGGCCTTGCCGCGAATAAGCGGGGGTCAAACAATTTTTCACCAAAAAGCACAAGAGAATTGGAGCACTACATAAACACTAGGAACATCAAGAGAGAACAAACTTGGACAGAGAAGAGAAGACGACATGACAGGAAACAGGTAAACTCTTTTCTCCCTTCTAATTGGATGATAGTTTAGACTCATAAGTTGAACTGCAATTAATGTATTAGAGAACTGACTAGTTAAGCCTCGTAGGAATCAATCTACTTAAAACTTCATGGTTTCTTCCCGTTCTCTCTCACCCCTTCCACTAGGCCGAGGCCATCTCGGCTTCCCCCGAGGCCGAGTTGATCTCGGCCTTCCCTTGTCCAAACCCTCCTCCCACATGTCGATCATGGCCGAGTTCATCTCGGCCATTGGCTTAGCCTAGCCTAGGAACCTAAGCCAAAACTACATGGACTTTGAATCTTCGTACTCGAGGTACATAGGCAGAGGAGGCACACTCCTCGCAAGTCTATTCTCCCAAACCAAACCATCCCCCATACATAGGATTCCATAGTATCTTTAGTAGTAGTCTCATTTCACAATCTGCGAATGTATGAAACTCTTTTATTGCACAATTTTTATGGCATGAACTATTGCATGGCATTACTATCTCTACCCACACCGAAACCTAGTAAACCAGCTAGTCTTAGGTAATTGTTAGGTAACAGACATCTTGGGGGGCACCCGTGCCCCTAGCGTGTGACCAACTTCCGAACCCACCTGTTTCCCTTTCTCGGTTTTCCAGCGTTCCTAATCAAAACGTTGGTGGCGACTCCTCCCTAGGCCGAATACCCCTAAAACTTTTCCTTTTCATTTCGTCACAAAATTGGTTGCGACAACACCACAATTCAATAATATATTATAACATGTAACAATTTCATTAATTTTTATAATAATTATTTTAAAATTCATATCGTAAATAATTTTTAATTAATTCTCAATACTATTTTTTACATTAATAATACATATTTATTAAACTATTCATACTTCATCTACCTGAATATAATTTATAAGTAAAATGATATATTTTTTCCACAATATATGAACAAGCAAATGAAAAGTTCATGTAAGGATAATTGACAATATATTGCATTTACGAACGCATCTTATATCATTAGATGGATTTTTATTTATCAACACAAATTAATTCAGCATATATAAAAATATTTCATTAGGATTTTGATCACGTTTTCCCAATCTAGTAAAAGATTCAACATCAAAATTTTACTCAAATTCACATATAATTTATTGTTTCTCTGCATTAAATATCAATTGTGCATTGCTATTAGTTGTCCACGTAACATTTAGCTTCATGATTCATATAATAAACAAGAGTAGAGTTAACAAGATCGTGTTGGCGATATTTTAAGTTAACAAATAAATGTAGATAATCCTGCCAAATCCCCTTTTCCATACAAATATACTCTTTACTCTTTAGTAAAAACAAAGAAAAAGATTTTGCTGGATATTTTAAATATAATTAAATAATATTAACTAATTTATTAATTAACATAAATTAATTTTTTACTTATACTCAAAACCCAAAAAGAGTAGTATGTATCATACTATTGCTCCTAACCAAAAAAGATTATAATCTTTTTGAAATAAAAAATAATAATTTATTACTTTAGCAAAGTGCTGATTAAATATCGTTTTTTCTTTTGCTACAAGATTAAATATCGTTTATATATGTATCTCTGATGTATTTATTAAGAATTTGATTGTCATAAAATTATTAATGTGTGGGGTGGCGCGGTCATTCAAATAACCCTCAGCAGTTTAGCGAAAATACAACATATATAATATCATATCATATTATAGAATTTGGTTCTATAAATCAAGAAAATACATTTTCAAAATTAAATACAATAATAATTATTAGTTAAAAAATTAATAATTGAAATTGTAATAAAATTATATATATATATATATATATATATATATATATATATATATATATATATATATATATAACAAGCTAAAATTAATTCGAATTTTAACTATTTATTTTCTAATTAAATACATATGAGAATAATATTGTCTAGATTTTATCAAAATTTAAGCGTGTTTGTGTTTTACATTTTTACAGATTTAATTTGGCATATGAATGGCTCTATTATTATTTTTTCTTGCTATATATGATTTTATTACTATTAAATATTCATTTTATATTTTTAAATTTTAAAACTATTAATTATTTTAAATTTTTTATGATATTTGTATATATTAATTGGTTGTGAAAATTTAAAGAGACATTTGTTTGGTATCATTTTTTAATTTTTGAAAATATAATGTGAGAATATTTCTTTCAATATCTATAAGAAGGTTAGAAAATTTTAATTGTAAATATTTTTTATTCTAAAAAAATTACATTCTTATATTTAAACAGATTTTATTTTTATGACGAAAAGTGAAAATAATGACATATAAAAAGTTATTTCAATCATATCTATCACTTTTATTTTTTGCTTATTTTTATTTAAATTATTTAAATTAATTTTTATAAATATTAAAATATAACTAAATATTTTTAAATATTCTCAGAATAACATTTATAATTATAAAATTTTTGTAATATGATTTCTAAAAATGGAATATGATATGTGGGCTAATACTGATGCTAGGCTGATGGATTCCTGTATGCACGTGCGAGCATTCGCAGAAGACGTCCGTGCCGGGGCCCACCACTTCCTTCATCCTTAATCCATGTGCCAATACTTTCCAAATCTCACATAGTACTGACCTTGCAATATAATTTCTCACGAGATCTGATCCATCCAAATCAATCATATTCATAACCTAAACAATTAGGAGAAGGTTATTTTAAAGTTAATACTTTATCTTTTGAGGATTAAATATATTTTTATTTCTCAAAATATTAGTTTTAGTTTTTATAAAAAATCAATTTAATTTTAATCTAGTCCTTCATCAAGTTTTTTTTTTATCAAAATATATAAATAAAAAACTATTAAATTTTTATAAGATTAAAATTAATATCTCAAAATATTTTTGAGACGAAAGATACATCTTACTCATATTTAAATATAATACAAAAATATTACTTTTGAGTTTTATGGTAATGTTTATTACACTGTAATTGAATAACAAATTATCGTTAATATATTTATCCTAAAATCAATCAACTTCCTCTAGATGATAGAATGTTATTGGACATATATATAAGACTATTGTATATCATATATTTTCTCTTACTTTTTAATATGATAATTATATTTTTTTAATTTTGTATGTACTAAAAATAACTATAATAAAATATACATGCATGTATTACAATAATGATAGTAATAATACTAGTATGCTACACGTCCTACTAGTGAAGCAAAGCGTTTACTGAAACCAAAAAAACAATACAAGTGAACGTGGTTCTTTGAAAGAAGCAGAGACTTCTACGCTATGGCCATGTGAGATATGCATCGGTTCTTGAGCTTCCAATTCACTCAGATACCATATTAACATGTTCTGCCTCTCCAAGAATCTTCCCTGCTTCTCTCCTCTCTGTATCCAGTAAGTTGTTCCAAACTTTGTCCCTTTTAATATCACATTTATTCCATCTTCTTTTGTGTGTTTTCACCTCCTATGATTTGGGTATCTTAATTTTAATATTCTTGAATAAAGCATATATGAATATACCAGTATTAACTGTCTTTTCTGTCCCACACATGTAGATGGTGCAATTTTTTTTTTTTTTTTTTTTTTTAATTATTAACATGCTATTTGGCCACCCAATTAATGGTCATAATGAAAGCTGTGGTTAGATGAAGTGTTTTCATTCCCAACCCACTTCGGCAGAGTTGAATTCCATCACTTCTATGCAGTTAAAAGATGTGCCAACTATGGTTATGTGAAGTCCCATCCTTTTCCCCATTCATTATTGCCTCATCATGTCCATGTCATCATTAATGCTCAGTTTCTTCATGTCACTGCTAGTGTCATGGGCTCAAGTTGTGAAAATGAATGGTTGGTTTGTGTAGGATGCTTTGCTTGAAAGGATGGGGTGCACTTACTCTGTGTATAGGAAGAAAAAGAGAACCTTTCCTGAAGTGGTGGTCTTTGTTCCATCAACAAGAATTCCGGTGCAATCTGATCTTCAAAGGGTGCTCAAAGGAGTAGTTCCACGGGATCTTGCTGATAAATTGACTTCACTGAGGAATCAAATAGTGTTGGTAGCAGAGGATACTGGTGTGTGTCTTTGCCTTTTCACTTTGTTATATTTGTTTTACCTGTTTCTTGAATTATATAGAAGAATTGAAGCATAAACACTAGGTTATTAACCTGAACGTTTTCACTATATAGGACAACGAATGGTCAAAATATAGTTTTTCAACTAATATTCATTTAGAAATACCAAATTTCTTATAGAATGAATAGTGAAGTGTGAACATGTTATGCTGATCTGAATTTTAATATTTTGTGCAGGTGGATCAGCTATAGCCGAATTGCGGCGAGCTTTGAATGAATATTTGTCTGTTCTGATTGGACTTACTAAGAAAGGTTTCCCAATTTGACACATTATCCCCCCTTTTTACAAAACCCTTTCAATTTTTTATAGAATGAATATTTTCTCTCCATTTCTAAAATGGGTTATGAGTGACTTTTCATATGATGACAGAGTATGGTCTTGAAGGACTAATAGAATTCAAGTGGAGAAATTTTGAAGATGGGCGACAAGTATGGCGATAAGTAAACTCATTATTAGTCTAAATACTTCCAGTTAAACATAGTCAGGATCCTTATACTTTCATATTTATGAATTTAATTTTTAAACTTTAAAATATATGTAGACTTAATCCCTCTTAACTTAAAAAAAGTATGATGAATTCTTAGAAAAGACGGACTAAATCCACATGTTTATTAAAGTTTGAGGAACAAAGTCATCAATATAAAAGTAGAGGAATGTTGACTATGTTTGATTGAAAGTCCATAGACTAAAAGCATATTTTTTACTTACTATTATTATTGTTGTTGAATTTTTAGTTTCTTTTAATACGGTAAAGTCCAATTGACAGGATAGCAGTATAGCAAATACCTGGTTTGAGGTGCTATCTGCAATTCACCTTATGGCTATGCTGACACTCTCTGAGGCTGACTCACTGATGATTCCAAAGGACCCCTCAGGCTCTGGATTCAGGGTTGTATCTTCAGGTTTTGTGCCAATACATAAGCTTTAGCCTTTAGATACTTTACTAGTGAAGCATGAAGTAAGATCCTATTAAACGATCCACAAGTTGAACAATCATTAATCAGTGTATATTTGTATTGTCAGATAGCAAGAGGGAAGCAATTGATTTGTTACTCAAGGCATCAGGATTCCTGCAGTTCTGTCTAAGGGATGTTCTTACTCGGATACCTGCTGAAACCAAGTAAGATTTTCAACAGATTCTAAGTTTGTGAAACTAGTTTTGGACCTGCATTGGACACCCTTTAATGAACTACACTCAAACAACTTCCAGGAAAACTTTTCCCCACGACTTGCAGGAGGGTGTATTGGAGGCTATTGCTATTCAAACACTAGGCCAGGTACTTCTTCATCAATATCTCTACATTTATCGGTGCAAGGATTTAATTCTTATAGGTATAATTTGAGCAAACAACTTAATTAAACACTTATTCATGGTGTATCTGGTAAGTTATTAGTAACTTATAAGTTGGTTTGTTTAGCTTATAAGTTAATTGAACTAAAATAAACTTGTTTAGTATATGAAATTATTTTAATAGCTTATAACTTATTTTTAGACATTACTTCTTAACTCAATAAGCTTATTTTGATAACCGATAAAAGTGGCTTATCACTTTTCTACAAACTTTTTTGAGCTTATTTAGACAAGATTCACCAGAGAAGCTTATGAAATAAGCTAAAAAGAGTTTATATCATAAGCTTACACACACCTTCCTAGTCTATTTTATTGTAATTGTAGAATATACCTTACATATTTTGTTAGTTCTAATTTTTGGATTGTGAACATGGTTTCCATTTTCTTTGCTCCTCCTCTATTGAAATGCACAAAGGATCACAAAGCCCCATTTCTTCATCTTTGATTATATTGACCAGTTGTGAATTCAAAACAAGTCCCCAGATTGGGAATAACAGCTCATCTTGGTGATAATTTAGGGAACTGAGATTCAGCTTGGTCTTGCGGTGGAAAGTCAGAAGGCAACTTTGTCTGTGAAGAGGAGGTTGGCATGTGAACAGTTGATTTACTTTAGTCAGGTATTTATTCCAATCTTTTGAGCATCTACTCATCATTAATGTTTTAAATCACCAACTTCATGACTGCAATCTGTTTTGCTTCATGAACTAGTTTAAGAGATTATTTGACCAAGTCTAATATTTCCTTTTAACACCACTTTTGTAATTTCTAGAACTGATTGTTGTTTCTCAAATAAAAGTGTTTCTCTCTTCCTTGAGCAGGCTTATCACTGCTTGTCAGGATGCAACATCAACCAAGGGCATGGAAGGAAGCATCTCCAATTCATCAAATGGAAATTCCTTGAAGCCAAGGTTAGTATATTAGTAATGCTATCAACATTGATTAAATACTTCCCACCAAAAAATCAATTTTTGGCATATCCAATAATAAATGAATTTAGTTGGAATACACTACTACGTGTTACCGTTAGTTAATCGTCATCTAATTATAAATTATTATATTATTAAAAATTATTGAATTTTATAACAATTGCTTAAAAAATCATATCTAAGATGATTTTTAGTTGATTTAGTGTAAAAATCTTGACATCATCGATGTATCAAAATTAAATTTATAATATATATGATCCATACCTTATCCCTTTTTATAATGTTGTTAGGCTGCAGCCTACTACTACCATGGTCTGATCCTAGAAAAGGGAAATGAACCAAGCAGTCACATTGGTGCTGTGTCTTGTTTTCTTGCTGCAGAAGAACTTCTGGCTGAATGCAAGAAGGCATGCTTAAGCTTTTGTCTTGCAGCTCCAGTGACAAGGTTGGTTTGGATCTTTGACTCATGTATGAGATGTGTCACATTCCTTTATCTTAACAATTCTGTATTTCATCCTCAAGGGCTCCTCCACTCTGGGGTGCTATGAAATTTTTACACCAGAAAATTCCTGAAGTTGCATCAAGGAAGTCCCAGATGTATGGCTACCTCTGGGAGCAAGAGAAGTAAGAAGCAATGATAGTTAACTCATTTGATTTATAACTAAATTTCCAATTTCCTTTAAATATAACAAGGAATTATGCAAAATTTGAATTTTGTTAATGATGCAGGGGTCTCCAATCATTGCCAGACCTTCCTGAGTTTCAATTATCATTACGTCCAGATGACTATGAACTGCCTGAAATTGATCCAGCATGGGATAATAAAAACTGGGAATCTCTAGGACAGCCATTGAAGGAGCACCTAAGAGATAGTGATGAGAATCCAACTGATTTATAAACTATTTGTAGCTGTATACCTTCTTGAATGTTAAAACTCTTCTATACATGGTAACATTATCATAGAATATCAGGGTTACTATTCATTATATGACTCCCAAGTTACAAAATCTAGGTGAATCACAAACTTATTACTACAATCAACAATAAGACATATATATATGGCTTTTGAGTTTTGACTTTTAAACCAAATGGGAGAGGGGCTCCAGCTGGATTTGAAAAACGTTTAGAAAATTTTATAAAAATAAAATTATTTTATTTTTCGAATTCTATTTAAAGACAAAACTTAGATATGGTTATGCATTATTTTGGTTGCTTAGTTAGTTAGACACATAATACTAATATAAAGAAGAAGATATTGTAATCACTCATTATCTTTTATTCAATCATTTTACATTATGTATTTCTATAATACTCATTTGTTCTATTTTTTAGTTTTATCATGTATGGCCACAATAGGTTGGTCTTGAATTTTTCTTCAAACTATTTCATCTAAGATTTCTAATAGATATAATTATTTAAATACTATTTATATGATTCTCTAATTAGAATTAAAATATACCTCTCTACCTAGTCTTTTAATACAAACTTTTATTAAGCAGATTACAGAAGTGAAACTTCACTTTTGATTGAAGAACATTACAAAATCACCTAAACAACCAAATATAAGTTTTGTTGTTTATTTAATTGTGTTATTTGAAAACCTGATCTGTAAATGCAATTTTTCAACCGCGTGTATCTTCTCTGGGAGAAGAAATTTCTAGTTGGAGAGATATACACACAAAGAGGTTTAATAATTACAAAAATTGAAACATTCATCTTATTGTGTGTACCCAATCATGTTTAACATCTCAAAATCAATTTTATTAAAATCAATTTTCCTAGCTTTAAAACAAAGCGAGTCTTAATTGTTTTTTTGCAATAATAACGGGTCAAGGTCAAGCATGTTGCCAGTGCCTCACGATACCAATGAACCATGAAAGGATTAGCTTACTTGTCCTAGAAGATATGCATGATTGTTGAGAGGACACGTAAAGTAGGGTCACTATATGTGTAATTTGTCCTTTGTTGGATTAGACGACTTAGCCAAAAACGTTATCATCCCAATGTGGAAAAATAATTTTGGATCCATCTAATAGAGCCAAAAGGGAATCTGTTACACTGTGACCTATCTCTATCTCTGAATATCATATTGCCTCTTCTAAAAGGAAAAAACAAAGGTTATAACTTCTAATTTTTACCACGTAACCATCCCATGATGTTTATTTACGAAATAAGCAAGCAGATATTAATAGGAACATGTAATTGTATTCCAAATAAAGTTGTTTTGAAAGTTATCACGTTAAGAAATTTAATCTTTTTTGGACATAACAATTGTAAATTATTCTTCCGCGTCTTTCCTAGCTGATTTTTTTATACATATATAGAAAATATCCATTGTAACACAACTTCAGAAAAAAGAAAAAACTTTTAACCACTTTATGAGTATTGCTAATTCAGCCTTTGTGTTGTGCTGCACCTCGTTCAACCGTGTTAGGCTCTTCATTTCTAAACTGGGTATGCACTTTTTTGGATAGGCTCTATCCCATGGCTAATGAGCATGAAAGAGGTGATGAAAGTTAATGACCTGATGATAGTAATCAATGGTTTATCACTTGAACATTAACTAGCTTAAGTGATTCTAATATTATCTCTACTCCTATATTTATAGATTCTTTTAATTACTTTAAAAGAATTAAAATTTTTAATTAATAATATTAAATTTGTCAATAATTTTATATTTTTTAGTGTTATCCTTAAAATTGTTTAAAACTGAATTCTTTTAATTTTTACTTAATTAATTAATACATTTTCACTTTAAGGGCATTTTTATATATGGGGAAAAACAATTAATGTAGTAGATAGTTAGAGTGAATTTTATAAAAAAAAAAATACAAACTTTTTTAAACATTCCTATAAAAGGTGGTAGTAGATATTAACTTTTGAATACATAATTTACATGTGATTACTTGTTTGTCTAGATGAACTTGGTGATTTGATCAATCCAAAATAAATCGAAGAGAAAAATTCCGGTTAGTTCATATCATCAGTTTGGTTTCAAGTTTTAAAATGATAAATCTGATGACAAATATTTGGTATCGAATATTTGAATATGTAGAGTCAAAAACCAATCCAAATGAACTTGAATCTATACTATTTTGAAAAAAAAAAACTATGTTATATAACTCTATAAACTTTATGTTGCCTAATATTATAATTTTATAAGTTTTATATTGTGTAATTTTATAATTTTTATGGTGCATGTGTAATTCTATAATTATAATTTTTTATATTATTTTTATTATTATTTATTTATTTATAATTTTTTTTGTTTAATTTTGTTTTTTCATCATTAAATGGGTAATTTTAATTCTGTAGTTTCAATTTTTCATATATTATTTTTAAAAATGTCATTTAAAAATTATTCTAGATGATATATATATAATATGCTAAGAACAAAAATACACGTATATTTATTATTAATAAATAAAATATATAATACTATATATATAAAACTAATAAATATTAATTTATATTTTTTAATAATATATATCTTAATTATAACTTATTCACTTTTACTATAAATATTTTTTTATAGAATTTTGTTTTCTTTAGTTTTTTTTCTTCAATACTTTAGTGATTGAATAAGATATTATTTACATAATAGTTTTTTTTAAGAAAAAAATTAAAAAAAATTCTATTAATATCTTGAAATTTTATTTTATATTTCAATATTTTAATTAAAATTAAAATAAACCTTTTAATAATATCTTAGAAATTAATGATAAAATTTTTATTTAATTTTTTTATTTTATTGAAAAACTTATTACATCAATAAATAATATTATAGTAACTAAAATAACCTTTTTAATTTTAATATTGTATAACTTATTAGTATTAAATTAAAAATATTATTACAGAAAATTAATTATAGAAGTATAATTATACTTAGTAATATTTTTTAGTATAATATAAACTAATTTATTAAGTTAATAATAATATCTTATTTTATTTACTAAAGTATCCAAATAAATACATAAAAAATTAAAATAAAATAATTTTATAAAAGAAGAAAGTATTTAATACAAAATAATTGTTTTATTAAAATATACATTATTAAAATATATATTATCGTTTATTTGATTTTACAATGTTATATTATTTATTTAATAATAATATATACGTGTATATTTCTCATTCATCTCACATTTAAGTTATATAAAAAAGTAGTTTATTGGTTTCTGGCTATGTTATTAAAGCATTGGATAGTGATATTGAATTCTCCTTGAACATTTTCTTTTTAATTTTTAAAGATGATTTTTTAGTGTCATGTCTCAGTAAAAATTTCATTAATTCTGAAAATAAGAATATTTAATTTGAACACTTGACACTATGAATACTAAAATTACTCTTTTAATAAACTATTAGACAAAAAAATAAGATCTTTTCTATTTTTCTATTATTTTATTAAGTGACTTGATAACTCGATCCGAACAAAATCGAATGTAATAGGATTGACTTGATTTACGTTGCTAACTTTTTTTTTTTTGAAAAAAAAAATCTATTCAACCTCATGGAATTAACATAGATTAGTTTAGATTTAAATATATCTTAAACATGAAACAACTTTGTATAAATTAGATTAACCTCACTGATAAAAGGTGAAGCAATCAAGACCTAATTAAACATTTAATGACCCGAGCATTCTCAACTACCAAGATCAATAATATAAAGGGAGAATGGACCATTTGATTGTTGTCCATATTCATTAAACTCAATCCTTTTCTTTTAATTAATAGGTCTAATTATTTGATGATTCTAGAAAGTACATGATATATTTAAGGTTATGTGTGAAAAAAAAATGTTAAAAAAATAATATCTATTTCCATAATTTCTTTCTCTCAAAAGAATTAATTGTTGACTGTAAATTAAAAAATATTTTTTATGTAAAAAAAAGGTGCATATATAGCAATATCAACTAATAATTATTAGTAAATATTATTAATTTGGCTCTATTATTTTTTGTAAAATCCTTTTTTTTATACATAAAATTTTAATTTGTTTCCGTCGTTTATATATTCTAAGAAACTTATTCAGTTGATCTGTTTTTTTTTTCTTATTCGACTTTAATGGCTGAGATCTCTTATCTCTGGAATCAAAATTTAAAAGTAGCAAAATATTTTCGTGTTTACTTTTCCTTTTGTGAAATGGCAACAACACTCTTATACTTGAGTTGACAAGTGAGTTAATGAACTTTACTCCACCATCTGTCAATCAAACATTTACTTTCTTACTGTTGGATTGAAAATCAATATTATCAATAAAGATGGACTGTTAACCTATCCCACCACCATTAATAATAAATAGTCTTCCATGAAATTTAAAGCTATTAATACGGTTGTTCCATTTGGGACATGGGATCAACATTTATAAGGTGAATTAAGTTGGATTAATCCAAATTTTGTACGAGCTATATTTGTAATTTTGGTTCACTTCACATTTGTTTTTAAAAGATTTGTTTTGGAGTGATAGTAAATTTTTAGTTTTTAAATGAAAATTTTAAAATAAAAGATATTAAGTTAAAATGAAAAAAAAATGTGAAATCCGTTTAATTTTAAAAAATATTTTGTTATTATATATAATAATTATCTTTGTTATCATCACTAACACTATTATTAGCACGTGATTGTAGTCATTATTATTGTTTTCATCATATTATTATTGTTATCGTCATTGTAATTATTTTTATTATCACTACTACATCATCCTTTCTATCAACATGTAAATATATTTTGAAATTAATTTTAATAAAATAGAGAACTTTTAAAATAAATTTATTTTAAAATTAAAAATTAATTTTAAAAAAAACTAAAATTTAAAAAGTGATTTTGATTTTTTAAAACCTTCAACTAAAAATCACCCAAATAAGTTATCAATGATCATTTCTTTTATTTGTATTTATATAATTTTAAAATAATAATATTAAGTTAAATAAATTTGATAATTTTTTAGAATAATTTATCGTCCATTTCTTCAAGCTGAACAAATTTCATTCATGTCTTTCTTATTTTAAATTTAAGAGTATGATCCAGATGTGTATAATAATTATAAATTTTTTTATAATATTTTTTAATAATTCTTATTTTTATAGTTTTAAGAATATATTTTTAAGAATTTAATAGTAACGTACTAATAAGATAAAACAATTTTACACTATAGTCCAAAACATAAATTATTATTAGGATGATTTTAAAATGATTATGATAAAAATTAATATATTTATTATGCATAATAAATTATAATTTATCATTGTTCTACATATACAATAATAATATTTTTTTAAAAGGTTTAAGAGAATATTGAAAATATATTATTATTAGTTGAATGGCAAGCTGAATTAATTTAATGCAAACAAGTGCACAGATTCATTCAACAAAACAAGACTGGATCATTTAATTTAAGATAACATTTTTTAATCATAAAATTTTGTTTTATTTTAAAAATTTTGTATAGGAAATATTCCTATACAATTCTTTTGAAAATTAAAAATAAATTGAAAAAAAAGTAATATTTTGGTGACTAAATATAAAATTGAAAATAAAAATACATTTTTAATGACGAGTGTTAACAACATATTATTTCATTAATGCCTAATTTTCATCAGAAAATCTAACTGACCACTTTTAATAAAATCTTCTATTCTAATTGCGTGGTTTAATCTTGTATTCTAATCGTATTGTTTTTACAATATAATTCAATCCTAAGACTTTATTTAAAATATTTAAGTTTAATATCACTTATATCAACATAATGTTGGTAACAATATATTATCTAAGAATTTAATGATCATATATTGATAATATAAAATAGTTTTATGTTGTTATCTAATCACAAATCAATCTTTATGTATGACTTTTAAGATACAATTATAAAAGTTAACGACCTTATCGTATATGATAAATGATGACAGAATGACTGTGCAAAACTCTTTACACTAAAAATGTATGATATATTTTCTCATTATCTAACATTTTTTTCTAATATATATTTTACTATTAATTAAAATTTATTAAAAACTATAAAATCATAAAAAAATTCATTAAATAAAAATCATAAGAGAATAAAAAGTGATATTCAAAAAAAAATATTTTTCAATAAATTTTAATTAATAATAAAAAATATTTAAAAATATATCCCGCTAACCTTTCACTTTCTCAAATTAAATAATCCCTAAGAGTGCAATGGTTCAAGGAGAGGGGGCTCGAACTTTAATTTCTTTCGCATAAGTTAGTGAAAAAAAAAATAATATGAAAATTAAAGATAAGGATATTGTTAATAAGTGTCGTTAAAATATTGATTAAAGAATTGATAACAATTTTTTTTACAAATAATATTAGGGATACATTCTACACCAAAAGAAATATTAGGGATATATTGAAAAGAAAAATACTATCTCGTACGAATACTTTTTCATCAAATCAGCACGAAGTTTGATTTCCACAAAACCTATTTTACATATTTTAATTAATATTTATTTTAAAAAGTGATATTGAGCCAAGTTCTTGTTCTTTCATTTCGTGTCTATAGTAGGATAAGAGTGTATTGATGCTTGTTAATAACAAAAATTTTACTTTTAATTTCTTAATAGCTGAAGATAAAAATGTTAAATGATCATTGACATAGTGACCCACAACACAAGCCATTAAACATTTGGCAAATGACTATTTTGTGGAATTGTTTGCTTACACATACCACAGAACATAACAGAGGCATTGTCAGGAGATTTCAATGAACAGAGCAATATTAAATGACCAGAATCTTGTCAATGACTTTCAGAAGACTTGAAAAAGTAAAAGATGCCCTGTTTGAAAAATGACTAGTATGAAATCCCCTACCCAAATTAGTTGTCGGTTTTATTCTTCAAGAAATGCTAGTTTTTTGGAATTTCAATAAAGCCTACGAGGACACGTTTATAAAAGAGAAAAAAAAATATTAGATATGATTTTATATGTGTTAGTTGTATTCTTCTTTAATTATTATATAAATTTTTTTTAATATAAATTTTTTTTATGTAAATTGTCGAGCTAAAACTTTAATTATAATTTAAAAATAACACAAACAACATATTATAAATATTGTATTTAAATTTTCTTTTATAAAATATTTTTTTCTTCAAGACATCTACTTAGATCATTTATAAACTAATTAATATTTAGATATTTAATTTTTAAATTAAAAATTAAAAAAAATTAAAAAAAAATAAAATAATAAAATGAAAAAAATAAGTAGGTTGTAATCTAATTTATTTTTATAAGCTAATTAAAATAGTTATAAGAATAAATTAAAAATTACTAAAATAATTTCGTATATCAAATAAATTTATTTTAATTAAAGTAATTTATAAACTACTAAATAATTTGTGAAACACAATTTAAATATTTAAAATAAGAAGTTTATTATTTATAATGATCTTTTTGCTTGTTTCATTAGTACTTATTTGGATTCGATAGTTTATAATCACGTTCAAATTCATTAATATAATCTTAAACAAATGTTTACATGTTTACTTTTAGGTTGAGAAATTAATTATGGAATCAAAATTAATTTTCAGTTGAAATAATTTTAAGTAAATTTTATAATGGATAAAAAAATTATATTGAATTTTAGTACAAATTTGATTTAAAAATAAAAACATTAAGACATAAATCATATTACTTTAAGAAAAAATAGACTATATATTAACCATATAAATAATTTTATATTATTATCTAATTATAAAACTATAAATGATAAATTTATTAATATATGAGAATGTAAAATTATTTTATAAATGGCTATTAAACTCTTACTTTAAAATCAATTTTATATATATTTTTCACTTAATCTTCTAAACACACAACCTCGTGATTGTTGTTGTATATGGATAGCACTCTATTTCTATGAGGACGTCATTTTTAATGTCCAAAAATTAAAGTTATTATTTATTTCTTTTTTCATCATTTGTCCAAATTGAAATCACTAGTTATATAAAAAAAATTATTATAATAATTTTGTAATTAATAAATTCCTTTAAAAAAATTTATTATATTAAAAGGTAAATAATATAAGTTATATAAGCTAACATTTAAGTCTTTTTCTACTTCACCTCTTTTTCTTAATTAGTGTGACTATCCATCCATTTTTAAGGTCAATACATACAACAAACCTTAATATTTACTTATAAAATCCTTCCATCATTGCTATCTGAAGTAAATGTCGAGGATCAATGGTCAATTTTCTTAACTCTTTTGGCACACTGTTGACATAACATTCTCTCTTGCCTTTGTTAAATAAATTTGTTACATTTTTTTTATATCTCAAATTGTAATTAATTTGTAATTATTTGGATATATAATTGAAACAAACAAACTACGACACGAGTCGAAACGTGCGTGAGAGGGTAATCATTATCACAACAGCAATAACTAGTATATCCTCGATTTTTTGTTTTTATTAATTGTGGTTTCTGAAAAGTCATGGATCCTTGTCTACATTCTGTATGCTAAAACCCGAAAGTATTCTTCCTCTACTGTCAGTGTCTGACAAATGATACATATATATTAATTGATTACCATCCCTTAATTATTTTTTTCTATTCTCTATATTTTAAAAATAATGATTCTGATTTTCAGATTATATTTTTATTAAACATATTTTTATTATTGAATTTTTTTTCTTTTACATAATCTTTGAAATAAAAAATACTTAAATATTTTAAATGTATGTTAAAATTGTAATAAATTGATTTTGTATAAATTAAAGTGATGAATATTTAATAGTTTATAAATTATTTTATTATTTAAGAAATATTTAGAGGAGAAGGTAATAATTCGGAATTTTTTTATTTAATATATATCTTGTTTCTTTTTGAGGTATAAGAAGTAAAAGCAAAGTAAAAATTAAGATATTATAAATAATGTAACCTGTGAAAAAAACATAAAATAAAATAAATAAAGTTGTACAAAATAATTAAGCATTAATTATGATTTTCTCTCCCAAACGTGTACCCACCGTAAGTGGGCATTTTACAGTGAATCAATCAGATGTGTTATATCACATCCATAAGATGTACTGAGGTGGGCAGGAGTGCAGCACGAAACCTCACTAAATAAAAATAAACAAATTCTGATTGTTGTTAAGTGACTACAAATTTATAAGAAGCGTGTAAAAAATTTGTTATTCATCCGTTAATTTATATAATGGTTTTGTATATTTTATTATATTATTTATTACTTATATATTTTATATTTTTAGTTTCTTTTTATTTTCTTTCTCTTAATTAAAAATTTATTGTATAAATAATATTTTTCATAGAAATTGTATAATAGTATTTAAGTTTTTAAATATTAAATAAAAATTTAAAATATTAATATTCTTATTTAATGTCATTAGAAGAATCTAATAAAAGATGAAGATATGTAAGGAAGAAATTATATCCATTTTGAAAAAAAGAAAAAGAGCTGCATATTAGCCTTGGGCTGAATTCTTATAGTAAATCTTCTATACCCATACGTAACCTCCTAAAATTTATTTAATTATTTTTAGAAATTAATTATATTATTATTATTATTAATTTTATTTTAATAGAGAGATTAATGATTTTATAAATTGATGAGGTTTTATCTAAATTATTTTTATTTATTAATTTAATTAATTGAATTAACGGGGAAGGTTGACGGGCAGGTTGGGGTTGACCCGACCTAGCTAAAATATTAGACAGGGGTAATCAGTTTACCCTAATTGGTATTTTACGCGTCAGACGGTAAATTGCACCTGTAGAGGAGAAGAATGTCGACGCAAGGAAGAAGAGGAGATAGGGTGTTGAGCAGTCCCTAAGCCGCATCGATCATCACTATTCTTCACATCTAAGGTGCAGGGGAGATGTGTTCGGTTATATGTGAATGCGGGGGGTATGCGGGTAGTGAGCGCGTCTCTAAGTCCTCTAGGATCTAAATTTGATTATTATGTTTTAAAAATATTTTAATCGGTAGAAAAAGATTTGTCAATATGCTTTCTGTGGTCGATTAACGTCTTGTCACAATGTGATTTTTGTTGGTAAACTGTATGATTAATTGCCCTAATTACTTGATTCTTGTGTTGTTTATGGTTGTTTATGATTTGGGGCTCTTGTGTGCAATGATGAAATTGGGTGAAATTCAATGATGTTTTATGTGCGTTTCTGTGCTTTCTGATAAATGATTTATAATAATGATGTTAAATTAATATGGTTGAGTATGATTGTGGACTGTGCGAATGATGTATAAATAAATCATGAGAATAAGAGTGTGGATGATAATGCATTGAGCATGGGCATGAGCATGAGATGCATGAGATGCATGAGATGCATGAGAAGTCAGACGTGGCTATAATACCTTGGCCATATTTGGTGTTTAACCATGCTGCACGCCAGCCATAGGTGATGTTTAATGGTTGTGTGGAATGTCTTCGCACGGACCATAGGTGGTGTTTAACTGTGCGACACACCGGCCCATACAGGGTGTTTAACGGTGTGGCCATCATTAGTGATAACTAAGGGGATTGAGGAGGTTCGCCCATGGTGTGGAGTTCCGACTCGAGACTCTTAGGTATGGTGATGAGCATATGCATTGTGCGAGCATGTGCATTTTGTAAACATGAATGAACTGTGATTGATTTTGAATGAATGAAATGTGATTGATATATGAGCATCTGTTAACTGTTAGTACTTGAGTACGGTAATGGGTGGGATTTGGGGCATTATCTGTCTTTATATATGATTAAATACGATTTCTCACCGTACTTTCTCTTGTTGTTTTCTTTTAAGTAAAGTTGAGGGCACTCATGGTGCCAAGTTTTGAAAAGACGGGGTCTTGCTCTGATTAGTGTGACATCGGGGTTCTAGAAATTAGAATAGTTGCTCTATGCCTTGATGTTTGAATGACTTATTTTACAGATGATGATGACTTTAGTTTTCTCAATTATAATGTTTAAATATAAAACCTCCTTGAAAACTTTGTGCCTACCTTTACCTTTTAATTATCATGTGAACCTTTTATCCTTAATACAAATTGTGCCTTTTGGTTTTAACTATTACCCTGTCTTCATTTTGTTTACTTGATTATTTTAATTTAAGTATTCAGGGTAGAAGGGTGTCACAATATAAGTGAACCCGAAACTATAATGGTTAATAACAAGGTAATTAACCTATACGTGAATCACGTATAAAGATGATAATGAATCACATATAGAGATGATAATGAATCACGTATAAAGATGATAGTGAATCACATATAGAGATGATAATAGTATGGGACAAATACGAGTAGTAGATCTTGTTACCTATTTTGTTAAATAAATATTTATTTTGTATCTATATTTATACTCATACTTGTGTGGGTATTTAATAAATATTTGTAGATTTTTTTTTCAATATTTCCAAGGATATGTGAATATTTTATAAAAAATTAAAATATTTAAAAAAAATATTTCAATAATAAATTTTAGTTATTGTTGACAATTTTTTTAAATAATATAAAGACAAAGAAACCAAATATTCAAATATTTTGCGCAATTGTTTTTTTAAATTTAAATAATAAAATACTTTAATTTCATAATATCAAACAAAAGTTAATAAACTAAAATAATTTAATCTCACAAGTTTAAACAAAAATTAATAAGGTATAATAAGTGAAAAATACAGGAGACTACAATCTTGAATAGCACAATAAAGATATTAATAGTCTTTGTCGGAGAAAGAAATGAGAGAATTGAGTTAAATTAGGACACCTTATTTATATATATATGTAAGACAATTAGGTATTTTATATTAATGGATACTCGCGAGTATAAATATTATCATACCTGTTCTTGTCCCATTAACAAGCGAGTAAAGAAATTACTTGTACCTGTTACTCGCAAGTACCTATTAAAACTATCAATTTACTGCCCATTACGGATTTTATTTGCAGGTACAAATTCTTTTTACACACACATATCATCATCATCATCATCATCATCATGGAAACAATTTGAATATTGACTCATCAAGCAAATGAGAGTCAACAAAAGGTCGAAACTGCCTGAAGCATGCTTATCGAGGCAAGAATTTTCTTAAAAGGTGGATGGCTAAGCTGAGAAACTTATTGAATTGATGAATTGTTATCATTGATACATTTCGAGCCTAGTTTGTTGAATTGGTGTCATCATCATGTTTTTCGATATAATGACACATTTTTCAAGACATAACACTAATAGACAAGAATTTCAAGAAAACCTAAGACCATTTGTCTAATGGATAATAAAACCCCTATTGTCTACTAAACAAGAAAACCTTATTATCCATTGGACTACAAAATCCCTAATAACCAATGGTCACTAAAATCCCATGAACCATTAAGTAAAAAATACCCTATTACCCAATGAGTAATAATCCTAAGCCTTATATATAGGCCATGCAAGACTGACCTTAGGAGTTTTCCATACCACTTTCACCCTCCCTTACTCTACATTTTCATCCTCATTCCTTCCTTAAGCTTTGGGACATTATTGTTGGAGCAAAATCATGCATTTACTAAAATTTTCATACCTTAAATTCTTCAACAAGTAAAAGAAGTTTGCTTAGTTAATATTTTGTGGTTATATGTGTTAAAATGTCTATATGCACTGAAATATGCTTAGAATTGCATGAGTATGATTAGATTAAGTTTGGAAGCCATATTATTGAAGCTTTGAACTTTGTATGAAATTTGAGTATGATGATGATTTTTGACTTGCATTTTGTTTTCGTTGACAAATTTACATTTGGATGTTATTTATATGTTGATATGGAACTGTTAATGTAATTATATCTTTTTATGAGTTTCTATGAATTTGTTGAAGGGATTCGTTGGGCAAGCTTACCACTCACTAAGCGAAACCTTATTTTCTAGGTTTTCGTTGAAGGCTCCTCAGGTGCTTTGTTTTTCTGGGTAGATTATTGGAAAAATATGAGTCTTCATTGAGTGACTTAAGAGCTTGTTGGGAAAAGGCTTAAGAATACATGAACTGTACAAATGCTCACTGAGTGAGTGACTAACTTGTTGAGCGAATTTGGGAAAACTCAGTGAGAAAAATATAGAATGATGAACTCTACTAAGAAACTGGAGTGTTCACTGAGAGAAAATCTTGAAAACCCAAAAGCGCATAGACTCGCTAAGTGAGTCTTGCTTTTCATTGAGCAAATAACTTAGGGTGAGTTTGAAGGGTTCTCTATGGCTCCTCTAACAAGGCAAAAAAAAAACATCTTCATTGAGAAAAAAAGTAAGGTTGAGAGGTTGAAGTCTCCATGATTTCATTCGTTAGGTGGATATACCCATTCATTGGGCGACTAGGACGAGTGTTTTAGAGAAATCTCTCTATAGCTTCTTTAGTTGGGCGAGGAGGTTACCTTGTTGGGCTGAGAAGAAAACATAGGAGTTGAGCCATTGTGACTTGGCTTGCTAGATGACTAAACTTGATAAGAGTTCTTTGTGCCTTTATTAGCTAGGTGAGGGCATGTATATGATAGTACGTATTTTATACCCCTTATTAGGTCTTTAGATGGGTAGGATAGACTATAATTTGGAGTTAAGAATCATGTATTAATTAAGATTTAGATTTTCAAGGTTGAACTAAGGAAAGTACAAATCTAAGCTAAGTTACTGATTTTAGCTAACAAAAATATAAGTCTTGTTTTGCAGGTTAGAAGAGAATTTGGACGAAGTCAAATCAGCTAGAGGAAGTCGTCCAAGCCAAACGAGACCCTCCAGGACGACTACATCCTGGTCAAAATGAAGTCATCCCAATAGAGGTCAGATGCGTCTCGGCCGGATAAAGCCAACTCCGTGATGTTGACTCTATCATCAGCAATTAAGATATCGACTCCTGTAGAGTCGACTCAAAAGGCTGACTCTGTACCAAGGTGATATCCACATGCCGACTATATACCGGATACTGACTCCAAAGCAAAGGCCGACTCCTATCTAGAATCGGATCCATCCCGACATCAGTAGATCGACTCCACTTAGGCACGATTCAAGCACGTGTAAAATGTAATGTAGCACGTGGGAGTTTAGGAAATTAGTTAAAATAGTTAATTCTAGTATTTCTGTTATAGCCAGGCAATTAAAATTGTTATTTCAGTTATTTCGGTTATAGAGTTAGCTAAGTAATGCATTTATAAGTAGAAATGTAGGTCAACGTTTATTGGGGGAGCCAGAAGAAAAGTACACAGACACACTCAACCTTACACATACACATTTTCCATTCCAAGCCTAAGTCACTTCCTTCCTCTTTATTCCATGATACTTCAGAGAGTGCCCAATCGATCGAGTCGGTGCAGGACTAGTGCCCGGATAGTGGCCGGTTGCTAAGAGGGGACTATCAGGGCGTGCTACCACACTACTTAGTGATTCAACCCCCCTGTGCCTAGCCAACGCAGGTGAAACATTGCAACTACTGCTAGCGATTGTCGTGGGAAGTTGATCCACAAGCCATCAACAAAAATTCACCTTTTCTTTGTATCACGTTCTAGGTTAATCAATGAATGGTTGTAATTCTGGTTGTACTATGTTTTGATTCCTATTAGCATAATCTTTTCCTTACTTAATCACGATTGTGTGCAGTAAAGATGGGAATATGTTAGTTTAGGGGTTGATCAGAACCGCTCTAACAACAAAATAGATAATTGCTAGATAATCTACATCAATCAAGTGCGTACTCCCTGCCAAACTCGAGGCAGTGATTGTTTAAGTCCTCATTTAGCACGGGACAAATGTTCGACGATCATCGTAGGTAATTAGATTGGTGAGGAATCATTGGCATAGTAAGAGTCTGAATTAAAATCAGTAAGTGATAAATCGGGATAAGTGATAAGATAAATATGTCATAGTAATCTTAATAGTCTTGGTAAACTTAGTAAGCCTAGTAACCATAGGTAGCTGTTAATCTTTACTTTCCTTTAATTGTTGTAGTTAATCTTTACGTTTGTTGTAGTTAATCTTTACGTTTCTTGCACATTTACTTTACCTGTTTAAAACCCCCCATTTACATTTCTTGCAAGAGTCCACAATCCTACCTTCCCAGTTCAGCAATCTTTTCCAGCCTTGCACCTTAGAATATTAGAACAAACGTGTCATTGAGAATAATGACCTAGGTTGACCCTGTGCTCTTTTAACATAGGAAGATCTAGTATTTTGATAGAGGAAATAACGACCAATCCTTAGAATATCAGTATACTTGAGAGGTTATGCTCATTATGGGTAGGGTTCGCAAGGAGAGACACCTCATTCGTTAGGCAAATTAGGTAGTAGTGAGAAAACTTGTATTCTTTGCGAAACAGTATTCTGCATCTTCTTTCTACTTAATCACTTCTTAAAATGAGTAATAAAAAGACATATATGATTGTGGTAGGGTAGGATATTTAAAAAGAATAAAGTGAAATGTTAATGATATAAAATTTGTAAGACTTGGAGTGTTGTTATCCATGGACAAATGGATAATAGATGTTGTTGCCATAGGGTGTGATATTGACTCTATGTGTGAAGAATCGGTTGTTGAAGAATTTCTTGTTGTGGTGATGATCCAACTTGCCTTGAGTTAACCATAAGAGATAACATATACAAGTTGTGAGTATCCAAGTTAAGGAAGTTGAAAATGATCAAAGATCATTGTTAAGATGTGCTTTGTGAAGTCTGAGTACAAATGCTAAACTGAGTAGACACATAAATTGAGGACCACTAGAGTTGGTTCTTAATCAATGTTGGAAAGTTGTTTTTTTATGGTGAAGTCAATACTCATGTATGACTATCTTGACTAGTTTCACTTGAAAACAACTTTCTACAAGATCATGTTGTGTTTTCCTCAATGACAAGTAGCATGAATCTTGGGAGTTCTGTTGATGAAAGTTATGTTAAGAAAATTGTAAGGAATGTTCACTTGGCTTATAGAAAATCTTTATGGAGTAGTACACACATACACATGCACACACATGTATGAGCATATGTAGAGATGTATAGATTGAGATGAGTATGTGCTTACAACCATGAATGATTTTTATATCTGTTGGGAGTTGAGGCTCATTGATGAATGAATGTAAGGTCTCTGTATCCAAGTTGGGTATTTGGTATACTTGTTATGTTTTATGTTGTATGTTTACTTTTAGATATTAGAGTATTCTAAAGTAAGCTTCCCTTTTTGACTGTTTTGTATGAGTACGACTACGATGTCCTCAAATGGCGTGTTTGTAAAAGCATCTGTCAAGACCACCCAGAGAAAGATTCACCAGCACATGCTAAGGAATCTAGAGTACATAGGGCATTTTATCTTGGGCTTCAATGAGACCATAATGGGTTCAGGTATGACCTTAAGGATTGATCAAGTCTTGTAATGATTCTAATATAGAGGGGAGGTGATAATGGAGTATGTGCCTACAAGCATAGCATGATTTATAGTTACATTTTTCACCCATATGAGTATATGGCTACCAATCCAAGCCATATGGAGTAGGCCAATGTATTTCATAAGGGATGAGCTCATAAGGGGTAATCATCATGCCCCCTTCTTGTCTCGATCCTCATCCTTATTGTTTTAAAACTGTCCCTTTGGGTGCTTGTGAGAATGATGGAGCTTCTACCTTTACACCTCTGTCGCAATTATCTTGTTTTGTTATGTTTGATGTATGAATAGCTCATGTGTGTAAGTTTTGTATCCTTGTCCCTTGTGTTTTGGTTATGTGTGTTTGTATTTGAGTAATCGGTTGTAAGCCTCCAACTTCAATTTTTTATGTTTTCTTTTGATGTACAATGCTTTATAGCACGAGCTTCTTTGTAATACAAAATGATGTTTACATTGATGTAAATGTTAAGAGCACAAACTTTTATAAATCAAACTATATTTATGATGTGATATTTATATTTTATTAGTAATGTATTTACCTTCATTGCACGTGTATGTTATGTTCTGACAATGTCTTTATACATTTAATGAAAATAAAATTTTTATATGTTCTTTTCACAATCAAATTAATACACAGTTTTATTTAAAATCAACTTCCGCACATGTAGTTTTATAGTGTTTAACGATTGTGACGCCAACGAGTCATTACATGTTTTGGTGACTTTAACGAGTCCCCTCAAATGCATCATTCACGTCCATCTTAGACAACTAAAATTTTTTTCATCCAATTACTTTAGTTTCATTCTTAGATTAACCAATTAATTTAATTTTAAAATAAAAATCAATTCTATTCAATCCAATTTATTTAAAATTGAATTAAATTGATTTTAAGATTTTGAAAAAGCATCTATAAATAAAACAAATAATGAAATGAATAAATTAATCCAACACACTAAACATCGCATGTCACCTACAACTCACAACGTAGTGTAAAATATACATTCAAATTGTATTTTAAAGATAATCTTACAATCTATCAAAGAAAAAAAAAATATAATAAATTTATACTTTGTACGAATTTCTCAATATATGAACACGTAACTAATTATTGAGTAATCTTAAATACACAATTTTCAATATGGGATCTGAAATCCAATCTAATTCAATGAAAAAAATGTTTTTCTTTTAAATTTTAGATTTTTTTTCTCAATTTGATAATTTTTTGGTTTTTCGATTTAGTTACCCTAATTTGTATTTGGATTGAGATCGGTTGATAAGTATCGTGAAAAAGGTGTTAGATATTTCTAGCTAGCACATTTATGACAGTATTAAAAAAAATAAAGTGAACATGTGTCTAGAAGTATAAATTCAAAAGCTATTGTTATATTTTTCAAATTATCTAAATTATTTTTAAAACATTAAATATATAGGTTCGATTCAGATAATAATAAATACTCCTACTTTCTATTTAATATTGAAAATTTAAACATCTGATATGACACGTAAAACGTAACAAATCATAAAATACTTAAAAAAAAAAATCCTATAACAGACAAGCATTCAACCACATGTCCCCCACCAGGAAAAAGATAAAAAAATAAAAATACTATGTACATGTCCAAAATATTGTACAACATCGAAGACAAACCATTATTATGGTAATAAATGGAGGTGAGAAGCTCCGAATATGTCTCCGAGACCACATGCATTTTATTGAAAGCGATCATAATAAATGAAAAATGCTAAACCATACATCCCAATTTTTTTGGTAAAAAAAAAAATGCGAAAAGAAATAAAAAATGAAGAGAAGGAAAAGATGATAAAACTTGATTATGATTAATTAGTAAATACTTTGTTGAAGTCCTACTCTAAGTGGTGTTGTAGCATTGGTAATCCAATAAAACCATAGACGAAATCCATAAGATAACATTAATATGAACATGGATACATATATATAAATAATTAATCCCTGAAGGGTTCATGATTATGGGTAGCTAGGGAAGTTGGGAAGGGTTGTTGGTTGATTTGATTAATCTTTGAGAGGAAAGAAGACGCATTTGTAGGCCGATAGAATAGTGAGTCCTAAATAGGCAAAGAAGGCAAAATAAGAAAGCAAAAGTGAAACCAAGTTTGTTTTGCAGAACTTGCGCACATGGTCACATATTGGCTGCCAACCCACATGATCCTCTCCAAACTGCCCCACGTACCCTATGGCACTCGCCGCTGCACATCCAGCTATCAACAACACCGTCATCACCTGCAAACTCAAATTTCATCACACCCACTCAACTTCTTTTACTTTTGGATTTTTGTTGCTTCCAAGTCAAATATTACTTAACCCTTTTCTCATTGTTGCATAAATTAATCAAACAGAACACCTCCTTATGTGTTCTTATGAATTTTACTACAACAGAATTAAATAAATTAAATTAACCACTTTCCTCAATTAGACACACGTATATCTTTACTTTTTGCAGCATTATCATAATGCGTTCAAGATCCGCATGGATCCAAATACGAGCGCAACTAGCACAATTTTTATTTTTTTTATATATATTCTTTAGATGCACATTTTTAAAACATTAAAAATTATAAAATAAAAAAAAATCATCAAATATAAAATAAATTTTAACTAATAATAATAATAATATATTAAAAAATATTACTAATATTTTCTATTCTTTATTATTAACTAAAAATTTATTATAAATTAACATCTTACTAAATCGACTTTTGTAAAATAAGCTTAACTCCTCACTTGTATATATTTTTTGGGCCTTAATATAAAATATCTATTAATATTTATTAAAAAACACAAAATTTATTACTAAATGAATTTATTTATGACTTTATAATTTTTAATAAACTCTAACAAATCATAAAATATATATACATGTTGCTAAATTTTTTTTAATGATGAAAATAATATTTACAAGTAGGGTGTGCTCACTTTCTATAAATTAACTTTTGGAAAGAGAAAAAAGTTGAGATAGGCTAACTTAAAATTGTAACAAACATTGTTTGAGAAGGAAAAGGATTAAGCATACCATGTCATGCAAGAATAGAAGAAAACGGTAATTTTGTGAGGAATGATGTTTGAGCAGAAAGTTGATTATGAGCATGAGCAAAGACGAGACAGCGACAACGGCATTTGCGGCAACAAAAAACCTGTGGCAGGAAAAGAAAGAGAGGAAAATTAGAAAAAGAAGGTAAAAGTAAAATTTGGTTTGAGAATGAAAAGTGGGTAGGGGTTGGAATTGAGGTAAATGGAGTGGTACTTACTTGAGGGAGGGGGAGTAATAAAAGTGGGCTTGAAAGCGCAAAGCGAAGATGAGAACGGTTTGGTTGTTGGTGACCATGACCGCGATTGATGCTGCAGAGAGCAGAGTGGGTAGGATTCTGAGGATGTTGTGAGCCATCAAGAAATTGGTCGAGGAGGTTAAGGTTGGTGTCGGGGGAGATTTGAAGTCCAGCGAAGAGGAATCTTTGGCGTCAGCCATATGGGAAACCGTTTGGAGTTGCTTTATCGAAGGGGAAATTGGTAGAAGCTTAATTGGGGAAGAATGAGGCCAAGTGAGGTAAGTAAGGACTAAGGTGTAATGCACTATTAGTGTCTCGGATCCAACTTTTATAGTATGGGAAAAGAGAGAGAAACTCACAGGGAAGCAATGAAATTGACCTTGTGCTCCACTCTCTGTGACTGTGTCTATGCATTTAAGAAGAGAAATTGTGGAAAATGGAAAAGGAAAAAGAAAAAGAAAAAGAAAAAGAAAGAGAAAGAGAAAGAGAAAGAGAAAGAGATTCGCTTAATGGCACGGTGGAAAATTTTGGTCACCAACAAACGCGATTTTTTACGCACAAACTGGTCATTTAACAGATTCAATGCTCTCGTCTTATTAAATTATAGGTGCTTAAACTTAAGATGTTTCTCATCCTTCCTACTCTTGGATTTTTTATCTCTTACTTTAGAATCTCTCTATTTTTATATTTTATAAACCAATACTTTAGACTCGGCAATACATAAAATAAATGTTTATTTTATTAATTAAAATTTACAATAGATATGTATTTTTAATATAATTAAAAATTATAATAAATTTTTTAAAAAATATAAATTATATTTTAGATTTTTAATAAATAATTTTTATGGTAATATATTGTTTTTTATTATTGATATTTTTTAAATGTTGAAATTTAATTTAAATATAAAGATAAAAATTAAGAAAAATTTTAAAAAATTATAAACATTTTTTAATGATGAACATTTTCTAAATATATTTTTATTATTTTTGTCATAAAAACGTTTGATTTAAGATAGTTGTTCTAATTTATGTAAGGATATAAAATTTTTATCCTTAGTTCTAACTCTTTTAAGATGAAAGTTTGACGTATTAGAAATAAAATTTTTTAGTTATTTCACAAAATATAAGAACAAAAAGTGAGGTTTATAAAAATCTAAGAACAAAAATCAAATATTGTTAATTTTGTAGGAATTGAAAAAATCATTAACCCAATAATATATTATATTTATATTAAGAGCAAAAGATATAACTTGTTGTCAAAAATAAGGATTCCTTGAGTGAATCTTAAAAGAGCTTAATGGTGATGTACTAATAAGCTATTGTCATGAAAGTTAGGTTAGTTTTGTGTATTTATTTTGAAATCACGAGGAGAATTTTAAGCCAATTAAAGAATTATTAATAATCTTTATTTTTTTTATTGAGAACCAATATTTTTTGCTAAAATTAAAATATTGATTAATGACATTTTAGTAACTAATAAACTGCAACCATATATATAATTAAGAAATATAATGAATTATTTAAATTTTTTATATTTTATAATATTGATCAATTCTTGTATTAATGTTTCAATTAAATAAGGTATTTTCTTTTTGAACATGTTAAATAAGACAGGTTTAAATTTTTTTAGATAAGAAAAGTAAATTAGTCAGTTTAAAATGATATTTTTTTTACCTTGCATAATATTTGTTTGGTGATAAGAAGTTAAATAATCAAGTAATCTACATAATAGGCACTATATTTTTGCTAGTTATAATGTTGTTTTCAAAAGTGTCCTTTTTCTTGGCTATTGCGAGCAGATTCCAAAAGGAAAAAAAAAACGCAGGACCTTCAATATTAGTCAAACTTCAAAACCCAACCCAATTCACATAATTTGCCTAAAATGGTGGGTTGCAAGTAGAAATTGGTAGCAGCATGTATTGCGCTTCTTGAGTAAGTACACCCCCAAAACTTTAAATTGAATTTGCGTGTATGTACGTAAAGGTGTGAAATCCCCCCCCCCCCCGCCCCCGGTCCTCAATTTTTTTAGTATATGTGAATAAAGTTAAAAATAAAATAAATTTGACTAAAGAAATAAAAATTTAAATGTTGTTGTGTAAGACAAACTATAAATATTATTGTTTTTATTCGACAATATCTTATTTTTATACATATATCATATGAGATAAAGCATAATCTCAATCATTAAAGTAATCCAAATTTAAAGGATATTATCCCTCAAAGTTAGATCAATGAAATCTTGAAGTTTCTCACTTATATTCTCTCATTCAAGCACCTAATCACAATTATAGGTTGCATATCACTACTAGAAATTTTAAAATTTGCTACCAAATAATTTTGTAGTTAATTTTAAAATCAATAGTTATTTTATAGTTAATTTCTAGTAAAAATAATTAGTTATAAAATTATTATAATATTAATAGTAGTATGAAATAAGTAGTAAATTAGTTAAGAAAATAATCATAGTTAATTTGTAGTAAATTTTTAAAATTTATAGTTATTTTAACTACTAATTTAAATCATAACTAAAATTAATAGCAAAATTAAAAATATATTGTAGTATATGTTCTTTAGAACCATTTTTGAAAGGAAAAGAAACATCACATCTCACGAAAGAAAGGGGTGAAGCTGATGCATCATTGTTCAAGTTTCATTTTTCACGAGAACGAGAACCCAACCCTTCTTTGCTTGAGAACTCCACATGTACTACCTTCATCAAATTTCTTATAGCTTTCTATTTCCCTTTCCTTCACACCAATAATATTGTAAGACAATATTATCATTGTTTAATATAGAAACCATTTCCCAAACCATATATTACCTATGCCAACTACATCCTCCAAAGACCATTAAGTAACATATTTACAAAGACATTGCATCCAGTCCTCACTATTATTTTTAAAATGAGTCTCAATGATTTTTAACACCCCTTAATGATAGTAAAACTAAGTTATCTCTCATGTAACTTGCTTTGACCACTGTAAAATTTTCTAAAAACAAAGATTCATGCAACGGGAATTTAGACTTGGTTTATGTTTTTTGCATTTGAGTAAGAACACCTCATTTATATGAATATGGAAGGCGTAATGGATAGCGTAGAAGGAAGTATGGTCATATATGCAGTGTTAATTATCATTATCAGACTATTATAATATTAATATATCTAATGATAAGTAATTGGGTTTCATTGATGGATCATTTATCTTATACTTTACTCTTGCATACAACAAGATGGCACACTTCACCTTAGAGATATTATATAACTTCACATGTACCTTAAAAGAGCGTATAATAAAATTGTGATTAGAAATACCCTTTACACCTTCATTTGTGATACTTTTTACCTCGTGATTCATTTACTAGTAGTTAATAATTATTTTTCAATAATTTTAAACTTTAAAGGTCATACATCTAGTAAAGGTTTCATATAAACTTCCCATCAACATACTGAGTGTGTAACAACCTAGAGGCTGACACAACTAAACGACAAAAACCATGTTAGGCTCAAAAGGTTAATTTAGTAAGATTTTTATTTAGTTTAATTTATGAAAATATCGAATAAACTTTGTCCTTTCTCATGATGCTTATCAACCATGAATATAAATCATATTATACTGCTCAACAAGTGAATACAAACATGCATCATGTGATAAATGGGAGAAAATATGTTTGAATATTACAACATCAACTGTGCCTTATAACACTTACAACAATTGAAAAAAACTAATGTTGAGGGCTAAACATCTACCCAAATCAAAAAGATACAATTGGGGAAAGAGAGATACAAAACACCCTAAACAAACCGAGTTGGCCCTATAAAAGAAGCAACAACATCATTAAGGGGAAGACGATGATGCAAACAAGGAGGCTCCAACACCCCCCCGGTCCTCTAGAAGCGGCACAGGTAGGGGCTTAGAGCATCACAATTTTGGCATTAGTTTCTCGTCATCTTGGTGGGTCAAATCCAAATGGAAAGGATAAGTAAAACATCTTCAGGTCAGTGCAGAACATGATGGATAATACCTAGACTCCTACTCTCACATGCTCCACACTCACCTCTCCTTTATACAAGACCCATTGAATATCATGGTTGATCCTCCACACTCTTTTCGAACCCACCCAAGTGTCCCAAAAGCATATGCAAAAAGGCTATAGACCTTAATCAACAAGATGCCGAGAAATGTCAACCTTCTCCGACATCTCAACACCTGCTCCCACGAATATGCTAGTTGCGATCATTGCAGTTGCACACATACAATATACAAGCATAATGGTAAGCTACTACAAAAAGACCTTATGTCTAGAAAGATAAATGAAACAATAAGTATACCACATAACAATTATAAAGTTCACATATTAACAAGGAGCCTCAACTCACAACAAAACAGGCATCATCAACAATTTATATTCATCAATATATAAATACTCCAAGAAAATTTATAAACCTAGTGATCACTCCTATAACTTCTTTAACATACTTTCAATCTTGGTATTGGGGAAATATGACATGATCTTGTAGATTGAAAAGCATTTGGGTTGAGATAGACTATACGTGGGTAACAACTTTCTACGGTCAATAGTCCTTGCAATGACTACACTCATTAGTGGAGATTGCTCGTCCACCTATCCCACAAGCTATACATCCCTGCCTCTCTCAATCTTGCATTGGTCATTAACCCCCTAACTCGTTGTGTTTCTTGACTTACGTGCCTACTCATCAATAGCGTCCTCTAAGGACTCAACAAAAATAACAACAATTGTGATCCTTTAATCACTCTTAGTTTTCTTGGACATTTAGGTACTAGCAACACGTACACACCATTTACACATGGTTACCCCCAAGGCATACTGAAATCACAACAATAAGGAATGACCCATCAACCATATCCTTCAAGAGCAAAGTCATCACTTTAACTCATTAACAAGTGTTCTATCTTTTGAAGATAACAACATTCCATAATTTATGAATTTTAACTAAATTGTTATTCCACTTTATTATTTTACATCCATCATACCCGAAATCAATCTTTTTACAACGTTCTCATAAATCTTCTATCACATAAATTATCCATATTTTCTATTTCACAACTTAAATTATTTTCTCGTTGTCATGGGATTTCTCCCAATGAGAGGGTTAGCTCGCCCAACAAATCCCACCCTCTAGTAAATACATCTCAGACATATTCATTTTCTTAGTGAGAGCTTAATCTCACCTAGTGAATGAAGTCATAAAGAGCTAATACTAAGTTTCGTTGCCTAGCGAGTGCATCATTCGCTCATCAATACTAAGCCACAATGTCCTCGCTCAACTAGAGGAGCCATAAAGAGCGTCCTCAAAAAACTCTCCTTTTTTCGCTCAGGAAGAGGGGTTGCTCACTCAACAAATAAAGCCATAAAGACTTCATACTCACAACTACACCTATCTCACTCAGCGAATGTATTCCTTCACTTAGCGAGAAAGCCACAAATAGTCCTCTAAACTCTCGCTTAACCAACTATACTTGCTCAATGAATCCATGTGTTTTTGGGTTCTCAAGATCCTCGCTTAGTGAGTGGTGTATTCACCTAGTGAACACTTAACAAACCCAGATTTTTCTCACTAAGTTCATGGTCTTGCCTAGTGAGTAAGGTACTCGCTTAGTAGACCTTCATCGTGTTTTTGTGTTCTTGAGAACAAAGTATCCATAAACTTAACCAAATCAACATTATACTAGCAACTTCATTCATCATATAAACAATATCCAAACATTAAAATAACAGTATAATCAACATACGTTCACAATTTCATCAACAACCATCATTTTCACTAAAAACAACAAAAGTAGCTAACAACCTCAACAAATTCTTATCATACATTATTATATACCTAAACAACATATTCACAACAATTAAATAACATTCAACCTACGAAAATACTAAGGTAGAAATTCCCTTTTTCAACCAAAGGATTGAAAACTTCAAGGAGGGAGCTTGTAGCATGGTCAACAATGATGACTCTTCAAGGTAGAGGAATGAGTGACTAAAATCAGGTGTTGGGAGGTGTTTTGTTTTCTGAAAGCTAACCTTAGCCTTAACCCTTTTTATAGAGTTTTGGATGCAAGCTTTTGTCCAAAGGTCCAAAGGGGTTTCATGGACTAGTGCTCCATAGGGTTCCTTTACCCAAAGGGTTCTTGGGGTTCTTTTACTCACCTGTAAGGGGAAGGCAACAACCAAGCGACGACTTGAGGTTTCAGGATTTCTTCAAAACTATGGTATTCAGGTGTCTTGCCTCAAAAATGTGTCATTGCATCGAAAAGCATGTCAAAGACACTAGTTTGACTCTACTCTGCTAGGAAACACTCAAGGTTACTATTTATCAACTCTTGATGTTTACTCGACTCAAGTAACTACTTTCAAGGAAGACTTATCTTAGTATGCATGATTTCGGTTGTTGAAAGCTTTTTCTTGAGATTTTCTCAAAAAATGTGCAACACAATATTTTCTTAATTCTTCTTTAAGAGAATTAAATTTAATTATTCTTTTTAATTACTCAATCGTTTTAATTAAACAAAACATAAAATAAATTGTGTTACAAAGTGAGCATAAAGCATTTAAAATACAACTTTAACTTTGTTAAAACAAACCAAATATACAATGAAGAATAGAGCTAAAAAATGCTTAACAACAAAGTTTTTCTATGAGCTTTTCTAAGAACATCAAAAAACGAGTACGTGTATAAATATCATTGATAGCTTTTTCGTCAACTTCGTAACCTTCTCATATATTGATATATATATATATAACATGTTGAGAAGATAATCGTTGATGGTATTTAGGAACGAGAAGATTTTGGTAATAAATGCCCAAGATGTCTCCTACACGAGGAACTTTAGCATTGTTTGTATTCTTCTAAATAGAGAAAATGTACAATAGAGGTTGCAAGCTTTTTTCTAAAACGTGATCATGCAAGTATGAGTGAAGAAAGTTATTTTTGCTTGTTGGCTATTCTTCTAAGCTTCTGATTAGTACACAACTCTGTCAAATTTTGACTTGTTTTTTACTCAGGTGTAGACTTAAAAGAGAACATTCTCTTTCCTGAGGCAAGTAACATAATATACACTAGAATGGAAAAAAAATGTTAGTGTATAAGTAAGCATATATTGTCAAGGTAGATAAGCAAAAGAAAATATATTATAAACACAAGTCTATTTTTAAGAGGGATAAGCAATAAGACAGCTTTGTGCATGAAATCCTTTGGTATTGACACTTTTTATAGTGTTTTATGTATGGATGCTTTTTATAAGCATAAGTTTGAACACTTTTTCAAACATAAGCAATACTTACATATGTCTTGTATGATTTGTATGCTTCATGAACTTTTGTATGCACAACAAAAGATTAGTCATTATTTTTTATTAATTTTTATTATCATCAAAACATTAGATAGACACTTTTACGTCTTTGGTTCAATAATAACTTGATATCTAGGTCATTTTATCCCACCTCAAACTTACATTTCATGCAAGTTGCAATTGTAGAGATGAGATTGAATAAAAATTTGACTAGTGAAGATGAAGTGGTAAAAAATGTGACAAGGGTGAAAGTCAAATTTGATAAGTATTGGAGTGAATATTGTGTCACTCTTACATTTGGATATGATATTGACCCAAAGATAAAATTGAATGTTATAAGTTTTTTTTATAATAGGTTTTATCCATATGATTAAGAAGAGAATATGAATAAGGTGAATAAGAGTTTGTATAATCTCTTTTATGAATGTGTAAACAACGTAACTACGTCAAGCTCATCTCTAACTAGTAGTTCATCAAGAAACACTCAATCTTATTCATATACAAATCAAGTATCAAGTATAACTTTCTCATCATTCACTCTTCATGTAAGTTTGAGTAATATAATTTCTATTCATTACATTATATTTAATTTTCTATTCATATTTAAAATCTAGTTGTGTAGTGTTTATTTAATTATAGAGGTACCGTCAAGAAATAAGGCAAATGACTTTAAATGATGACAAGTCTCAACTTGCCACATACTTAGGAAAATCATGCATTATTGGTTACGACATAAATGTCTTCAATATCGAAAATTGAATAAACATTGGTTCTCTCAACTTACGATTATGATTTGTGACATTTTTAATATTCCAATTACAATAGTGGCTTCGAAATCTACATTTATTATTGAAGGTCACCATCTTGTATAAGTCTAGAAATTGCTTACTCTTTAAAATTGTACAAACCTTTATTTGTGCCTAAAATTGATTGCTCGATTTTAAAGAAAATTGTAATTTACATTTAATTTAGTTATTTATATCATGAATTGCATATGTGGAAGAAGTAGATATGGTACAATTGTTTATATAATAAAGTGATGAAGGAGAAATCCAACATCTTAATTTGTCGCTGGAAAAACTTATTGAATGGTTGTTGAACTTGTTTAGTTTGTCAATATGTTGCTTTTCTTACTTCTAAATTTATGAATCTGTGGAGTTTTTTTTTTAAGTATTTGTTTCTTTATTTTAATTTACTAGCATGTTGTATGAACTAAATTTGTAGAACTGAATTTATGACTATGATAAGTGTTTTCATGCTACCTTAGATAGTTGGATTTATGCAATATTGATTTGTGTTGAGAACAAGTTTACTGGTTTTAAACAGATGAGCCAACTCCAAACAGTTTTATCATTCCTTAAATCTTTTGTCTTTGAGAATTAGTTTACTGATTTTGGTACTTTTGGATAGATGAATAATTTATTTTGCAGCGTTTTATCATTCCTTTTTGAAGAACCCTCAGCAAGTAGCAACTTTGCTAAAATTGTTAGTAAAATTTGAAAACAGTTGTACTGCTGTAATGAGATTTAACAAAAGATACAAGTGGACACAAGAAACATGCACCCGAAAAATATGTCTTCTCATGTGATAAAATGAGACAATCAGCCATTTATGAAATCTTTCCTTTATCAACAAATAACATTAATCAAATCTTAATTTACTTTATCGCCAATTAGACAATCAGCGTAAACTTAAGTTAGCGGGAAAGATACAAAAAGTTTACTATTGTTAAATGCTTTGGGGGGAATTGTGCTAAAATAAACTCAGTCCATTATTTAAAAGAAATTCATATCTTTGCCTTGTTCGTGTATCGCTTTTATTTTTTGTTGTCCATTTTAGAAAATACCGATGATTTTCTTTTATTTAGAATATTTTTATCCAGTCGAACATAGTATCAACTTAACCTAAAAAATAATAAGGATTAAGTAAATTTTTTGTGTTTCAACTATTTTAGATTTTAATTTTTAGTTTCTTAATAAATTTTTGACTAATTTTAGTATTTTTAGTTCTATCATATAGTATCAAGTAATGACATGATAGTTATATATTAATAAGTTAATTGATTTTTTCATCCTTTAACTATTTCAAATTTTTGATTTTTAATTTCTTAATATTTTTTTTGACTGATTTTAATTTTTCAATTATTATTTGTTAATATTTTTAACTCACGTTGTCAAATATTAATATTAATTAAGTAATAATGTGAAGATTATGGGTTAATATTTTAATTATTTCAAAATATTTTCTACCAATTCAAAATTGTCAAAAAGGACTTCTAACCATATTAAACAAATTTTGATGGTTAAAAATGTTATTAAATGCTTTAGTAAAGTATATAACAAATCTAAACAATTTTTTTTTTTATTTCAAACGGTCAGAAAGTATTTGATAAAAAAATTTAGCAAATGTTAAACAATGTGATAATTGAAAATAATCATAAAATACTTCATTAAAACGATTAATAAATTTAAACAATTTTTTAGTGGTTTCAAACCATTAAAAATTACTTTAACATTTTAATGATAAATACTTAAAAGTTATATCAATGCTAGGGAAATCTCACATCATTACCAAATGTTAACCCTTAAAAATAAAAATTAAAAATATTAATAAATAATAATTGAGATATTAAAGTTAACCAAAAAATTATTGAGGGATTAAAATTAAAATATAAAATAGTTAAAAAATAAAAAATTTAATCAACTTATTAAAATCTATATGTTACATCGACACTGCATGAAACTAAAAATATTGACAAAACTAATTAACCCAAATAACCATAAAAAGAAACATGAGATGGGATGGCCAGGAATTATATGTTGGGTCGAGTCAGTTCATTTCACGGCTCTATGCATTAGTGCCGTTTTCCCATTGGTCTGCCAAGCTTTATTTTAAATTCTTATTTGTCATCTATCATGGCCAAATGGACAAACAGAATTTGTCTTCTTTTTTTTTTAAAGAAAAATTGGTACAGAGTTGATATTCAAGTTATTTTTTATTCTAAAATTTATTAATAAATGGATTGTCAAAGATCTAAAATTACATCTTTTATCTTATGAGCAGGGGTGGTTCAAAGGCATTTCATTTATTAAAAATTGGTGTTTGAACAAAAAAAGACTATGTGAAGTGTTCTAGAGTATTTTAGATTAGACATCAGTTTTACGTTTGAAAGTTTAAAGAAATAATAAAAGCAAAACCAGTTAGTTCCTAATGAAACATAATAACATATGATCCAAGGAGTGATAACTAACTTGTGACAAGCAAAGATTATAATGACTTGTAGAAAATTTTTAGGTTTCTAGCTATATGTTAAGCATGGGTGTTTATATCTTTTGTAGGATTTAGCATCTAGTTAATTAACGTTGGAACTTGGAACTTGGACTTTTGCTGCCGAACATTTATATTGATGTACCATTTCCATCTAATTATAAAAATTGACCATCACGTCAACATTTAAGATTTGAGTTTGAAATTAGATTTTCGAGTCAAGGAACTGCAAATTAATTAAGCCCGTTAGGTGAGTGATAAAATAGTATATTGTTGCATTATTTGGAAACTTCACTAGAAAATTAGATGATGGTCTTTCGCACTTTACCCGCCCAAAATACATTGTCCTTTGGTCCTTTTCACTATGAAAGATACATTGTAAAATCTGCTTTGTGTAGTTGATATTACCATTATGGTAGTGATTTCAAATATGATGATAAATATTGAAATATTTAAAAAGATATTATTTATATTTAAAAAATATTATCTTTAAAAATAAGAAATATTTAATAATATTTAAATATTTAGATAATAAATATTTAATAATTTAGTTCGATTCATTTTAACGTTATAAAGAAAGCTAACATAATTCCTAGTATGTTAGAAACTCTTCTTTTAAACCTTCTTGTACTACTACAATAAAGTATAGAGAATGAGCACCCTAAAGATATCTCAAAGTCTCTGTTTTACATATTATAAATAAGGATGAGAGATAAATACCACTGAAGTGTGAGTATGACTGTTAGTAGTGATGTTGGCCCTAGACCTTGTTGATTGTTTGTATTTGATTGTCTTTTTCAATTGACATAATGTTTAGTTGTTTGCTTATGGTGACTTGTCTTTGTTAACTGATAGAGTATAAACTCTTAATTTTTTATTGTGGGTTAAAATAGGGTCCTTAGAATCTCATATTGTCATGTTTATCTATTTATGAAAGGGAGATTAAACTCCCTAGACTAGGATGTAATTTTTGTGTTAATTGTTGTGAATTTGGTTGATTTTTTAAGGTGTACATATACATGTGCTTAGCTATATTATTGATAATTCATGTATGTTGAGTTATGCTAAAATTATACTATGGGTATATGTGTTGAGAAACAGTTAATGAGAATGAGTGTCAATGGATTACCTAGGTCAAAAGATGACGAGAATAGGTTTGGGTGACACTTGTCAAGTGAGTGACCTAGCCTAGAAGAATAAGAATTATACTTACTTATTGTTGTGGGTCGTGGATAAGTTCCCTAAGTCCATAGGGATGAGAATGATCCTCATTAGCCTAATTTGCAAAAGTGTAAAGATAAATATAAACTACGTCATGCATCATTTAATAAAGACAAGTGTGCGAGGAAATGAATATGAACCAGAATTGGTAAGGTCATTAGATTTCTTGGGTGCTATTCGATAGTTAACCTCCAATGATTGTGTCTGATCCCACGTATTGGAGAATATGTACAAACTGAGTAAATCTTGACATGCTACCAGAGGATATCGTGCTAGAGTAGAATAGGTCAACCAAAGGGTTGAGTTGTGTTACCACTAGCTCGGTCTCCAACGATAAACTGGTACCACATGCATACAAAGTAAAGACTAGGTTGCATCATTATCATTCATCTGCATTCAAATATATGTCCTTGTGCAATTGTTGTAATTTGTTATGTTTGCGCTTTTATTTATTGCATGGTGTTGTGTAAGTGTTATTTACATTGAACTCACGCTACGAGCTGAATGAGATGTGTTTCTCACTCCCTTTTGTTTTTATTTGTTTCTCTACACTAAATACCAATTACAGGTAAAGTTAAGCAAAAACTCAAAGATTGAGTTACTGCTACCATTGTTGTTTTATTTACTTGGTAGTTTTTTATAAGGACTTTTCTTTGATAGGTTGTGACATTAGTATTGAATTTTTGTTTTGACTAGAGCTTTACTTTACATTGTTTGGGATTTTAAGGATATGACTTTTGGAGCACCATCGTTTTGGATTTTATTTATTTTTTGTATTGTTTAAGAATGTAAACTCTTTATCTTTTGGAATAAATGAGGATATAATTGATATTTTAATTATTGTATTTTTTCACTAAAAATAAATGCTAAAGGGGTAAAGATTGTCCATACAAGGATCTATAATCACAAATTTCTTTACTAGGAGTTCATCAACTTGAAATGTCATAAACAAAATTAAATTTGAGACATACGATGATATATTTTTTAAAGACTTATTTATATAACACACAAGTCTTCTAATGTCACAAGGGAAAACTAAGTCAAAGATAATAAAATATTTAATTTTTAAATAAGTACTAAATTAGTTTAAAAAATATTTTTAAAATTTAATTGAATAGAAAAGTTAACCTTTTAAAATATCAAACAGAATATACAATAATTTCTCACATATTTCATAAGATTAACGTTTTTAAGAAAAAAATTCCTTGAGTTCTAATACAGAATGTAACGTATGAGACTTGGTGTAACAAGCTATTGAACCAAACTTTAACCAATAAAACATACATAATTGGTGTAGCAAGCTATTAAAACCAAAAATACTTAACATGTGCTAATGGTCTTACAATCATATTATCCTCCCACAATCCTTATCATTGTTGTTGTTTTGTACTACTAGACCATGTACATGCTCAATATTTATAAATGCTTTAAAGGTCTCGCTAAGATTCTATACAAGCAGCTCCATTTTACACTCATATAAGTAATTTCATCAAATGTATACTACAAATCATACATTGTCATAAGGGATATGAAAATCATTAAAAGTTTTATAAGATGTAAAACTTTCTCACAACCACATAAAACTTACTTCTAATTAATGTAGTGTTTAACACTTTCTCACACCATGAGAAGTGACTAAAATTAAAATGAATTAAAATTAATTTTAATACTAGCAGAACTGACAAGTGATCTATTCTTAACCATTGAACCTTTTTCATGGAATCATCAATCGCAAAAGTTGGATTACCACTACTTGTTTATTTCTAAGTGACTTAAATCTCATTTTCCTTAACGTTTTTTATTTAACAATATTTTTCCTATGAGTTTAAGTGAGAAGATAGATCAAATCCATTTTTTACTTCACACAATCATATAATATCTATCTTTTAAGCAATTGTTTTATGACAGTATTTCTTAATTGTATATTTCCAAGGGAATATTTGCTAATGAATTTTGATTCATTCAACCTCATAATCAGCCATCTCTAGAGTAATAGACTTTGATTCTATAATTATATGTTTGGATTATCTCCAAGTAATTCCACCACAACCAAGTATAGTGACGATCTAGTCTCATTTGAATCAACATCATTCTATTTTCTAAGACAATGAAAAACCCATTTCATTCTATGTCATAATTCATAGTATCTCTCAAATATCTCATGTTATGCAAATTTTGCAATATGGAGAACACCAACGCTTTACAACACAACCAAATAAAAATACTCAGGATATTGCTAATAATCTACATAATCCTTGATATCTCATGTCATAATAGACAAATGTTTTCAAAAGCAAAATTTAGATAACTTACATCTTAAATAGTCCATAGAAATATTGTCTGTTAATAAAAACTAATGATTTACTCCTTGTGAAGCCAACATAAGTATACTAATTATAAAATTTTATATCAATCTTTTATATTTATTCGTGTAGAGTGCAAATCCTCCACTATATAACTAGCTCATTCCAACAAAAATTGGGACAACAAAACTAGCAAAATTTTCTTAGTGTAAGTCCAAGAATCCAAAAGAAAAGAGAAAGAGAATAATAAAGAAAAGAAACTTTGTGAAAATCTTTTAAAGTAAGAATATTAATAAAAAATAAGAATTTCAAAAATTACTTCAACCCGATGAATTATGAGGTAATATCAAGTTAAAAAATACCGTCAAAGATAACAAAATATCTAGTTTTTAAATAAATACTAAATTAAATTAAAAAAAAGAAATTTCTAAATATAATTAAATAGAAATGTTAACCTATGTAAAACAAAATATATAACAAAGAAGTTCAATATGTAGTGGAACTAGTTGAAAAAAAAAAAGAACAAATTAAAAGATAACAGAAGTCAAAGTTACTTGAATGGTAGATTTCATCAGATCATTCATTGGATACCTCCACAAACGATTATGTAGAAAGCAAAGTATACTTGTACGAAGATATATTGAGAGTTCTCAAATTAGTCAAGTTGAAAATTCAAAATCTTTTATGTCGACACTTATCATATTTACATAATTTTGCTTGATCGGAGAATCAATGAGTCCTGTTAACGTATTGTTTAAATTTATGCAAGTTAGAAAAGAAAGAGACTCATCACCAGAAATGGGTAGAAATGCACAATAATGGTTAAACAATAATTGCATTGAATAAACTGATCATATATAGAATCATATTCTTCTTTGACTTTATGTTTAGGTTAGAAGAAAGAACAAAACAAAATTAATCACCCTGATACCATCACATTAATTACTCCTATGTGTCTTTTAAATTTGTTTTTAGAGTGAATTTTTTATACTACACAATCTAGTTTTAATCTGCTTATTATAGACTACAAAATTTTTCTTGTGTGTGTATAAAACAAATTATATATCTAACACTCAAACTCAATATTACTAGTGATTTTTTTGAATTAACAATACTAAAATTAAGCGTCATACAAAAATTGTAGAAAAATGAGGGTTTTCTCAAATACCTTTCAGTTTACTTGCACGGTCACTAACGGGCAAATGGCAAGTATAAATTCCTTACGGAACAGCAATCCTCAAATGTGCATCCAAACAAAGAGTAAATGGATTTAATATCCTTTTACAAACGTATTTTTCTTATTTTCATTCACTTAATTCGTCTAACCAAACAAAGAATATTCCACCATTCCGCAAGAGCCAAAATAAAGTTGGAATGGTGGAGAAGAAAGACCTATATCATAATAGGTATTGTCATGTAACACAAAACATTAATCATTTTTGCCAATTGTCAACATTTAATGTTTTATAATTTTGACAAATAATAAGAAATTAAAAATTATAAATGTTTTCTCATGTAGAGATTAAAATATAGAATTTTTGTCAATTATAAGGATTAGATTTTAAATTTGACATTTTATATTATGATTCAATTATATATCATAGACATTGTTAAAGACTTAAATTTTTATATAATTATTTTCATTTTCAAATTATATATCATGACAACATTTGATTAAATAATAGTATAAAAATATAAATTAAAATTAAACTCTATAATATAATCTAGTATTTAATATTTTTAATTTCAGTTGAATTGGAAAAATTAAAAATTTGCGAAAGATGGATGAACTTTCGATGAACAGAAAAAAAAGCAAGACTAAATTGTTTATTCGTTATAAAAGAGAAGGTAAACTAAAGTTTTTTTTTATAAAGTAAAAAAAAAAATACAAAGACTTGAACCTAAAATTTATATATACTACCCATGTCTCACATCCCTAAACCAACCTTAATAGTAAGATAAACTAAAGTTTTAGAAATGTTTGAGTGAGAATATATCTAAAATTTAATATACAAAATAATTAATATTACACCATATGAATTAATGAGTAATTTGTAAATTATATTTTGTAAAATAAAATGAATTAAAATTAGTGCCAAAAATTTACTTTAAAGCTCTTTGGAAAGAAAAAAAAAATGTTAGCTTTATATAGTAGTGTTCTTAATGTTGTTTTAAGAAATAAATTGAGTTCAACTTCATCTTTAAATTTCCCTCTTAGTTCTTTTCTTTTTAATTACAGTTAAACAGTATCGAAAGTACTGCAAAATAATGATAGATGAAATGATGAATCATTGTATCAAACAAAGAATATATGATGAATATTGAATAACTCGTTGCCAGCAGTTTTGCCATTATTAATTATCATTGATGTGTGTATGGATGCTTATTCTCGAGTTGGGTTTATATTTGGATGCTTATTCTCGAGTTGGGTTTATATTTGGATGCTAAAGGCCCAAGCTTGGAAAGTGAGACAAATGGCCTCAAGATAAAACTATGGACTAACCAAACAAAAGCCATGGACTATTGTGAGCAAGCATATAATTATTTAGGCATTATGGATAATCGAGCAAAGAGCTAAATCTAACTTTTTTTTTTTGTTCTAAATTATGAAATATATAGGACAGTCTCAAAGGAGTGTCTGTCTCTCTTTCAATACAGAAAAGATCAAATCACACTAAATGTCAAGTTTAATAAAATAATACATTCATTAATTTTTCTTAGAAAAATTACCAATCCAATCGTTTAATTTAAAGTTTTTATAAAATAGATTAAGTTTACAAAATTTTACACAGTAAAAAAATTAATATTTTGTCATCTCAACTTATTTTAATGTATGTTACCAAAAAAAATTAGTAAAATGACACATTTATTAAATTTTTATCATATTTTTTTTATCAATCTAATAGTTTAATTTAAACTTTTCATAAGATAGATTAATCTACAAAATTTTACACAATTCAAAAAATTAATCCATACTTAATCTTTTCATTTTAGTACAATTTAATTTTTAAAAATTTTAATATAACATTAATTTAGTCTCTAAAATTATTAAATTATTAAAAAATTTCTTAAAATTATAAATTATTGTTCAAATGGATTATCCAGATAATTTTAGTTAATTAATGATGTGAAAGATGCTTAACACATTAAGTGTTATGGTGACTTCCACTTAATGAATTAAAATAATAGTTTTAATTTATAATTTTCTCTTCTAAAACTATAACTAACAAAATGAGTCTAACTCGATGGACTGGTTTGGTTTGGATTAAAAAAATTGTCTCAGATAGAACTAGTCAAATTGGCCTAGCCAATTAAACTTACAAAATTGGGTTGGTCTCTAAAAAAGTTGGTCCAAAATATATTGGGTCTGTCTTGGCCCAATTTTTTTAAAACTCTTTAAAAATTTAAGTTTTTTAAAAAAAAAATTGAATCCAAACTAGTTAGACGTGATTAGCTCCTGGATTGGGTCAAATCCCAAAAAATTTGACCATATAAAAATCAATTCAGATTTGAACAGGCTTATTTTTCATTGGGCCAAACTAGACTGGAAAGACCGGCCCATTTGCCAGCTTCTAAGACTAAAAAAGAGTCTAAATACAAATGGTTAATCCACTCGTTCAGTGAATATATACGTCTTCTTCCTCCTCCTCCGTTACGATTCTCTACCCATAGAACGAGTAAGGCTTCATCACAAGATATATCCAACATCGGAAATAAAAAATTCTAATTAAAACAAACAATAATCAGAAGAGATATCCATCATCATAAATACTAAACAGTTATGCACTATTGCTGTCACCTACATGTTCCCAGACCCCTACTCCCCTTAGATTTTGCTGTAGAACCAACTTATTGCAATGCCACAATTAAGTACAAGTAGATTTTGGCAAACATTGATAATTACAATTTATGAAGCATCATTCGGTGCTTTCCCTTTCTAGTGAGATATTGATCTTCACAATTGAAAGATATTCAAGTCTCCACATATATTTTTTGTCACATTACAATATTAATGTGCACTTATAAGTAAAAACACGTACGGAAGGGAGAACTTTCCTAAACTAAGATTAGACCCTCTTTCAATCAAGTTAACATACCCACTACTTTCATTCGGGATAGGCTGAAAAAACTGAACCAACGAGTGAATCAATTGTATTTGAGATTTTGAGCTCTTATTCTAAAACTTGTTCCAACGTGTAAATCGTCAATTAGAATTTACAATATAAAAATGAGATAACTATAAAGGTTGATCATACAATCATATCTTAATTATGTGTATTAAAAGTTTAATTACATAACTACTTTAAATAATTTTGGTAATTTACTTTTAAATTTTAACCATTTAAATATGATTTAATAATCTATATTTATTGTTTTTCTCAGCAATCAAAAGTTATCACTTAATGCGTTGTGTATGTGCCTATGAGATAAAATTAGATGACACCTTGAATAAGTTTATACCACAAATAAATTTATCAATCCTACCTTTTGTATGTGTTTTTGAAATTTTTTTAACTTTAGCATCAATAATGTACCAAAATAGATAAACAAAAATAATATATAATTACTTAGTGCTAAATCAATTTTGAAATTTGAAAATTTAGTTAATGTATCAACTACAATCCATATATTACCAAAAGATGACAAAGTGTATTAAAGACGGTGTGATCATAAAAGGGAGGGGGAAGATTGGAGAGTGTTGTATATTATTGTTGTTTAATCTAATGAAATAAGAGAGTATAGACACTTATATATAATCCAAAACCTATACAACGTAAAAGAGAAAATAGGAATAGTCAAAACATAAATATTGAAAGAATATGTTCATGGTTGTTCTAAGAATAAGCTAATAATGGAAATATGTTAACATTCTCCTCAAACTTTAGTTTGTTAAGATGAAACCATCTTGCGTTTGGAGACAAAGGTATGGAAACGAGTTAGATAGTGAACTTTGGTAAATATATTTATCGCATGATCATTAAAATATAAATTTGATCTTATACATTAAACTGGTCTTTGATCTTATACACCTATTTGCATCTCTTATTAGATGTAAGACCGACAAAGTTCCAAATACAAATTTGTTTCAAAAACTGTAATTCCTCGTGTATTTATCTGTTGCTAAATGAGATATATGGAGAATTCTTTATCGATTAGAGGTTTATGAGAAAAAAAAAAAGCATGGTGGAAGATAAACAAAAGTTTGGCTTGAACTTATTTTTAATTTTTTCTTTTTATATGAAAATTATATTTTCATATCAAATCTTAGTCATATTTTTCTCTCAAATTTATTCTTTTAAATTTCTTAAACTTTACTCGTGTCTCCCTGAATCTTAGATATTTATATTTTTACTTGTTTATCAGAATTAATTATGTATATTAATTGTTTTTTAATGTTTAACTTTTATTTTATTTTAAAATTTTAAATTCTTCTTAAATTCAAAAAAATAGCCGTACAAATTAAATACTTGATATAGTTCTCTAAATAAGTGTTTGTTGACATTTTTACATTGTTTTTGGATGAACACATAGTTTAAGATTTTTGAAAATTAAGAAAATTGAATGAGTTATACGGATTTAGATATCTAAATTCTAAATTTTAAGTTTATAATCTTTGTTATTCCGAAGTGTATTTCTTTTCCTAATGTTGGATCCGTTTTCGATCTGTCTGGCCCATAAAGGGAGCAAGTTGGTCCAAAACTCACAACTGCACGAATACGGTCTAATATCAAAGCCCTTTGAGCCGAGGAAATGAACGGGATCATTCCTGCCGGCGCTCGAGAACAAAGAAACAATTAAAGCAAGACCCAAAGGCGATTGCGGGACCCATCGACAACCTGAAAAATGACGTGGAGAGCCAACAGGGCCACAGTTGTACCAAGGAGTAAAGTCAAACACAGGAAAAGCTGGAAGCGGGGGACAAAACAGAGCCTGGCAGAGGGGGACAAGACGAATGTGCTCCTGAAAAGATGAAAAGAATAAGGAAGCATTAAAGAGGCAAAGGCAGGGCTTCTACGTGGAACAAGACGCCATGAAGTGAAGAGTGAAAACATGGGGAGACATACTCGACAAGACGACTACCCTGCCGAAAAGAACGACAGGGTTCATCCTTAGATGACCACGCCTAGCACCACATTCTGATTGATCGCCACCACAATTAATGCAGAAGTGCTCCGAAGGAGGAAGAAAGAGCGTCGCTGCATTAAATGAATATAGGGAAATCACCACCGTATTTATGAGCAAAGATTGTCCAAAGATATTGTCAGAAAGAAAGAAGGTGGGAAAATGTCTATAAAAGGGGCAATGTGGAACGAGAAAGGGGCATCAAGAATCAGGAGAGAAGGGAAGATTATTTGCAATTCAGGAGAACCAATATTTGGTGCGCAGGTACTTAGAGCCCGTCAACAAGAGACACTTAGGAGCTTGGCTGGATACCAGGTAAGTACTCCTGACTAGCTCTTCATTGCTCCTAAACACCATACCCACCATTCGCATCTCACCAGGCTTCCATGAACCTCCAAGCCACTAAGTCTCTAAACCATTCAAACAAAGAACCCAAAGCAAGCACAAAGATGCCACGCTTTCCCCCCAATGTCAATCCCCTTCGCCTTGAGTCCAAACAAATCAATAATAGCCATTTATCTTCTAAGCCGACTCCTTACTATGTCTAGCCCGAGACCTTGTCGGTTCCGCTCTAAGTCCGGTATGGTCCCGGACTCATATCTAGGCCGAATCTCATTCAGCCCTATAAGATCTGCTAGTGTGCCAGATCAATCACCCAACAACCTTCTCACAGAACTACGTGAACTTTGACTTCTTGTAAAAAGATACGTAGGCATGCGGGAGCAATTCCTTCATCAAGTATGTACACACACACACTATCCTCACCCCGAAGCCCGTCAAGATCCTTATACCTGCAAGAATGCATCATATGAACAAGTGTCATCGTAGCTATGTTTTAAAGTAGGGTAACCATCGAGTGATGGGCACAACGGATGCTGGGCGTCTCGTGTGTAACTGACCTCCAGGTACCACCTCTCTGGTCCAAGACCAAGTTTATCCGATCCACCCAACTTCAATGGTTTCCTGATGTTCCAAAACAAAAACATAAGTGGCGACTCCTAAACCCTCTGCTATGAGGTCGCGAGCCCATCGCAACATCTAAGGTTATTTCTCTTGATAAGGTTGGATTTGTTTTCCAGATGCATCATCCAGCAAAAAGGTTTATGTTCAAGCTATAATTAAACACTAAATGTGACTATGTGAGTACTTTTTTTTTTAATGATAACTCAGATCTTGATTCAAGTCGCAGTAGATTAACCTTTTTGGTTAAATCTAACTCTATTAGTTCATGATGTTGGATTTAATGAATATAAAAATAAATTTAAAATAAAATTTAATTGATCCTATAGTTGAATATGATATTCTAATTAATTAAATCAAATATATTAAATTTTGTATAATTTAAATTTTTTTATATATATTATCTAATAATAAATATTTATATATATTTTGAATATCATAATGTAAGTTAAAATAAAATAATGTAATGAACTATCAAATAATTTAAAATTATATAAAATTTTATATATTTATTCTAATTAATAAAAACATTATACTTAACCGTTGGATTAGTTAAATTTTTATTTTAAAAAATTATTAAAAATATAATTTGACTAAATTTGATACTTAACATCATCTAACCCATCATATAATATTGACAATAATTTCATCGAAAGTAAAACCTATGATAAGAAGTTTTTAATTATTTATTTTAATTATTATTTATATATTATTTATTTATTGATATTTACAAGTTTTTAGAAAATTTAAAACAACATTTAAGTTTTTTAGACCTGACCATCATTGTTTGGATTGATTCGATTTGAGTTTGAAAAAGAAAATTCATATAAACCTACCTCAATCAAAACTGAAATATTTTGATTAATTTCGATATTGGGCTTAGCCAAATTCAACTAAATTTCACTTGTCTACATCTCTACCATCAATGTATATAGCCCAAGCGTTCGAGGTATCCATTTTTCTTATTTCATGTGTTGTCATACTCAATATAAACACCTAATTTTATCCGAAAAATAGTTTAAAAATTAAAAATAATAAAAGGACAAAATACATAAAATAGAAGTTGCAATAAGAAAAAACTATATATTCAGGTACAACACAAATAAAAAAAACTAGAAAAACAATATTGTAGGATCATACATCCTATTTGTAGTTTGTGCCAAATTCTCTTTTGGTTTGTCTCTTGGTTTCTTCTTTTATTGCTCAACACTAGGCATTTGGATACTAGGTCCAAAAACGTTGCAATAGGTCCCTGCATAGAAACAAAAAACAATTCGGGAACAAAGTTAAATAGAGGACTCTCACAGCATCTAAGACATGACATCAACGGGTTACAGCTATAACGCTCCAAACCAACTGACCAAGTATGCCAATGAGCCATCATTTGATGTACATATATTCTGCAAACCATTGCACCAAACCTGGGTCATGGTTGAATTAAATATCTCGCATTATTTAATGTGATGATTTGAATAATATAATAAGTGGAGAAAATTCTTATTTTATAAATTAATTTTATAAAATTAAATTAAATTTAGACTATTTTTTTAAGAAGTTGCTTCCCTGTCGGTGTGTTGTTTTTAATACTTTCGTTATTATGTGCAAGAAAGATGAATGATATGATCCCCACCTGTTGAAATATTGTAACGTGGTAAACTTTTGTGCAACTCCTGTTATATAATTTTTCTTTTGATTGGTTCCTGCGTTATTTTATTGTTTTGTGTTATTATTTATTTTATTATTTTTGTTTTATTGTGTTACTATTTTTTTTATTGCGTGATCATATGAATCTAATATACTAATATACTATTATTTGACAAGGGTGATGTTACGACATGTTTTGTGACGAAGCGCATGGTTGGTTGGAATGGGTCGAAATGAATTTGCCTGGAGATGGTCGAAACGGATTCGGTTGTTAGGAGTCGTCACTAGCGTTTTTCTAAGGAACGCCAGGAAACTAGGGATAAGGTTGGCCTAAGAATCAGAGAATTGAAGGTTCGGGAGTTGGTTACACGTTGGGAACACAGGGTGTCCCAACATGCCTATCACATGATAGTTACCCTAGGTTAGCAGTGAGGTTGGGAGGATAATGCTTAAGTTTGGGTTCAGTGGAGATCAAGGATAGTCAATGGTAGGAGTAAATTATTTTTGTTTTGATTTTATGACTTGATAGGAAGGTGTCTCCTGTGCCTACGTACCTCGGCTTTAGAGGAATCAAAGTCAACGTAGTTCTAGTCTGGTCATTGGTTAGGGATGGGTGACACTTTAGTATCGGTTTTAGGGATTCAAGCCGATATGGATTCGGCCTTAAGTGGTGGAGAGTCGGAGATTGATTTTTTAGTATTGGGCCGAAATGAATTCAGCTGGGTGAAGCACCAAGGTGTGATTAGAAAATATTGGGCCGAAATAAATTCGACTCTTTATCAGGCCGAAGTGAATTCAGCCCTAATGGAACCAATATGAACTCGACTTTGTTTATACAAGAGGGCAGACCATTTTTTAGTTTACAAAGACAGGATGAGTTCAGCCTCACAAAGAGGCCTAAGATGGTATGGATTGGAATGATTTATGCCTACCAGAATGAAATCAAAATTAGCCTAGAAAATGATGGAGTCATTCATTACTTACCTGGATTCCAAAAATGCTTGATCTCTTTCCTGTGATGACTCGTACTCCTTCCTTCTAATCTTACTATTCTTGGGTAGTCTGCCTCGTTTCTTTTGTATTGCAGCCAGTTTCTACGTTTTCCTGTTTTTTCTTTTCTTTTCTCCTTTTTCACCAAGAAGAATCCTCCCCTTCGCTCTCGCATCTGAAGGCTTTATATAGGCCTCATAATCGGTTATAAAAGTTTTTATTTTCTGCAATCAACAGGAAAGTTACTGGGAGTTAAGTATCCGACAGTCAACTTCCCACAACGGTTGTCTTTTGTCTGTGGTAGTTGACCCGTATCTTCCGCGGCAGTTAATTCTGTTTTAGACGGTTTAAAGGAAGTTCAGGGCCAAAACATGTGGATTGGACCGAGACAGATTTGGTTTGGGCTATGATTTGATTTCAATGATGTCTGTTTGAGATGAGTCACAAGGTTTTGGGCCCCGGACTATTTTGGGGTATTACAGGTGAGAAAGGATTTATCTTTGTTATTATCCAACCCGAAATTTTGACTATTATTTATTTAAACTCAAACTCAATTTGATCAAAATCTAAAAAAATATGAAATAAGACTAGTCAACTCGATTCCTTAACTCAAATATATTAATTTTATAATATATTTTAAAATAAATAATATTATTATAAATATAATAGAATGTTATATAAAATTATATCTATTAAATAAAAAGTATTATTAATAAATAATTGTTGAAAAAATATACTTTTAAAAAAATATAAGGCATTCGGTCAAGTTGGATTAACTTGAAGTATCACCCGAACACACTCTTAAAATAGCTTGATCTAATTTTGAAATTCAAACTTATCCAAATCAACTTCGAATCGAAGTGGGTTAGGGGATCAAGTTGAGTCTTGCTGTAATTATTGTGTTTGTTTTATTGTTTTTTAATATCACTAAATTGAATATATTCATATCTCATATTTGTTATTATGTTATGTGTGAAAGATTATTAGAAATATTAGTTAAAGCAAAAAATTAGACTAAGATAAAAAAATATTAAATTTAATATTTTACAAATTTAAAAGAAACACGAAAAATCATATAATTTAAAAATAAAGGCTTAAATATATTTTTAGTTCCTGCAAAATAAGTAATTTTTTATTTGAGTCTTTATAAAATTTTTTGATCAATTTTCATCCCTATAAAATTTGAATAACTGTTTTTGGTCCTTACTATTATGTGACATTTGTTAGCTACATATATGTTCAATGAAAGATCAATTAACCATCACATATTACATACACTAGTGTATGTAATATCATGTTAACTTATGACATCTTCAAAAAAAATTTAAACTCTTAAAATAAATATTAATTCTCTATCTTAAAATGAAGATTAGAGACTAAAAATAGTTATTTCAAAATTTAGAAGGATTGAAATCAAATAAAAATATTTTACAAAGATAAAAATTAAATTTTTTCATTTTATAAGGGCCAAAAATCAGTTATTACAAATTTTAGAGGGATGAAAATCGAACAAAAATTTTACAGGGATTAAAATCAAAACTCGCTTATTTTACTGAGACTAAAAACATATTTAAGTCAAAAATAAAATATCTCATACTTAAAAACTCACTTATTTTACAGAGATTAAAAACATATTTTAAGCAAAAAATAAAATATATCTTACTTATAATGAAATAATTAAATTCAATTCGCTTATTTTACAAAGACTAAAAACATATTTAAGCCAAAAATAAAATATCTCGTACTTATAATGAAACAATTCAATTCAATTTTAAAATAATAATAATAATAATAATAATAATAATAATAATAATAATAATAATAATAATAATAATAATAATAATAATAATAATAATAATAATAATAATAATAATAATAATAATAATAATAATAATAATAATAATAATAATAATAATAATAATAATAATAATAATAATAATAATAATAATAATAATAAATCCATTAAGTAATATAATGATTTATTTAAAAAAGAATCATTTAGATTCTTGACCTTTAATTTTTTTTAATACAAGTTGCGATAGTTGGTAGTCATAAACTCTATTTTAATAAAATATTTCTCAAATTATAATCTCTAATTAAACTTAAGTTTTATAACTTAATTGAAAATCAATAATAATAATAATAATAATAATTATTATTATTATTATTATTATTATTATTATTATTATGAACATTAATGAAGATGTCAGTTTTATGATTTAATTAAAATTATAATAAAATTTTGATAAAGAAAAGAATAATTGGATAGGACATTATCTTAATGTTAAAGTATAAGAATGTAAGTTGTGACCATGTTAAAAATCCTTTTTAAGATAAAAGTATAAAATTAATAATAGTCACAATACTTTTTTTAATAAAAATATTTTATAACTATTAAAGTCAAAATTCAAAGTTGAACAAATAACAAGATCTTAAATAGATGAATGATTAATTGGATGTGATATTTTTTTAAAAGTGAGATTTTGAGGAACAAGTTGTCACAACTTGATCTTTTAAATTTTTTTTAAAACAAAAAACTAAACAAATTAAAATTACTAAAAAAAATAAAAATATTAAATCATAAAATATTCTAATAGATTGAGTTGGATATATATATATATATATATCAATTCTATTTTTTTAGGATTGATGAAGCATGACAATTCAAAAACATTAAATTTAGTAAAAATTAAAATTAAATATTACCTCTACTAAAAGAACTATATAATTTTGATTTTTATTGCATAAAAAATGTGTAAGAGCAAGTTAAAATTCCATCAAACTAAAAAGATAAAAATAATAAACTATCAAAAGAAATAATAAATTTAATATTCATGATCATTAAATAAAACACATGTTAAATAAATAAAATATATTTTTTATGATTAAATTTCATTTATTTTCAAGTGAGATAAATATTTAAAAATTATAAATAAATTGTTCAATTAATTAGAAATAACCATGACAGCCATTGCATAGTATTAATAGTTTCTCCATACATAATCGATTATAAAACTCATTCTTAGGTTTTTAAAATTATATTCTATTTTAAAAATTTTCCCATAATTTTTCTTGATAAATATTGATAACAACTTCTCATTTTCATTATTAATATATTTTCGTGGTCTGTGATCTTGGTCGCGACATTCTAACAACTCCATCCAAATCTGGTTTGTGTAAGATTATGCATGGTAAGTCAATTTGAACCATTATAGGATATGCCAGAAAGTACTAGATAGGGCAGCTTTCAGCTCCTTCTTTAATTAAGGTTGAGCTAACTGCTTCATCATTCACAAGTCAAGTAAGTACACAATGAATCTTTTCTTGAGGTCAACTCAGACCTACGTAGACAAACTTGCCAATACCTTTTTTAACTCTCCATTACAAGACTAGTTCACATTGCTCATTCCACTAAAAAACAAAGTCTTCCCTTTTCTAAGTTACATGTAACCCAAAAAATGTCCAAACATTCACTTAACTAGATTCAAGTGCACGCCTTATAAAAATTCTTATGTTATTTATTTAGACATTCTAACCTTTGTGGTTGGTTGAGTTGTGATTTTTATTCAAAACAGTTTCGCAAAAAATTTCTTGAAAACATTTTAAGTAGCTTACGTAGATGATAAAATATTCCAATTTATTTGTGAAAAGTTTTTAATTTTCTTTTTCAGTAATTTTTATTTCTTTATTTTATTATTAAAATAGCTTTACAAGTTTATGCACTTTAGAATAAGTTCAATTTTTTTAATTAATAACTTGCTTGTATGATTTATTATTTATAAATTGATGAAAAATATCTCACACTTGACAAATATGAATAAATAGAAAATATATAAAGATAAAAAGTTAAAACTAATTGATTCAATATTCTTCTTTTAGTTCAAGTTACGCTTTCTTAATAAAAAATTAATTAATAATTTATCCGTAATACGAAAAAAAAACCAGTAAATAATTATCAAAAATATGGAGATTATAAATATTTTTTTTTAACACAAGATATTTATGATCTAGAATTAAGAATTAATTTTTGGAAATACTGAATTTCAAGGATTATTATCTTCTAACCGATGTTATTTTATACCTATAGCAAAAACCTAATCACATAAATATATAAATAAGAGTGATAATTTTCTAGCACTTATTCCACGTCATGTATAGATTCATATTGGTATATCTCTTCCTGTTTATGTTTATCTTCATTCTCCAGATATAGAAACTAAAACAGTGACAATCTTTTTCCTATCTTTTTCGAGCATACCATCCTCACCTAAATTCAATTTTTCATATTTAAAATTTTCGAAATTACTAGTATCTATCTAATTGCATTTAGTGGAGTTTGCCATCATGACAACAATGGAGCAGTTCTTTCCTAACACATAATCAAACGACTTAACGACTTAATATATATATATATATATATGTGAGACTAAAAAAAATATGAGACTGAAATTTTTTTTTCAAATTAGTTATGATCCTATATGTAATATTAAACTTAGTATCTACTCTTTTCCATTTAACTTGATATACATCTTTCATTGGAAGAAAAAATAATATTTTTTTTTATTTAAAACTATAAACAGTTGAGCAAACCAAAATTAAATAGTAGTATTTTGTTTTATTTTTTAAATTCATAAGATAAGTTTTAAGTTTGAAATATTAACGCTGAAAGTAGTAATTAATTTTTGGAGAAGATTATAAATTAACTCATTAAATAATAAATAATCTATTTTAATATATTTTTTTCATACCAAAATCATAATCGAAAATTTGAAAGAAAATTAAATAGCAGTAATTGAACACGCTACGCAAACTTGATTTGTCTCTGTGAAATCTCAACATCAATTTCAGAAACTGGTACTCCGGTCTTTTCAGTATAATATTCTTTCAACCATATTTCTAAAGATTAGATTCTACGTATGGGTTTGACTAGTTGGAATGAAAATTAATAAGTTAAACATGGAGGAATAAAAAGTTTATTAAGAATCAGTAAAAATTGAGTAAAAACTATCATTAGAAGACTGGTTTGAATTGATTTTATTAAGATAATTATTTTTCAAAAGTTATTTCGAAAAGTTTATTCTATAACAATTTTTAAATAAATAAAGTATCATATATAATATGTATATATAATTGTTATTATTTAAATTTTTTAACTTATAAATTTTGCAATATAATTACTTTATGATAATTTAAATTTTTACCTAAAATTTTATATTAATTTATTAGTTAATATATATAATATTAGAAATATATATTTAAAGTTACTATTTCTACTCAATTTAACTAATGAAATATGTACAACATCTTCACCCCTTGAATGATTAATTTAGGCTCTGATTAACAAAATTAATTGGAAGTTGAAATGTTACTCGATAGCTAAAAGTAAATATTTATATTCGAAGGCTATTAAGTTAATTTATTAATTATAAATATTTGATAAAATTACATGTTAAAATAGTTGATAAGTATAAAATGACATAAATAGACATATTTATATGATATTTTATATATTTTTAATTTTATTTTATGTTAATTAGTGTAGGGATTAAAATATTTTGAAATATCTATAAAAAAATATATTGTACCATTTTTTTTTGTTGAAGTATAATATTAAAAATAATAGAATAAATAATATAAATAATGTAGTGATTAAAATGAATAGTGTAATATAAAAAATATTCAAAAATTATAGATAATAAAATAAATATATAATCTATCAATATTAATATCTTGAAGTATAATGCTAAATTAATAAAATAAACATTATAAATAGTATATTGATTAAAATAAATAGTATAATATAAAAATATCTAAAAAATAATAAAAATAAAATAAACCTACTATCTATCATTATTAATATATTATGTGATACATTTGAAATATGCTTATGGAAAACATATCATATCACAATAGTAACAAGAACGTGAGTCCAAACATCGTAAGACTAGTTAGTGAGTACTAGTTTTCAAAAAACCTTATGTAATTTAGACAATCAATTTTAAGTTTTGAAAAAGACACAATAAAATAATTTTGAAAATAAGATAAAGACAAATGAAGCAAGCAAATGATTTGAATTTGAATTGAAAGAATCATGTTGAGAGGGAAATACCTATAGTCTAGGGAGCTCACGGTCTTCGGTGAATATTAGTCACTACTTTTGACAGTGGATACTTCGTACCAATCTCATTGATAACCAAAAAAAAAATTGAATTTGAATTAAAGGAAGACAAGGATTATGCTTTCATTTATATATTTCTCTCCTCAATCCTAATGACATGTGAATTCCTAAGCTACTTTCCCCTTTTATTGTTGATTCTACCTCTTAACTATATCAAGAGTCATTGATATAGACTCCCAATATTCTTTATTTTTTTTGGTTATTTCCTAATTGATTATATAAAAACTTAAACTCAAAACAAGTATTAAAAATGTAGAGGAAGATTAACTTTTACAACTAATCAAATCAAAAGCTTAGAAAAAGTTGATCAGTAATTTTTTAAAAAAGTTCAATTATTTTATAAGTCTAGCAACTAAGTATGGTATATTTGTCAATAATTAGTCAATTTAAACATGCAAAGGGTGATAAAATTCTTGTGAGAATATTTAAACAATCAAATAATTCAACATAAAAAGAGAAAACAAAAACAAAGTAGCTACAAAATAAAATCATGGAGGTCGAAGACTCTATTTCCTTACTTTCACTCTATACCTTAGCCCTTGCTATGACCAGTGCTCCTAGATAGCTAACAACTATAAAGATAGAAAAAGAGAGGGGGATAGAGAATATGAGAGAACTTAGAAACTTTGGAACTTCTAGGATGATTCCTTCTAATCCCAAATTGCTCCCTTTTATAGTTTGGGAAATAGACTTTCCTAGTACAACTATGTTTGCGCCATGCATGACTATACTACCTTTGGCATAAGCAAATTAGGACTTATGTGTCTATATACAACCTAAGTACACCCTTGGCAAGTTTGTGCTGAAGTTTGAGCATGTCCTGAACATGTCGTTAATGCTGAAAACCTGAACACACCCATACTTCTTCTCATGTGAACTTTGTCTTTTGGGTATAAAAGCTTGAGTTCCAGTTTTCTTTTTCTTTCTTTTGAGCTTGTGACCTTGCATTGTGTCAAACTTAAAGAAAAGGGGTGAACTTTATGTGATTTATAAATAAAAAGATGTAATTGTGTCAAAAAATTATATTTATATAATATACAAAAATTTGGCTTATTATTATGCAATGAAAGAAAAAAATAATAAAACTCTTCCTTATGTAAAAAAGAATAACAATAATAGGGTCCTACCTTATGAGTAAGAAAAAATAAATAAAATCATACCTTATATAGAAAAGGTTAAAAAATAAAATTTAATAACTATTCTAAAGATAAAAGAATAAATATAAAAGGTAAAAGTTAAACATTAGTATTTTTAAAATATAATACTTAATTAACATATAAAAAAACGCTATAAACTCTTAAAAAAAACTTATTTATTAAATATTACTAATAAGATGAAACAAACTTTTTAGTTAATAAAAAAAGTTAGAAACCAAATAAAATAACATGTCAAACATTACCTTAATAAATTATTAATTATATTATTATAAAAAAAACTGGTATGTAGGCATATATTACCCGGCAACATCATATTTATTTATTTTTCTAAAATTTTACTGATTTCTTAATTCATAAAAATATATAATTATTCAATTAAATACAATAATTAAGATTATGAGAGAATTTCAAATAAGAACTTTTTTCAGTGAGAACTTTAAATCATAATTATTGAATTACAATTAATAAAAATTTACGACTGAGATTAAAATCACCGCTGGGAGTTAAAATAATGTAAGAATAACTAATTATGAATTTTTTTAATTTAATAAAATACATTAAATATAAGGGTATTTTGAGTATTCAATTTTTAAGTTAACTTTAATTTTGAAAACAATTATTTACTTAACACTTCTAAGGAAATTTTTATTAATTTCTCTAATAAAACTTATTAGTGCATGTAATACAAATAAACGACAATGTAATCATCTAAGACGAAAAACGTCTGAATAAAATTCTAATTTATTCTCCATCTATCTAACCTATACCTTGTTATAATGTGTATTTTTTGGTAATTAAACTTTGTGGAGGACTATAATTAGTGTAACAAAATTGTTGGGAACTGTCCTTTTGATCCGAGTTGGTATTATTTATACCATATTAAGGGACATGAGTGATGGTCGGTAGAGATTTATAAATTTCTTAGGAATTGAGTTTGATATTCACATGATGCATCGTTTTGTATATTTTCTATTATGAAACAACATCAAGTCAAAACTTTTAGATATAATTCTTTAACCATTAATCAAGTTCCAAAATTAGAATTTTATTTTAACAAGTCGTGGAAAACTCTATTAAAAAAATATGAACCAAAACTTTGAAATATGAAATAAAATGTTGTAACTTTATTGGTTATTAAATCGTGACAAGGAAACATAAAATAGAAGTTTTAATTTCCAATTTAGAATTTAGTTATTCTTGATTGATATATAAAGTTTTAATTTCCAATTTAGAATTTAGTTATTCTTGATTGATATATAAAGTAAATGATTCATGTTTTACTTTTATCGTTAATCTTTAATAAATAATAATAATTTGATCACCTTTAATAAATAATAATAATTTGAATCAAAATTTTACAATTAAATTGATAATTGAATTAATAAAGATAATCATTTAAGTTCAATGGTCTAATTGCATTTGATTCATCGTTAAACTTGTATAATTAAATGATATTATTTTATTTTTAATGTAATATATTAAAGAATATTAAATAAAAAATAACATTAAATTTATAACTTTATGAGATTATTGGTAGGGTGAGTGCCATAAGTTTATCTTTAGTCATACCCGACCTAAAACTTTGTTAAGGTCATTTATTTGAATTTAAATTCAATTCGATAAAGATCGATAATATTATGGATAAGATCGATCAACCAAAAATTTGAAACTTTGTTAATTATAGAAGAGTGTTAAATGGCATGCTTAAAATGTTTTATGTCTTCAATCTCTTGGCATTTTATGTCTTCGATCCCTTGATAGTGGTTTCAGAGTGATGTTGTGTGATGTTTTTGGTGAGGTGAAAATACTAATAAATGAAACATTGAATTAAAGACTAAAATCAAACTTAAATTTTATAGAGATTAAAATCAAACTTTTAGATTTTATGAATAATAAAATTAAACTTTTAAATTTTATAAACATTAAAACCAAACTTTAAATTTTATAGGATTAAAATCACACTTTAAAAATTTTGTACGAATGAAAAAAAAAAATTAATTATCCAAAAAATCACACTTTATTTTTTTTTTATTTTTAAACTAAATTATACAACAATATTATTTTATTTATGTATTTATTTTTTATAATTATAAAAAAATATATAAGATTTCTAAAATTATAATTATTATTAAAAGTTTCAAAAATCATTTGTATGATAATTGTTTAACTTTTAATATATTAATTAATAAATAATTTAAATTTACTTGTCAAAATTATTATAAATATATTTAAGATAATATTCTAAATACAAATTATATATATATATAATTTTAAAATAAAAAATTTGTATAATCTATTAAAACTCCATCCGATTATTCCAATGGATGTATTGGTTTTTATTTAATATCCTTAAAACATAAAAAACAAATTACATTGAAAAAGTAAATATTTTTGTTTGGAAAGACAAACAAGAGGTCACGCGGCACAGATACAGGGCGCACACATCCCGAAGACTCTTCCACCAGCTATGTAAGATTGAATGGTTTCCCATGTCTGATTTTCGCCTAATTACTTAATATAAAATACTTTCTTTAAAAAATTATTAGTATATTATATATATATACAAGTACTACCAATGTTTATTTCCACTTCCAGATTCAGATTTTCATTTTCTCAATCATCATCCAATACATTTCTGATTTCGCTTTTTCCTCCATAACTGTCAAACGCTTTTCGCAGTCGAATCTCCCACCGCCATGGCGGCCACCGGAGCCTGTCCCTTCCCCGCTGCGCTCTTCCGCCGCGAGCCGCCAGGCGGAGAATGGAACTCCAACCGGATCCCGCTTAAGGCTCCGCGCTTCGCCCTATCGGTGGACCGGGCTGCGCCGGCGACGGTGGAGGTGAAGCGCGGAGAAGGAAGCGGCGCGGCGGAGAAAGAGAAGAGTTGGAAAGAGGAGAATGAGAAGGAGAGGGAGAAGCAGCGGAGGAACGGTTGGAAGGAATATTTGGAGCAATCGAAGGAGTTGATCGGACCGGACGGTGGACCGCCGCGGTGGTTTTCACCGTTAGAGTGCGCTTCGCGGTTCGACAATTCTCCTCTTCTTCTCTTTTTGCCGGGTCAGTATATATTTTTTTTTCTGTTATACTATTTTCCTATTAATTATTTTTTTTATTGTGTGCGAATCTGTTTAGGTATCTATTTGCTGTGATTTGTTTTTTTTCCTCTCTCCTTTATGTTTGTGCTCTACTTTTCTTTTCCTCGTTTCCTCTTTTAAAAATCACATTATGCCAGCCCTGTGTGCGACCGTGACTGTGTTTGTTGTGTATGCCTTAAATCTATATTAATTTTCTGAAGTTAAATAATTAAGTCCATTGACTGATATTTATTTAGAAAATGATATATATAATAAATTAATTGATTTTTATAATAGTTATTTTAAAAATTATTTTTATTATAATTTTTAATTAATTAATAAGATAATTTTTTTTACTGTCGTAAAAGTTAAAATCTAAATATTTCACGTCTGCAGCACTACCCCATTTTGTGTTCCATTGTTTGAAATCGGGGAAAATGTTATACTCACTTTTTTATACTCTCTTTGTTATTAACTTAAATTTATTAAAAAAATTTAAAATTATAAATTTTTATAAGATTTACAATAAATTAGGAAAGACTCGGTAAATGAAGGTCGGTAAATGAAGGTGAGTCTTTGCTAAATTTATAATTTTTTAATAAATTTTAATTAATAATAAAAAAATCACAAGAATATGCAATGGAGTTAATAGTTTATATTTACAATATATATCATGCGGTATATAATTGTCTTTATTTTTTATTTTTTAATTTTATCAAAATATTTAAAATATCAGTTATTCTTTTTTGATAATATTTTATTTATTATTATCTAACTTAAATATTAATTAATTTACAATTGCATATATTAATTATAAATTTTTATAAGATTTACAATAAATTAGGAAAGACTCGGTAAATGAAGGTGAGTCTTTGCTAAATTTATAATTTTTTAATAAATTTTAATTAATAATAAAAAAATCACAAGAATATGCAATGGAGTTAATAGTTTATATTTACAATATATATCATGCGGTATATAATTGTCTTTATTTTTTATTTTTTAATTTTATCAAAATATTTAAAATATCAGTTATTCTTTTTTGATAATATTTTATTTATTATTATCTAACTTAAATATTAATTAATTTACAATTGCATATACTACAACTTATATAATAAAAATATTTTAGTTAACAAATATTCTATCATAATAATATGGATATTTAGAAAATGCTAGGTGTACATACACAAAATTCATGCACATATTCTCTCGTAGAACAACGTGCGTAGTTGATTTTGAAAAAAAATTTAGAAAAGGAGAGAGAAGCAGAAAAGAGATGAGACCATGGTAAGTGATAATTAAAATTATGAATTTTAAAAGGTGAGTAGTTGAGAAAATTGAAAGTTAATATTTTAATACAATTATAATCGAAATATTAATAATTAAAATTTTAATCTTATTTTATCTTTTTAAGTGAATGGTTGACTTTAAAAAAGTTGGATCATAAATTATATATGTTAAATTTTTTTTTGCTTGCAACTAATATATTATAGATAAATGCTAATCAATATTATAACGATGTTAAAAAACAAAAAATGATTTCTTTTAAGTTTTATTAATTTATTTTTACTGTAATCTCTATTATACTCCAGCGTAATTTTCAATACAAATTATTTATTTATTTCTTAACAGGACGCTTAATATACTGATTAACAAGATCCATGTAATTAAGTAAATATGTAGTAGTAAGTTACAATCTCCTTGTCAACATTGTTTGGAGTTTGAGACCATGAGAAGATAATCAGGAGAGGACATAATATCTTAAATGTTAGAGTTACGCTCAAAACGTGATGAGAAAAATTTGTACAATTAATACATGTGTCTATGTGTAGTGTAATTAATAAGAGCGTAATAAGAATTAAATTTATATCTATATATATTTTTGGTAATATTTATTATATCTATAAAAACATAAGGGCAAACATAACCATATCCATAATTTAAATGTTTTTTCATATTTAGATGAAGTTATAGATAATAAAAAGTAATAATAATAAAATAATATCTCAAATTAGTTTAGACTACTAAAAAAATGTTTTTAAAAAGTAAGTTGCATTTGGACATTTTTCATGACTTTCCTATTTTTCTATTACAAACAAATATTTTATATGGAAAAGATAGGTCATGCATTTTATATTATTGTCTAATTATAAATAATTATGTAAAATAAATTTGTTGACTTTTATAATAATTATTTTAAAAGTTTCACAAATAATATTTTTTTATTGATTGATAATGTAAAAATTTTTATATTGACAATTCATAAACATTAAACTTATACACATTTTAAATATTTATATCCCAAAAATAAATTAATTTTAAACATCTATAATATATATCTTCCATAAGTTTTAGATGGTAATATTAGTTGCAAGATATAAACATACAAAATAGGAAATTATCAATTACAAACAAATTAGAAATTTATGTTGAACCCTAAAAAGTAATCCCCACATATTTACCCAACGTGTAATTATGCTTGAATCATGATAAATTATAGTAGAATTTTATCAATTTTTTTTTGGTTGCATACATTTTTTTTTTCTTTTTAGGAAAATGAAGGTACAAGAATAATGCCCTAAATTAAGAGTGTTCATAAATTGATTTAATTTAATACAAATTGTAAAATTTGTTGTGAAAAGTTAAAATCAAATAAATTAAAATTAAAAATATCATATTAATATGTTTATAGTTTCGATTTCGAAAGCTATTCAATTCAAAGTAAAGCAAATTTGTTGTGCATGCGCATAATTTTATAAAATTATCATACTACTCATCTTTAGAGATTTTAAGATACTTTTATTCGTAATTAATAAATTAGACGTATGGTTTATTTATTCTTATGAATACGGATACCAATATAAATTGAACTATATCTTATGGATGAGATATTTAATAATTTACATTATTTTTATTTTTACTTTTTTGTGTATTTTAAATTTTATTTCTCCCTAAAAACACAAAAAAATGAAGTGTAATTTATTTTAATAGTTTCCGGTAAGGAAGTATAATTTTTAAAGTATAAGATTAGATACTAAAATTTAAACATCTATTAATTAGGTTAAAGAGGTGTAATTTAACTTAATTATAACAAGGATATTAGTTTATTTTATTAATAGTGCATTTGAGCAAGTTATTATTTTTTGTCAGTAACAGGCATCAAGCTGTGTAGACATTGATAGAAAAATATTATATAGACAATGAGAAAAAATTAATATTTAAAATTATTGAATCGTTAGAAAATTTTTATATGAAATACCCAAATTAAAAGACTAATAATGTCTATAACATTTTTCTGTTTAAGATAAAAAAGAAGCGTGAGATAATTGTTAATGCTTACATTTTTATCTTATATTAAAATTTATAAGTAGCATTTTAAATAGTACTTTTGTGATAATCAAAATTATTTTAAATTGTTTCAGGTCTTCGTATAACATTTATTAACTATTGAATTAAAAAAAGCGAGACACTGCAAGTGGCCTTTCTATTCAAATGAATTTCTATAAAGATTGTGTAAGGACAACGTAGCTACTTTCAATTAGTGATATACATTTTTACTTTTTAGTGAGAGTGGTTGCCATTCCACTAGTTCATATACCAAAAAAGCTAACATGATTAAGACTTCAAAAGATGGGACAAAAATTAAATTTCAAAAATCCTACATATATTAAAGGTTATGGTATTGAGTGAAAACAAACACTTTGGTTAGGTTTTGGCTAATAATATGCATAACGTCAACTTTTCATTATTAAATTCCATTTAATTTCGTACAAAAGATACGCTACTACGATTACACATATAATATCTTTTTAGAGTTGAATGGTTGATATTGATATAATTTTAAAATATTTATTATAAGACAATAAATTTATTATAATAAGTAGTTGTGATTAAATTTACAGTTACTACATGACATATTTTTTATATATAATATCTATTCATCTTGGATATAATTTTTTTTAATTAATTTATTTTATTTAAAGGGGTCTTGGAAACAGTTCAGATATATCTATGAAAAAATTGCATGTGGTTTTCTACTCAATGTATACGACTTTATAAAATATCGATTTTATATTAGAAAATAATTTCAAAAGTGTTTAGATTATTGAGTGTATAAAAATAGTACTCTAAGTACTTTTTGTCTCACCAATGCTACGTATGGAACAGCGCAGTGGAGTGGAAAGAAATATAGTAGAGAGGAATAACTAAAAAATAGAATAAAATTTAAAATTTTTAAAAGATAAAATAAAATATAAAAATATATCAATTTTTAATTTTATATTTATTTATTAAATATATAATTATATTTGTAAATCAATTATATCTTATACATAGCCAACTACATATATATCATTATATATATATATATATTAATTGTACAAAGAATTTTATTTAATTGATTAAATCACTTTTAATTAATTATGTATAAATATATATGTAATATTTTTTAACACAAAATATTACTTTTAACATAATCAAATTAACATAAAATACTTTATTTTTTATCTACCAAACGAGCTTAGCTTCGTCCCTCTGTATTTCGTGGCCATCAAACAGCGTAAAATGACATTAAAGCCTAAATTTCATGAGGTGAACCGTGATGTAAGGAAAAATTATTAAATAATTTTAAATTATTACTTATTTATGATTTTTATTAATTTATATGATATATAATTAATTTTTTAATATATAAAAATAAATAACACTCAACTATTGATCAAGATTAGTTGAGACGAGGATAATCTTAATCTTATAGTATGTAATAATTTCTCAAGTACGAGGCTTGACCTTTGGAAGAAGGAAAAGAATTTAGGATGAAAAATACTTGTGAACATGAAAAAGTTATTCCTGCTGCCTGGGTATATGTCCTTTTAGTCGTTAATCGTGACATCTCGTCTTTTTGCCAGCCCCAATAGTTTGTTTTATGTTGTCTCAAACACAATTATAAAATTCACTGCAGTAAATTATTTCTTTGGTACATAGTATTTGTACAACGTTTGAAGTAATAAGAAGTAAATGGAGCAAATTCACAATGTCATTTGAAATGTATGTTACATTTTTTATTTATTTAAATTATATAAATAAACTAATCCTTAAATTATTCAAATTTGTTTTACATTGGTCTCTTGAAAGAGAAAACAAATCGAAAATGAATTCGCATAATATAAACAGTTTGGATTAGTTTTTGTAATAAATAGTATAATGATGTAATTTTTTATATACTACAGTTTCTATCTAAATATATATTTTAAATTTAAAAATATTACAAAAAAGCACAAACGTTTGCCATATTTAAGTTAAGAAGTAAAATTATAAAAATTAATATAAAATTTTTCAGTCTCCCTCAAGTCTAAATAGTCAATAGTAACTTATCTTCAGTTTTCAGTGTGAGCTTCTACTTCAAGTTTAGCTCTGAGAAATTACAAATCTTACTTTCACTTATTACCTAGGCTTATACACTTTTTCTTAAATTTTAGGTCAGAAGTCCATCTTCATTTAGGCTTCAAGTCTTTTCTTGAATATTGTACATCATATTAAAATTTTTGACTAGACTTATGTCTAAGAGTATGAGAGTAAATTAGTAAGGTATAGCTTGAGTGAATTATTTATCTAAAAATATCCTCATATTTAGACTCATCACCCTCTTGTTTATATTCTCTTTTATTTGTTTTTATCCCACGAATATTAAAATTGTTCTTCAACACTCTTCTTCAAATCAGCTAGCTCGAGTTAGTTATAACTTGTCTTCAATCTTCATATTTTGCTTGTATTTCAAATTTGGGTTTCACACCATACAAGCTTAACTTTTTTGTCTTTCATTTAAAGGTCATAATTGTCTTCATTTACAGAGCTTTCTTTTTTCCGTCCTTACCTTTCTGTTTTGTGGACCATTCATTTTTTAACTACTCTCTCCCTTGTTTATTTTGTTTGGACTTCCAAGTCTTTATGGGTTTAAGACTGTATTAGAATTTATGTGCCGTCCTTTGTAGAGTTTGGGAGAATAAGTTAGTAGACTTTCAAAAGCAAGTTTATCTAAAATTGTTTTGGCATTTTGAACTTGTGATTTTCTAACTTATATACTTTTTTTATTTGCTTTTAACTCACTAATATGAAATTTGTTCTCAACAATGATCGTTAACTTAATTGGATCCAATATTTTAATATTACTTTTCAGTACCAATATGTTTTAAATGATTTTTTGATATAACACCTAACCTTTTAATTTAGTTATTCAATTAAAAATTAGATTTAAATAAAATATTAATTTTTCATGTATGTTGTGCAGCTCATTCTTTTGTCTGTATCCGTGTGTGTATATATATATATATATAAATTTTATTGTTGTAAGAAATTAGAATAAAAATATAAATTATTGAATTTTATTTAAACGGTCAAGATTAAAAAAATAAGTGCAAATAACTTTTTTAAAGTAATTATATGACTACTAAATAATTTTTAATCTTGATTATATATATATATATATATATATATATATATATATATATACTAATTTTATAATTCACATTATATATGTCTTCTGCGTATATCCACGATTTGAAACATAAATGTGCTTGATTAATTTATTATTAGAGTAAAACATATTTATGGTTCTTGATACTTACTTTTAATTAAGTTCTTATATTAAAAGAACTTTTAATGTAATCCTTGCATATCATTTTTAATGTTTTAGGCTTCCTGCTTTCCTGTCGTTATTTATCCTAAGCTTATCTATTCTTTATGTCAGGATTTCAGACAATAAAGTTACTCATAAATTTGTGTGAATAACTTGCATTCCAAATTTTACAGGAATTGATGGTGTAGGACTTGGACTTACTTTACATCATCAGAATTTGGGAAGGTTTGTGTTCATTTAATGATAAGGCCTAAGTGCATTCACCAAATTGTTATTTTAGGAATGCACTTTTTAAGTAATGAGATGAATTTGAAGCCAAAGGGTAACTTCTAACTGGATGTTGCTTTTGAGGTATTAACTGATACGTGAGAAATACTCTTTTTGTTCTTTTATCTTAAATGAAGGATTTTTGATATATGGTGCTTGCATATTCCAGTTGCAGATCGAACACCATTTGTAGGTACTTTTTTTTTTCCTTGTACTTTCTGTCACTAACCGTTAGTTTATTTTGTTGTTTTTGCTCTACTTTTTAAAAATGATTAGAGCATGTTTATTGTGTTGAAAACGGGATCGCGTGTTTTTTCTTTCTTATATTTTCAGAAAATTGATGTCGTCTTTTAGTGATGTATTCCAGCATAATTTATTGTTTTGTATTCTTCCCTCTTGCAGAGCTTGTGAAAATAGTTGAGAGAACAGTTAGATCAGAATATCAACGTTCACTAAACAGACCCATATATCTTGTTGGAGAATCTTTAGGGGCATGCCTTGCACTGGCTGTTGCAGCACTTAACCCTGATATTGATCTTGTACTAATTTTGGCGAACCCAGGTAACTTCAGTGATGTAAATAAGATTTGCTCTTGGATTTTATTTTTCAAGACAATTTAGCACCATAAACGTGACCGAAGTTAGAGTTTAACTTTAGAGAATCTTCGGTAGCCATGATGAACTACTAATTCACTGTTATAAATGTACATTGATTTGTAAAATTTGGCAATTAATATTTAGACAAATGAAAGCCGTGAATGTTAGAGTTGTCCACATATGAGTGAGTGGATGCAAGACAATGTTGAAGAAGTACATCATACATTCAGTAGAAATTAAAATTTAATCTCATATCTCCCAACAATGAAAGATTGGTGTTAGCTTATTATTATTTTGATGGCAAGTCTGATAATTGATGTAACCAAGATTTAGCCTAAACACCAATGTCTGTTGTTGCTTACGAATACAGTGGGGATTAGTGTTTTCAGAATGCCATTCATTGATATTTGACAATGGTGTAGTGAACATAATTTCCTTAGCTAGTTCTTTGAATGAAAATTAGTGTACAATATTCAAATTAATTTTTGTAACTCCACATTAGTTAAAGATGGAGAAAATACCTGATCTTACCTTCCCCACCCAATTTGGCAGCTACTTCGTTCAGCAGGTCAAACTTGCAACTTGTAACACCACTATTGGAAGCTTTGCCTGATCCACTCTCTTCTGGCCTTCCTAACATTCTCAGATCGACAGTAGGTTTGTGTATCTTGCTCTGAAGGCTTTGCTTTTTTCCTTTTTTATGAACTATTTTCTAAAGATCCATAGTAGGTGTGTTTGGGTCTAAATTTCACCTTAAGAGCTCTTTTATGTCTTGGAATACTTTTGCATCGTTATGCAAGCCAAAAGAAACTTTGTGTGTTTGGTTCAGCTTATTTTAAGAAAATAATCTTACTTTTTGCAGCTTCTTGAGAGAACTTTTAAAAATTTAGCAGTGCTCTTAAACATGCACTATTTAAAAAATATTAAATCCTTTTAGAAAAGAGACTACTCTTGAAACACATAACCTGATGCTGTGGACCTAGTGAAAGGCTCCATTTGTAGGTTGTTTATAGTACCAAACAGTTGTCTAAGTCTCATCAGTGGGTAACTTTTGCTTAGTTAGTTGTAGGTTTCTGGATGTTTTCAATGCTTCAAATAATAGGCATAATACCTTTCTTATGTTCTTCTTATAGAATCCATTAATGAGAAATGTTTATGGATTTCATGTCATTTACATACAATTTTGTATTATTTCCATGCATCGTTCATGGCATTTATGCTCCATTGTTTACGTCTTATGATATTTTTGTGAATCTATCTTATTTTCTTCCTTTACCATATAAATGTTTAATGACTTTGCTGGAGCTTGTTTATGATTCTTTTTGTCATTTTCCCCATTCTGCATTCCTTTCATGATGTATTGTTTAAATGGTGACTAGTGAAACAAGATTTTCCCATTTTTTGTTGCTTTTGCTTATTTTTAACTGAACATTCATGAATTGTTACTTTTTAGTTAATTAAAATATTAAATCACCAGGTATTTAACTTCAATGTCATGAGGAATTATGTTAAATTTTCTACTTCAAGATCCTTAAACACCAACTAATTTTTAGGGAAAAATCATTTACTGTTTTTATCTTTTGCCAAAGAAGAAATGCCCTTTTCCATTTATGCCTTCAACATTTCTTGTAACATTAGGTGAATATTTGAGGATGGTGTTGGATAATGTGGTCCAAGGGCTTCCTCTACAAAATACAGCTGGAGAGCTAGTGAAGGATTTTACTACTTTCTCATTATCTTTGCCTGTAAGGTTCAATTATTGCTTTTGTTCAAAAAATAAATAAATTCCTATTGGATGAGCAGTGTGTGACTTTTTCTTTTTGCTTTGAATATGTGAAGCATTTTGTATGAGAAGTAATGACAATGCATGTAAAGAAATTTAAATTGAAAATTGGATAGCTTATTTTCTTTTCTTTCTTGTAACCAAAATTTCATTAAGTGGGTTGATTGAATATTCTTCATCTTTGGCTTCTTGGTGTTAAGTTTGAGCTTTCCCTTCCTTTACTTTCAGTATTGAAAATCTATTGTTGATTGAATTCTTAGGTTCTTGCTGACATATTACCAAAAGAAACACTTTTGTGGAAACTAAAGATGCTTAAGTCAGCTTCTGCTTATGTCCATTCACGCCTTTATGCTATTAAAGCTCAGACTTTGATACTTTGCAGGTTCATTCTCTTTAACATTGTACATCTTATATTTGCCATAATATGGAATCATATATACTTTGTTAACTATGCACTTCCTACTGGAAGTGAAGTATATCTTATATTTAGGCTTCAATGTAAGGAATCTGTTAAAGGGAGAATCTCATGTATGATCTATTAACCAGATTGTGATAAATTGTTATGGGTGAACTTGGCTAACAAATAAAAGCTTAAATGGTAAAAGTGATTGATTTTTATCTGACAACAAGATTACATTATCAAACCTAGTGGGATTTCCCATTCTTGATTGCAATTCCTTTTTATCTAATTTGTGCATTAACTTAAATTGAATATTGAACTCCCACGGTGGATGGTAAATTGTCTCACCTAATATGACGTATACACAACATATTTTCAAGTGTATTGAGTGAAACTTACTTTGTCATTTGGCCTTCTAGTGGAAATGATCAGTTACTACCTAGTCAACAGGAAGGTGAAAGACTACGTAAGTTATTGCCTAAATGTGAGCTTCGTAAATTTGATGACAGTGGCCATTTCCTATTCCTGGTATAGATTTCTCCATTTGTACTTTTTTGCATGCATGTCCTTGTGTTTGCATTCAAGCATGTATCATGATCCTTTCATCTGATAGTTGAAAAAAGATATCACATATCAGTTGGAAGTTTAAACAAACCCTAATATAATTCCTCTGTCCACTGCTAGCAGGAAGGAAACATTGACTTGGTAACGATAATCAAGGGCACTTCATACTACCGTCGTGGCAAGTATCATGACTATGCATCAGATTTTATACCACCAACACGAGATGAAGCCAAAAAAGTAATAGAATCAAACAGGTAAAAAACAACATGATTGATTTGACCATATATGCCATCAATTACGAACAAGAGACTTCATTGTATATTATGTTATAAAGATAGTAGATTGAAAGGAGAGCTCAGCTTACTGCTTAACATGATGAGTTGCTGGATAAGTTGATGTCTTGATGACTAGATATATTCGACAATTTATCTTTGCTCGTTTTGATTAATTAAAATGTAGTATTATCAAACTAACTAGAACATTGACACCTTTCATTTATAATGCTTACAGTTTGTTTAACCTTGTGGCAAGTGCTGTAATGCTCTCAACTTTGGAGGATGGGACGATTGTAAAAGGCCTTGCTGGGATTCCTTCAGAGGGGCCTGTTTTGTTTGTTGGGTACCACATGTTACTGGGATTGGAAAAAATTCCCCTAGTTTCTCGAATATTTTTGGAAAGAAATATCCTTGTTCGAGGGATAGCACATCCCATGATGTTTATGAGATCCAAAAATGAAAAAATGCCTGATATATCTTCCTATGACAAATTCAGAATTATGGGTGCTGTCCCTGTAGCACCAACTAACCTCTTCAAGCTTTTTTCTTCCAAGTCTCATGTCCTATTATATCCTGGAGGGATGCGCGAGGCTCTTCATAGGAAGGTAAAACACAATAAGTACTCTTTCTATTACGAGTGAGTTTCATCTTTCACATGGAATCATGAATTTGGTCATTTGACTACTTCTAAGGTCTTTAACTTGTATATACCATTTTTGAAATAAATGCAATCAGTTCGGCTATAAATTTTGGAAAGAGTGTGTGAAACTTATGAGTTGGATGAATTATCAGATATCACTATTGTGTATTTTAAATTTCATTTAAGAAAAACAGAAAAAAAAGGAAATTGCATAAAATGTCATAGATTGTAGATATGCTGGAGAATAAGGTTATTACTTTCCCTTTACAACAGCCAAACCATGTTTACAGATAAGCTATGAACTTTAAAATTCTTCTTAATGGTTTCACTTGCTATTTTTAGTCTTGTTTTGCCTCTAGCTATTGGACTACCATCCTCTTGATTTGTTCTCGCATAGTAGGGCTTTTATAGGTCTTCTCCACACTTGTCCAAAATCCAACTCACCCAAAAATAAGCTTCTACCATTTTTTTACAATAGTTTGTACCTCGACTTTCTCCAAAATCCTAATCCTATCTTGTCCATTATGTCCACCCATTTTATGGAACATTCTTATCTTTGTTACATCGAGTTTATTCTTTTGTTAGCATTTTACCACCCAACATTTAGTTCCATACGACATCACAAGTCATGTAGTTGTTAGACTCAAAAAATGAGCACGCATTGAAGTCTAAATAAAGATAGAAATAATTTGGTTTTTAGGCTAGATTTGAGTGTAAACACAGGGTTTCCCCCTAACACACACAAGATTTACCCCTAACAAGGAGTTTTCCCCTAACACCTTAATTCCCTTTTACAAGTCTGTAATACAACTTATATATCATTATTCATTATAAGTATCACATTATAATCTATAACTGCCTGATCCAAAATTAATATAAAAAATACCTACCTTGTAACTTCCTAATACAAAACGATAATTTCCTAAATCAGATTTTGGCCTATCAATAGTTGCGTGGTAAACTTTTCCTTTGAGCTTGAGTAGTACTTTTTTCTTATAGATAACACCTAAAGCACTCCTCCATTTCATCCATCCAACTGAAGTCCTTCAGTTTACATCTCTCTCTATTTCTATGTCATCTTGTATGACTAACCCAAGATACTTAACTTGTTGCTTGTAGTATGATATGGTCTCCAATTTCCACTTCTAAGCTACAATTTATGCACTTCCTACTAAACTCCATGTGCTGACAAAATCCATATTATTTCTCCATATACTCCATATTATTTCTGCAACAAAATCCATGTGCTGACAATCATTATGAAACACACTTAATATGAAAAATTTTAGGCTTGGTTATTTTTTAGGCTCACTTTATCAGTTTGTCTCTGTTTTATGCTTTGGAAGTATACCAGACTCGTTTAAAATCTTCAGTGTTGTTATATTCTCAGGGTGAAGAATACAAGTTATTCTGGCCTGAACAATCTGAATTTGTCAGGATGGCAGCAAGATTTGGAGTCAAAATTGTACCTTTTGGTGCGGTTGGAGAAGATGACCTTGGTGAAGTTAGTTTTTGTCTTTTCTAAACCAATCCTTTTCCTTTACAAAGTTATTAATTATTATGGACTGAAAATGCTTGCATCAGGAAAAGCGTGATCAATTGTTTTATGGAAAGCATAATTCTACTAAACTTATCATATTTACTATTTACAAACTTTCCTCTATGAACTTTAGGATTTAATTTTGGTTTTCTGTGAGTGGAATGCATTTTTTTCCTCACTGTCATCCAAGTGTTACCACATCATTAAAGGATTTTGACTTTGTAGGTAGTTGTTACTTTGTTAGCATAGTCAACTCAAGTTATTTACATGAAGTGACAGCACATGATTGAATTTTTTTTAACATTGATATTAAATAAAAAATAAACTCTCTCTCTATATATAAATGTGTGTTTGTGTATGTATTTACATGGTTAGATGGCTAAGTAATTGAGAAAGGCTTTGCAATTTTGAGACAACATATGTTATTGTAATTTTAATTATTGAATGGTCCTATTTAATTATTTAGAAATTGTGAGTTCTCCATATTTTCTACAGATGTTAGTGGTTAGCTACGACTCTAAAAGTAACAAAACCCTCTTATTCTCTTAATGCATGAATATGTCCATATTTGAATTTCATTTTCCCATGATCTATGGGTGTCTTAGACCTGGATTTACCATAACACATCATATCACATTGGTTTTTTCAGGTAGTTTTTGATTATGATGACTTGATAAAGATTCCTTATTTTAGGACTGAAATAGAAAGCCTCACAAATGCGGCTACCCAGTTAAGGTATCTTGTTTTATTCATCTCAATTTATGAAATATAATATCTATACATTATACATCTTTGTTGTCCTTCTTTCTCATTTACTATATTTGTATACATATACATTATTATATATCCCTTATATATTGGATATCTAGGAATAATGCTAGTGGGGAGGTGGCAAATCAGCAAGTGCACATGCCTTTGATTTTGCCTAAAGTTCCTGGCCGGTTCTACTATTATTTTGGAAAACCATTGGAAACGGAAGGTATGCTCAATGCATATTTACAGATCAAAATGTCCGTGAAATATGGTGTTAAAAATTATTTTGCCTTCTTAAATTTAATGAGATATTGTTTGACAGGAAGGAAACAAGAACTGAAAGACAGACAAAAATCTCATGAGCTTTATTTACAAGTGAAATCTGAGGTTGAGAGATGTATTGCTTATTTAAAGGTGAAAAGAGAAAGCGACCCCTACAGAGCTATAGGGCATCGACTATTATACCAGGCCACTCATGGTTTTGAGTCCGAAGTTCCAACATTTGAACTTTGATTGTTTTGCTAAAAACTGGTAATTTTCTAATTGGTTCAGAGTGGCCTTTGCGTTCCCTAGGTTAGAGGCAAGCTATGTATATTGCCAGTAGTTTCAAGCATTGTTTTTCAGGCCAAAAGGCATGATTTCTCATAGAACATTGTACATTTGTTTTTTCAAGTTTAAATCAATGCAAATAATAAATGATTGGGGAAGGAGAATAGCCGCTCAAGTTTTATTTAAAAGGGGTTTTCTACTGTATGTGCATGACACATAAGAAGTTCTAGGATGTATCAAATTCCACTCCGAGCAACTTAAAAATATCAAAATTTGACGTGTATGTCTTCATAGTGTGCCTATGACAATGTTGTACTTATAAAATAGAAAAATATTAAGGGGTCAAAATTTTTTAGAAGAATGACGTAATATTTATTTAAATATTTCTTGACAAGTGGGTGGTTCTTATTACATTGATTCATTTAACTACTTAAACTTTTGGCAAAATTCATACTATTTTGTCTGATTGGGAAGCATAATTCTATAATATACCGATAAAAATATCAGGTTCGTACAATTTCTAATCTAAGTATAAAGAATACAATATTTGTATACAATATATTAATTATGGCTTTAAGTTGTAATAGTATGTAAAATTATTTGCACAAATATCTTAACTTCTATAATTTTTTTTTACACATCGCTAATGATACGATCTGGATTCTAAAATTTAGGTTTAGATAGTTTTTGATTGGAATTGTCTTGATTCTACTTGAATCTTCTATCCTTAACCATTGTTATGATCGAAATTGAAATTAGAATAAGATTTTAGGATTTTTGAATTATTAGAGTAAAGTAAATTACAGAAATGAAAGATAGTATAAAAATGAATTGAAATAGAAACATGAAAAAAGTTTAGGGATGACTCCATTGATTTTGAAGAAAATATCATATAAGAGAATCGAGATTTCCCACAATCTCTTGCAGAAACTTGAGAATAAAATATTTCAATCTAAGAACAAATGAGAGTCACTCTTTTAATTGTTGAAAAGCAAATATCATTCAAAATGATATACAATGTTGTAGTCCCCCATTTTTGTCTGGTCCGCAAATTGGAAGCTGTGGGACCCCAATTTGGTCCATGTAGGCAGGGGGGACAAAAACCCCACATATCTAGCATTGTGGGACTCATGGATCCGGCCAAGTCAGCACCAGGAGGCAAGAATCCCGCGCAAATCATCTATCCTTGAGCTGCTATCGATCCTGAAGCAACCAAGAGGGGGAAGAAGGAAATAAAGGAGCAGAACCCAAGATGAGAACGTGCCATGATTTGAGAACGTGCTACGACCTGACACGCTGTTCGAAGCACATGACTTAGGGATTGGTGATATTAACAACAAGAGAACGAGACGAATTAGAGGGCTAGGGTCAATCCACGTGGCCAAGTCTGAAACGATGATGACCTCAAGCATAGCTTGTAAAAGGCCTGAGAATGAAGAGCAAAAGGTGGAAAAAAGGGGAGGAAAGTTAGCAAGAGGTTCGGAAGTTTTAGGTCTAAAGGGGAAAAGAGAGAAGAGAGTAATATTTTCTCAAAGCATAACAACTAAGAGTTGAGAGCAACCCTTGAGACTCAAGAGTGTCCAAAGCATAGCTTGAGAAAAATCATTTGTGAACGCAGGACGAAGGCCATCAACTCCAGGTTAGTCTCCGATACTTAACATACTTTCCCTTTCTTAGGTTGACATAGAATAGCTAAACTATGATTCACTTCCCGACCTACTAAACTTGCCACACCCAGCATAGGACACATATACACATTAGCCAACATATAGTGGACACCCTACCAGACAGAGTCGGTCTTGGTTCTCCTTATCGAACCACTTCACTTCCACCAATACACTTCTCCATCTAGGCAAACCCGGATCGATCCTGGCTCTAGGTAGCCAAGGGCTATGTGAGCCCCAAACCTAAATACCACATACCTCACAAAAACACTAAATAGATACTTTGCCTGGTCGACTCTATCTCAGCTGCCTTCGAGGAATTGGTCAACTGAGTTGGTCTCGGTGCCTTAGGCTGAGTCGGTCTCGGCCCCCATCCCAACATTCATCCTTAGACATCCCAACACTTATACTTGAGCTTCCCGGTTACATTTTCCTAAATTCCTTTTGACGTTAGCGGAAAATCCACTGTCAATTACCCCATGGACGCCTAAGGGATATAGTCCACTCCTTTCCACCTAACCACATGTCTAGAACTATGTGAACTTTGATTCCTCTGACAAAAAAAAGGTACGTAGGAGCAAGAGGCACACTCTTGTCAAGTTATTCATCTCAAAAATCCAAAAAATTTGTATACATTCTTCATTGTAAGTTTGGGTTCACATGTTAAAGGAGTATAGAACATAGTGCAAGGGTCTCTTTAGTTCATGCAGCCAATTTGGGTAACTATCAGATGATAGACACGTGGGGTACCGTGTGATCCTCGTGCGTAACCGACTCCTTACTTAGACTCTGATTCGTGACCTACCTTATCCATTCTAGGTTCCTGGCTTTTCCCATAAAAATGCCAGTGGTAATTCCCTTCAAAGCCAAATCAGTTTGGGTCATCCTCTCGGATTGGCTGAGTCAGTTCTGGCTTTGTATAGCCGGCTCCTCCTCTAAGGAAGGATTCAGCTTCAAGCATTTCAATTCAAATCCCGCGATTTCCCCATCATGATTTAGGTTGTGACAAATGCACTTAAGTTTAGCTATTTATACAAGAAAATGTATGCCAAGTATTCAAACTATGTTGACTGGGCCTTGAGCTGCAAGTTGTAAGTCAAACTCTTGCGAATCCATCCAACAAGGCCTTCCTAAGGAAAGAAAGTCAACAACTAAGTCAATAGCTTCCAAGCTTCATCCAGAGCCCAAAGTTGACTAAAGGAGTCTTTGTCTAAAGGCAACTGACCTTAGAGGTGCATTCCCTGAAATGGGTCTTCCATCATCCAAAGGATGCCAATGTCCAAAGGGAGCGTCCATAGCCCTCAGCGTCCAAACGCATCAACCAAATGGGTCGTCCAAAGGAAACCCTCATCCAAAGACTTCATGGAACCTCTAGGAGGCGTTATATGTCACATTGAGCCCATTGTCTAAAGATGTAAAGTGTGTCCAACGATGCTACGAGCATCCACAAGGCACCATGCATCCAAAGAGTTTTATGAGGCCCTCCTACTTATTATAGACTACATAAAAGCCTATACACAAGTATCTAAACTACACGAGGACAATATAAACAAAGTGGATCCTGTTTTGGATGCCCCTTGTCCTCTAAGGAGGTTCTTGTTCCTTTGTACATTAGCCTTCAGCTTCTTTACTCTGCCCCTAGTTAGAGGTCTTTGAAGGCTCTCCCCTGTAGTTCATGCCAAGTCCTTTTGCAACTCTTCTTGATTTGCTTGGTTCGTATCAGATTCCCCTTCTTGAAAAGAATTTGTCCTCAAATTCAGGTCATCCATACCTACATTAAAGAGGGACAAATCAGAAGCATTAAAAGTGCAATTGCCACCAAATTCCTCGGGCATATCTAGGACACAGGCATTTTCATTAATCTGTTTCAACACTGGAAAAGGTCCAGCCTTTTGTGGAAGCAGTTTGGACTTTCACAAGGTGGGAAACCTTTCCTTTTGGAGGTGGACCCAGACAAGTTCACCTTTCGTGAAAACTCTTCCCTCTTTATCCTTGTTCACTCTTTCAGCATACCTTTTACCTTGCCTCTCCATGAACGTCCTGACTTTCTTATGCAGCCTTACCATAGATTGGACCTTGGACAAGCCTTCAAGATTTGCTTTGGACAGTACAAGAAAAGGCACTAAGTCCAAAGGTGACAAAGGGTTATACCCATATACTAGCTCAAAGGGTGTGTGAGATATTGTCTCATTGACTATCTTGTTATATGCAAACTCTTTGTATGGTAGCCAAGCTTCCAAAGTCTTAAGGTTTTTTTCCCACAAAGAACCTTAGTAGTTGTGACAATATCTTGTTCACCACTTCATTTTGACCATCCATTTAAGGGTAGGTTGTGGTGAAGAGCAATAGTTTGGTACCTAATTTACCGGAGAGGGTCTTCTAGAAGTGGCTTAAAAACTTCGAGTCCTTGTTAGATACAATGGACTTAGGTAGTCTGTGCAAACTCACTAGTTCCCTGAAGAAGAGGTTGCTACGTGATAGATATCATCACTCTTATGACATTGGGATGAAGTGTGCCACCATCTTGGAGAATTTGTCCACAACCACGAAAATAGAATCTCTTCCACTATGAGTCCTAGGCAGACCTAGCACAAAATCCATAGAAATGTCAATCCAAGGTATAGTAGGAATAAGGATAGGAGTATACAAACCACTGGACGATGCTTTGGACTTGGCCATCTTGCAGACCAAGCATCTCTCACATATATGGTGCACATCGCGTCTCATCTTGGGCCAATAAAAATGTTCACAAAAGGTCTCATATGTTTTACCCACACCAAAGTGTCCCATCAATCATCCCTTATGTGCCTTCTTCACTAATAATTCTCGGATAAAGCTCTTGGGCACACACAAATGCTTTTCTTTAAATAAGAAACCTTCATGCCAAAAGAAGCCTCCATTGGTTGAGACAACATAACTATCATAGGCCTCATTGAAATCGACATCAATCACATATAAGTTCTTAAGGCTCTCAAAGCCTAAAAGGTTTGTTTCTAATATGGCTAGTAAAGTGTGCCTTTTGGATATGAGAATCGTTCAAGGAACTCTACTCATTTGGCATGTTTTTTGTTTTAATTTATGTTGTCCTTTTAAGTACTTAAGCAACTTGTGATCGCTATAGATGATTAGTTCATTAGACACCAGGTAGTGTTACCACACTTGTAAGGCTGAACAAGTGCATAAAACTCTTTTCCTTAAGTTGAATAATTAAGTTGGGCATCTTTCAGTTTCTCACTGAAGAAGGCAATGGGGTACCTTCCCTGTAATAACAAATCCCTTATGGAAATTTGGGAGTGCCAACATAGGAGCATTAGAAACCTTTCCTTCAAAGTCTGGAAGGCTTGTTCCTGGGGTTCTTTCCATCTAAACCCTACATCTTTTTTTATAATTTCATTTAAGGGGGCAACAATGGTGTTGAAGTCCTTGACAAAGCGTCGATAGAAGCTTTCCAACCTATGGAAACTTCACACATCACTCACACACGTAAGTGTTGACTAGCTTTGAATAACCTTTATTTTTCTTTATCCACTTGGACCCCTTTTGAGCTCATGGCAAACCCTAGAAAAATAACTTCCTTATTGAAGAAGGTGAACTTTTCCAAGTTCACATATAGGGATTCATTCTTTAGCAGTTTCAGAAATTGCTGGACATGTCTCACATGATCATCCAAACAGGTAGAATAAACCAAAATGTCCTCGAAATAGACAACCATGCAATGAACAATGAAACTCCTTAAAACATGGTTCATGAGTCTCATGAACATACTTAGGGCATTTGTTAGCCCAAATGGCATGACAAGCCATTCATATAGACCAAAGTTGGTCTTGAAGGGCTGTCTTCCATTCATCACCTTCTCTCATGCGGGTTTGGTGATATTCACTTCGCAAGTCTATTTTTGAAAAGATACAAGCACCATGCAATTTGTCTAGGAGATCGTCCAAACGGGGAATGTGGTTCCTATACCTAACAGTTATAGCATTTATTGGACGACAACCCATACACATCCTCCAGGACTCGTCCTTCTTCAGAACCAGGATCATAGGTACAACATAGGCTTTTTATCTCTCTAACCCATCCTTTTTCCATGAGCTTCCCCACCTGTTGCTAGATTTCTTTGCTCTCTTCGAGGTTAGCTATACATACAGCTCGAGTTGGCAAGGTAGCTCCCATTGTGAAATCTATCTGATGTTCTATCCCTATGATAGGTGGCAACCCACGTAGGATGTCCTTGGGGAAGACACCTCAGAAGTTCTCTAGCATCTGTTTAAAACCTGCAAGTAGTTTAGGGAATTATGCAGACAAATGAAAATACATATTAGTTGGTAACTAATATAGTGGTTTCTCTTTTCTCACCACCCTCTTGCTCGTTATAAGCATTTCCTTGCTCTTTTCATTTTCTTCATCATTTTTTCCTTGGATGCTCAGAGTCCTTTGGATGTTGACTATCCTTTGGATGCACTTTTGCTTTGGATGCTACACCCTCCTTTCTTTTTTCTCCCTCATTTTTCTTTCTTTCTTCTCCTTTTGTTCTTTTTTTCTTTTTCTCTCCTCAACTTCATTTTGACCTGATCTTTGTTCACCTCTTTAAGTGACAAAGGCTTGAGGGTAAACTTTTGTCCTTTATGGACGAACATGAATCTATTGGTAACCCCATCATAGATCATCTTGCGGTCACATAGCACCTCATCTTCATATTTACCCAAGGTAAAGGCAAGTGATACTTGTTTCATAACCACTAATTCTCCTTCACTATTCAACCATTGCAGCTTCTATGGTTTAGGGTGTGCTAAGGTAGGCAACTTTAGCTTCTCTACCAGCCTTAAGCTTGCAACGTTGATATTGATGCCACCATCAATGATGATTGAACATAGTTGACCTACAACATTACAACGTGAGTGGAAAACATTCTCTCTTTGAGTCATCATCCTCTCCCACCTACTCACTCATTAGACACCTCACCATTAACAAATCTCCTTCTTCATCTGGTAAGTATACACTGGATGCATATGAGTCGCTTATGGACAATGAATCTATTCTAGGGCTATCATTGTCCACAGTTCCATCTTCCTGCATGATCATGCTCCTTTTGTTAGGACATTGTGAAACTGTGTGCCCCTTGCCCAAACACTTGATGCATTTGATGTTGCTGCTTTTGGATGCAAGAACTATACTAGGCAGCGTACTCTCCTCTTTTCGACCTTAGGGCATGGAACTCCCTTCTTAGGACTTTTGCCCTTTATTGGCATCTCTTTCCTCTTCTCTTTACCTTTCCAATTACTAGGGCTATTGGGATAAGACTTCCTTGAGGTTAGGTGCCTCTTTTGTTGAGCCTCCACTCTAATTGCTTGATGCACCAGATCGTCCATAGTGGCATAGTGGTACAACTCCACTATGTCTTGAATAACTCTATTAAGCCATTGTTGCCTCATTGGACTATAGCACATTAGCTTTGGTTAGAGCTACCTCCATATCCTTGTGATATTCCTCCACACTTTTGGACCCTTGATACATACATTGCAACCTGTTGTACAGGTCCCTTGCGTAGGAAGCTAGTACAAATCAGCTCTCTCTTGAGATCCACCCAAATATTAGCGTGCCTCCTCCTCTTTTTCTAATTTCCATGTAGAACTGGTTCCACCAAACCAGCACATAACCTGTGAACTCATATGTGACCATCTTGACCTTCTCACAGTCAAGATAATCAAAGCATGTCAACACCTGATCCACCTTTATCTCCTAGTCCAGGTAGGACTCCACGTCTCCATCCCTTGCAAAGGGAGGAATGCAACACTTGAGAACATCCATTGGAGCTCTCCTAAGGACCTCCCTCTCATTTTTGTGAGGTGACTCAAAGTACCTCTTACATTCTTGATGAGGTTCCTCATATTTCCTCTCTCGCCTTTCTCCGTGAGGCTCTTCTTCATACCTTCTCCAAGGCTCCTCCTCGTACCTTCTTTCTCTATGTGTTTCCTCCTATCTCCAATCTCTCTGAGGCTCCTCCTCATACCTCCTTTCACTGTTCTACCCTATACTCATCTTGCCATGGAATGAGCTTTGAGGGTCTTTGGAATCATAGTTCTACTATTTGTGCTCTCGTGTATGGATGGGGCAGACTTCTCATTCTTCTTGTCGCGTGCCTCTATCTTAGCATGGACACTTGTTGTGTCAGCCTCAACAACCTCTAACCATCCTTCTAGCTTAGCCAACTGCTCCTCTACTTTGGCCATTTACTTCATCGTACGCTTGGATTTGGGAGAGTAATTGTTAATCTCATCACTGCTACTGCCAGCCATGTTACACTTGTTATTTAACTGAAATTTCTCAAAGAAAAGTTAGTAATGAAAGGAAAAAGTTGACCACTCCTTATGCGTTTACACTCTGCACTTGTGTATGCACTCTAGGTGACTTTTTCTATAATGTGCACTCTTGCCTTTTTCTTCTCAACTCATAGTTACACCTTGAAAGATAACTCTTAGGAAATAAAAACTCAAAGACAAAACTAAAGAAGCCACAGGAAGACATGCAAAAAACGTAATAGAAAAGAAAGCTACTCAAATAAGGAATCACAACAAAGACAATATGAAAACTCAAAGTTGTAATACTATCAAATTTGTAGAATAAAAAGGAACAAAATTTTCTTCGTCCAAACTAGACGACCAAACACTATGTCTGTACAGGTCAATGGACGACCATACAAGTAATAACACGAAAAATAAAAAATAGTTAGGGAAAAATAATAGAAAACTATTTTTAAGCACATGTAGATTGTCTATTGATATGTAACTAACTTTTTGTTATGCTCTTTTTTTTAAACTTCATTTTCCTCGCACTCTATTTTTACAACACTAGATTTCGCCATGGATCTAACTGATGTTACTCAATCTTTTTCAATTTTTTTGATCCAATTCGTTTTTAGAAAATTACCACAAATCTTTTTCTCAAATCACAATCAATTTTGCAATCAAGGATTTCAACAAATCCGGAGTGAAAAACTCAATCGTGATGTTCTGTTTTTCTTAGATTTTTGAAATCGAACCACGAAAGTGAAATTTCAAAGCAAAACCTAAGCTAAAATTTTAAAAAACAAAACAAATTGAAGCTATATTTTGCATTTGAGTGGATTATCACTTGATGCAAGTTTGAAGGAAGTAGAATCGTGAAGACCGCACTTCAATTGCACACATTGTGAAGTGAAAACTTTGAATTGCTATACGATGATGATCAGATACCACTTGATACAATTTGGATTACAAAACTTAGGATTTGGATAGCTCTTGATTGGAATTGCTTTTGTGGATCGTCTTGACTCTACCTAGATCCTCTACACTTCACAATTGACATGATCAAAACCGAAATTAGAATATGATTTTAGGATTTTTGAATTATCAAAGTAAATCATGGAAATTAAAGACAGGATAAAAAGAAGTTGAAATAGAAAATGGAAAGAGTTTAGAGATGGCTCGCCACTAATTCTCATAGGAAATCAGAAAAGAGAATCGAGATTTGTCAGCCTTTTGGAGAACTTGATGAGAATAAAGTGTTCTAATCCAGGAACAAATGAGAGTCACTCTCTCAATTGTTGAAAATCAAATATCTTCAAAACGATTCAAAACTGATACAATGTGCCTAAGTTCAACAATTTATACAAGAAAAGACACGCAAAGTATTCAAATTATGCTAACTGGGCCTTGGGCCACAAGTCATAAGTCAAACTCCCATGAATCTATCCAACAAGGCTTCCTAAGGTTGTGCGTCCAAAGGAGAGAAAAGTTAGAAACTAAGTCAATGGCTTACATGCTTTGTTTAGGGTGTAGAGTTGACAAGAAGAGTCTTTGTCCAAAGGCAACTGACCTTAGAGGTGCATTTCCTAAAAGGGGTCTTCCATCGTCCAAAGGTTGCTAGCGTCCATAGGCCTTAATGTCCAAATGTATTAACCAAATGGGTCGTCCAAAGCATACCTTCGTCCAAAGGCTTCACAAAACCTCCAAGAGGCTTCATATCTCACATTGAGCCCATCGTCCAAACGGAGCGTCTAAAGACACGAAGTACGTCCAATGGTGCTATAAGCGTCCATAAGGCACCATGCGTCCAACGAATTTTACGAAACCCTCCTACTTATTACAATATATGTATAAGTTTTTATGTAACACCTTGATTTTTATCCTATTTATTATTGGTTGTAAACATTGTATTTTATTAATTATTATTGTAAGTGGTTTAATTATTTTATAAGTAAATAAATAGTATTTTGGGAGAAATATAGGTTGGGTTTTAAATTGGGTTTAAATTAAGAAAAATAAACTATTTACAAATAAGTGAAAGCTTTAGTCCTATATCAGACAACATAAGTCCATGCCTCACCTCCTTTTTCTATGTAAAGGAGTGGGATAGCTTAAGTCCCATATTAGGTAGTATGAGCTCATGCTTTCTCTCATTCTCCTATATAAGGAGTTGGATACCAAGCAAAGCAAGACAAAATATAAAGCTTCTACGAGGGTTGTGGATCACTTGTTTGGGTTTCATATAAGCTATCACTGGAAGTTGGAAGGCCTATTTTGGAGTCCATTTTGGGATTATATAAAGGAGCAACTAGAGGAACTGATGCTAAGTTAGTTTTTCTATACATGTGATTTAACAAAATGGATTGACCTTAAGAATATGAGGAGAACCTCTAGGGCCAACCAATAAGGAACAAGAAGAACAATCTTAAGGAACACTACATTCGCACTTCTCTAGGTAAGGAGGAGTGAGAATCTCGCTCAGGGTATGGGTATGATTGTAGGTAGGAGAAGGGGTCATCCTTATAACCTCAAAGTGTGTGGGGCCGCCCCTAGGATCCCAAATATGAATATTCTTTTGGCTAGGGTGAACTAACACCTAATGGCTAGGGGTTGAGGGTTTTCCCTTGAACCCCAAAGTACAAAATCTTGGTATTCTAAAAAGAGAGCTAATTAATTAATTGAATTTGAGTTTATATGGTTGCTATATCTATGTGATTATTGTGTGTATGCAAAATGTAGAAAAACCATAGGTTCCCCTTAGATTCAAAACTCCATACACAAATATCGAATATTTCGATAGAAAGTCGTCAAGCACGGTCATGCAAAACCTATGCATCCCCATGCAGATTGTGCACTCCCATGTAGGTTCTATGCATGCCTGTGCAGAATCACACTAACTGTGCATATCCGTGCTAAAGGGAGCACACCCGTGCTGCTCTATCTGTACTATAGGAATATATGGTGTTTGATTACGTGTGTTGTTTGACTATTGTGGTTATTATTTCTGTGAGCCCATGTGTTTTGGTGAACTATACTATGATATATGGTGTTGCATTGATAACATAACATGTTGTGTCAAGAACTTGTTATGAAATGTCGAATTGAGAATAATGTTGCATAAAGAATAATTTTGCATTAAGAACGATGATATGATGTAAAAATTGTTAAAAAAGGAAATGGGAAGGGTGTCCTAGTTTGTAGCGAAAAGGCCCTAGTGGACATTTATCTTGTGGGTAACCCGAAGGGTACTCAAGTTATGAAAGTATGGTGGGTTGTGGGAGGTACCTAGAGAGGGGTCCTACCAACCCAAGTGGAGACAAGAGACTGAATAAATTAATCGAACTGCATCATATATCATGTAATGAAACTGGCATTGAAAGAAATGTAAACACGAACCTAATTGGTAAAATTAGTGGACCTTTTGGGGGCTACTTAATACGAAGGTTGTCCCAAGTGGTCGTGACTGATCCCACGTGTCGGGCTCGACGATGTAATACTAAGTAGTATCTAATGTGCTACTATAAGGATATCACGATAGTAGCATGACTAACAATAGAGGCAAAGATTAGTAAGGTTTCACCTAGCCTACTTCCTAAGTTGAGATGGTACCACTTGGCATTAGAGTAGTACTAGGAATGCATCATTGACATCAATCATGTGCATACTTGCTTGTCATTGTTTGCTACGTATGGTTGCTCATTGTTTGGTCAATGCATGTTTTAATTTTTTCTTACAATTAAATGTATGTGTGCGTTCATCCGACTCATGGTGTGCTCATACCATGAGTTGAGTGAGGAATATTTCTCACTTCCTTTTGTTTGCATTGTTTGTGTTTGGGCTAGACGCCATGTTTAGGTGATGATGAGTACGAGTATGAGAGTTGAGCTATAGCTCCTCAGTTGTTGTTCCCTTTTACTGATTCCATTTTGCTTTTTTTGTTTTATTTGGGTTATGCTCTGATAAGATATGTGACATTGGGGACCGGGGTGCCTTATTGTTTTGAATTATGATTTGTATACTATGATGTTAGAAGTTGGACTTTGGAGTGCCATTAGGATTTGAACACTAGAGCTTGGTCTTTAGAGTGCCATTAGGATTGATGAGTTTTGAAATCAAGATTTTGTAATTCGTTTACCACTAATTGTTATTTTAATTAATATTATTATATATGGGGTAGAGGGTGTCAAACTATACACAAGTGTCTAAACTACACGAGGACAATATAAACAAAGTGGATCTTGCTTTGGACACCCCTTACCCTCTAAAGAGGTCCCTATTCCTCTATACTTCAGCTTCCAGCTTCTTTAGTCTGCCATTGGTTATGGATCCTTAATGGCTCTCCCCTATAGTTCTTGCCAAGTCCCTTTGTGACTCTTCTCGGTCTCCCAGGTTCGTATCAAGTAATAACATAAAAGGTTGAAATTTTAGTTCTAAGTGGTGGGGTTGAAGCTTAATTCTTTAAATATTTTAGTTGAGATGTTGAATAAACATCAATTTTGGTGAACTCAACTCATTTGGATTGGTAATTTTCTAACTTAACTCAATCGTTTATGGGTTGCAGACCAAGTGGGCTAGTCCATGGACCCAATTAAAAAAAAACATTATTTCTTAAAAGTGTGCTCAATATAAAAATTGATTAGCTTTGCATAAGCTAACTTGGGTGGGTTAGACTTATAAGAGTATTAACTTTCTACATTATTTAAATTTCATAATTTTGCATGACCTTAATTTCACCAAATTCATTGTAAATACACTAAACACATTTTGAGATGCTAATTGGCACAATGGTACCTAGGATAAAAAATCAATAGGAGCCTACTTGGTCTAAATGCAATATCTCGATCTTGTAATAAACAACCAATAATTGCATGATTATCAACTAAGGTTAAGTACAAGATTATAGCTACTACTACTACTGAATTACTATGGCTACAACAACTCCTTCAAGAACTTGATGTTCTCATTACTTCACCAACTATCTACTCAAATAACATCGATGCCTTTATGCTAATCTTATCTTTCATTCCCATATGAAGCATTTAACTATAGATTACCACTTTGTACATGACCTGGTGAAGTAAAAGAAACTTTATGTATCTTATGTGCCCATAAATCATTAGCTGGCAAATATCTTAACCAAAACTCTTTCCTTTTCTTTATAGAACTTTCACAAACCAATATTAGAGTTATTAAAGGTGTCTCCATCTTGTGGGGCATGTAGGATAACTTACTCTTCGGTCTCAGTAGATTGTTAACAAGATTAGTTTGCTATTTTTGGTTGTTACCAACAACTTATTGAACTTATCATTATATATGTTTTTATTTCTTCATATCACTTTGTTATCCTTATATATCACTTTGATAACAAACACTATGACTAAAGAGTGATGTTTAATAATTTGACTTTGTTCTTAGTTCTCAAGAAAACAACATGTCATCATTATATGGAAGTTTGGAATGCGTCCATATAAAAAGAAACTTGCTCTTTTATAAGTTTATCCTTCGCGTCCAAACAAGTCATGTCGTCCAAAAAGAGAAACTTTGTCTACTAAAGGATTCAGTTTTTGAGCGCAAAGTTTTTCTTGTTCTTAGTGCTTATCATCATATCTCATAACTTGCCTTTTAACTTATGCATTATTGTTTCAATGTATCTTTGTTCAAAGCCTCATACAACATTCATATTTCTATATACATGTTATGCTTTTTTCTCAAATTCTTCAACCCTTTAATAGGTTACAAAGATTTGAAAAAGAAATTTTCTAAGCTGTCCAAAGAGCTTGACTCTTTATAGAGAAAAAATGATTTACTAAAGAAAGATAATGAAAATTGAAAGAAGAAAAAGACAAAGACTTATCTAAAGTTAATGCTTTAGAAGTAAATGAACAACTTCAAGAGGATGTTGTTGACCTTAGTCTAGCCAAGTTTGTCAATGGATTTGAAAACTTGAAAAAAGGTGTTTAAATATAATAAACATCCATATGACAAAACTAGTTTAGGCTATGATAAGAAAAATGATTTAAAAAAGGATAAATCTATTGCTCACTAGATAAGTTGTGGAAAGTTTGGACACCTGTCTTATGATTGTAGAGATTGTCCAAAAGGACCATTCAAACCTTATAAGACTAAAAAGAAAGGACCCATTAAAATTTGGGTTCCTAAGAAAATGATTATTCTTGTTGTATATTTTCTTGATAGTAGGAAGAAGACAACAATCATGATATTTAGACAATGGATGCTCATGTCACATGATGGGCGAAAGGTCCATGTTCGAAGACCTTAGGCCAAAGTCAAGAGGATGTGTTACTTTTTGAGGTAAGTAGAAGGGTAAGATAGTTGGGATTAACAGGATTGGTAAGCATCCTTTTTCCCTCTATTGATAATGTTTTATTCGTTAAAGGGTTAAAACACAATCTACTAAGTATAAGTCAATTATGTGTCAGTGAATATGATGTTTTCTTTAACATGCAAAGAAGAATTCATAGTAAAAACCCAAATGATTCACTAACATTTTTTAAAGAGATAGAATAATTTGTATAAGATTAATCTAACAGACTTAATAAATAAAAGTGTAACTTGTTTAGAATCCATAAGGAAGGATCAATGGACTTGGCACAAGAATCTTGGACATGCAAGCTTAAGGCTCATCTCAAAGTTGAAAAAGCATAACCTTGTAAGAGGACTTCCAACTCTTGTGCGCAAGGCTAATCTTTTATGTGATGCATGTTAAAAGGGGAAACAAGTTAGAGGTTAATTTGAATCCAAATTGTTTCAATTTCTAGACTTTCAGAGTTGCTACACATTGATTTGTTTGGTCCAACTAGAACTGCCTTTATGAGTGAAAAATGTTACAGACTAGTAGTGGTTGATGACTATTTTAGATGGACATGAGTTATGAAGGATGAGTCATTGTCTTCTCAATATTATTTAAAAGTTAAAAAAAAGGTATTAACATTACCTCTATTAGAAGTGACCATGGGGGAGAATTTGAAAATGAAAACTTTTTTCAAAAGTTCTGCTAAGAATATGACATTCTTTATAATTTTTCCTGTCCAAGAACACCTCAATAGAATGAAGTTGTGGAAAGAAAACATAGATATCTTCAAGAGATGGAAAGAACTATGTTGAATGATTTTAACTCCCCTAAGTTCTTTTGGGCAGAAGCAGTTAATACAACTTGTTATTTGCAAAATAGAATATACATTAGACTTATTTTGAAAAAAAACTCCTTATGAACTGTGGAAGAAGAGACAACCCAACATATCATATTTTCACCCTTTTGGATGTAAATGTTTTATTCTAAATACTAAGGACAACTTGGGAAAGCTTGATCCTAGGTAAGATAAAGGAACATTCTTGGGATACTCAAATGTGTCCAAAGCCTATAGAGTTTATAACTCTAGAACTTTAACAGTTGATGAATCCATCCATGTGAGATTTAATGATTGTAAGCCTGATAAGGAATTACCGGAGCTAAATGACTATATTGCAAATCTCAATATTGAAGATTTACATATGCCTTCCAAAGAACCTTATTTAGATGAGGACCCAAAAGATGACAAATTTGAGTCGCCTTCAAGAAACTAGCAAATGAAGACCTATCATCTAGAGTAAAAGATTCTTGGAAACGTTCAAGACAAAGTCAGAACAAGATCTACCTTCAAGGATCAAGCTAAAGTTGCCTCACTTTTTGAAGTCGAACCCAAAAGCATAGGTGATGCTCTTTTGGGCGAAGGTTGGATCAAAGCTATACAGGAAGAACTAGACTAGTTTGAAAAGAATGATGTTTTGAAGCTAGTCACTCTACCTGAAGATAAGTCCATCATTGGATAAGAATAGTTGTTGAAAAGGAGAAAAAAACTTTTCTCTGTCACGCCTTTTTCTTTGACCATAGAAGAAGAAAAAACTCTACAACAACTATGCAAAAAGCATCTTCTTGACATTTAATATAGAATATCTCTCTCTCTTTCTCTCTCTCTCTCACTCTCCATGCAGAACAACATCCTTCTTACTATCATCTATATATTAGTTGAACAAGCCTTTAATAGCAAGATAGAGAAGATATTATAACATGAAGAAGAAAGCGAGAAAAATCTCATCACCTTTTTGTGCTCATTGGAATATTTTGCTTGTGATAATCTTTTGTATTTGCTTTTATAAGAAAATTTAAAGTCTTTGTTTGTAATTGTTATATGCTCACTTAGTGAATTTTCTTTGTAAAAGATCTTTTTTCATGATAGCTTGAAGAGGCTAGATATTAAAGTTAAAGAATACTTTGTGTTGCTTATAATAAGGTAGATTACAACTGGGTATAACCAAAAGAGGTTTGAGAACACTTGGTTTATAAGTCGTTGACTTTAATGGATAAATCCTTTAAGTTGAAGAGATTGGACGTAGCTCTTGTAGAAGAGTGAACAAGGATAAAATCTTTGTGTTGTTTTCCCTTTATCTTTGTTTTACACATCTTTGGGTAGTCCGTTTCGACAAAGCTTGAAAACTTATATATATATCCTTGCGTTTTTGAAAAACTTTAAAAAAATCACACACATAATTCAACCTCCCTTCTTGTGTATTTCTTATTTCTTCATATACTCTCGATAAAAAAAGAATCGAAATTGATGGATGTATGTCTCAAAACAAACTAAAAGGAAACGAAAAATAAAACATAAATCATGGATCAATTAAGACCTCTCTGGGACTTGCTTAAGAATGACAAAGAGGAATCTTATGTAAATACCATAGAATAATGTTTGGTCCTTGATAATTCATATTTTAGACACCCTATAAGGTCTTATGATGGGTAGAATATACTCTAATTGATAGTTAAGAATCACATATTAGCTAAAATTCAGATTTTCGGGCTAAGAATAGGGAAAATATAAATCCATGCTAATTTGCTGATTTTAGTTAACAAAAAGAGTAGTCTCATTTTGCAGGTCAAACTAGAGTCCTGGACCATCCTAGCCGAAACCGAGACCGAGTCTTCCCAGCCAATAAGGTCGAGATCGAATGTGTCTCAACCAACCGAAGGTGTCCTGACCAATTGAGGCATCTCGGCCAGCTGAAGTCGTCCTCACCAAGACGAGTTCTTCTCCTAGTCGACTTCGTCTCCAGTAGCCGACTCTGGTTTTGCATGGCCGGTTTTGTGTACCGACTCTGCATGAAGGCTTTGCATGCCAACTCCAGCCCAACCGATTCGATCCCGACTGGATGAAACCGACTCCAGCTTGCCGACTCTAGCCCAACCGATTCCGTCCCGACTGGATGACGCCAACTCTTGTGCGGCCGACTTAGTCTAGCCGACTCTATCCGGTTCGGATCCATCTCGACAATCAAAGACCGAAACCACTCCAACAATTCCAGCACGTGTCATTTAGGAAAATAGTTAGTTAGTTGAGTTTGTTATTTCTATTATGTTAGACGGTTATTTTTGTTATTTTCCGTTAGAAAGTTAGTTAGGCTATATATGTATAAATAAGGAGATGTACTATCGTTTAGAGGTTAGCCAGCGGAGATTATTGATAACATGCACAAACTAAATGCATACATATATTACCCACATCACTCCTCTTTGTTCCACGGTGCTTCAATATGGCATTCATTCAGGCTTGAGTGGATGCAAGACCTGTGTTTGGGTAACAGCTGGTTGCCAAGAGGAGACTGTCAGGATGCACTGGCACACTACTTGGTGATTAAACCCCTTAGTACCTGACCATCTTCGATGGAACACTACAGCTACCACTGGCAATCGTCGTGGGAAGCTGAGACCATCTGTCCCTTGTATCCATTTCTTCATGTATCGATACACTGTTAATCAATGAATTAATATGTTTCCCTTTACTTGTATGTTTTCAATTCCTATAGGTTAATCTGTTCTTGCTGCGTCATGGTCGTGCATAATAGGAATAGACCATGCTAGATTAGGGGCCGGTCGGAACCAATCCAAGCAATATTATAGGTAATCAATATATAACCTATATCAACCAAGGGTGTAATCCTTGCTAACTCAAGGTCGTGGTTGTTTAAGCCTTCATTCGACAATGGATGAATGTTAGGCGGTTGTCTTAGGAAATAGGTTAGTGAGGAATTGCTTGCATATTAGGAATCAGAATCAGAACCATTTCATTGATTCCTTTGTAGTCGATATGATAAATATTTGTTCCGTTAGTTGTAGTTAATCATAGCTTCCCTATACCATTATAGATAGTCATTTACTTTAAACACTTTACTTTACCGGATAAAACCCCCTATTTTACCTTTAATTGCCGAGTCCACACACTATAGTCCCTATTTTGCATATACCTCAGCTTCTTTACACTAGAATTCACTAGAACCAAGTGTCCTTGAGAGATTCGACCTAGGTTGACCCTATGCTACCCATAACATAGGAAATCTAGCATTTTGATAGTAGAAATAACGACTAAATCTCAAAGCTACCAAATTGGCGCCGTTGTCGGGGACACACTAGTGATAGTGTCAGCCCTATACCCGAGACTAAAAATTTTGAAATGAAGCCTGATTTTTTAGATAATCCACTGTACAAGCTGGATCCAATGGAAAACAATAACAATAGGACATTGAAGGAGCTGGCGACGTCAGACGTATTGTACCAGCCATGGTGCATACAGTATCCGCATCTAGAATCGACCCAATCATACAAGCTTAAGTCCAAGCTCATACACTTGTTGCCAAGTTTCACGGTCTTGTAGGTGAAGACTTGCATAAACACTTGAAAGAATTCAACATGGTCTGCCCCATGATGAGACCATAAGGGATCCCGGAGGATTACATAAAGATGAAGGCATTCCCGTTATCTCTTGATGGAGCGGCAAAAGACTGGCTGTATCTGTAGCCGGTGATGTTCAGTACATGGGGGGAGATGAAGAGAATGTTCCTCAAAAAATCTTTTTGGCGTCCCAGAACAGCGACAATCCGAAAGGAGATCTATGGAATCCGGCAACATTCAGGAGAAACATTACACGAGTATTGGGAAAGATTCAATAAGTTGTGCACCACATGTCCGCACCACCAAATCAACGAATAGCTGTTATTACAGTATTTTTATGAAGGAATGCTAATGATGGATGGAGCATGATTGATGCAACGAGTGGGGGAGCCTTGATGGATAAAACCTTAGCGGCAGCACGACACCTAATCTCGAACATGGCGGGTAACACGCAATAGTTTAGGGTCCAAGGAGGAGTCGACACCTCAAGGGAAATAAGCGAGGTTAGCACCTTCGACAACTTAAGGTTGGAGAACCAATTGATAAAGCTCACATCCCTTGTGAGGCAACTTATTGTTGGACAACATCAACAAGTCGAGTAGAGTGTGTGTGGAATATGCAATTCAGTGGAGCACCCTACCGATATGTGCCCCACTTTGCAAGAGGATGAGTCAGAGAATATAGAATCTGTTGGAGCTCTAGGAGGCAGACACCAATTTGGAAGGTAGCCGTATTTGAGTCGGCAGTTCGATAATAAGCAATTTTGGAGGCACCCGTACCAGCCAAATCCGAATCAAGGGCAGTAGGTGGCACAAAGATTTGGACCAGTCGAGGGCATGTCGGTTCCGAGTCAAGCCAATTATCAACAGCAAGGACCAAGATACCAGGCACCCACATTCTGTCAACAACCGCAACAACTTTTTCCACCCCAACAAAATTATTCCTCGATAGAAGACTTAGTGAAACAAATGTCAGAATGTAATTTACAATTTTAACAAAATATAACTGCGATCATACATGATTTAAAAATGCATGTGGGACAATTGGCTGACACGGTGAGCCAAATGCAGTTGGTCAGTTCGAAAACGATCCCCTCCCAGACGATTTCGAATCTGAAAGGGGGAGGAGTCGGCATGGCACGGTTACGAAGTGGTAGTGAGTTACCACATCTGGCCGAGCCTCAGCCGAGTTCGCGATCAATAATGCTTCCCTTGGTGTCGGGCAACCACTAACTCCTCCATCCTGGAGACTCAGGGGTTGATTCTTTGGATTCTTCCTCGATTAAGCTTTCAAGGGTAGAACAACTTGACCACGTCCATGTTGACCGAGTGCTTAAGCTCTTGTCCCTCCGAGTCTACCAGTACCAAAGCTCCTCTTGAGAAGGCGTGCTTGATTGTGAATGGTCCCTCATAATTGGGAGCCCACTTGCCTCGCTGGTCTTTGACGTTGGGTGACCTCTTCTCGAGTACCAGGTCTCCTTCCTTGAATGCCCGAGGTCTTACCCTCCTGTCGAAGGCGTTCTTTATTCTTCTTTGGTATAACTGCCCATGGCATATGGCCGTTAGCCGCTTTTCTTCTATCAAGTTCAATTGATCTAGCCGGCCTTGGATCCATTCGACGTCATCCACCTCGGCCTCGGCTAAGACTCTCAAGGAGGGTATTTCAACTTCTACTAGGAGAATCGCCTTTATACCATACACTAGCGAGTAGGGGGTTGCCCCCGTGGATGTGCGTATTGATGTCTGGTATCCATGTAAAGTCTAGGGTAACATGTCATGCCAGTCTTTGCATGTCACCAACATTTTAATATTATTTTCTTTATATTTTTGTTGGCCTCCTCTACAGCCCCATTCAGTTTGGGACGGTAAGGTATGGAATTATGGTGTTTGATTTTGAACTGTTCAAACAACTCAGTCACCAACTTATTGTTCAAATTTGCTCTATTATCCGTGATGATGTAAGCCAGAAGGCCATATCGGCATATGATGTCTTTTTTGATAAACCTGGTCACCATATTCTTTGTTACGTTAGTGTACGAGGCGACTTCTACCCATTTCGTGAAGTAGTCAATGGCTACCAGAATGAACCTATGTCCATTGGATGCTTTGGGCTCTATTGGACCAATCATGTCTAATCCCTACATGGAGAAAAGGCATGGGGAAGTTAGATTGTGCATGGCAGAAGGTGCCATATGAATGTTGTGGACATACATTTGGCATTTCATGCATCTTTTCACATGTTGGCAGCAGTCTGACTCCATCCTGGTCCAAGAGTATACGACTCGAAGGATTTTGCGGGCTAGGGCTTGGCCATCGGTGTGGGTGCCAAAGGTTCCTTCATGTACTTTGTCCATGATTTCTCGGGCTTCCTGGTCATCCACACAACGTAGGAGGGTCAAGTTTGCACTTCTTTTATAGAGGATTACTCCACTTAGGAAGAAGCCTACCACTAGCCTCCTTAGCATCCTTTTTTCGTTCTCAGTTACCCTCGGAGGATAAACACCTTTCTTTAGGTACTCCCTGATGTCGTGGTAGTAGGGCTTGCCAACAACTCCTGCTTCCTCTACTTGTTGACAGTGAGCCATCTTGGTCTGACGTCGGACATGGATAGTCATTTCTTTGCCTTGGTTTGCTTGAGGCATGGCTGATAGAGTTGCTAAGGTGTCAGCCATTTGGTTTTTGTCTCGTGGAACATAGTGAAATGAGATTTCGTCGAAATATTCACTCACTATCGTTATGTGTACATGGTAAGGAATTAGCTTAGCGTCTCGTGTCTCCCATTCTCCGCGGAGCTGGTAGATGACTAGCGCAGAATCGCCAAGGACTTTGAGCTTGTTGATTTGGTGTTGAATAGCCATTGCGATCCCCTTGGTGCAGGCATCATATTCTGCTATGTTGTTTGATGAGTCATATTTTATACACTTTATGTAGGCTTAAGATGGGTGTTGGTAAGAATATTTAATGATTAAGAGTCTTGTGTTAACCGAGATTTGAATTATGGGCCTAAAAATAGAAGAAATACAAGTACGTGCTAAAATAAGATTTTTAACTAACAAAAAGATTAAGACTTATTTTGCAGGTCCAAGTCATCCTGGCCGAAGTCATCCCGGCCGAAGTCATCTCGGCCAAGTCATCTCGGTCAAGTCATCTCGGCCAAGTCAGCTCGGCCGAAGTCATCTCGGCCAAGTCATCCCGGCCAAATCATCTCGGCCAAACCAACATCAGTGACGAAAATCTTGCCTAAAATCACTCCGGCAATATACAGATATGATTTGATAAGATGCAGATATGATAAGATCAGATTTGGAAATATGCAGATATGATTTGATAAGATACAGATATGATAAGATGCAGATATGATAAGATTGAGATATGATTTGCTAAGATTGTAATCTGTAATTCGAATTGGGATCTGTAGGATTTGAATTTCTGTTATTAGGATTAGATTTAGATTTATTCAGCTTGTGTATAAATAGGCACACCAGGCCACATGATTAGGTGTGGAATTTTTAGCAGAATCCAGAGCTAGCGCCGTCAGCAACCGCAGACATTCCACGCTAGTACAGTGGTACACGAAGCTTCAATACAGTGTCTCTCTCGGTCGAGGAGGTACAGGATCAGGAGTTGGGAAGCTGGAAGCCTTCAGAGGTGATCGCTCGGTATAGCCGACGCACTCTGTTGGACGGAAACCTCAACGTCTGGCCACCATTGGTGCATCACTGCCGTTCTTCCATTGGCGGTCGTCGTGGAAGGCGGATTCTCTAGAAACTCTAAATTCTCACCCTTGTATTCGGTTTGGTTATTCAATAAACACAATTGGTTTGCAATTCTATCTCTGATTATAATTCCTGCACTTTAATCTGCTCTTAGCTTTGCGTGACACATTGTTAGGGGTAGATCACATTAGACTAGAGCCGGTCGGAGCTAGTATAATAATCTGGTTAGGTAGAGAACCTAAAATCAACTAAGTACATACTCCCTGCCAACCGATGAGGTAGCGGTCGTGTAAATCCTCGGTATGGCAAAATGACAAACGCTCGGCGGTCGTCGAAGAACCTAAGGTTGATTCGAATACAATCCTAAGTAAGAATAACAAACTGTTGCATTTTGAGTCCCGAATTGATACAATAGCTAGTATAGAGTAGTCTAGCATAATTTAGTTTATTTTCAGCACTTGGTTTATTTTCTGCTCTTAAACACAAACCCCCCTTATTTACTGCTTTCACAGTCCGAGACTGAGTCAGTCAGACTCCAAATTGGCCGAGACCATATCGGTTCCCTGTTAGCCGAGAAAGTCGGCCTTAGCGTTGCTGAGGGCCAAGTCGGCATTCCACAACACTCAGCATTCTGCAACACTCTAATTTCACACTTAGCACAATCTGAACACACTGTGTCCTTGAGAGAATCGACCTAGGTTAGCTATACTATAGTTAGCTTTAGTATTTTATTTGAGGCGTGTAAGACGACAAAAAACCCGCTTATCAAATTGGCGCCGTTGCCGGGGACACAAGTTCTTTTGTGTCTTTGTGTGCCAAATTGAGTCTAAGTCGAATCCCGAGTCTATGGAATGTTGCGTTGTTTTTGAATTTTAAAGTCTATTATTTTTATTTTTCTTTCTAAATCGTTTAGGTATACCGAGTCTGTTCTTTTACCACACTTTATTTTTCTTGCCACACTTTATTTTTCTGCATTTTATTTTACACCTTATTTTTCTTGCATGAACTAATGATGTATGACTAGAAGTAGTTTTGAACCATTGCATGCTCTTGATCCTGAGATAGAAAGAACTTTGCATCGGTTGAGGAAAGCTAGCCATACTATAACACTTGATAGCAGTAGTTCTAATTCTATTTGGAATTCTGAGAATAGTAATTTTACTACTAACGAATCTATTTCCTTTGAGCACCAAGAGGTAGGAACAATGGAGAACAATAATCAAACCTTGAAGGAGTTGGCCACACCAGATGTCGTATATCAACCATGGTGCATTCAATGCCCACCTTTGGAGCCGGCTCAAAGCTATGAACTTAAGTCCAGTCTGATTCATCTGTTACCTAAGTTTCATGGTCTTGCAGGTGAAGATCCTCACAAACACTTAAAGGAATTCCATGTGGTTTGTTCCACGATGAGGCCGCAGGGGATACCAGAAGACCACCTTAAAATGAAAGCGTTCCCATTCTCCCTGGATGGAGCTGCAAAAGATTGGCTGTATCTGCAGCCGGTTCTCTTCAATACTTGGGGGGACATGAAGCGCATATTTCTGGAGAAATTCTTCCCAGCATCCCGAACAGCGACCATAAGGAAGGAAATTTGTGGGATCAGGCAACACTCCGGAGAGACGCTGCATGAATACTTTGGGAGAGGTTCAACAAGCTTTGTGCCCACATGCCCACACCACCGCATCAAATGAGCAATTGCTGATCCAATATTTCTATGAAGGTTTGATGATGATGGACCGAAGTATGATCGATGCTGCAAGTGGAGGAGCATTGATGGATAAGACACCGACAGCAGCACGATATTTGATCTCGAACATGGCCAGCAATACGCAACAGTTCGGGACCAGAGGAACCATGGCACCCAGAATGGTGAATGAAATCGGTACGATTGACAATCCGAGACTGGAAAATCAGTTGACCGAGCTGACATCGTTGGTGAGACAACTTGCCATCGGGCAACACCAACCCATCGGAGCAGTAAAAGCATGTGGAATATGTACTTCAGTGGAACACCCTACTGACATGTGCCCCACATTGCAAGAAACCGAGTCGGATCATTCCGAAAGCGTTGGGGCAATAGGAGGCTACCAGTATGGGAAACAACCAGTATGCAACCCGCCATTTGAAGGCCAACAATACGGGCGGCCACCATACCAAGGACCGTATGCAGCTCAAGGATTCAGCTCAAATCGGAGCATGCCACAAAGTCAAGGCAGCTACCAACAGCCGAATCCGAGACACCGTGATGCCCCTGCTCCAACAAAGAAGAATAGCAGAAGACACCACCACCAAGTAATTCATCTTCCTTGGAGGATTTAGTGAAGCAGATAGCGGCAAGCACCCAGGAGTTCCAACAGGCCATGAGCTCTAATAACTTGCAATTCCAGCAGAATATGAACGCCACTATCCAAGATCTCAAAACACAAGTGGGCCAACTAGCCAACTCAAGAAGTCGATTCTGGTCACCGGATCCGAATCTCCCCTCACGCACAATCCCAAATCCGAGAGGGAATGCAAGTGTAGTATCATTGAGAAGTGGTAAGGAATTACAAGCAGCACTGCAGCAGAAACCGAGATCCACCAGCACTCAATCAAATTCGATGCCGACTCACAACCATCACGCCAGGCTAGTCCAAAGACCAGCCCCTTTCCCAAGTAGGACACTCTCGGTAAGGAAGCCTGAATCCGATGAAGAACTATTGAAGATGTTCCGAAAGGTAGAGATCAATATTCCCCTCCTGGATGCAATAAAGCAAATACCTAAGTACGCAAAATTCCTTAAGGAGTTGTGTGTACACAAGAGGAAGAAGATGAAAGGAGGAGTGGAACTAGGAGGAATAGTGTCGGCACTAACCAAAAATGATGACCTCACTATCGACGAGAGACAAGCCTTGCCAAAGAAATGCCGAGACCCCGGAATCTTCTCGGTCCCATGCACCATTGGTGACTGTACCTTTGCCGATGCCATGCTGGACTTAGGAGCCTCAATAAACGTCATGCCAACGTCAATCTACAAATCCTTGAACTGTGGAGACCTGGAACCCACCGGATGACCATACAGGTTGGCAAATAGAAGTGTCGTCCAGCCTCTAGGAGTTCTTGAAGATGTCTTGGTCCGAGTTGGTGAACTAATTTTCCCAGCTGACTTCTACGTGCTGGATATAGAGGACGAGACGCCAGGAAAAGGATCTACCTTGATCCTGGGACGACCATTCCTAATGACCGCCAAGACCAAGATTGATGTGCATGCCAGGACACTCTCAATGGAGTTTGGTGACACTCTGGTGCAGTTCAACATTTTCGAAACAATGAAGCACCCTGTGGAAGACACCTCGCTCTTTGGCATTGACTTGATCGATGAACTCGTCAAGGAATACACGCAAGCAGATACTTTGGCTAGGATCGAGTCGGCCAACATAAGCCGAGACTCGACAAAGACCGAAAGCACATCGGTCACGGAAGCCGACACCAATGCGGGCGACGAGGACGAGAAGCAAGTCGAAACAGAGTCGGCCAATCAGCATGAGCAATCAGAGGCCTAAGCATGCCGGAACCCAGCTGCCCGACTCAACCAAGTCGGCCAAGCAGTTTTCGAACCAATAGAAGATGTCTCGCCACCAGAACCAACCACTGAGTTGAAGCCATTGCCGAACCACCTGAAGTACGCCTACCTAGGTGATGAACAAGCATTCCCAGTCATAATTGCCAACAACCTTCGCCAGGAACAGGAAGAGAGATTGTTACAGGTCCTCAAGCAACACAAGAAGGCCATAGGGTGGAAATTATCTGACCTCCCAAGAATAAATCCCTCAATTTGCATGCACAGAATCTTGATGGAGGAAGAAGCACGCCTGCGCGGCAACAGCAAAGGAGACTGAACCCAACCATACTGAGGTAGTAAAGAAGGAAGTGACTAAGCTACTCGCTGCCGAATCATTTATCCAATTTCGACAAGATGGTTGGGTCAGTCCGGTGCAGTAGTACCCAAGAAATCTGGGATGACCGTGACAAGGAACCAGAATGATGAACTAGTACCAACACGGGTTCAGAACAGTTGGCGAGTGTGTATTGATTACAGAAAAGCTGAATCAAGCAACCCGCAAGGACCATTTCCCGTTACCATTTCTAGACCAAGTCTTGGAGAAGCTGGCCGGAAAGTCCCATTACTGCTTCTTAGACGGATACTCCGGATACATGCAGATACACATCGCACCTGAAGATCAACACAAGACAACCTTCACCTGTCCTTTCGGACGTTTGCTTACACTAGGATGCCGTTTGGACTATGCAATGCCCCAAGCACGTTCCCAGAGATGCATGCTGAGCATCTTCTCAGACTTATTGGAGGATTGCATGGAGGTGTTCATGGACGATTTCATAGTGTATGCAGACACTTTTGATGCATGTTTGAGAAATCTAGCCCGAGTGCTGGAGCGATGCATAGAAACCAACCTGGTGTTGAATCTTGAAAAATGCCACTTCATGGTAGCAAGAGGGATTGTGCTCGGCCACCTAGTATCAAGACGAGGGATCGAGGTTGATAAAGCTAAGATCGACGTCATTACATCTCTCCCTAACCCCGCTTCTGTGCGGGAAGTTCGTTCATTTTTAGGACATGCAGGGTTTTATAGGCGTTTCATCAAGAACTTCAGCAAGACCGCCTTACCACTGTCCAAACTACTGCAAAAGGATGTGGAGTTTGTCTTCGACAAGGAATGCATACAAGCCTTTGAGGAGTTGAAGACTAGACTAACATCCACACCAATCCTCCAGGCACCTAAATGGGAGCTCCCGTTCGAGCTAATGTGCGATGCATCCAACTCGGCCCTTGGAGCCGTTCTCGGCCAGCGAGACGGAGTCGGCCGGCCGGCACACGTAGTCGCCTATGCATCTCGAACCATGGACCAGGCCCAGATAAACTATACAACAACAGAGAAAGAGCTACTGGCAATAGTCTTCGCCTTAGACAAATTTCGCTCATATCTGCTTGGTTCTAGAGTCATCATATTCTCTGATCATGCAGCCTTGAAATACCTACTGAGGAAGCCAGACGCCAAGCCACGACTCATTCGATGGATGCTTCTCTTGCAAGAATTCAACTTAGAAATCAGAGACAAGAAGGGTGCCGATAATGCAAGTAATGATCACCTCAATCGGATTGAACGTGAACCTGACCCAATACCAATCCGAGACAACTTTCCGGATGAACATCTGCTGCGCATGGACACATTTACACCATGGTTCGCCGATATATGCAATTTTATCGTCGCATCCCAGTTTCCACCAGAGGCATCCCAGTTGTACAAAGAGAAAATTGAAAGCGATGCCAAGTATTATATATGGGACGACCCATATCTTTGGAAGCATGGCAGCGACCATGTCATTCGCAGGTGCATTCCGGACTCCGAAATCAGCTCCATCCTCCATTTCTGCCATGCAGCAGCCGGAGGCGGCCATCATGGATCAACTCGGACAGCCCGAAAGGTACTAGACTGTGGTTTCTACTGGCCCACCATTTTCCGAGATGCCCACCACTTCGTCTCAACCTGTGAACAATGCCAGCGAGAAGGAACAACCATGAGTCGCCGGCATGAGATGCCCCAACAACCAATCCTATTTTGTGAAGTTTTCGACGTTTGGGGAATTGACTTCATGGGACCGTTCCCCGTCTCCAATGGATACTCCTACATCCTATTGGCTGTGGACTACATGTCAAGATGGGTGGAGGCAGTGGCCACCAAGACCAATGATGCCAAGGTAGTTGTGAATTTCCTTAAGTCTAACATTTTCTGCAGGTTTGGCGTGCCAAAAGCTCTTATCAGTGACCAGGGAAGTCACTTTTGTAACCAAGCCATGACCTCCCTATTAGAAAAGTATGGGGTGGTGCATCGGATTGCCACAGCATACCACCCCCAAACAAACGGCCAAGCTGAAGTATTCAATAGAGAAATCAAGAAGATTTTGCAGAAGCTGACCAACCCGAACCGGAAGGATTGGAGCCGCCATCTTGAGGATGCGCTTTGGGCACATCGAACAAAGATACCGAACTCCGTTGGGAATGTCTCCTTACCGGATTGTTTTCGGCAAAACTTGCCACCTACCAGTCGAACTAGAACATCGAGCCTACTGGGCCGTCAAGAAGTGCAACATGGCCTACGACCAAGCTGGGGAAGAAAGGAAACTCCAACTACAAGAATTGGAGGAACTTCGCCTGGAAGCCTACGAGAACTCTCGAATTTACAAGCAGCGAGTCAAACAATTCCATGACCGCCAAATTTTAAGAAAGGAGTTTCATGTCGGTCAGAAAGTTCTCCTGTTCAAATCACGATTGAAGCTCATCGCTGGTAAGCTCCGTTCCAAGTGGGATGGTCCATTCATTATCACTAAAGTTTTACCCTATGGTGCAGTAGAATTACAGGATGCACTCACAGGAAACACCTTCAAAGTCAACGGGCAGCAACTCAAAATCTTCCATGAAAGCCCCTCCACATCAGTCGGCGAAGTGGAAAGCATCTCCCTAGTAGAACCGGCCATGGTGGCTGGCATTACCTGAGCAACACGATCGTTTCAGCCCCCCTCCATAGTCCTATTATGCATTGCAGACAATGCATCATTTAAGTGTGGGGGGGTGTTCCTTAATAGGGTGACGGTTTGTTTGGTTTTGTTTTGTTTTTAGTTTTATTTCATTACTGTTCTACTTCATTTTGTTTCTTTTCTTTTATTCTGATTCTGCTATTTTTTTGTTCAATTTTGGTTTTCATTTTCGTTTTGTTTTGTTTTCCTAGCTGATTTCTAATTTTGGATTGCCAATTATTGAGAAAACTATTTTGAAAAAAATTTGAATGGATTTCTTTGAGTAAGATGAAACAGCATGAAGCAATGCATAACCTTGAATGAGAGGTTTTTAAACTTGACAGGAGTGAAATTTTTGCATCCTTAGGCAGTGAGTAAGTGAAAAACTGAAAAGGTGAACCATTAGTGGCAAAGCAATTAACCGTGTGAGAACTTTTGAGCCTTGCATGAATGGCTTTGTATCTCGTCATTCTTTCATTTCTTGTGTGATTATTGCATCCATGTTGCTGGTTACTTTAGGTTTTGCCTTGATTCTCTGGATATAACTCATTTCATATGCAGGAATGATATGATCTAGGCCATCTTTCTTTACAACTACTTAGCCAAATAAAGCCTACCTTGTGAATAATTCCTTTGGTTACCCCTTTGAGCCTATACTCGTTTCTTGATATAACAGCTCATTACAAGCCTAAAGCCAGAAAAACCATAATCAACCCGAACCTTAGGGAACGGAGGAGCTTTGGAATTGTTTTGGGAATAGATCTTGAATAAGTGTGGGGGTGACACCTAGAGGCATTACGAGAGCGGTATAGCTGGAAGAATAGGAAAGAGTTAAGGAAAAGAAAAGAAAAAGGATACAAAAGAAGAATAAGTAGAAGAAACAAAAAGAAAAGAGTGCAAGTAAGATTGAAAAGCTGCAAGATAGGAAAAGTGAGAAAAAGAAAGAAAAATATAAATAGAAAAGAAGGACAGTGAACAAAGATGCTTCCAAGAAACTGGTAATGCCCGAAGAAGATAATCTCTGTGCTTACAGATTCATTCCCCACTGCTCCTCTTGTCCCTCTGGCTATTAAACCTCACTTAATCATTCTGTAATCCTACCTTACCCTGGCCACGTTACAAGCCCGAAAAGTCCTATTGATCATTATGCATGTGTGTTTGAAGGGTGGAAGGAGAAGATAGTCAAAGCTTGGTAGTGCTAGTTGACATAGGATGTTTGAGTGTATATACAAACCTAAACACTTAAGAGACTGAGAGAATATGTCTTGAGAGAGCTTAGTCACTTCTCGGTTACTCTTAAATGTTTGCAGGTTGCTTATTTGTTTTTGGATGCGGAGAAAGTAACTTTCATAGATCGTTTGAATGCCTGAATTCTAGGATTAATACATGCTTAAGTTTCTCTGTTTGAGGAGTTCATTTGAAAAACATATTGCCTCTTTCAATTTCCTTAAATTCTCGAATCTGATTTTGCCCAGGAGTGCAAAAGTGTAAGTGTGGGGGTCTGATGAGTCATATTTTATACACTTTATGTAGGCTTAAGATGGGTGTTGGTAAGAATATTTAATGATTAAGAGTCTTTTGTTAACCGAGATTTGAATTATGGGCCTAAAAATAGAAGAAATACAAGTACGTGCTAAAATAAGATTTTTAACTAACAAAAAGATTAAGACTTATTTTGCAGGTCCAAGTCATCCTGGCCGAAGTCATCCCGGCCGGGTCATCTCGCCAAGTCATCTCGGTCAAGTCATCTCGGCCAAGTCAGCTCGGCCGAAGTCATCTCGTACCAAGTCATCCCGCCAAATCATCTCGCCAAAAACCAACATCAGTGATTTAAAATCTTGCCTAAAATCACTCCGCAATATACAGATATGATTTGATAAGATGCAGATATGATAAGATCAGATTTGGAAATATGCAGATATGATTTGATAAGATACAGATATGATAAGATGCAGATATGATAAGATTGAGATATGATTTGCTAAGATTGTAATCTGTAATTCGAATTGGGATCTGTAGGATTTGAATTTCTGTTATTAGGATTAGATTTAGATTTATTCAGCTTGTGTATAAATAGGCACACCAGGCCACATGATTAGGTGTGGAATTTTTAGCAGAATCCAGAGCTAGCGCCACAAGAACCGCAGACATTCCACGCTAGTACAAAGGGTACACGGCTTCAATACAGTGTCTCTCTCGGTCGAGGAGGTACAGGATCAGGAGTTGGGAAGCTGGAAGCCTTCAGAGGTGATCGCTCGGTATAGCCGACGCACTCTGTTGGACGGAAACCTCAACGTCTGGCCACCATTGGTGCATCACTGCCGTTCTTCCATTGGGGTCGTCGTGGAAGGCGGATTCTCTAGAAACTCTAAATTCTCACCCTTGTATTCGGTTTGGTTATTCAATAAACACAATTGGTTTGCAATTCTATCTCTGATTATAATTCCTGCACTTTAATCTGCTCTTAGCTTTGCGTGACACATTGTTAGGGGTAGATCACATTAGACTAGAGCCTCGGGAGCTAGTATAATAATCTGGTTAGGTAGAGAACCTAAAATCAACTAAGTACATACTCCCCGCCAACCGATGAGGTAGCGGTCGTGTAAATCCTCGGTATGGCAGTGGACAAACGCTCGGGCGGTCGTCGAAGAACCTAAGGTTGATTCGAATACAATCCTAAGTAAGAATAACAAACTGTTGCATTTTGAGTCCCGAATTGATACAATAGCTAGTATAGAGTAGTCTAGCATAATTTAGTTTATTTTCAGCACTTGGTTTATTTTCTGCTCTTAAACACAAACCCCCCTTATTTACTGCTTTCACAGTCCGAGATCGAGTCAGTCCGACTCCGTCGGCGAGAGACCATATCGGTTCCCTGTTAGCCGAGAGTAAGTCGGCCTTAGCGTTGCCGAGGCCAAGTCGGCATTCCACAACACTCAGCATTCTGCAACACTCTAATTTCACACTTAGCACAATCTGAACACACTGTGTCCTTGAGAGAATCGACCTAGGTTAGCTATACTATAGTTAGCTTTAGTATTTTATTTGAGGCGTGTAAGACGACAAAAAACCCGCTTATCATTGTTGGTGCAGTCAAAACCCAATCTTGTCAAAAGGGAAAATATTGGCCCTCTGGGAGATGCCAGCACTGCTCCTATCCCATTTCCTAGTAAGTTCGAGGCCCTATCAAACCAAAGCTTCCATTCATCCAGCTCAGCTTTCGGTTTGTCCTTTTCAGCCATCATGATGTGCTCATCCAGGAATTCATGTAAAAGGGGATGATATTCATCAAGGGGATGATGGGATAGTTGTTCGGCCAGGGTGCTTTCCTTGACAACCTTTTGATTTGTATAAACTATGTCATATTCTGACAAAGCCATTTGCCAATATGCTATCCGTCTTGTCAATGTCGGCATTTCGAAAATATACTTGAGGGGTCTGTTTTAGCGATAAGCCACGTGGTATGAGCTAGCATGTACTGCCTCAACCTTTTTGCTGCCTAGGCCAAAGCGCAGCATGTTCGTTCTAGTTCTAGGTACCTGTGTTTGTATTCCATGAATTTTTTACTGAGGTAGTAGATGACTTGTTCTTTCCCAAAGTCGTTTTATTGCCCCAGGATGCCCCCCATGGATTCTTTCAGCACTGTCAGGTAAAGGATCAAAGGCTTGCCGGGACGAGAAAAGAAGATGACTCCAAGTATTGCTTGACTTTCTCAAAGGCTTCTTGGCATTCTTGGTTCCACTCCATCTTCTGGTTCTTCTGACGGAGCTTAAATATCGGGATACAAGTGGCCGTTGGTTGAGAGATGAATCAAGCTATGTAATTCACCCTTCCCAACAAGCCTCTCACTTCCGTTTCAGTCTTCGAGGCCGGCATATTCCGAATGGCCTTGACTTTATCTGAATCTAGTTCGATTCCCCTTTTGTTAACTATGAACCCCAATAACTTCCCGATTTTGACTTCGAAAGTGCACTTAGCGGGATTTAACCTGAGCTGGTATTTTCATAGTCTTTCGAAGAGCTTGCACAAGTCATTTATGTGTTGCCCTGGCATTTTCGACTTGGCAGTCATATCATCCACATAGACTTCCACTTCTTTGTGCATCATATCATGGAAGAGGGTAACCATGGCGCTTTGGTATATTGCCCCGGCATTCTTGAGCCCGAACGGCATGACCTCATAATAGAACGTTCCCATGTGGTGATGAAGGTGGTCTTTTCCTTATGCTCCGGGGCCATCCGGATTTGGTTGTATCTAGAGAATCCGTCCATGAAGGAATAACAGGAGTGTTGGGTAGTGTTGTCCACCAATAAATCGACGTGGGGCAAAGGAAAGTTATTCTTTGGGCTTGCTCTATTGAGGTCTTTGTAATCAACATACATCCGTACCTTCCCATCTTTCTTTGGGACTGGCACGATGTTGGCCACCCACTGGGGGTATTTCACCATTGCTAGGAAGCCTGCATTCCACTGTTTCTCCACTTCCTCTTTGATTCTTAGGGCCACTTCCAGCTTCATTCTCTTTAGTTGCTGTCAAATTGAGACTGCATTAGGAATTAAGGGCATCTTGTGTTCGACAATGGTGGTATCTAGACTTGGCATGTCTCGATAGGACCATGCAAAGATGTCGGCATATTCTCTCAAAAGCTCTACTCTCCCCTACTTGAGGTCCGACGAAATCAGTTTCCCTATCTGGATTTCTTTGGTTTCTTCTCCTTCGCCGAGGTTGATGACTTCTAACTCCTCAGCCCCGGATTGGAGTCTTGGTTTTTCCTGCTCTAACAACTTTTCAAGCTCTATCAAGGCCTCTTCCTCCAAGTCTTCCCCTTCGTCTTGCATACTGGACTTGCCAGCGTCTTCAGACGTAAAGGCTGCGTTATTAATTTGGAGGGAGGTTTCTGTGTTTGGGCTATTTATTTTTCCGTATTTTGAAGGTAAGAAGAGAATAAAAAAAATGTGTTTCAGACGCAGTTTGAATGCAAATGGAAACGAGTAAAAAAAATTAATATGTGGGGAGGTGAATGTAAATGTACACATCCTTTTATTTATTCTTATTGGGGTTGGCCCTAAGACCTTTGTACATGCATATATTCTATTTACATTTTCCGGGAGACCAATTCGGGTAGCGCTTCGATGGTCTAATTGTCCAGCTCTCGTGCCATGGGGTATATCCATTCTACAGGCTCCGTGAGTTGATCCTCTACTGTTGCTACTTGTTCTGGGGTTATGATGCCCCTGTTGGTGAATTAAGGGTAGAGGTTGGGCCGTATCTACTGCTTGCCCTGGTTTTTCGACCCCGGTTTCGGTCTACTTGCAGCCCCATTGTAGCTGAGTCCAGATCGCCATGGGTTTTCTTGTATTGCCCCCGGCTCAGCTATGCCGTCGAGTTTTCTCCCTAGTCCTCTTCTAGGTTCAAAGTCGTTGCTGATCAGTATTTTTGCCGCCATAATCACAGCTTTGGATGGCTTGAAGTCACTTCCAGCTTCAACACTGGTTATGCCCCACTATTTCAAGTGCTTGAAAGGAGGTTTCAAGGGCTTCCTCATCCCTTTCAACATATTCAGCTGGGAGAGGTATGCTGACGATTAATTCTTTTTCTCCCATGACGTTGATCAACTGCCTGTCGGCTATGAACTTGACTTTCTGGTGCAGTGATGAAGGGACTGCTCCTGCGACATGGATCCAAGGTCGGCCTAGTAGATAGCTATACGCTAGCCGAATGTCCACCACTTGGAAGGTGATGTCAAATGTTGTTGGCCCTATGCATATCGGGAGAGTGATTTCGCCCATCACTTCTCACTTAGATCCATTGAAATCCCTGACCACTACTAGATTGCTTTTTAAGATAGTGCCAAGGGAGTGAAGTTTGTCCAGTGTGGCTTTTGGCAAGACATTGAGTGAGTACCCATTGTCTATCGACACCTTTGCTATCATGTAACTTCCACACTTGACTACAATATAGAGGGGTTGGTTGTGGCCTTTGCCTTCGGCAGGGACCTCCACCTCGAAAATTGAGAGGTGGCGGCTTGTAGTGATGTTGATGATGCCCCCGAAAAAAGGAGTTCACGGTGGCTTTCCGAGTTGATTAGAAGCGAAAGGAGTGAGATCCGCATCGATGTCTTATGCAGTTGATCCAGCATTTCACACTCACTATGCCGGATCATCTTGAGGAACTCGTGAGCCTCCTCTTCTATCACCACCCTTTTGGGTGCCTCTATTGCTTTTTCCTTTTTCGCGGTAACTCGTTCTTTATTTCTTAGGGCCTTTGGGTCATGCCCCCGGTTTCGGCTATATTGGTGATTTCCGGAGCTACAATCTCTTTTATTATAAGGGGGTGTCGACGTTTCCTCTATCGGATATCTCCATGGAACCGCGTTATTGTTCTAAAAAGGCCTAGCTGGGACCTGGATGATAAAAGGCACCCTGGGTTTAAGGGCCGAGTTGTACTGGATGATTAACGGTTTTGGGCGAGGGTTCTCGTTTCCCTCAATATATGTAATCGTGATGCTGTCAGCTTCATCTAATCGATTCGGATGGGACCCTTCCTCCATTCAGTTAGCTAAGCCCATAGCACACTCGACTTCCTCGTCTTCTTCTCTTCGCCTATCGGGACTTTCAACTTTCTCCCCGTTTTTGTGGCTTATCGCGTTGATTACCACGCCTTCGTGGGCCTGGAGAGGATTGCTATGTACATTAGGTCCCTTGTCCTTGAATCCGCGTAAACCGCCATCCAAGAGATCCTGGACCTTGTGCTTTAAGCTCTAGCATCTTTTAGTGGCGTACCCTATGGCCCCGCCATGGTAATCGCACCTAGCGTTGGAATCATAGAGGGACCGCCTCTACTAATTTTTGCTCCAACAGGAGGGGGAATAGCTCAGTATAGGTCATGGGAATTGGGGCTAGCACCCTGTGTGGCCTTCTTGTGCCTTGTGGTACTGGCCTTGTATTGGTGGCGGCCCCAACGTCTGCCCGTGGTTGGCAAGGTAGGATGTATGGTGCTGGTGGCGTGGCTGTTGACTTGGATCCTACTTGAATCCAGGTGGAGTACGTGGAGGTGTTTACCTTCGCTTGGGGGAAGACAGGTTCAACCAGTATGGCGTTGGTCTTGCCCTTCTTCTTTTCTGATGCTGGCTTCTTGGCGAAGCCAGTGTTGTTGTTAGCTTAGGCGAATTTCCCTCGTCGAATGCCCAACTCAATCCTCTTGCTCACCACCATGAGGTTAGCGAAGTTGGAGGCGACATTCCCTACCACCTTATCATAATAAGGGGAAAGAAGGGTGTCGATGAACATGGTTACCATTTCTCTCTTTGTGATTGGTGGTTGGACTTGAGCTGCCAACTCACGCCACCTCTGGGCGTACTCCTTGTAGCCTTCTTGTTCTCTTTTGACCATATTCCGAAGTTGGGAACGATCCGGTGCCATGTCTTCGATATACTTATACTGCTTCAAGAAGGCTTTGGCGAGATCTCTCCATGTCTTAATATGTCCTCGCTCCAAGCTGACGTACCAATTAAGGGCTGCCCCTGTTAGGCTGTCTTGAAAGCAATAGATCAGGACCTTATCATCATAGATGTATGCCGCCATCTTCTGGAAATACATTGCCAAGTGCACACGGGGGTAGGAACTTCCTTTGTACTTGTCAAACTTTGGGGTTTTGAAATTTGTCGGGAGCACCACATTTGGGACTAGGCACAAATCCACGGCCTCCAACCCGTATTTTATCGCCACCTTTTATGGCGTGGAGGCGTTCTTCCAAGGCCTGCCATTTTTCCTCTAATTAAGAAGCCCGCCTGTGGATCATGAAAGGTGCAACGTTCCACGAAGCCTACTATTGGGCTCCTAGGTCCTGTTGTGTGTTTGGGCCACCTCCATCATTTGGCCCGACTCCTGAACTAGCATTGACCATAGACCCAACCTTATTGTTTACAACATTCTACTACTCTCGTTCTTCATTGACAGGGTTCTCAGTGTTCCATCCATGCAGCATCCTATAGGGTGGATCCTTGACATTGCGAGGGGTTGGTCCTATAGCATAGCCGGCCTACGCGTACCCAGCAGCACTCTGGTTGGCCAAAGCCATGATGGCAGCGTTGGTTTGGGTGAGGATTTGGAACATTTAAGCCATTTGCTCCTTCAGCTGGCCAACCTCCCCTTTGAGGTCTTGATTCTATTGTTCCAACGCTTCAACTTTGCTTTCCATGGCCTTGGACTTCAAGTGCATAACATACTTATGTTGTGATGCGGATTGCTTTGCCTTTCTGGTGACTCCGGTGCACATTTTGTTAAGTATATTTATTATGACATGTATGCTATGCATGAAAAGTAAAAAAAGATACTATGCATTTATGACTTAATCAGGAAGTATTCAGACATGATGGAAGAGGGACTTGTTATTATTTATGTGCAGTAGTTACAAGGGTGCCTCAAGGAGGTGAGGACAAAGGTTTTATTTCCTCGTAAAAACTTTGACATAAGCCCAAGAACTGCGTGATCTTGGCTGGTGTGCTGAGCGGGTTAACCATCTCCTCCACCACGTGGGGACTTTTGGGAATGTCCCTGATGGCCTGGTTGGCTATCCAAGCCAGCTTGTTAAACCTATCTTTCCAGAACCTGGCTTATTCCACGGCCTCCTATGTCGTCTTCTCGGCATGACTGACAATCTTCATGTATTTGTCGGCCTACTCCCTCAACCTCTAGGCGATGGTCTTGACCCGTAAGCCCAAGTCAGGAGCTTTCCTCCTTTTGTCGGCAAGCTCTACCAGCCCTTGTCGCCTTTGTTTTTCCAGGCATTCGTTATGGAGTTTTCCTTTGGCGACATCTGCTTCTAGCAAGGCTATTCGTTCTTGGAGTTAGCAAAGCTGGTCGTTGGTTTTGGCCTCTTTTAACCTGGCATCCATCAAGGCCATCGCCAATTCCTCTCTCTCTAGTAATGCTTGATCTCGCTCCAGCTCTCTTAGGCATTTTTCCTGCATCACGGTTTGGATCCAACATTTTGCTTCGGAAGGTGCTCTTAGGCCCCCTTCACCTATCTAGAAGTCGAAGTCTGCCCGCTTTCTCTTCGGTAGCCTTTGTGGTTCGGCTGGTTCTTTCACGATTTCGAATAAAGGATCGTTGAATGTCAGGAAGATGAGTTCCATCTTGTGTTGTAACCAAGACTTGTAGCTGGACGAGGCTCCACAACTTTGTATCCCCATTCAGGCCCTTTTCTGACAATGTTTTTTCAGGTGGGCCAGATCTTTCTTAGGTGTTCCCCATGTTGCGCTTCCAGGCGGTGGATAACAAAGGGTTCAATGGCTTCTTCAGACGGGGGTAGGACCATAGGGTATCCGTCCTATCTTAGTGTTAACTCAGGATTGTAGTTGATGGCTCCCTAGGTGCCCATCAGAGGGATGTTTGGGAATCCTCTACACCGAATGATCACGTCCTCTCTCTTATTCCACTATGGGTACCAATGGATTGACTTCTCTATAGCCTCGTCCAGGCCCGAGGTCCATTCTGCCTTCGTCAAGGGTCTGATACAACTCTAACGGTGATCCTCTATTGGACACCTCGTCCTCTCACTACTATGGAATAAGTGTGCAGTTAGCCATAGGAAGAGCAATGAAGTGCAACACCTCAACCCTCTTCCGTTCTTCATGCTCCAATAGTCCAAGGTGTGATACGTGTTAGCCAAGACTGCTACAACGGGTTGCTCTCCCCGATCTCGTTTACTAAGAAAGGTGTCGATAGTTGCCAAGTCTACATACTGCTCTATTTGGGGAAAAGCACTGTGCCATAAACTAGAAGCCCGTATACATCGATGAAGGTCAGCCAATCCCCTTCTTCCTAGAGCTGTTGGGGGCTCTCCTCCAGAGTTGCTTCTGGGATCCCTTCTACTCCATTTCGGTTTTTCTTCAGCCCCAACAAGTTAAACTCGGGCACCTTAAGCAACTTGGCCACTGAGGCCCAGGAAGGATAATGTCCCCTAAAGAGATAAGGTGGGGACTTCTCCAGAGGCATCCCCAAAAGCCTTTCGATTCTTCCAAGCATGGGGGCGAGCTGGAAACCCTTGAAGGTGAAGCATCTGAGGGGCGGATCATAATACTACATGAGTACCAAAAGGTCCGCGGGCTGCACTTCTACATTTACCAGGCTTAAAAGATTCTCATACTTCCTTTCAAAGGCTCTCCGCCATTGGTCTTTGAGCTGACTACCCTAACGCCGCAGGAATGGACATTTGGGGGTCTTAGTTGGGGCAGGTCGCAATTTCCGGATGTGATAACGAGTACGTCCTTCCATGTCTGAAATAGTTCATGGTTAAGTATGTTGATGCTATGCATGTTCTTTTTTTTCTCTCCCTTTTCCTTTTAATCCTTTCCTTTTTGTTTTTACTAAGGATGCATGCATGTAATATATGCTTGACTCCAGGAACGTGAGATGTTGAGGTGGGGTGATCTGTGGTCCTTGTTTATTCTTAAGGGTGGTTGGGGACAACCTTAGGTCCTATGGTCTTTATGGGTTTCTTTGCAGGCTTTATGCACATCTCACTATGGGCCACTAAGGCTTAAAACCTTTGTCGGGAATTGGCCACAAATAGGAGTAAATCCCAGAATGTGGTCGCCCTCCAAAGATCACGCCCTAGTTGGATTATCGTGGTCGCCAGTCTAAGGATGCATCCAAAGATGACTACCACTACACATTTGTTGCTCACCTACTCACAGGTCCGAGAATAGGACCAACTCGAAAATCAGTGTGCAGCAAGTGCCCTTTTTTTTCAATCCCCGCCCCAACAAGCTCCTCGAAAGAGTCAGACAAAAGATCATGATAACAAGCAATGCATGCAATAGAGAAAGTAAAGGTTGTACTATCTTGTGCAAGTTGTTTGACCAGGGCTTGACCCTTGTTTTAGCAACAACTTCCCTAGTGGAGTCACCATCTGAAGCGACCTAAATCGCGTCGGGGTCATTTTTCGTTGTATGATCTTTTATTTTTTTGCAAAATATTATTTGAGTAGAAATGGACTGGACGTTACTGCGAAGCCGGATTTGCTTACTCGACCCGGCACTAAGTCAATATTGGCTAAATCAATCACGGATTGACTGGACCCACACTAACTTGGACTGGAGTTTCCACCAACGTTTAATGGTACATTGAGAACCTGGAACGGATAAGGCAAGTGAGCAAATCTGAGATCCGGGTAAGGGGTCAGTTACACATGGGAATGGCATACCATTCCATCCGCCTACCATCTGGTAGTTACCCTATGACTTGCATTCGTTAGCACAACCTTCATTTTTGCTTTATTAGGCAGGACTTGGCATCAATGATGTAGAATGTTGAGGGCTTTTAACTTGACGAGAGTGTGCCTCTTGCTCCTACATACCTCTCGTAGTTGGGAGGAATCAAAGTTAACGTAGTTGTGTAAGGGATCAGGTGGTGGGATTAGACTTTCCATTTGGCGCCTTTCCTTGGGGATTGTGTCTAGGCTTACTAAGATGAGTATGATGGGACTTTCCCTTAGGCGTCCATCTAGTCTACAAAGCATGAGCATTATACTAATGCGCAACTCTACAGTTAAAGATGCGAGACTAGACTATCCATTAACCATCCTTCCTTGGTGTCAGGCCATGTGTGAGTGAACTAGGATGACTCAGCCATGCGTTGGTTGACTCAAACATGAGATGCATTGCTTTAGACCACCAAGAACCAAGAGTTGGCTACATGCCGCCCGTCCGGGGTGAGACTCATGTGGTTTGGGTGTTGAGACAGCGCGCCAACCATCTGAAGTGTACAAATGCTGTTTATGGGATGTAAAATGGCTCACCGGCCATCTGAAGTGTACAAAATGTGGTTTATGGAGTGTAAAATGGCTTACTATGATGATGGATGAGATTTGGCCAAGAACCTTACCTGGTACCTAGAGAGATGACTGGTGCTAGTAGCCAAAAACTTGCATCAGTGCCTTCGAGCTATTTGGACAACAATTTCACAACGAATTCGCTCAAAGTGTATATTCCTTGATTCTTGGCCCTGAGTTCTTTGCAATGAGGCCTCTTATAGCCATCGAGGGAGCAGTGAGGATGCGGTTGATCTTGCCATCTGGCATTTTCCCGATTCACCGAGTCAATCCGTTATAACCAACAATCCCTAGGCTGATCCTCGTGGGGACTTGCGTCTAGTCGTGGCACGACCTCCCGAGATTCGCGGTGCATCTCGTGGGTAGTGGCTAACCTGGCACATTCGCATACTGTGATTGGCGAAGATTTTTAGTCTGTTAAAACTGGCTTGGACCTTGCTGTTCTGGCGTGGCTTGATTAGCGGTTCTGCCTTACTAAGGGATTTCACGGATTGGATGTTTTGGACATGGTGAAGTTACATCTGTTCTGTTGAAGTAGTGAATTCGTCAATGCTGAGCTGGGCTCCTGGATTCGGTTCGAGCTGGTCTTTAGGAAGTCTAGTGCTAACCCCAGCAAGTCAATTTTGAGTCTCCTTTCTCATGGTAGTCTAGGTCAGGCCCAGTGTTATTCCTATGTAACCGCATTAGGCCGTGGAGGTCCATTCTCACCATTTTCTTTCCGTGGAGTATGTACCTCTCCTAGCTAAACACTTTTGGGGTCCCATACCTACCAAACTTGAGGTCGCGGTTGTGTAAGCCCGTAGTTGGCAATGGACGGATGTTCGACAATTGTCGTAGGAAGTTGGGCTGGTGAGGAGTTGTTGGTATAGTGACAACCGGAACTAAAACCAATTAAGTGATAAACTGGGATAGTGATAGGATAAACATGTCTTAGTAATTGTAATAACCATAGGTAGTCTTTATTTCCTAGATAACCATTTAAATTTATGCAACTTTACTTCTTCTATTAAAAACCCCCTGTTTACATTCCATTGCCGAGTCAGTCTGCATCCTACATTCCCAGTTTTGCATCTTTTTAGCCTTGCACAATAGAAAACATTAGAACCATGTGTCCTTGAGAGAATCGACCTAGCTTGACCTTGTGCTACCCATAACATAGGAAAATCTAGTATTTTGATAGGAGAAATAACAACTAAATCGTAACTTATCAAATTAGCGCCATTGTCGGGGACACACGTTCTGTGTTCCTAAGTGTGCCGAGTTTGATAAGAAGTCGAACCTGACTCAATAGGATGCCTATCTTTAGTGTAGACCGAGTCTTTGTTGTTTTTTTACTAATTGATTGATTTTGTTTTGTGCACTGATTGACATATTTGTTTTTGAGTTTGTTTCTTTTATTACTTATCGAGACTATTTTTGTAATAATTGACATATTTGTTTTGATTACTGTAAAGTCTTCTTTCTTTTATTACTTACCAGGTCTGTTTTGTAATAGTTGATAAGTCTAATGTGAGTCTATTATTTGTTGCTAGTAATCTGTGTTGTTTTCTATTTGTTAAGCCTATTTTGGTCCCAAGTCTGAGTCAACATCTAATCTTTTTTTTTATGCATGCCGAGTTAGTTTTGTTGTCAAGTCCAGGTTTGTATGCATGTGTATTTTGAGTTTCCGTTTATGTTGTAATAATTGTTGTATGTGCCGAGACTAAATATACTAAGTTTTGCATGTGCTAGGATCCGTATCTGTAGATCAGTATAGGCCAAGTCTATTATGCATGTATAGCCGAGTCCGTATCTGTCATGTCTTGCACAATCGGGCATTTCTGAGTTCCTTTTTCAGTATAGTTTTGTTTTCATATCTGGTAGCTTTTGTATAATTTTCTTTTCTGTATTTTGTAAGTGATTTTTTTTCTATTGAAATAAAGTTCTTTTTTTGGATTTCTTACATTGCTTGCATAAATTCTTTTAGCAATTTTGCATTTTCTTTCTGCATAACTGACATATTACATTATCTTGCATTTATCTTTCTTTCTGCATAATTGTCGTTCTAGACATCTAGGTAAAATTCTGCATAATTTATTTTTCTTCTATAATGTGTAATCAATTTTTGCATAAATTTCGTACTGTAGGTTGTACTTAGTTTTCTGTATAAATTTTGCGTTGTTATCTATATCTACATTTGGTTTCTGTTTTCTGCATTATAACTATAGGTAGCTGTTTGCATGGTAAATTTTAGAATGCATGCCTAGGAGTAGGAGTTCTAGTAGTTTGCATTCATTTGATCCTGAGATAGATAAAACATTGAATAGAATCAGAAAAACCAAAAAGATTAACGTAGGAAATAGTAGTAGTAGTTTTAACTATATCTAAATCTGATACTTGTGAAAATAAGCCTGATATTGTAGATAACCCTTTATATGAGCTGGAGCCGATGGAGAATAATAACAAGACATTAAAGGAGTTGGCGATACTGGATGTGTTGTACTAGCCGTGGTGCATCCAATATCCACAGCTAGAGCCGGCTCAGTCATACAAGCTAAAATTTGGACTCATACATGCCGATGGAGAATAATAACAAGACATTGAAGGAGTTGGCGATACTGGATGTGTTGTACCAGCCGTGGTGCATCCAATATATACAGCTAAAGCCGGCTCAACCATACGAGCTAAAATCTGGACTCATACATCTATTGCCAAGTTTCACGACTTTGTTGGTGAAGACCCCCACAAGCATCTGAAGGAGTTCCACGTGGTCTGTTCCATGATGAGGCCACAAGGGATCCTGGAAGTCTATATCAAAATGAAGGCGTTTCCATTCTCTTTAGACGGAGCGACAAAGGATTGGTTGTATCTACAACCGATCAAGTTCAACATGTGGGGAGACATGAAACGTATGTTCCTAGAAAAATTCTTTCTGGCATTTAGGATTGCGACCATCCGGAAGGAGATATGTGGAATTAGGAAACACTCTAGAGAGACATTGCACGGATATTGGGAGAGGTTCAACAAGTTGTGTGTCATGTTTCCGCATCATTAAATTAGAGAACAACTTTTACTGCAATATTTTTTTGAAAGTTTGCTGATGATGGACCGAAACATGGTAGATGTGGCAAGTGGGGGAGCACTGATGGATAAGACCCCAGCAGTAGCAAGGCACTTAATCTCAAACATGGCGAGTAATACGCAACAGTTCGGGACTAGAGGAGGAGTAGTCACCTCAAGGGTGGTGAGTGAAGTCAACACTTTTGACAACCTAAGATTGGAGAATTAGCTGATAGAGCTAACATCCCTTATGAGGCAGCTCGCTGTCGGGCAACATCAACAAAACACAAAACAAGTATGTGGAATCTGCACCTCAGTGGAGCACCCTACAGACATGTGCCCCACTTTGCAGGAAATAGAGTTAGAAAGCACTGAATGCATTGGAGCAGTAGTTGGTAGATACCAGTATAGAAGGAAGCTGTATCCGAACCTATCGTATGATAATCAGCAATTCTGAGGCAGCTATACCAACCGAATTTGAATCAAGGGTAGTATACAACACTGAGATTTGGACCAGCTGGGAGCGTGTCGGGTCTGAATCAGAGCAATTATCAACAGTAGGGTCCGAGATACCAAGCACTAGAATTCTGTCAACAACCACAACAATAAGGACCACCTTAAGACAATTCTTCCACAATGGAAGACTGGATGAAACAAATGTCTGAATATAATATGCAATTCCAACAAAATTTAACTGCCACAATTCACGATTTGAAAATGCAGGTAGGACAGTTGGTCGATACTATCAGTCAAATGCAGCTGGCCAGTTACGGAAACATCACCTCACAAACGATTCTAAATCCGAAAGGAGGAGGAGTAGGCGTCGTGACGTTACAAAGTGGTAGGGAATTACCACAACAAGCTGCACCTTAGCTGAATTTGAGACCAGCTGATGTCGAGACCGAACCGAGAGTCGACTCCCGAGTACAAAAACCGGCCAGAAGCGTCCCACTACCATTTCCCACCCAAATAGTCTCGGCAAGGAGGTTCGAGACCAATGAAGATTTGCTGAAGCTTTTCAGGAAGGTGGAAATCAACATCCAACTTCTCGATGCAATAAAACAGTTTCCCAAGTATGCTAAGTTCCTCAAGGAACTATGCGTCCATGAAAGGAAGAAAATGAAGGGAGCAGTCGAGGTGGGAGGAATTGTGTCAGCACTAATCAAACATGAAGATGCCAATGCTGGAGTTCAACGAATCTTTCTGAAGAAGTATCAAGATCCGTGCATTTTCTCTGTGCCATGTACCATCGACAACTATACATTCACCGATGCAATGCTGGACTTAAGAGCATCAATCAACATTATGCCAGCATCAGTATACAGGTCGCTCAACTTTGGGATTTAGAGTTGATAGGGATGGTGATCCAACTAGCCAACAGAAGCGTTGTCCAACCCTTAGGCATGCTCGAAGATGTTCTTGTCCAGGTCAACAAATTGATCTTTCTAGCAGACTTCTATGTGTTAGACATGGAGGACGAAGTGTTTGGGAAAGGATCCACTCTAATTTTAGGACAACCCTTCTTGATGACGGTGAGGAGGAATATTGACGTTTATACCAGGACCTTCTCAATGGAGTTTGGGGACACTTTCGTGAAGTTCAACATATTTGAAGCACTAAAACACCCCGCCGAAGATCATTCCATCTTCACCTTGACACCATTGATAGGCTCGTTGAATAGCACATGCGAATGAGCACTAGCAGTGCCAACTTGTTTGAGTTTGTTGAAATTTCTAATATACTTAATTGTTTCTATACTATGGAGGCAATAGCTGACTTTGAAAGCTTGTCCCACACACTAAATTTTTCTAACTCCAAGGACTATGTTTCTGATGTAATTGACTACAGGAGCAGAATTGATGAAGTCTTAGAGTATCCCCAATATGCACAACTCCTAGTTGTCGATATTCGCAAGCTGGGAGTAATAAGAGTGGCAACCATAGTAAATGCCAAGTCCGATTCTGGACACAAGTTCTAAAAGATGAACCAGGCCGAGTATGACTCCAAGGGTAAGAAGAGAGTCGAGTCTGACTCTAGAGGCACGGAGGCAGCCTTTTGCAATCTGGAGCGAGCGACCGACTCCAACATATAGGTGGAGGTCGAGACCGATTCGGTCAACTTGGAGAAAGTCGAGACCGATGCCAACTGTCAGTAGATAGCCAGATTCGACTCGAGTCAAAAGGAGTACCAGCAAGCAGAGGCCGAGTCCAACTTCGGACAACCAAGTCTGCATTCGGACAAAGTCGGCCAACCGACTCCATCAATAGAAAAGTAAGATATTCCACCTCAATCATCTTCTACTGATTTAAAGCCATTGCCTAAGCATTTAAAGTATGCTTACCTGGAGGACCATCAGTAATTTCCGGTGATAATAGCCAACAACCTCAGCGCGGAGCAGGAGGAGTGATAATCGCTTTTTTGTCGTAGTGGCTTTTATCAAATAAATCTAAAGCTAACTATAGCATTGCTAACCTTAGGTCATTCTTCTCAAGGTTTATATCAAGTTGTAACTAATACGGAATTAGAAATTCATATGGGAAACACTAAGTGTGTAGAATGCCGACTCGTGCTTGGCTGGGACGGGTGTTGATCTAGTCTCGGTTGAGCACAAACATGGACGCGACAGAGTCGGACTAGACGGCCTCGGACACATACATATAAAATCATAAACAAGGGGGGTTTTGTGTGTAAATGCAAGATGAAAAGTAAACTATTATATGGAAACAATGATAATCTAAGCTATGAACAATTACTATATCAATTCACAGGTTCATCAACAACCAGTTCTGATTCCTAATGACTTGTATACAATTCCAAACCAACCTAAGTCTTACGATGATCGCTGAACATTCCTTCATTTCTTACTGAGGGCTTACATGATCGTTGCCTCGAGGAAGCAGGGATTACGCTCTTGGTTGATCTAAGGTTCTCTTAACGATTACCTAACTTGTTGTTAGATCGGTTCCAATCAGCCTAATCTAACGTTATCCACTACTTTTCATCTTGCAAGCATGGAGTACAAAGCAGTTCAATATGACAAGAATTGTGGATAGAGAAAATATGGAAACATCACTATTATTGACGAAACAAGTTATCGATACAGGGGTTGATACATGGAATGGATGAGAACACAAACTAACTCAGTTCACCACAACGATCGCCATGGATGAAATTGTGGTGGTTCAGCCGAAGAAGACCAAGGAACATGAGAGGCAGTACCCTCTAGAGCGTGCCATGAAGATGAACGAATTCATTGAGGCACCGTGCACCACCAAGATGAAGGAATGAAAACGAGGAAGAGGAATTGCAAAAATGTAAAATGGAGTGTGTATCAACTACTTTGACTATAACGTGTGCTTCCCTTTTTATACATGTTCCTAGCTTCTGGCAGAAGTTTCTTGGAGAAGTTATAGAGAAGTTTCTAGAAGCTTCTATCTAATAACTAACTATCTTTCTAAAAGTTTCTAATTAATAACCGCCGACAGCTACTGCTAGCTTCCTTGAGACTCTTTGGCCATGTGTCAGCTTTTGCTGGAATCGGTCTTAATGGCCAAAGTAGATCTAGTTCCTTAGGTTCAGAGTGGGGGCCGGCTGGGAATTGGGCTTAGGCTTCGGCTTGGAGTCAGTCTTGGCTAATCCAAGACTCTTGTTATGATCTGCACAATTAAGATGAACATTTTATTAGCTAATATCCTCAAATTAACACATATTTATATTTTTCCTATTTCTAGGCCCATAATCTGAATCTTAGCTAATATGAGTTCGTTAGTTACAAATCATATTCAATTGTGCCCATCTTAAGACCTTGTAAGGTGTCTAAAAATATGACTTATCAGACTCCCACACTTACACTTTTGCACTCCTGGGCAAAATCAGACACGAAATTTTGAAAGAAGGTAGAGGAAACTTGATCGTGAGAACTGTATGTAGTTAATTAATTTTTGAAATCTTTCAATTTTTATTGAAACAAAACAAGCATGCATTCACCCTAAAAATCAAGTTATTCAATGAATCCATGGAAGTACTCCTTCCCTTATCCAAAGTAAATAAGCAACGTAGGGCTTAAAGAGCAACTGAAAGATGATAGAGCTTCTCACCAGTCATATGCTCTTAATCTCTCAAGTGTTTAGGGTGTTGTTTTCTCTCAAGCATTCCTATGTCAACCAGCACTTCTAAGTTTTGACCTGCCTCTAACTTCCACCCTTTATCCCACATGCAAAAATAATCAATAGGAATTTTTTAAGGGTTGTATCTTAGTCAGGGGTAAGGTAGGAAGATAGAAGGTAAAGTGAGCTTAAGATCCGAAGGGGAGAGAGGAGCAATGGGGAATGAGTTCCACAAGTATGGAGACTATCCCGAGACAATTGCAATACTTCCCCTTTTATTTTCCTTTCTCTTGCTTCACTTTTTGTCTTGCAATTTCACTTTTTGTGTTTGTACTTTTGTTTCTATAGTATTTTTATTGCTGTCGCTTCCCTTGTTTTACTTTTTCTTTTTTTTCCGTACCCCTCTTCTTTTCTTTTTACATCAACCCTTGTTTTTCTCAATATCCAAGTACTACTTGGTATAAAATCACTTTCAAATAGACCACTCTCGTATGTTTCAAGACCACTCCCACACTTGTATGAAACCTATTTCCAAAACAATTCTAAAGCTCCTTTGACCCCTAAGGTTCAGGTTGGTCATGGTTTTTTGGTGCTTGGCTTGTAATGAGTTACCATAGAAAGAATGATTATATAGGCTCAAAGAGGGTAAACAAGAGATTCATTTTACAAGGTAGGTCTTATTTGGCTTAGTAGCTTGTAAAGAAAAGAAGGCCTAGATCATCTCATTAATGCATGTGCGACAAGAAGTGTAGAGAGAGTCAAGGAAAAACTTGGAGTAATCTGTCAACATAGATGCAAAATCACACATGAAAGAAGAGGTTGGCAAGACAAAAGCCATTTTATCTATGCAAGGCTCAGAATCTTACTTGGTTAAATTTTCTCTATCACTCAATTGTTCCATCTTCAGTCTTTTAGTCACTTATCTTCCTATGGATGGAAATTTTTCCTTCCATGTTAAGTTTGAAAACTTTTTATCCAGGATTATGCATTACCTCTGTCTGCTTCGTCCATCCTATAGATTTCTTAATTGATTTACTGCAGCACAGTTATCTTATGATCGGAAAGTAGAGGCTTTGTAGGAAAAACAAAGTAAGGCAAAACAAAAGCAAAATTTTGATAGAAATAGAAAATAGAGATGGAAACAGAAACAAAAAATAGAAAATAGAAAATAAAAATGGAGACGAAAAACAGAAAAATAGAGACGGAATCGGAGTTGGAGTCGGATCGGATAAACATGGAAATGAAATTTAAGCAAACCCCAGAATAACTACACCCAACTATCCCCTCCCCCCACACTTAAACGATGCATTGTCCTCAATGCATAACATGCTTGGAACGGGAATGGGGTGATGTTCTCAAGGTGCGTCTCTCGGTGGATCGGTTTCTTTCAGCGAGATGCTCTCCACCTCGCCTAGCAGTTGTGTTGGACCTTCATGAAAATGTTTTAATTGGTGCCTGTTGACTTGGAAGATTTTGTTGCTAGCCTCATCTCGGAGTTCTAATGCACCATAGGGAAAAATGTTAGTAATAACAAATGGATTTTCCCATCTAGAATGGAGCTTACCGGTCGACTTTAAACTCTTTTCTCAGGATATGGTTATCATGGAATTGTTTTACCTTTTGTTTATAGATCCGGGAGTTCTCATAGCTTCCAAGCGTAGCTCCTCCAGTTCTTGTAACTGAAGTTTCTTTTCCTTGCCGGCTTGGTCATAAGCCATGTTGCATTTCTTTACGGCCCGGTATGCTTTGTGTTCTATCTCGACCAGTAGGTGACATGCTTTGCCAAACATAATCCGATAGGGAGACATCCCTAGCAAAGTTCGGTACGTGGTCCTATGAGCCCATAAGGCGTCTTCTAAGAGTCGGCTCCAATCCTTTTGGTTGGGATTTGCCATTTTCTACAGTGTTCTCTTAATTTCCCCCCTATTGAAAACTTCAGTTTGGCTATTGGTTTGAGGGTGATATGAAGTAGTGATTTTGTGTATTACTCCATATTTCTCGAGTAAGAAGGACATAACTCTATTGCAAAAATGAGTTCCTTAATCACTGATAAGAGCTTTATGCACACTGAACCTGCAAAAAATATTGGACTTCAAGAAGTTCACAACCACTTATGCATCATTGGTTCTGGTGGCTATTGCCTCTACCCATCTAGAAACGTAATCAACGACAAGTAATATATATGAGTAACCATTGGAGATAGGGAATGGCCCCATGAAATCAATACCCCATACATAAAAAATTTCACAGATTAGAATTGGTTGTTGAGGCATTTCATTCCTTTGGCTTATTGCCATCCTAGTTCGTTGACACTGCTCGTAGGTCGAGACAATTTTTTGAGCGTCTCGGTAAATGGTAGGCCAATAGAAGCCACAATCGAGGACCTTTCGGGTAGTCTAAGTTGACCCATAATGGCCGCCTCTAGGAGTAGAGTGGCAGAAATGGAGGACTGAGAGAAACTCAGCATCCGGAATGCACTTGCGAGTTATTTGGTCATTACAAAATCTCCAAAGGTAGGGATCGCCCTATACATAATATTTTGCTTCACTTTCAAGTTTTGCTTTATATGCTCTGGATGCACCTGGCGGGAATGTGGAAGCAACAAGGAAGTTGCATATGTCAGCAAACCATGGCTGACCCTGGGCTATCTGTAGAAGTTGTTCATCAGGGAAGTCGTCTCGAATTGGCATAGGGTCGACTCTTCCCTATATGCGACTCAAATGATCTTTTACTGTATTTTCGGCACCTTTCTTGTCTCTGATCTCAAGATTGAATTCTTGAAGGAGAAGCATCCACCGAATCAGTCTTGGCTTCGCATCTAGCTTCTTTAGCAGGTACCTTAGTGCGGCATGGTTAGAGAAGACTATGACCTTGGAGCCAAGCAAATATGCACAAAATTTGTCCAAGGAAAATAAAATTGCTAATAGCTCTTTCTCCGTAGTCATATAGTTTATTTGGGCTGAGTCCATGGTTCGAGACGCATAAGCAATTACATGTGTTGGCTTACCGACTCCGACTCGTTGGTCTAGGACGGCCTCTCCCTCTAGCGGGCCAATTTGGCTCTTCCCGCCTGTTGGGCCTAATTTGGGTTGCTTTGGTGAGTCCACCTTGGAGTTTTTTCCTTTGAAATTGGGTTGTTTTTGGGCCGGACAGATTTGGGGTCCTATAGCTGCCCCTTTTTTATTGGTGGTAGCAAAAGGGAGATGTTAGTGTCTCCTTGGGTGATCAAGAATAAAGACTCTCTTTTTTGGATGGGTCCCCTGGATCTTTTTCCCTTTAATAATCTGTGTCGAGTAAACTCCGTGGTGAGGAAAGTCGAGTCAGTAGGGAAGGCCGACTTGATGCCGTGGAGGTCTGACTTGGTGGATGGCCACCTTACTAGGGAGCGAGACCAACATGGTGGGTGGGCCGCCTTGGTGAAGGGCTAACTTGAGGGGGAGTGAAAGGTCGCGTGTGGAAATGATGTGCCTTTAAATCAGGTGATGTGGCTATTGGGAAGTCAAAGGTCGCATGTGAGAGCAACACGCCTTCAAGTCAGGTGGAAAATGTCCAAAAAAGTGCGATAATAAAAACTTAAAAGAGATGGAAAAGGAGATATAAATAGGTTATTTATCTTGGTTCACTCTACAACTTAGAGCTATGTCCAATCCTTTCCACCAAAGGACTTTTCACTAAGTTAAATGACTTACAATAAGTATTCTTAGCCTCTTCAGACTCTCATACTTGTAATCAAGAACCCAAATTACAAGTAACAAAGTATTATTTAACACTTAGCCTTTTTAGTCTATCACACAAAAATAGAATAGTTTTTACAAAGAGATAACTTATTGAGTGAGCATACAACTTTTAAAGAAAAGCTTTAACTTTGTATAAGCAAAGTACATATACTTCTAAAAACAGCCTAAAAGCAAAACAAAGCTTTTACAAAACTTTTTCAAATCGTCGTCCAAAGCATTTAGTGAGCTATTTTTGTATGACTTATTTTTCTCATTAGGTTTTTTTATTTCTTATTCTCTTTGTGGATAAATATATAGGCCTTGGGAAGATATTTGTTGAAAGCAAGAAAAAACAAAGATATCCTTGCAATAAGTGCTAAAGATGGCTTTTTGCATAACCGACTTTGGAACTTTTATCTTATATTGAGGAAAAAGAAAAGGTACAATAGAGAGTTATAGGTTCTTTTCCTTAAACATTCTGATGCAGCAAAGGTGCAAAGGCATACACTCTTCTTGTTTCCTATCTCGTGGATGTCTTGACCAATGTACTCTATTATTAGAGTTGACTTATTTTTCAAAGCTTAAGAGAGCATGTCTTGGTCTGAAAAACATAGCAACAATAACAACACACACTATATAGGAAAGTAACATTAATGATTTTCCCATTAACGTTTATACTCAAATGATAAGAGATATGAAGTATATAAGTTAAAACACAAGTTTCATGATACTTATTATCAGATATAAACATTGGAACACTTATTGAATGTTTTCACATTTATGAACAAAGTCCTTATATGAACGATGTACTCATAAAGGAAGGTGTTGGTTTTATAGATGACATTCCATAAGTTATGTTCTTTTGGACGTAAATACCTTTTGTTTGTATTGTGATGACATAAAATAATTTTGAAAAGTCTATTTCTTAATCAAAAGGTTAGTCATCACTCTTGAGCTATAATGTTTATTATCATCAAAACGTGTGAGGGTTTGGAAGCATTCACATCTTGCTCCAAAATCTCCCTTCTTTTTTATGATTTCAAAAATTATACTAAGAGAAGGCATATACAAACAAAAGATACAAAAAGAATATATATGTATTGAAGCATATAAAACATTTATTTATCAAAAAATCTATCTGATGTTATTTATCTAAGGATACTTATGTATATATTCAAGAAAAGCAACATAAGGCATAACAAATATCTCAGCATATATATCATATGTATATAAAAACTTAGAGAAAAAAAGTAGCAAAGCATATGTATAATAGATAGTAGAATGCATTTTCCATGATGCATGCTCCCCATAAGTTTATGGATAGTTAAAGCAAAACTTAGAGAATAACTTATATATATTGAAAACAACACTCGTCTTATAAATGTCTTTCTCTTCCAATCCAATATCACTTTCTTTTGTCATCAGAAAAAAAACGAGATATTTTAAACATCATAGAAAGAAAGAAAAAGAAAATATAGTAAAAAACATAAGATGAAACAAATAAAGCTAAATTGTAGGTAAAGGTGATGGAGGTGATGGAAGAGGTCTAGGGCCAAAGAATAGAGACAACTTGCCTATAAGCCTAGCTTTGATCAAAATGCTAATCAATGTAAGCTTTGTTTCCATCTAGGACCTATTGTGGGGTGAGGTCAGGAAGAGGTTGTGAGGTAGGAGGGTGATACAAAAAAATGGGATGAGAAGTGGTGATAGTTGGTGGGGGTAAAGATGGTTGAAGGGGGTGAGGGAACATGTTAGTGGGTGAAAAAGGAGGTTGATATGAATTGAGGAGGCCAAGATCAATGGGAGAAGGAAAATAAGCATAAAGGAGCTGAATCCCTTCAAGGTCTGCTGACCAAAGGAAGATTCAAGAGGCTAGAAGTTGAAGTCCAAAAGAGTGTGAACTTCCTTAGAGGGTAAGGATTGTCCAAAGATAGCTCAAAATTGTTTACATTTTGGGAAAATGTCCTTGAGTAGCATAAGAGCCTTGTACGCTTTATTTTTGTTGTTAGTTTTAAGTAAGAAAGCTTAGTTTGGCCTTTGCATGCACTCAAAGTCTTTGGAAAACATGAGCCTTTGGACGCCTTTAGCGTCTTTGGACGACCTTAGGTCCTAATCGAATGAATAAGTCCTTTGGACAACCCCTGGGTCCTTTGGATGATGACGCCTTTGGGTGATGGGTCCTTTGGACAATGGCATCCTTTGGACAACCTTTAATGCTCTTTGGACAATCCTTTTGGATGATGAATCCTTTGGATGCCTGATAAGTCACATTTTATACACCTCACAAAGGCTTAATATGGGTATTATTAAGACCATTTAGTACTTTAGAATCACATCTTAGCTAAGATTCAGATTATGGACCTAGAAATAGGAAAAATAAAAATTTGTTCTAATTTGAAGGTTTTAGCTAATAAAAAGATGGATTCATTTTGCAGGCCAAGTGAAGGACATCTCAGCCCATTAAGAAGCATTTCAATCCAAGAGTTTTCCTAGCCAGACCAACTCCTTCTCGGACTAGACCGGCTCCTCAATCCAACAGCCCAATAGAGGAACCTGCGGCCCAAATAAAGCTGATCCAACCAAGGCACACTCCGAATCCAGCTCAGTTGCCACGTCACTCTAGGAGAAGCTTGCAGCGCAAGGATGATCATTTAGGGGTAGAAAGGTCAATTAGGAATCTATAATTTAGTTTTGAAATTTGTTAGGATTATGCGTGCGTCGCAAGGAACACATTCGTGTATATATAGGGACCTAGGAACGTTTTAATAGGTGGTTGAATTCAAACTTTTATCCATTTTCCATTTACACTTCATCTTCTTGCTCTTGCCTTCATCTTCACGATGGTGCATGGTACCTCAATGGCGTCTCTCTCGATCGAGGAGGTGTAGGTTAGGGACTGGGAAGCTGAAGGTTATTAGAGGTGCTCACTTGGTATAGCCAACACACTCTGGTCGACTAGATACTTAGTGTCCTAGCTATTAGTGGTGAACCATTGTCGTTCTTCCATGGCGATCGTTGTGGAAGACGGAGCCCATGAATTCACTTCCTATATCCATACTCTGTTTCAATAATACAATTGGTTTGAATTTCTTATCTCTTGATTGTGAATCCTATTTTTAATCCGCTTCACTATGTCATGATTGTGCATTGTAGAAGGGGATCAACGTTAGACTAGGCTGATCGGAACCGGTTTAACAACTTCATTAGGTAATCGATTAGAGAACCTAACGTCAACCACGTGCTTACTCCCTATTAACTGATGAGGTGGCGATTGTGTAAATCCTTGGTATGGTAGTGGACGAATGTTTGGCGATTTTCGTAAGAACCTTAGGTTGATTTGGCAACGTAATCTTGAGTGCAAAATCGGGAACCAATCGCTTGTTGAACTCTATGTTGGTATAGTCGTAGTTAGCGTATTTTACCTTGCATTTACTTTTATACTTAGTTTACTTTTTGTTATTTTACATTTTCGCAATCCAACCCCCTGTTTACCTACATTTTAGTCCAAGACTGAGTCTAGTCCTACTTTGTCACATCCGTTTGTATCCAAGTCCGCGCTTAGCTGAGATAGTGTCGGATACAGCTTAATCGAGTCTGTATCAGATCCATATCTACCGAGAGCAAGTCAGCATCCTACACTCTTAGTGTTTTTCTACATAAAACTCCGATTTCCATAAAAAGCCATAATAGAACACACTATGTCCTTGAAAGATTCGAGCTAGGGTTATGCTATGCTATAGTTAGCCTTAGTTTTTATTTGATATACGAAACACGACTAAAAACAAATTTATCAAATTAGCACCGTTGCCGGGGACACAAGTTCCTTTGTGTCTTTGTGTGTCAAATATGAGTTTAAGTTGAATACCGAGTCTATGGAATGCTGTGTCTGTCAATTGAGTCATAAAATCTATTTTAAGTTTGTTGAGTCTGTATTTGCTTTCTTTCGGCTGTGTCTGAAAATATATAGAATGTTGAGTATGTGTTGAATTTTCGTTGCCTGAGTTTCACTATTGAAAAAAAGAAGAGAGAGAAAAATAACACTGACAATAACTCACTGCATTATTGACCTTTATTTTTCTGCATGTTTGATTTTGCAATTTTCTGCATAATTTTTTTTATGATGCATGACTAGAAGTAGTTCTGACCCACTACATGTCTTAAATCTTGAGATAGAAACAACTTTACGTAGGTTAAGGAAAGTTGGGAATACTATAGTAAGTAATAGTGATAGTTCTAATTCTGTTTCTAATTCTGATAACACTATTTTTGTAACTAATGATTTTGATTTTTTTGAGCATAGTAGTTCTAACATTAACTCTAATTGTGATTTTGGCTTAAGCAGTTTTCAAGAGCCAAATCCAATGGAGAATAATGATCGAAACTTGAAGGAGTTGGCCACGTTGGATTGGTGTACCAGCCTTGGTGCATCTAGTATCCGCAATTGGAACTATCTCAATCTTATGAATTGAAATCCGATCCAATACATTTGTTGCCCAAATTTCATGGTCTTGTAGGAGAAGACCCCACAAGCACTTAAAAAGAATTTCATGTGGTTTGTTCCATAATAAGGCTGCAGGGGATACTAGAGGACTACATTAAGATGAAGGCATTTCCACCTAGAGAGTGTTGGAGCAATAGGTGGTTATTAGTATGAAGCAATCGTACCAGAGTCGGCAGTTTGATAATCAACAATTTTGAAGGCAATGATTTCGGTCGAGTTCGAGTCAAGGGCCATATATAGCTCAATGATTTGGATTTGCCCCAGGCGTACCTCCCAATCAAAGTGGTTATCGGCAGCTGAGTCCGCAATACTAGGCACCACCATTCCAACAATAGCAAGAATAGAGAGTGCCATCTCCAGGAAACTCCCCATCTCTAGAGGACCTGATGAAGCAGTTAGCAACAAACAATCTATAGTTCCAGCAAAGCATGAACTCCAGTAACATGCAGTTCTAGCAAAATATGAGCACCACCAACCAAGACCTCAAGACACAAATAGGACAACTAGCCAACACTATGAGTCATCTACAGTCGGCTAGGTTTGGAAACCTTCCCTCACAAATAATTCTGAATCCGAGGGGGAATGCGAGCGTAGTATCACTGAAAAGTGGGACAAAATTACAAGTAGTGCTACAGCAAGGGCTGAGACCAATTGATGTCGACTCTAAGCCGGATGCCAAACCACAAGTGCCTCAATAGGATAAATCTATCTTATTACCGTTTCCAACATGGACTCTCTTAACAAGGAAGACCGAATTTGATGAAGAGTTGTTGAAGGTGATTCGAAAGGTGGAAGTCAACATTCCACTCTTGAACGCCATAAAGCAGATTCCCAAGTATGCAAAATTCCTTAAGGAGTTGTGCATGCACAAAAGGAAAAAGATGAAAGGATGGGTGGAATTGGGAGGAATAGTGTCGGCGTTGACCATAAACGATGACATCATTGTCGGATCACAGCAAGCCCTACCAAAGAAGTGCTGAGACCCCGGAATTTTCTCTATACCATGCACCATTAGTGGTTGTACCTTTGCTGATGCCATGTTGAACCTAGGAGCCTCGATAAATGTCATGCCAACATCAATCTACAAATCCTTGAATTTTGGTGACATGGAACCCATTGAGATGACAATACAACTAGCAAATAGAAGTGTTGTTCAACCCTTGGGTGTTCTTGAAGATGTACTGGTCCAAGTTAATGAGGTAATTTTCCTAGTCGACTTTTATATGCTGGATATGGAGGACGGGACATCATGGAAAGGGTCTACCTTGATTCTAGGATGACCATTTTTTATGACCGCAAGAACAAAGATTGACATGCATGTCAGGATGCTCTTGATGGAATTTGGTGACAACTTGGTGTAATTCAACATTTTTGAAGAAATGAAGCACCCCATCGAGGACCATTCACTCTTTAGCATAAATCTAATTGATGAAATAGTTGAAGGGCACCTGAAACTAGATACCAATAGTGATGAAATATCAAATTTTGTTGGAGACATTGATGTGTTTGACTGCTCAGGGTCTCTAACAGATGAAGCCGACTATGATAAATTATGGGAAGTACTCATTCTTTTTGACTCCAAGGATGCTATTAATGATCTTGCTCACTTGAGTCTCAATTCTGAACTCATTGATTTAATAAGTATGATGAAGAATCAGAGTGCTCGAAGAGTGTAGAAGTCCGAGTTATTGAGACCAAAAAGTCGTTATCAATGCAAGTGGCAACAATATTTACTGCCAAGCGTGATTTGGCCAAAAACGAACGAGATTTGATGAAGGCTAAAAACGATTCGGTCAAAGAGATCAAGGCCGACTCCGATATACGTATACATCCAATAGTCGAAAGCAACTCGAATAGTGAAGGTCGGAAGCAAGCCGAGGCCAAAGCCATTTCAGAAAACAGAGTCCAGAACCTAGTTCCATCCAGATTCGACTTCAATGTGAAGAGGAAAGCCGAATCCGACTCTAGCAACCAGACAGAGGCTGAATCTAACTCGGCCAATCTGAGTCGGAAGCAATCAAAGGCCGATCTCATGTCGACATACTTGGTGTCGAATCTAAACCAAGTTGGTCGATCGGATCCGAAGCCAACTGATAATACCTTTTCATCTCCATCACCACCTGTAAAGCTTAACCCGTTGTCGTGCCACTTAAAGTATGCCTACCTGGGCAACGATTAACAATTCCTTGAAATAATTGCTAACAACCTCCACCAGGAGCAGGAGGAGAAATTGTTGCATGTCTTGAGGCAACATAAGAAGGCAATAGGGTGGAAATTATCTGACCTTCCAAGCATAAACCCTTCCATCTACATGCTAGAATCTTAAAGGAGGAGGAAGCCCATCCAATAAGGCAACAACAACGAAGGCTGAATCCAACCATCCTAGACGTGGTCAAGAAGGAAGTTACGAAACTACTTGCTGCCGGGATTATCTACCCCATCTAGGACAGCCAATGGGTTAGTCCAGTACAAGTAGTACCCAAGAAGTGTGAGATGACCGTAATGAAGAACCAGCATAATAAGTTGGTACATATGCAGATTCAAAATAGTTGGCCAGTCTATATTGACTACAAAAAATTAAACTAGGTGACTCGTAAGGATCACTTCCCTTTGCCTTTTATTGATCAAGTCCTGGAAAAACTAGCAGGAAAATCCCATTATTGTTTCCTGGATGAATTCTCTAGATATATGCAAATCCACGTTGCACTTGAAGATCAGCACAAGACTACCTTCACTTGCCCATTCGGTACCTTTGCATACACACGCATGTCGTTTGGTCTGTGCAATGCTCTGAGCACATTTCAACGTTGCATGACCAGTATCTTCTCGAACTTGCTAAAGGATTGAATGGAAGCCTTTATGAATGACTTCACGGTGTATGCTACATTATTTGACGCATGTCTGGAAAATCTATCCTAGGTGCTAACTAGATGCATAAACACAAATATGGTGCTTAAGTTCGAAAAATGCCATTTCATGGTGACCGAAGGAATTGTGCTGGGACATCTTGTATCCAGCAGAGGATTTGAGGTTGATAAATAAAAAATCGACATTATTACTTCCCTTCCTAACCTCGCTTATGTGCTGGAGGTTCGCTCATTCTTAGGACATGCGGGGTTCTATAGAAGATTTATCAAGAATTTTAGCAAGATTTCCCTACCATTGTCCAATCTTCTACAAAAGGATGTGGATTTCAAATTTGATTGGCCATGTATGGAAGCCTTCTAGGAGCTGAAAATCTGACTCACATCCGCACATAATTCTCAGGCACCCAACTGGGAATAACCATTTGAGCTTATCTGCGACGCCTCCAATTTGGCACTTAGAGTCGTCTTAGGCCAGAAAGCCTTGATGAGTCATATTTTGTACACCTTACAGGGACCTAAGATGGGTGCTTTTGAGATCAATTAGTGTCTAAGGATTGAGTCTTAGCTAAGATTCATATTATGGACCAAGAAATGGAGAAATCATAAAATTGTGCTAATTTGAGAGTCTTAACTACTGGAAGACTCATTCATTCCTCTTTTAGCAAGATGAACCTGGTTGATCTCGGCCCACCGAGTCAGTCTTGGCCCAGGAGAGTCGTCCCAGCTAGACTGATTCATCCCAGGACAAGTCGGCCCTACGGTCTAGCAACCCAATCAAAAGCGGCCCAATTGCACTGTCCATGTTGGCAACCCAACTCAGCTGCCACAGCGACTCCAATTCAGCTCAACTGCCACATCACTCTGGAGAAGCTTGTAGCGCAAGTTATGCAAGGCTAGAGTAGGAATTTCACTTTGTAATTCAGTTAGGAGTTCTTTAGCTTACGTGTTCAGCAAGTCTAACTCGTGTTTATATAAAAGGAGCTAGGCGCATTTAATGGTGGTTGAATTCACACTTGATACCATATACATTTTACGCTACATAATCTCGCGCACGCTTTCCTTATTCACGGTGGTACACGATGTCTTCAATGGCATTTCTCTCGATCAAGGAAGCGCAGGTCATGGACTGAGAGGTCGAAGGTTGTTAGAGGGGACTGCTTGGCTTGTCATCACACTCTAGTGGACCTGATCCTTAACGCCTTGGCTAACAAAGGTGAACCATCATCGTTCGACCATGGTGATCGTCGTGGAAGACAGATTCATTGAATTCGCACCTTGTGTTGGTACTTAATTCTCAGTAATATGAGTAGTTCTAATTTCAATCTCACATTTGCGATTCCTATATTTCAATTCACTAGCTATGTTGCGATTACGTATGGTAATATGAACAAATATTGAACTAAGCCGATTGGAACTAGTTTTACAACTTCAGTAGGTGATCGATTAGATAACCTAAAATCAACTCTAAACTTAATCCCTGCCAACTAATGAGGTAGCGATTGTGTAAATCCTCGGTAAGGTAGTGGACGAATGTTTGACGATCGTCATAAGGAAATCCAAAGTTGATGTGGAACGTGAACTTGAGTAAACGAACTAGAACCGACTTGATTGTTGAGACTGAACATGAACACAGTAGTAGCAGTAGGAGTAGCTAGTTTAGCTGCATTTGCATTCTTAGTTTAATTGCTGTTTCTTTACTTAATCTGCACCCAAACCCCCTGTTTCCTGCATTCCAGTCCGAAACAGAGTTAGTCCGACTCTGTTGTGTCTGTCAGCACTTAGCCGAGAACGTGTCGGATAAGGCTCTATCGAGTCCATATCAGACTTATCTCTGCCGAGAGCAACTTGGCACCTAGCCGAGAGTGAGTCTGCATTTTACACTTGAGTTTCTGCATCACTTAGTTTTCACATAAAGTCATAATCGAGTGCATTGTGTCCTTGAGAAAATTCGACCTAAGGTTGACTATGCTATAGTCAGCTTTAGTTTATTTGATACACATTGAGACGACTAAAAATGACCTTATCAAGCTAGAGTCGGCAAACAAGTGCATGTGATTGTGTATGCTTCCAAAACAATGGATCCGGCCTAGTTGAATTATACAACAACTGAAAAGGAGCTACTGGCAATTGTGTTTGCCTTGGACAAATTTCTTTCATATCTACTAGGCTCCAAAATTATCATCTTCTTTGACCATGTTGCACTACGATTCTTGTTGAAGAAGCTGAATGCCAAGCCAAGACTGATCTGGTGGATGCTTCTTCTCTAAGAGTTTGACATCGAGATTAGAGACAAGAAAGGTACTGAGAATTCAGTAGCAAACCATTTGAGCCGAGTTGAAAGGGAGAGCGATCCAATACCTAACCGAGACGAATTCCCTGACGAGCAACTGATGCAAGTGAACAAGACTACACCATGGTTTGTAGACATTTGTAATTTCATTGTTGCATCTCAATTCCCACCAAAGGCATCCCGGCTATACAAAGAGAAACTTAAGAGTGATGCCAAATACTACATATGGGACGATCCTTATCTTTGGAGACTCTGCAATAATCAAGTCATTCGCAGGTGCATTCCAAATTCTAAGATCAAATTAGTCCTCTAATTTTGTCATGCAGCATCTGGAGGCAGCCACTATGGTTCAACTCGAACAGCCCAAAAAGTGCTCAATTGCGGGTTCGACTAGCGCACCATTTTCAGAGACGCTCATCAATTCGTCTCCACTTGTGAACAATGTTAAAGAGTAGGGATGGCCATAAGCAGAAGGCGTGAAATGCCCAAGAAGCCAATTCTATTTTATGAATTTTTTTATGTTTGGGGTATTGATTTTATGGGGCCATTCCCAGTCTCCCATGGATACTTTTACATTTTGCTTCTCGTCAACTACGTATCGCGATGGGAAGAGGTCATAGCCACCAAGATTAATAATGCCAAAGTTGTTGTGGATTTTCTAATATCCAATATCTTCTACTGGTTTAGTGCGGCGAAAGTTCTCATCAATGACCAAGGGAGTCATGATGATTCATATTTTATACACTTTATGTGGACTTAAGATGGGTGTTGTTAAGAATGTTTAATGATTAAAAGTCTTGTCTTAATCAAGATTTGGATTATGGGCCTAAAAACAAGAGAAATACAAATCTATGCTAAAATGAGGTTTTTAACTAACAAAAAGGTTAAGACTTGTTTTGCAGGCCTGAATGCCGGGAGTACCTCGGCCCAACGGGAACATCTCAGCCCAAGACGGGAAGCACCCGGCCAGACTAGCCGTCCCGATCAAGCCGACATCAATGACGGAAATCTCGCCTAAAATCACTCCAGCAAGAATGCAAATATGATTTGTCAAGATTAAGGAATCTGTAATGTAGATATGATTTGCTAAGATTAAAGAATCTGTAATGCAGATATGATTTGCTAAGATTAAGGAATCTGTAATGCAGATATGATTTGCTAAGATCAAGGAATCTGTAATGTAGATATGATTTGCTAAGATCAAGGAATCTGTAATGCAGATATGATTTGCTAAGATTAAGGAATCTAAAATGCAGATATGATTTGCTAAGATCAAGGAATCTGTAATTCGGGTAACTAGGAATGCATATATGATTCTGTCAGAAATTAGGAAACTGGGAAATTCCTAAGATTGAGGAGATTGTAATCTGTAATTCGAATTGGAATCTTTAGGATTTGAATTTCTATTATTAGGATTAGATTTAGATTTATCCAGCTTATGTATAAATAAGCACACCAGGCCACATCTTAAAGTGTGGAATTTTCAGCAAAATCTAGAGCTAGCGTCGTCAGCAATCGTAGACCCTCCAAGTTAGTACAGTGGTACACGAAGCTTCAATATGGTGTCTCTCTCAGTCGAGGAGGTACAGGACCAGGATTTGGGAAGCTGGAAGCCTTTAGAGGTGATCGCTCGGTATAGCCGACGCACTCTGTTGGACGAAAACCTTAACGTTTGGCCACCATTGGTGCATCACTGCCGTTCTTCCATTGGCGGTCGTCGTGGAAGGCAGACTATCTAGAGACTCTGATTTCTCACCTTTGTATTTGGTTTGGTATATCAATAAATACATTTGGTTTGCAATTCTGAATTTTCTTATAATTCCTGCGCTTTAATTCTACTCTTAACTTTACCGTGACACACTGTTAGGGGTAGATCTTGTTAGATTAGGACCGGTTGGGAGTAGTTTAACAATCTGATTAGGTAGAGAACCTAAAATCAACCAAGTGCATACTCCTTGCCAACTGATGAGGTAGCGGTTGTGTAAATCCTCGGTATGGCAGTGGACAAACGTTCGGCGGTCGTCGTAAGAATCTAAGGTTGATTCAGAATACAATTCTAAGTAAGAATAGTAAACTGTCGTGTTTTGATTCTCGAATTGATACAGTAGTTAGTATAGAGTAGTTTAACATAGTTTAGTTTACTTTCAGTACTTAGTTTATTTTCTGCACTTAAACATAAAACCCCCCTTATTTACAGCTTTCTAGAGTTTGAGACTAAGTCAGTCCGACTCCGTTGCATCTGTCTAAGCCGGGCGAGTATACGTCGACATTTCACAACAATTAGCGTTTTTTCCATTAACTCTGATTTTCACACTTAGCACAATTTGAGCACATTGTGTCCTTGAGAAAATCGACCTAGGTTAGCTATACTATAGTTAGCTTTAGTAATTATTTGAGGTGTGTAAAACAACTAAAAAACCCGCTTATCAAGTCACTTCTACAATAGAGCCATGTCCTCTCTACTCGACAAGTATGGGGTGGTGCACCGAATTGCCTCAGTATATCACCCCAGACAAACTGCCAAGTTGAAGTGTTCAATAGGGAAATCAAGAAAATTCTGCAAAAGATGGCGAATCCCAACTGAAAGGACTAGAGTCAACTCCTTGAGGATGCGTTCTAGGCACACAGGACAACATACTAGACTCCGTTGGGGATGTTTCCCTACCGAATTATCTTCAGTAAAGCATGTCACCTACCAGTTGAACTGGAACATCGAGCTTACTGGGTAGTCAAGCAGTGCAATATGGCCTACAACCAAGCCGACAAAGAAAAGAAACTCTAGTTGTAGGAACTAGAAGAAATTCGCTTGGAAGCATATGAGAAATCCTGGATCTATAAGCAAAAAATCAAGAAATTCCATGATTGCCAAATCTCGAGGAAGGAGTTCCGAGTTGGCCAAAAAGTACTCTTGTTCAATTCCAGATTGAAGCTTATCACAGGTAAGTTCTGTTCTAGATGGGATGGACCATTTGTTATCACTAATATTTTTCCCTATGGTGTAGTTGAACTCAAGGATAAAACTACAAAAAACACCTTTCAGGTCAATGGGCATTAACTGAAAATTTTCCATGAAGGTCCAATGTCGACACTAGGCGAGATGGAGAGCATCTTACTAATGGAACCGGGCATGTCGGATGACACACCCTAAGCAAGCCTCAGATTCCCTCTATTTTCATGCAATGCATTGAGGGCAATGGACCATTCAAGCATGGAGGGAGGGTGTAGTTATTCCGGGCTTGCTCAATGCTATTCTTACAACTTCTTGCTTTGATTAGACTCCTTGATGGCTCCATTTTGCTTCTTTTGTTTGCATTTTCGTTTTATTTTCATTTTGTTTTTTTGTTTGTGTTTTTTTTTTGTTTTTGTCCCTGTTTTCGTTTTCCTTTAATTTTCCTTCTAGTTCATTTTCCTAAGTTGTTTACCAACTTCAATTCTGTTTCAATTCCTATTTTCATCTTGTTTTTACTTTCTTTTCCTTAGTTGATTTTTGATTTTCTGACTGTTGAGAAAAAAATGCTTTGAAAAAGAATTTAAATGGTTTTCTTTGAGATTAGATGGAACTGTAAGAGATAGTACATAACCCTAGACGAAAGGTTTTTCAACTTGAAAGGGAGTGAAATTTTTGCATCCTTAGGCAGTAAGTAATTGAAAAATTGAAAAGATAGACCCTTAGTGATAAAGCAATTATCCATGTGAGAATTTTTGAGCCTTGTATATAATAATGGCTTTGCATCTTTCCATTCTCTCCTTCCTTGTGTGATTTTTGTATCCATGTTACTAGTCACTCTAGTTTTTGCCTCAACTCTCTGGATACACCTTGTTTCACATGCATGAGTGATATGATCTAGACCATCTTTCTCTACAAGCTACTGGAGAAAGAGACCTACCTTGTAATTGAATCCTTTGTTTACCCCCTTTGAGCCTATATAACCATTTTTTGATATGACAACTCATTACAAGCCTAAACCTAGAAAAACCATGATCAACCTCAACCTTAGGGATGAAAGGAGCTTTGGAATTATTTGGAAATAGGTCTGGGATAAGTGTGGGGGTGGCACCTGGAAACATTGCGAGAATGGTACATCTGGAAAAAGAATAGTGTGTGAAGAAACAGGGGTGATGAGAAGAAAAGAAAAAGAAACGGGTATGAAAAGAAAAAGAAAAAAATGCAGGATGCATCAAAAGAAAGAAAAAGTAGCAAAAGCAAAAAGTTGCGAGAAAAAAATGCAACACAAAGTTGCAAAATAAAAAGTGAGGAAGAGAAAGAAAAATGTAAAAAGGAAAAGAGCAGTGAACAAAGACTTGCAGGTCCGAAGGGATAACCCTCATGCTTGTGAACTCATTCCCCATTGCTCCTCTCACCCCTCTAGTTGTCAAAAGCTCACTTCACCATCTTGAATCCTACCTTACCCTTGGCCACGTTACAAGCCCAAGAAAGTTCTATTGATCACTATTTCATGTGTTTTTAAAGGTGCAAAAGGAGAGGCTAGTCAAAATTTGGTAGTGTTGGTCGACATAAGATGTTTTGAGTGTATATACAAACCCAAACACTCAAGAGATTGAGAGAATATGCCTTGGAAGAGAGCTCGGTCACTTCTTGGTTACTCTTTGATGTTTGTAGGTTACCTAATTGCCTTGGATGTGGAGAAAGTAACTTCCATATATTGCTTGCATATCTTGATTTAGGGAGGAATGTGTGCTTAATTTGTTTTGTCAAACTTAAGAAATTCATTTGAAACATATCTTCTCTTACAAAATTCCTTGAATGGTTGAATCTAATTTTTCCCAAGAGTGCAAAAGTGTAAGTGTGGGGGTTTGATAAGTCATATTTTATACACCTCACAAAGGCTTAATATGGGCATATTATTGAGACCATTTGGTACTTAAGAACAACATCTTAGCTAAGATTTAGATTATGGGCCTAGAAATAGGGAAAATATAAATTTGTGCTAATTTGAGGGGTTTTGCTAATAAAAAGATGGATTCATTTTGCAGGCCAAGTGAAGGACATCTCAGCCCATTAAGAAGCATCTCGATCCAAGAGAAGCTGTCCTGGCCAAACCAGCTCCTTCCCGAACCAGACCAGCTCCTCTGTCCAACAACCCAATAGAGGAATGTGCAGCCTAAATAAAGAGGAATGTGCTGCAATTGAAGCGCAACAAATTGATTCTACATCAATCTTAATCACATCAATTTTCATTTTCATTGGTCAATTTTCATTTCGATTAGTTCAATTTTAAAAAGGAGAAATACAGAGTATCACAATTTGAATTTTTATTTTTGATTTGATGAATTTGGTTGATAGCTAAATTGATTGAAATTTGTGATAAAGAGTTGTGGTGATTGTTTGAAAAAAGTTGGATCAAAAGAATTGAAAAGTATTGAGTGAAATCAGTAAGATCCATAGGCAAAATTGGTGCAACCAAAAATAGAGCACTGAGCTCTAGAATAGAGTAAAAAAACGAGGGAAAAGAAATTTCAAAAACAAAAGTATAACAAAAAGTTGTCATGGATCCACAGACAATTCACATGTCAAACTTTTCTGTTATCTATAACTGATTTTAGTTAAGTATCGTCACTTGTTGACGATCGCCCATTAATGCTTTGGACAACACTTGGTTTGGACGATAAAAATTTTGTTTAATTTTCTGTGTAATTTGTTAGTGTCTTTTAATGCTGATTCTTTGTATTGTTTATTGTGCAATAGCAACGCAGGTAGTGAATTAAAGTGTGAGAATGCAACCAGAGCACAGAATTAGAAAGCACTCATATTATTAAGATTGAAATACAAACACAAGATCTGAATTCAGTGACTCCGCCTTCTACAGCAATTGCCATGGAAGAGCGGTGATGGTTCACCTCCGTTAACCAGAACGCTAAGGATCGGATCTACTAGAGTGTGATGGTAATCCAAGCAGTCACCTTTGATAATCTTCGACTTCTCAGTTTCTAACTTGCACTTCCTCAATCGAGAGAAGCACCATTAAGAGCACCGTGCACCACCGTGAACCACCGTGAGCGTAGAAAACGAGAGCGAGAAAATGAAAAAATGGAAGTGGACAATATGAATTCCAGACCCTGAAAAAGTGCACAACTCCTCCTATATATGCACGAGCTGTGACGTGCTAATCCTAATGACTCCTAACAGAATTACAAGTTGAATTGCCTATTCTACCCTTGCAAAGATTCCTCAAAGTGATGTGGCAGATTCTCCTAGAGTTACATGGCAGCTAAGTTGGAGCTAAGATGGCCTCTGCATTGGATTGCTGGCATGGATGACACAATTGGGCCGCTCCTTATTGGGCTGTTGGGTTGCTTCCTCATAGGCTGCTGGACCGTTGAGTCGGTCGGCCGAGAAGGAGTAGGCTAGTTGGGACGACTCTCCTGGGCCGAGATCAATTCAGCTTATCTTGTAGAAGAAAGGGATGAGACTTTTTATTAGCTAATTAATTCAAATTAACACAGATTTATGATTTTTACATTTCTAGGTCCATAATATGAATCTCAGCTAAGACTCAATCCTTAAGTACTAATTGGCCTCACAAACACTCTTCTTAGGTCCTTGCAAGGTGTATAAAATGTGACTCATCATACATCCCTAGACTAGTGACCACGATAGTCCAACTAGAACGTGATCTTCTAGGGGATAGCCACACTCTGGGATTTACTCCCGTATGTGGACGATTCCCGAAAAGGGTCTTGAGCTCTAGCGACCAATGGTGAGGTGTGTGTTTAGAGCCAAAGAAAGGAACCGGTAGACACCTTAGAACCTAGGGCTAGCCCCAACCACCTCTAGGAAGGGATAAGGACCCCAAATCCGTACCAGGAAAGTGACCCATTCCCAACCCTCCAAATCCAAAAGTCAAAACATAAAGCATGCAGCATAAAAAAAATATATAAAAAAAACAAAAACAAAAGAGGGAAGAAAAACCAATCATGCATAGCATCAGCATATCTAATTACGGGTCATTTCAGACACATGGATTCCAAAACTTGTCAATACATCTGGAAGCTACGTTTGATCCTAACCAAGACTCCTGACCTCCATACCCTACGAAACTGGGGAAGCCACCTCAAGGGCCAATGGCGCAGAACCTTTGAAGGAAGATACAACAAGCTACTAAGCCTGCTAAGTATAGAAGTGCAACCGAGCCTTGTCGGCCCTCACTCAATACTATGATCCGCCTCTCAGGTGCTTCACATTCAGGGATTTTTAGTTCGCCCCCACTGTGGAAGAGTATGAGAGATTACTGGGTATGCCCCTGGATAAGTCTCCGCCTTACCTCTTTAGAGGACACTACCCCTTATGGGCCTCGATGGCCAGACTACTTAAGATGTCTGAGTTAGAAGTGTTGAGAAGAAAGAGAAACCAAAACGGGCTGGAGGGCCTCCCAAAGGCTAGCCTCGAAGAGAGACTCCTACAGCTCTAGAGGGAAGGGGATTAGCTGGCTTTCATGGACACCTTTGGACTCCTAGTTTACGACATAATGCTCTTCCCTCAAATAAAAGGCTATGTAGATTTGGTGATTGTAGACGTGTTCTTCGCCAAAAGAGATCGAGGCGAAAACCCCATCATAGCAGTATTAGCTAATATATACTACTCCCTAAACTACTGCTTCGAGAAGAATGAAAAGGGGCTAAGATGTTTCACCTCTCTGTTGTAGTGGCTCATTTGTTCCACAATGGGAAAAGAATGGATTTCCCCATAGAAGACCATCATTGGAGCTGCATTAGACCCTTAACAAAGGATGAATGGACCACATTCCTGAACGAGGCCACAGAGAAATCAATCCGATGGTACCCATAGTGGAACGAGAGGGAAGACGCAATTATTAAATGTGAAGGATTCCCGAACCGTCCCCTAATGGGCACTCAAGGCGCCATCAATTATAATTCCGAGCTGATGATCAGACAGGCGAGATATCCCATGGTCCTACCTCTGACTGAAAGGATCGTCGCACTGTTCATCATTCATGGCATAGGAATGCAAAATAGGGAATATCTAAAGAAGATTTGGCATGCTTGGAAAAAATCATCCAAAAAGGACCTGAGTGGGGAAAGGTGGGAAATCAGCATTCTTTAGAGAGTCCGCCTTCCACGGCGATCGCCTTGGAAGGACGGCAGTGGTGCACCAGTGGTGGCCAGACGTTGAGGTTTTCATCCACCAGAGTGTGTCGGCTACACCGAGCGATCACCTCCGACAGCTTCCAACTTCCCAAATCCTGGTCCTGTACCTTCTCGATCAGGAGAGTCACCTTATTGAAACTTCGTGTACCACCGTGCTAGCTTGGAATGTCTGCAGTTGCTGACAATGCTAGGTCTAGAATTCCACTATTTTTTCCACACCGAAGACGTGGCCTGGCATGCTTTATTTATACACAAGCTGGCTAAATTTAAATCTAATCCTACAGAATTGCTAATTCCTTGATTCCTGCAGATTTCCTACTCAGTTACTTGAATTACATATTTCCTGATCCTAATAGATTACAAGTTTGAATTACTGATCACAGATTTCTCAATCCTAGGAGATTACAAATTCCTTGATTCTAGCATAATAATATCTACATTACAGATTCCTTAATTTTAGCATAATCATATCTACATTCTTGCTGGAGTGATTTTGGCCAGTGAAGTCGGCTTGGGCTAGGATGTTCTCGGCTTCTACTAGGCCGAGATACTTCCTTTGGGCCGAGATGCTCCTTTTGGACCGAGATGCTCTCGGCTTTCAGGCTTGCAAAACAAGTCCAATCTTTTGTTAGTTAACATCTTTATTTTAGAACAAATTTATATTTTTCCTATTTCTAGGCCCATAATTCGAATCTTAACTAAGATAGGACTCTTAATCACTAAACAGTCTTAATAATACCCATCTTAAGCCCTTGTGAGGTGTATAAAATATGACTTATCAGATCCCCACACTTACACTTTTGCACTCTTGGGCAAAATCAGATTTCAAGGAAATTGAGAGAGGAAATATATTTTCAAATGAATTTTTCAAGCTTGACAAACAGATCAAGCATGCAATCATCCTAGAATCAAGATTTTCAAACACTCTATGAGAGCTACTTTCTCGATATCCAAAGCAAATAAGCAACCTGCAAACATTAAAGAGTAACGAAGAAGTAACCAAGCTCTCTCTCAGGGCATATTCTCTCAATCTCTCAAGTGTTTGGGATTGTGTATACACTCAAACATCCCATGCAACCAACACTACCAAACTTTGACTAGCCTCTCTTTCTGCACCTTCAAAATCACATGCAATCATGATCATTAGGACTTCTTGTCGGTTTGTAACGTGGCCAAGGTTAGAGGTAGGATAAAGGATAGTAAGTGAGCTTTAGTAACCATAGGAAAGGGAGAAGCAATGGGGAATGAGTTCGCAGCATGGAGGGAATCCCCAGGACACTGCGGGTTTGTTATGAGCATTCTTGCTCAGTTCTTTTCTTTCCCTTTTTCCATTTTTCTTTTCTTCTTTTTCCCACTTCTTGTTTTGCAGCTTCATGCTGTATTTTTGCTTCAGCTTATAAGTTTTGGCTGCTTTCCCTTTCTCCAACCCTTGTTTTTCTTTCTTTCCTTTTTCAACCCCTTCTGGATGCACTATTCTTGCTATGTCCTCGGGTGTCTCCCCCACACTAGAATAAGACCCACTCCTAAAACAATTCCAAAGCTCATCTGTTCCCCTAAGGTTGAGGTTGATCATGGTTTTTCGGCTTTGGCTTGTAATGAACTGTCATATTAGAAAAAAATGGTGAGTCCATTTGGATCAGGGCTTATTAGAAACATGGCCTAGATCATTTCACTCCTGCATACGAAACGAGATGTATCTAGAGAGTCAAGACAAGATCTAGAGTAACCAGTCATCATGAATGCAAATATCACACAAGAAAGGAAAGAATAGCAAGATGTAAAGCCATTATGTATGCAAGGCTCAAAAATTCTCACACGGATGGTTGCTCAATAACTGAAGGTTCCTCTTTTTCAGTTTTTCAGTCATTCAATGCCCAAAGATGCAGAGATTTCATTACCTGTCAAGTTTGAAAAATCTTCCCTCCAGGGTCATGCATACCTTTTACTATTTCATCGAGTCCAAAAGGAAATCCATTTATTATTCTTTTTTTTTCAAAACGTTTTTCTTGGCAATCAAAAATCAGAATTCAGTTAAGGGAAAACAAAACAAAAATCAAAATTAAAAGCAAAACATGAAAAAGGGCCGAAGTCAATTCGGATCCGTCGAGATGGAGCTGGAGTCGGCATGGACTCGACTTGGACAAATTTTTATTTAGATAAATGGAAAATGACTTGAAAAGAGATTGGAATGAAAACAAAATGAAATATAACAGGAACGAAATAACAAAACTAAAAACAAAACAAACCGTCACCCTCCTACGGAACACCCCCTCACACTTAAATGATGCATTGTCCTTAATGCATGACAAGAATATAGAGGGGGGGGGGGTTTATTATCGTGTTGCTCAAGGTGTGCCGGCCGCCATGGCTGATTCTGTTAGGGAGATGCTCTCCACCTCGCCTACTATTGTTGGGCCTTCATGGAAGATTTTGAGTTGCTGCCCGTTGGTTTGGAAGGTGCTTCTTATAAGTTCGTCCTGTAATTCTACTACACCATAGGGAAAAACTTTAGTGATAATAAATGGACTGTCCCACCTGGAACAGAGCTTATCGACGATGAGCTTTAATCTTGAATTGAACAAGAGAACTTTCTGGCCGACTTGGAACTCTTTTCTCAAATTCTAGAGGTCATGGAATTGTTTCACTCGCTGCTTGTAGATGTGGGAGTTCTCGTAATCTTCCAAACGGAATTCCTCCAACTCTTGTAGTTGGAGCTTCCTTTCTTCCCCAACTTGGTTGTAGGCCATGTTGCACATCTTGAGTGCCCAATAAGCTCGTGTTCTAGTTCAACTGGTAGGTGACAGGCTTTGCCGAAAACAATCCAATAGGGAGACATTCTCAACGGAGTCCGGTAAAGGTGGTGGCTCCAGTCCTTCCAGCTCGGGTTTGTTAGCTTTTGTAAAATCTTCTTGATTTCCCTATTGGATACTTCAGCTTGGCGTTTCTCTAGGATGGTATGTTGTGGCAATCCGATCCACCACCCCATACTTTCCTAATAGGGATGACATGGCTCGGTTACAGAAGTGACTTCCCTGATTGCTGATCAGAGCTTTTGGCACACCAAACCTGTAGAAAATGTTAAACTTAAGAAAATTCACAACTACCTTAGCATCATTGGTCTTGGTGGCCACTACTTCAACCCATCTTAACATGTAGTCTACAGCCAGTAGAATGTATGAGTATCCATTGGAGACAGGGAACGATCCTATGAAGTCAATTCCCCAAACGTAGAAGACTTCACAGAATAGGATTGGGTGTTGGGGCATCTCATGTCGGCGGCTCATGGTTGTCCCTGCTCTTTGACATTGTTTGCAGGCTGAGACGAATTGGTGGGCGTCTCAAAAAATGGTGGGCCAGTAAAACCCATAGTCTAGTACCTTTCGGGCTGTCCGAGTTGATCCATGATGGCCGTCACCAACTGTTGCATGACAAAAGTGGAGGACTGAGCTAATCTTGGAGTCCGGAATGCACCTGTGAATAACTTGATCGCTGCTGCACTTCCAAAGATACGGGTCATCCCATATGTAGTACTTGGCATCACTCTTGATCTTCTCTTTATACAGTTGGGATGCTTCTAGTGGAAACTAATATGCAACAATGAAATTGCATATGTCTGCGAACCATGGTGTAGATTTATCCATGCGTAGCAGTTGCTCGTCTTGGAAGTCGTCTCGGATTGGCATTGGGTCAGGTTGACGTTCAATTCGACTCAGGTGGTCGGCCATTGCATTGTCGTCACCCTTCTTGTCTCTGATTTCTAGGTCAAATTCCTACAGGAGAAACATCCACCAAATTAGTCTTGGTTTGGCATCTGGCTTCTTCAGCAGGTATTTCAAGGCGGCATGATCAAAGAATATGATGACATTGGAGCCAAGCAGATAGGGGCAAAATTTGTTAAAGGCAAATACTATTGCCTGTAGCTCTTTCTCTATAGTCATATAATTTATCTATGCTTGGTCCATGGTTCGAGATGCATAGGGGATCACGTGTGCCGGCCCACCAACTTCGTCTCGTTGGCCGAGAACAGCTCTAAGGGCCGAGTTAGATGCGTTGCATATTAGCTCGAACGGGAGCTCCTAGTTAGGTGCTTGAAGGATTGGTGTAGATGTCAATCTGGTCTTTAACTCCTCAAAGGCTTGTATGCATTCTTTGTTGAAGACAAACTCCACATATTTTTGTAGTAGTTTGGACAGTGGCAATGCAGTCTTGCTGAAATTCTTGATGAAACGCCTATAAAAACTTGCATGTCCTAGAAATGAACGAACCTCCCGCACAAAAGCGGGGTTAGGGAGGGATGTAATGATGTCAATCTTAGCTTTATCAACCTCGATCCATCGACTTGATACCAGGTGGCCGAGGACAATTCCCTCTATTACCATGAAGTGACATTTTTCAAAGTTCAACACCAAGTCGATTTCAGTACTCGGGCCAGATTTCCTACACATGCATCGAAAGTCTCTGCTTACACTGTGAAGTCGTCCATGAACACCTCCATGCAATCCTCTAATAAATATGAGAAAATGCTCAGCATGCATTTCTGGAATGTGCTTGGGGAATTGCATAGTCCAAATGGCATCCTAGTGTAAGCAAATGTGTCGAAAGGACAGGTGAAGGTTGTCTTGTGTTGATCTTCAGGCACGATGTGTATCTACATGTATCCGAAATATCCATCTAGGAAGCAGTGGGACTTCCCGGCTAGCTTCTCCAGGACTTGGTCTAAGAAAGGTAGAGGAAAATAGTCTTTGCGGGTTGCTTGGTTCAGCTTCCTGTAGTCAATACACACACGATCATCCCAGACTTCTTGGGTACGACTTGCACTGGACTGACCCAGCTGCTATCTAAAATTGGATAAATGATTCCGACGGTGAGTAGCTTAGTCACTTCTTTCTTTACTACATCCAGGATGGTTGGGTTCAGTCTCCTTTGTTGTTGCCTTATAGGGCATACTTCTTCCTCCATCAAGATTCTATGCAAGCAGATTGAGGGATTTATCCTTGGGAGGTCTGATAGTGTTCTCTTTTAGTCGTCTTAAACGTCTATCAAATAACTAAAGCTAACTATAGTATAGTCAACCCTACGTCATTCTTCTCAAAGACACAGTGCGTTCTAAGTATGTTTCAATGTGGAGCAAACGGAAGCAAAATCTAGGTGTAAAATACTGACTCATCTCGTTACTGGCCGAGTCGCTCTCGGCAGAGACAGAGCCGAGATGATCTCGGTAGAGACAATCCGGCTTGGTCTCGGCTAAGTGCAGACAGACGCCACAGAGACGGACTATCTCTGTCTCAGATTCGAAAACAGTAAATGAGGAGGGTTGGAATGCAATCGAAATCAAAACAGAGATTAATTACAATCAAATGCAATTACGCTATTCCTAATGCTACTGCTATTACTGTGTTCATGTTTAGTTCCAACAATCAAGTTCTTTCTGGTTCAATCACTCCAATTATAGTCCACATTAGCCTCCAGTGTTCTTATGGCAATCGCCAAAGGTCCGTCCCTTGCCACACCGAGGATTTACACAATCGCTACCTCATCAGTTGGCAGAGATTAAGTTCAAGCTGATTTTAGATTCTCAATTAACAATCGTTAAGTGATTACCTACTGAATTAGCTAAACCAGTTCCCATAGGCTTAGTTTAACATTGTTCCGTTACCATGTGCAATCGCAACGCAGTAATTGAACTTAGATTTTAGGAATGCAACAGAGATCAGAATTCAGAGAGCACTTATATTATTGAAAACGAAATACAAACACAGGGCCTGAATTCGGTGATTCCATCTTCCACGGCAATCGCCATGGCTGACGGCGATGATCCACCTCTGATAGCTAGGACGCCGAGGATCAGGTCCACCGGAGTGCGTTGGTGCTCCAATCGGTCTTCTCTGGTAACCTTCGGCTTCTCAGTTCCTAGCCTGGATTTCCTCAATCGAGAGAAATGCCATTAACAGCACCGTGCACCACCGTGAGTGGAGGAGAGGAAAACGAGAGAAAATGGAGACAATGGATGCGGGAAAATATGAATGCCAAAAGACCCTTAATCGTTCAGAGTTTCGTCCACTTATACAGGAATGGACGTAGCTAACTATTGATGATGGGCGTTTTTACAGTCGTTTTACGCGCTTATCAAATAACTAAAGCTAACTATAGTATAGCTAACCCTAGGTCATTCTTCTCAAGGACACAGTGTGTTCAATTGTGATTTAGTGTGCAGCAAACGGGAGTAGAATCTCAGTGTAAAATACTGACTCGTCTCGGCGATGGCCGAGTTGCTCTCAACGAGACTGAACCCGAGTCAATCTCAACAGAGACGATCCTATTTGGTCTTGGTTAAGTGCAGACAGGCCCACAGAGGTGGACTATCTCTGTCTCAGACTTAGAAAGCGGTAAACAAGGGGGTTGGAATGCAATTGGAATCAAAACAGAGGTTAACTATAATCAAATGCAATTACGCTACTCCTAATGCTATTGCTATTACTGTGTTCATGTTTAGTTCCAATAATCAAGGTCTTTTTGGTTCAGTCACTCCAATCACAGTCCTCATCAGCCTCCAGTGCTCTTATGGCAATCGCCAAAGGTCCGTCCCTTACCATACCGAGGATTTACACAATCGCCACCTCATCAGTTGGCAGAGATTAAGTTCAAGCTGATTTTAGATTCTCAATCAACAATCGTTAAGTGATTACCTACTGAATTAGCTAAACCAGTTCCAATCGGCTTAGTTTAACATTGTTCCGTTACCAGGTCCAATCACAACACAGTAATTGAACTTAAATTTCAGGAATGCAATGGAGTGCAGAATTCAGAAAACACTCATAATATTGAAGGCAAAATACAAACACAGGGCTTGGATTCGATGATTCCATCTTCCACGACGATCGCCATGGACAACGGCGATGATTCACCTCAACTAGCTAAGACGCTGAGGTTCAAGTCCACCAGAGTGCGTTGGTGCTCCAATCGGTCTCCTCTGATAACCTTCGGCCTCTCAGTTCTTAGCCTGCATTTCCTCAATCGAGAGAAACGCCATTAACAGCACTGTGTACCACCGTGAGCGGAGGAGAAGAGAACGAGAGAATTCGGAATTATGGACGCGGGAAAGTTTGAATGCCAAAAAAAAGCCCCTATTCGTTTAGAGTTCTATCTATTTATGCATGAGTGGACACAACTAACGATGCTAACAGAATTACATGTACAATTCCTATTCTGCCCTTGCTGTGACTTGCGTTGCAAGCTACTCCAGGTAGTGACGTGAAGCTGAGCTGGACCCAAGGTGGCTCTGATTGCTAACGTGGAGTTCCACCTGGATCTGCCCTATGGGGCTCTCTGCATGGGTTGAGTCTCGGCCTTGGCCGAGAGGATCTCGGCTTTGGGCTTCGATAGCGGGCTGAGTTTGGCTGAACCTGCAATGAAGAGATAGTTAGCTAAAAACCTTGATTAAGCACAGATTGTGTTTTACTCAAGTTTAGGCCATTAATTTTGGATATTAGCTAACGGTCATCTTTTAAGCTCGTGAGTTGTTCAATGGTACCCTTTTTAGGTCCACTTAAGATGTGCATTTTATGACCCATCAAACCCCCACACTTAGCCTTTTGCACTCCTGGGCAAAACATATGACTCAATTAAGGGTGACTTTAGTGAGAGATTTTTCTATTTGATTTCCTTAAGCTGACTCTATAGAGTCGGCTTCTCTTCATCCTCGTTCAAGGCGCTCATGCAATCAGGGAGCTACTTCCTTTGGTTCTCAGGGGTCTCCATGGTTTCCAATTGGGAAGGGGTGCCCCCAGAGTGATAGGAATTTTGCTCATGTGCTCAATTTCCTCGCTTCTCTCAAGTGTCTGGGCTGTGTTTACACTCGGCATTGCATGGAATTGGTGTTACCATATCTTGACAGAGCTCTCTTCTTACACCTGCAAAACACAACAGTTATGATCACTAGGACTTTTCTGGCTTGTAGCGAGGTTGAGGTTATGGGTCGGATAAATGTAAGATAACTAGTTTCAGGGCCCACGGGGAGGAGAGGAGAAATGAGGAGTGAGTGTAACCAGTATGAGGGCATTCTCGGTTGCTGTGGTCTCCTTTGATCTTTATTTACTTGCCGTTTTACATTCTTTCTTTCTTCTACTTATGCAGCTTGCTGATTTTGTTTATCTCAGCTCATTTATTTCAGCTGCCTATTTTCTGTACTTTCTTATGTTTTCTTTCATTCCATTTTTCTCTTCTTTTTCTCTTCTTCTGAACCTTCGGCTGCTTTTTGACTGAATTTTGCTCCCTGGACTTCCCCCACACTTGATTCTAACTCACTCCCAAGACGATTCCACGGCTCCTCGGCTTCTCGAGGGTGAGGTAAGAGTGGTTTTTCTGGCCTCGGCTTGTAGTGAGCTGCAAGAAAAATGGTCAATTTAGGCTCAAAAAGGGGTGACAAGGGTCAACTTGTTTTTGGACAGCTTATTTGGCTCTGGGCTCATAAGAAATAAGGCCTAGATCATTTCATTCCTGCATGTGTAAAACAGTTCTATCCAGAGAGTTAAGGCAAAATTCAGCACACACAATTAACATGCTTGCAAAATCACTCAGAAAGAAGGGTGGTGGCAGAGTGTAAGCCATCTCTGTTGCAAGGCTCAAATTCTCACACTGGCTGATTCTGTTTCTTCACTCTGAAGGTTCCCTCTTCCCATTTCCGCCACTTACCACTTAGGAACCAGAGGTTTGGCTCTCTTCAGGCAGGGCAGCTTTTGCTCGGGAATGAAGAGATTCCTTCTGTTGGCTCGTCAGACTCTCGGACTCAGCAAGGAATTTCCTCTCTTCTTTTTGGACACATAATTCTGCTAGGATGAGGCCATTCCGGCTGTGGCGGACTCGGCAGTGGAGACTCTTTTATTAAACACAAACTTAAGCAGCAAAAATACTAGTGAGACTTAAAATAGTAAATGAAGCGAAATGAAAAAGTTAGAGGAAATGAAAAAAGTTAGAGAAGAGAAGGGCACATATGACGTGAATGATCAGTTCCCGAATGGAGAGAACCCCCCCACACTTAATTTCGGCATTGTCCTCAATGTGAAAAGGTTGCCCGAGTCGGCTTAGGCTGTTCCATCAGGAGGAGTCGGTTTCGTCAAGGAGATGCTCTCTGCATTTTCTCCTATTAGTGCTGGACCTTCGAGGAAAGGTTTGACTTGGTGCCCGTTGACCTGAAAGGTGCGGTTGGTCTGTTCTTCCCTTAGCTGTACTGCACCCTGGGGAAATATGTCAGTAATAACAAAAGGTCCATCCCATCTGGAGCGAAGCTTACCTGCTATGAGCTTTAATCTGGAATTGAATAGCAACACTTTTTGGCCAATATGGAGATCTTTCCGCAGGATATTTTGGTCGTGGAACTGTTTTACTTTCTGCTTGTAGATCCTGGTGTTTTCATAGGCTTCCATGTGAAGTTCATCTAATTGTTGAAGTTGGAACTTCCTATGCTCTCCTGCTTGGTCATAAGCTATGTTGCATTGCTTAACTGCCCAATAAGCTTTGTGCTCTAGCTCACAGGGAAGGTGACAGGCTTTCCCGAAAACAACCTGGTAGGGGGACATCCCTAGAGGTGTTCGGTATGCGGTCCTATGTGCCCATAGAGCATCCTCAAGGAGTCTACTCCAGTCCTTCCTGCTGGGATTTGTCATCTTTTGCAGAGTATGCTTCATTTCCCTGTTAAACACTTCAGCTTGCCCATTAGATGCAGGGGGTGGTATCTTTGTGGCTGTCCCGTGTGCCACCCCATATTTGTGAAGAAGGGAGGCCATGGCTCACATTGCAGAAGTGACTCCCTGGGTCACTGATGGCGCTTTTGGGACACCGAACCTGCAAAAAAATATTGGACTTAAGAAAGTCCACTACTACCTTGGCATCATTGGTTCTGGTGGGAATGGCTTCTACCCATCTTGATACATAATCGACGGCAAGCAGGATGTATGAATAGCCATTGGAGATTGGGAATGGCCCCATAAAATCGATACCCCAGATGTCAAAGACTTCACAAAACAGGATGGGTTGCTGGGGCATTTCATGTCTTTGGTTCAAGGCCATCCCTGCTTTCTGGCATCTGTCGCAGGTGGAGACGAATTAATGAGCGTCTCGGAAAATAGAAGGCCAATAAAGGCCACAATCAAGCACTTTCCTGGCAGTCCGAGATGAGCCATAGTGGCCTCCTCCAGGGGCCGAATGGCAGAAGTGGAGGACTGACTTGATCTCGGCATCGAGGAATGCACTGCGGATGATCTTATCATCCTTTGCATAATCTCCATAGATAGGGTCATCCCATACGTAGTACTTAGCATCACTTCTGATTTTTTTTTTTAACTTTTATGCGTTCGAGATGCCTCGGTGAAATTGAGATGTTGCCACAAATTACAAATATCTGCAAACCATGGTGTGGGCCGTCTTGAGGTGCAGGAGTTGCTCATCGGGGAACTTCGTCTCGGATAGGCAATTGTTCGCTTTCTCTTTCAATCTGTTGAGGTGGTCCGCTACTGAGTTTTCAGCACCTTTCTTATCTCGATTTCTAAGTCGAATTCTTGGAGAAGAAGCATCCACCTGATCAGTCTCGGCTTGGCATCCGGCTTCTTCAGCAAGTACTTGAGGCCGAAAGTGATCGGAGAACACGACTATCTTAGAACCGGAAGGTAGGAGCGAAACTTATCCAAGGCAAACACAATTGCCAGAAGTTCCTTCTCAGTCGTCGTGTAATTTTGCTGGGCCGAGTCCATGGTTCTGGACGCATACGCAATAACATGGACTGGTTGGCCGACTCGCGCTCTCTGGCGAGAACAACTCCTAGTGCCGAATTGGATGCGTCGCACATGAGCTCAAATGGCAGGGCCCAGTCTGGTGCTTGCAGGATAGGTGCAGATGTGAGTTTATTCTTCAGCTCCTGAAATGCCTCAATGCAGGGCTGGTCAAAGTTGAAATCCGCATCCTTCTGTAGAAGTTGGGATAGAGGCAGAGCTATTTTGCTGAAATCCTTGATGAACCTTCTATAAAAACCTGCATGTCCCAAGAATGAGCGAACTTCCCGCACAGAAGCGGGGTTTGGAAGGGAAGTGATTATGTCTATTTTTGCCTTGTCCACTTCGATGCCTCTGTTGGAGACTAGGTGTCCCAACACTATTCCCTCGGTCACCATGAAATGGCATTTTTCGAAGTTGAGAACCAGGTTCGTATCAATGCATCTTTTCAACACCTTGGACAGGTTGTTCAGGCATGCGTCGAATGATTCTGCATACACTGTGAAGTCATCCATAAACACCTCCATGCAATCCTGTAGCAATTTTGAGAAGATGCTCATCATGCAACGTTGAAATGTACTCGGCGCGTTGCACAGGCCGAATGGCATGCGGGTGTACGCAAAGGTGCCAAACGGGCATGTGAAGGTGGTCTTATGTTGATCCTCCGGTGCTATGTGTATTTGCATGTACCCTGAGAATCCATCCAGAAAACAGTAATGGGATTTCCCTGCTATTTTCTCTAACATCTGGTCAATAAAAGGCAAAAGAAAGTGATCCTTGCGGGTTGCCTGATTGAGTCTTCTGTAATCGATACACACCCGCCAGCTGTTCTGAATCCGTGTAGGTACCAACTCGTCTTGTTGGTTTTTCATGACAGTCATTCCAGATTTCTTTGGCACTACTTGCACAGGACTCACCCATTGGCTGTCTGAGATAGGGTAGATGATACCTGCAGCGAGCAGCTTCGTGACTTCTTTCTTGACTACATCTAGAATGGTGGGATTCAGCCTTCGTTGCTGTTGCCATATGGGTTTAATGTCCTCCTCCATTAATATTCTGTGCATGCATATGGAGGGGTTAATACCTGGAAGGTCAGAAAGTTTCCACCCAATTACCTGTTTGTGTTGCCTAAGGACTTCTAGCAGCTTGTCTTCTTGCTCCGAGAGGAGGTTGCTTGCAATGATGACTGGGAGCTGCTGTTCATTGTCCAAAAAGGCATATTTCAGGTGGCTAGGCAATGGTTTCAGCTCTGTGGGTGGTGGAGATGGAACTGGAGAATCCTGAGTTCCAGCCCTCGGATCCGTCTGGCCGGCTCGTTCCCGACTCGGCATTAGGACTGCCGTCAAGGCCTCGGCCTTGTACTGCTTCAGCCGACTCGGATTGAGGTCGGCTTCGGTTTCCTTTGTAGCTTTGATCTCGGATCCGGGTGGAGTAATGAGCTTCTTGGATCGAGTCTGGTCCTTACTTGCCGAGATGGTCTCGGCAAGTGTGTCGGCTTGCGTGGTTAACTTTTCAGCCAAGTTGACTTTTGACCTTGCATTGACTCGGTCTTCTTTAGCCGACTTCATTTCGGCCGTGAATATGGTTGCCAATTGTGCAGGTAGAGGCTTTATAGTCTCGGCAAAATTTACCTCTGCATTATTCTCACTCTCTGAGGGGTTAGGGTAGCAGACTTGGTTTATTAACCTGGTTAGTTCTTTTTCAAATGCCAAGTTGCTAGTGTCACTATGGTAATCCTCAGAGTCTGGGGACTCTAGTGCTTCATCATGATCAGCCTTTGAGCAGCTACTGGCTTCGGCAGTTCTAGCAAGATCTTCCATTCCCTCACTGCAACTGTCTAGTTGGAAGTATTCCTCCACCAACTGTTCCATTATGTCTATGCCAAAGAGAGAGTGATCTTCGGTGGGGTGCTTCATGGCTTCAAAAATGTTGAACTGCACCAACGTATCACCGAATTCCATGGAGAGCGTTCCAGCATGTACGTCAATCTTTGTCCTTGCTGTCATTAAAAATGGTTTCCCCAGTATCAAGGTTGATATCTTTTCCGATGTCTCGTCCTCCATGTCAAGCACGTAGAAATCAGTTGGAAATATTAACTCATTTACTTGGACGAGGACATCTTCGAGAACTCCCAAGGGTTGCACAATGCTTCTATTAGCAAGCTATATGGTTATCCTTGTAGGTTCCAGATCTCCGAAATTGAGGGACCTATAAGTCGATGCAGGCATGACGTTGATTGACGCTCCCAGGTCCAACATAGCTTCAGTGAATGTGCAATCACCAATAGTGCATGGGACCGAGAAGATACTGGGGTCTCGGCACTTCTTTGGTAAGACCTGTGAAATCCCTGCAGTGGGGTTATTCCTAGTTAAGCTTGAGACCACACCTCCAAGTTCTTGATTCCCCTTCATCTTTCTTCTTTTGTGTACGCATAATTCCTTAAGGAATTTCGCGTACTTCGGAATTTGCTTAATCGCATCGAGAAGTGGAATGTTGATTTCCACCTTCCGGAACATCTTCAGCAGCTCGTCATCCGAATCTGGTTTCCATGCCGAGACGGTCCGGGATGGAAACGGCAAGGGGACAATTGTCTGTGGGTGGGACGGTGAATCGGCCATTGCTTCAGAGTCGGCTTCAGTTGGCTGCAGTACCTGATGCTGTGCAGGCTGAAGTAATTCTTTGCCGCTTCTGAGTATTACTGCATTGGCATTCCCTCTCGGATTCGGAATGGGTTGGGAGGGAAGGCTGCTTGAGCCAGCTGACTGTAACTCGCTCATAGTATTTGCTAGCTGTCCTATTTGCATCTTGAGATCCTGGATGGTGGCGGTCATATTCTGTTGGAATTGTAGGTTGTTGGAACTTACTGACTGTTGGAATTCTAAATTGCCTGTTGCCAGCTGCTTCATTAAATCTTCTAGTGATGGAGAATTGCCTTGGGTAGGAGTTCTCTGTTGCTGTGGTGGGAAGGATGGTGCTGGGTATTGCAGACTCGGTTGCTGGTAACCAGATACCCCATAGGGTGCATTCGGCATGGATCCGGCTCTTTGAGCTGCATATGGTCCTTGTTATGGGCTGGGCCGAAATGGTTGTCTCCCATATGGTTGATTATCGAACTGCCGGTTCTGGTATAGCTGTTTCCCATACTGGAATCCTCCTACGGCTCCAACACTTTCTGTTTGGCCAGACTCGGTCTCTTGAAGAGTGGGGCACAGATCAGTTGGATGCTCCATTGAAGTACATATGCCACAGACCTTTGCTGCCATGGCTGGGTGATGTTGACTAACAGCCAGTTGTCTCACCATAGATGTCAACTCGGTTAGTTGGTTCTCCATCCTTTGGTTGGTGGCTGCACCGATTTCGTTCACTGGCCGAGATGGATTCGGCCCTCTGATCCCAAATTGTTGAGTGTTGCTCACCATGTTCGAGATCAGATGCCTTGCTGCTACTGGTGTTTTGTCCATTAATGCTCCTCCACTGGCAGCATCAATCATGCTCCTGTCGATCATTGATAGTCCTTCGTAAAAGTACTGGATCAACAACTGTTCGCTGATCTGATGATGGGGACAGGTGGCACAAAGCTTGTTGAAGCGCTCCCAATATTCGTGCAGAGTCTCTCCTGTATGCTGCCTTATCCCACAGATTTCCTTCCTCATGGTCGCAGTCCTACAGAGGCTGGAAAGAATTTTTCTAGGAAGGTCCGTTTCATATCTCCCCAGGTGTTGAAGAGTGCTAGCTGCAGATATAACCAGTCCTTTGCAGCTCCATCCAGAGAGAATGGAAATGCCTTCATCTTGACGTAATCTTCTGGGATTCCCTGCGGCCTCATCGTGGAACAAACCACGTGAAATTCTTTGAGATGCTTGTGGGGGTCTTCTCCTGCAAGACCATGAAATTTAGGCAACAAGTGTATCAAACCAGACTTCAATTCATATGTCTGAGCCGGCTCCAGTTGTGGATACTGGATACCCCATGGTTGGTACACCACATCTGGAGTGGATAGCTCTTTCAACGTTCTGTCTTGGTGTTCCATCTGCCCTGGCTCTGTAAAATTGTTAGTACTCGCAATAAAATGGTCAGTACAAAATTTGGTCAGAGTTAATAGCAGAATTAACACTACTACTACTATTTACTGTGATATTTCTAATTTTTTCGCATCTTCGTAAAGTTAGTTCTATTTACGGATCAAAAGTATACGGTGGGTCAGTGCTACTCCTAGTCATGCATCATGCTTTCGATTTAAAGTAGCTAAAACAACGATTCTTGAAATAGAATGTGGTCACTATGTAATGCTGAATGTAGTGCTGAATTATGTCTTGCAAAATTAGATGTAATGCAGAGTTAGAAAATTTATTCTATATTTATATGTATATATTTGTTTTGTTTTATCAGTGAATTCGGGTAGATTTATTGACAACTTCAAACTCAACAACTCTAAACAAAACTTCTTACAACTCGGATTCGACTCCGTTTACTTGGCACACCGAAACACAAAAGAACTTGTGTCCCCGGCAAGAACGACCAATTTGATGATGGGCGTTTTTTCGATCGTTTTACGGCTTATCAAATAACTAAAGCTAACTATAGTATAGCTAACCCTAGGTCATTCTTCTCAAGGACACAGTGTGTTCAATTGTGATTTAGTGTGCAGCAAACGGGAGTAGAATCTCAGTGTAAAATACTGACTCGTCTCGGCGATGGCCGAGTTGCTCTCAACAGAGACTGAACCGAGTCAATCTCAACAGAGACGATCCGGCTTGGTCTTGGTTAAGTGCAGACAGACGCTACAGAGGTGGACTATCTTTGTCTCAGACTTAGAAAGCGGTAAACAAGGGGGTTGGAATGCAATTGGAATCAAAACAGAGGTTAACTATAATCAAATGCAATTACGCTACTCCTAATGCTATTGCTATTACTGTGTTCATGTTTAGTTCCAATAATCAAGGTCTTTTTGGTTCAGTCACTCCAATCACAGTCCTCATCAGCCTCCAGTGTTCTTATGGCAATCGCCAAAGGTCCGTCCCTTACCATACCGAGGATTTACACAATCGCCACCTCATCAGTTGGCAGAGATTAAGTTCAAGCTGATTTTAGATTCTCAATCAACAATCGTTAAGTGATTACCTACTGAATTAGCTAAACCAGTTCCAATCGGCTTAGTTTAACATTGTTCCGTTACCAGGTGCAATCACAACACAGTAATTGAACTTAAATTTCAGGAATGCAATGGAGTGCAGAATTCAGAAAACACTCATAATATTGAAGGCAAAATACAAACACAGGGCTTGGATTCGATGATTCCATCTTCCACGACGATCGCCATGACGGCGGCGATGATTCACCTCAACTAGCTAAGACGGCTGAGGTTCAGGTCCACCAGAGTGCGTTGGTGCTCCAATCGGTCTCCTCTGATAACCTTCGGCCTCTCAGTTCTTAGCCTGCATTTCCTCAATCGAGAGAAACGCCATTAACAGCACTGTGTACCACCGTGAGCGGAGGAGAAGAGAACGAGAGAATTCGGAATTATGGACGCGGGAAAGTTTGAATGCCAAAAAAAAGCCCCTATTCGTTTAGAGTTCTATCTATTTATGCATGAGTGGACACAACTAACGATGCTAACAGAATTACATGTACAATTCCTATTCTGCCCTTGCTGTGACTTGCGTTGCAAGCTACTCCAGGTAGTGACGTGAAGCTGAGCTGGACCCAAGGTGGCTCTGATTGCTAACGTGGAGTTCCACCTGGATCTGCCTGATTGGGCTCTCTGCATGGGTTGAGTCTCGGCCTGGCCGAGAGGATCTCGGCCTGGGCTTCTAATAGCGGGCTGAGTTTGGCTGAACCTGCAATGAAGAGATAGTTAGCTAAAAACCTTGATTAAGCACAGATTGTGTTTTACTCAAGTTTAGGCCATTAATTTTGGATATTAGCTAACGGTCATCTTTTAAGCTCGTGAGTTGTTCAATGGTACCCTTTTTAGGTCCAATTAAGATGTGCATTTTATGACGCATCAACTATCTTAACAAAATTACAAGTAAAATCCCTATTCTACCCTTGCTGTGACTTGCGTTGCAAGCTACTCCAGGAGATGATGTGGCGCTTGAGCTGGTGCCGAGGTGGCTTTGTATTACTGACGTGGAGCGCCACCTAGACCAAGCTCTTGATTGTGTTATTGGCTGAATGGGCCGAGTCTCGGCTTGGGCTTCTAGTGGGGGGCTATGAGCTTTGCTGGACCTGCAATGGAGGAATAGTTAGCTTAATGTCTTGAATTAACACAGATTGTGTTTTCTCTAATTCTACGCCCTTAATCTGGATCTTAGCTAACAATCATCCTTTAAGTTCATGAATTGCTTAATGACATTCTTCTTAGGTCCACTTAAGATGTGTATTTTATGACTCATCAAACACCCACACTTAGCCTTTTGCACTCCTAGGCAAATTACGATGACTTGGATAAGGGAGATTTCAGTTGAGGGGGAGAGATTCTTCCATTGACTTCCTCAAGTTTGACTAGACAGATTCAGCCTTTCTTCATCCTGGAACAAAGTGCTCATGTAGTCAGGGAGTTACTTCCCTTGGATGTAAGAGGCTTCCATGACTTATAGATGGGAGGAAGTGCCCTAAAGTGGTGGAACTCTCACTCATGTGCTCAATTTTCTCGCTTCTCTCAAGTGTTAGGATTGTGTTTACACTCAGCATTGCATGGAATTGGTGCTACCATATCTTGAAAGAGCTTTCTTCTTACACCTGCAAAACACAACAGTCATGATCACTAGGACTTTTCTAGCTTGTAGCGAGGTTAAGGTTACGGGTAGGATAGAGTGTGGGAAAACTAGCTACAGGACCCGCGGGGAGGGGAGGAGCAATGGGGAGTCAGTTTTATCAGTATGAGGGCAGTCCTGGTTGCTGTGGTCTCCTTCCATCTTTATTTACTCGCCCTTATTATATTCCTTCTTTCTTTTCTACTCATGCGGCTTGTTGATTTTGTTTAGTTCAGCTTATTTATTTCAGCTGTCTGTTTTCTGTTTATATGTACTTTCTTTTCTTTCTTTTCTTTTCTTTCATTCAATTTCCTTCCCTTTTCTCTTCTTCTGAGCCTTCAAATGCTTTTTGATCGAATTCTGCTCCCTAGACTTCCCCACACTTGATTCTGACTCACCCCAAGACGATTCCAAGGCTCTCGGCTTCCGAGGGTGAGGTAAGATAATGGTTTTTCTAGCGTTGGCTTGTAGTGAGATGCAAGAAAAAAAATGGTCAATTTAGGCCCAAAGGGGGTGAACAAGGGTCAGCTTGTTTTCGGATAGCTTATTTGGCTCTGAGCTCATAAGAAATATGGCCTAGATCATGACATTCCTGCATGTAAAACAGTTTGTATCCGGAGATTAAGGCATAATACAGCATACACAATTAACATGCTTTGCAAAAATCACTCAGAAGAAGGAGATGGCGGGAATGTAAGCCATCACTTTGCAAGGCTCAAATTCTCACACTGGTTGCTTTTGTTCCTTCACTCTGAAGGTTCCTCTTTCCATTTTCGCCACTTACCGCTTAGAACCCCAAAGGTTTGGTCCCCTTCAGGCGGGGGCTACCTGCGCTCGAGAATTAGGAGATTGCTTCACGCTAGTTCGTCGGACTCTCGAACTCAATAAAGAAATTTTCTCTTTAGTTTGGCTCTGTAATTCTGCTAGGCCGAGACCATTCTGGCTGTGGCCGATTTTGGGAAGCTCTTATTAAAAAAAACTTAAGTAGCAGAATTAAAAGTACTACTGAAACTAGAACAGTATAACAGATATGAAAGAAACAATTTAGACTTAAAGAAAATGAAAAAGTTAGAGAAGAGAAGGGCAGATATGAAATGAATGATCAGTTCAAATGGTCAAACCCCCCCCACACACTTAATTTTGGCATTGTCCTCGATGCGAAAGATGAAAGGGGTGGCCGAGATGGCCTAGGCTGTGCCATTTGGTGGAGTTGGTTCCACCAATGAAATGATCTCCATGTTCTTTCCAATTGGTGCTGGACCTTCATAGAATGGTTTGACTTGGTGCCCGTTGACCTGAAAGGTACGGTTGGTCTGTTCCTCTTTTAGCTACACTGCACCATGGGGAAATATGTTAGTGATAACAAAAGGTCCATCCCATCTGGAGCGAAGCTTACCTACTATAAGCTTCAATCTGGAGTTGAATAGCAACACTTTTTGGCCAATATGGAGGTCTTTTCTCAGGATCTTTTGGTCATGGAATTTTTTGACTTTTTGCTTGTAGATCCTGGCATTCTCATAGGCTTCCATGCAAAGATCATCTAATTCTTGAATTTGGAATTTCCTATGCTCTCCTGCTTGGTCATAGGCCATGTTGCATTGTTTGACTGCCCATAAGCTTTGTGTTCTAGCTCCAGGGAGGTGGCAGGCCTTCCTGAAACAATCTAGTAGGGAGACATCCCTAGCGGTTGTTCGATATGCAGTCCTATGTGCCCATAGAGCATCCTCAAGGAGTTTGCTCAGTCCTTCCTGCTAGGATTTGTTATCTTTTGTAGTGTATGCTTGATTTCCTATTAAACACTTCAGCTTGCCCATTTGTTTGGGGATGGTATGCTGTAGCTATCTTGTGTGCCACCCCATATTTCTGAAGAAGGGAGGCCATGGCTCTGTTGCAGAAGTGAATTCCTTGGTCACTGATGATGCGTATTTTTCAGTCGTTTTACGCACTTATCAAATAACTAAAGCTAACTATAGTATAGCTAACCCTAGGTCATTCTTCTCAAGGACACGCAGTATGTTCAGTTGTGAATTGGTGTAAAGTAAAGTGGAGTAGGATCTGAGATGTAAAGTATTGACTCCCTCTTGGCCCAGCCGAAGCTCATGAACGAAGACCGAGTCGAGATGATCCCAATAGAGACAATCCGGCTTGGTCTCTCGGCTGAGTGCAGACAGGCCTTCTACAGATAGACTATCTCTGTCTCGGACTTAAAAAGCATAAAAGGGGGGTTGGAATGCAAGTAAAACAGAAGTTAACTATACTCAAATACAATTACGCTACTCCTAACGTCATTACTATTACTGTGTTCATGTTTGGTTCCAATAATCAAGTTCTTTCTGGTTCAGTCACTCCAATTACAGTCCTCATCAGCCTCCAGTGTTCTTATGGCAATCGCCAAAGGTTCGTCCCTTACCATACCGAGGAATTACACAATCGCCACCTCATCAGTTGGCAGAGATTAAGTTCAAGCTGATTTTAGATTCTCAATCAACAATTGTTAAGTGATTACCTACTGAATTGGCTAAACCAGTTCCAATCGGCTTAGTTTGGCATTGTTCCGTTACCAGGTGCAATCGCAAACACAATAGTGAACTTAGATTTCAAGAATGCAATGGAGTTCAGAATTCAGAAAATGCTTGTAATATTGAAAGCAAAATACAAACACAGGGCCTGGATTCGATGATTCCATCTTCCACGACGATCGCCATGGGCCTACGGCGATGATTCACCTCAACTAGCCAAGACGCTTGATTCCAGGTCCACCAGAGTGCGTTGGTGCTCCAATCGGTCTCCTCTGATAACCTTCAGCCTCTCAGTTCTCATCCTGCATTTCCTCAATCGGAGAAACGCCATTAACAAAGCCGTGTACCATCGTGAGCGGAGGAGAAGAGAAACGAGGAGTTCGGAACTATGGACGTGGGAAAGTTTGAATGCCAAAAAGCCCCTATTCGTTTTCAGAGTTCTATCTATTTATACATGAGTAGGCACAGCTAACGATGCTAACAATGTAATTACATGTACAATTCTATTCTGCCTTGCTGTGACTTGCGTTGCAAGCTACTCCAGGTAGTGACGTGAAGCTGAGCTGGACCCAAGGTGGTTCTGATTGCTGACGTGAGTCCCACTTGGATCTACTTGACTGGGCTCCTGCATGGGTTGAGTCTCGGCCTTGCCGAAGAGGGTCTCGGCTTTGGGGCTTCGATGGCAGGCTAAGTTTGGCTGAACCTGCAAGGAAAAAAAAGTTGATTAAGCATAGATTGTGTTTTACTTCAAGTTTAGGCCATTAATCTGGATCTTAGCTAACAAATTATCTTTTAAGCCGTGAGTTGTTCAATGGTGCCCTTCTTAGGTCCACTTAAGATGTGCATTTTATGACCCATCAAACCCCCACACTTAGCCTTTTGCACTCCCCGGCAAAACATATGACTCAATTAAGGGTGACTTTAGTGAGAGATTTTTTCTGTTTGATTTCTTAAGCTTTGACTTTATGAGAATGGCCTCTCTTCATCCCGGTTCAAAGCGCTCATGCAGTGGGGAGCTACTTCCTTTGGTTCTCGGGGGCCTTCATGGTTTCCAATTGTGAAGGGTGCCCCCAGAGTGATAGAACTTTACTCATGTGCTCAATTTTCTCACTTCTCTCAAGTCTGGGCGTGTTTACACTCCGTTGCATGGGATTGGTGTCACCATATCTTGTGAGCTCTCCTCTTACACCTGCAAAACACAGCAGTTATGATCACTAGGACTTTTCTGGCTTGTAGAGGTTGAGGTTATGGGTCGAATAAATGTAAGAAAACTAGCCAGGACCCCACGGGAGGAGAGGAGCAATGGGGAGTGAGTGTAACCAGTATGAGGCGGTCCCGATTCTTTGTGGTCTCCTTTGGTCTTTATTTATTCGCCGTTTTTCATTCTTTCTTTCTTTTACTCATGCAGCTTGCTGATCTTGTTTATTTCAGCTCATTCATTCTAGTGCCTGTTTTCTGTTTTTTATGTTTTTCTTTTCTTTTCTTTCATTCTATTTTCTTCTTCCTTTCTTTTCTTCTTCTGAACCTTCAAATGCTTTTGGTCGACTTCAGCTCCTAGACTTTCCCCACACTTGATTCTGACTCCTCCCAAGACAATTCCACGGCTCCTCGGCTTCTCTAGGGTGAGGTAAGAATGGTTTTTCTGGCCTCGGCTTGTAGTGAGCTGCAAGAAAAGTGGTCAATTTAGGCTCAAAAGGGGGTGACAAGGGTCAGCTTGTTTTGGACAGCTTATTTGGCTCTGGGCTCATAAAAATATGGCCTAGATCATTTCATTCCTGCATGTATAAAACAGTTGTATCCAGAGAGTTAAAAAGGCAAAATTCAGCACACACAATTAACATGCTTGCAAAATCACTCGAAGGAAGGGAGATGGCGAAGTGTAAGCTGTCTACGTTGCAAGGCTCAAATTCTCCACGGCTGATTCTGTTCCTTCACTCTGAAGGCTCCTCCTCCATTTTCACCATTTAGCACTTAAGACCCAGAGGTTTGGTTCCCTTCAGGCAGAGCAGCTTTTTGCTCGGGGGAATAGAGAGGTTCCTTCTACTGGCTTGTCGGACTCTCGGACTCGGCAATTTCCTCTCTTCTTTTTTTTTAGGACACGTAATTCTGCTAGGATGAGGTCATTCAGCTGTGGCAGACTCGGCGGTGGAGACTCTTAAAAAATAATGCTAAAAATGGTATGTAGGATATGTAAGAAACGAAATGGAAAAGTTAAAGGAAATGAAAAAGTTAGAAGAAAGAGGCAGATATGACGTGAATGATCGGTTCGAAATGGACAAACCCCCCACTTAATCTCGGCATTGCCTCAATGCTTAGATAGGAGGGTGACCAAGCCTCGGCCAGGCACTGCCATCTGGTGGAGTGGGCTCACCAATGAAATGTTCTCCGTGTTCTCTCCCATTGGTCTTTGGACCTTCGAGGAAAGGTTTGACTTGGTGCCCATTGACCTGAAAGGTGCGGTTGGTCTGTTCTTCTCTTAGCTGCACTTTGCAGGTAAGGGGAAATATGTTAGTAATAACAAAAGGTCCATCCCATCTGAGATGACTTACCTGCTATGAGTTTTAATCTGGAATTGAATAGCAACACTTTTTGTAATCAGAGATCTTTCCTCGGGATATTTTGGTCGATGAAATTTTTTTTCCTTTGTAGATCCCGGCGTTTTCATAGGCTTCCATGCAGTTCATCTAATTCTTGAAGTTGGAACTTCCATGCTCTCTCCCAGTCTCATAAGCCATGTTGCATTGCTTAACTGCCCAAGTAAGCTTTATGCTCGAGCTCCACGGGAGGTGACAGGCTTTCCCGAACACAATTCCGATAGGGGAGACATCCCTAGCGGTGTTCGATATGCGGTCCTGTGAGCCCATAGAGCATCCTCAAGGAGTCTGCTCCAGTGCTTCCTGCTGGGATTCGTCATCTTTTGCAGAGTATGCTTGATTTCCCTGTTAAACACTTCAGCTTGCCCATTTGTCTGGGGGTGATATGCTGTGGCTATCCTGTGTGCTACCCCATATTTTTGAAGAAGGGAGGCCATGGCTCTATTGCAGAAGTGACTCCCTTGGTCACTGATGAGCGCTTTTGGGACACCGAACCTCCAGAAAATATTGGACTTAAGAAAGTCCACTACTGCCTTGGCATCATTGGTTCTGGTGGGAATGGCTTCTACCCATCTTGATACATAATCGACGGCAAGCAGGATGTATGAATAGCCATTGGAGATTGGGAATGGTCCCATGAAATCGATACCCCAGACGTTAAAGACTTCACAAAATAGGATGGGTTGTTGGGGCATTTCATGTCTTTGGTTCAAGGCCATTCCTGCTTTCTGACATCTGTCGCAGGAGGAGACGAATTGATGAGTGTCTCTGAAAATAGAAGGCCAATAAAGGCCACAGTCAAGCACTTTCCTGGCAGTCCGAGATGAGCCGTAGTGGCCTCCTCCAGGAGCCGAATGGTAGAAGTGGAGGACCAACTTGGTCTCGGCATCGAGGAATGCACTGCGGATGATCTTATCGCTGCATAATCTCCATAGATAGGGGTCATCCCATACGTAGTGCTTAGCATCACTTCTGATCTTCTCTTTGTAAGTTCGGGATGCCTCAGGTGGAAATTGAGATGTTGCCACGAAATTACAAATGTCTGCAAACCATGGTGTAGCCGTCTTGAGGTGCAGGAGTTGCTCGTCAAGGAACTCGTCTCGGATAGGCAATTGTTCGCTTTCTCTTTCAATCCTGCTGAGGTGGTCCGCTACAGAATTCTCAACACCTTTCTTATCTCTGATATCCAGGTTGAATTCTTGGAGAAGAAGCATCCACCGGAACAGTCTCGGCTTGGCATCCGGCTTCTTCAGCAAGTACTTAAGAGTCGAGTGATCAGAGAACACGACTATCTTAGAATCGAAAGAAGGTAGGAGCGAAACTTATCCAGGGCAATACACAATTGCCGAAGTTCCTTCTCGGTTGTCGTGTAATTTTTTTGGGCCGAGTCCATGGTTCTAGATGCATACGCAATAACATGGACTGGTTGGCCGGCTCCACGCCTCTCCGGCCGAGAACAGCTCCTAGTGCCGAATTGGATGCGTCGCACATGAGCTCAAATGGCAGGTCCCACCGTGTGCTTGTAGGATAGGTGCGGATGTGAGTTTGTTCTTCAGCTCCTGAAATGCCTCAATGTAGGGCTGGCCAAAGTTGAAATCCACATCCTTCTGTAGCGAAGTTGGACAATGGCGGGGCCAATTTTGCTGAAGTCCTTGATGAATCGTCTGTAAAAACCTGCATGTCCCAAAATGAAGCGAACTTCCCGCACAGAAGCGGGGTTTGGAAGGGAAGTGATTATGTCTATTTTCGCCTTGTCCACTTCGATGCCTCTGTTGGAGACCAGATGTCCCAACACTATTCCCTCTGGCCACCATGAAATGGCATTTTTCGGGTTGAGAACTAGGTTCGTGTCCATGCATCTCTTCAACACCTTGGACAGGTTGTTCCAGGGCATGCGCCAAATGATTCTGCATAAACCGTGGAAGTCATCCATAAACACCTCCATGCAATCCCAGAGCAAATCCGGTGAAGATGCCTATCATGCAATGTTGAAATGTACTGGAATTAGCGTTGCACAGTCGAATGGCATGCGGGTGTACGCAAAAAGTGCCAAACGGGCATGTGAAAGGTGGTCTTATGTTGATCCTCCGGTGCTATGTGTATTTGCATGTATCCGAGAATCCATCCAGAAAAAGAATGGGATTTCCCTGATATTTTTTCTAACATCTGGTCAATAAAAGGCAAAGGAAAGTGATCCTTGCGGGTTGCCCGATTGGAGTCTTCAGAATCTATACACACCCGCTAGCTGTTCTGAATCCTTGTAGATACCAACTCATCTTGTTGGTTTTTCATGACTGCTATTCCAGATTTCTTTGGCACTACTTGCACAGGACTTACCCATTGGCTGTCCGAGATAGGGTAGATGATGCCTGCTGCAAGCTTTCATGACTTCTTTCTTGACCACATCTAGAATGGTAGGATTCAGCCTTCCTTGCTGTTGCCTTATGGGCTTAATGTCCTCCTCCATTAATATTCTGTGCATGCATATGGAGGGGTTAATACTTGGAAGGTCAGAAAGTTTCCACCCAATTGCCTTTTTGTGTTGCCCTAAGGACTTCCAGCAGCTTGTCTTCTTGTCCGAGAGGAGGTTGCTTGCAATGATGACCGGAGTCTGCTTTTCATTGTCCAAAAGGCATATTTGAGGTGGCTAGGCAATGGTTTCAGCTCGTGGGTGGTGGAGATGGGCGGAGATTCCTGAGTTACAGGGTCTCGGATCCGTCTGGCCGGCTGCTCTGACTTCGGCATTTGGACTGCCGTCATGGCCTTGGCCTTGTCTTTGCTTCAAATTTCGGATTGAGGTCGGCTTTTAAGGTTCCCTTTGTAGAAGTCGATCTTGGATCGGGGTGGAGAACGAGCTTCTTGGCTCGAATCTGGTCCTTATCTAGCCGATGGTTTTGACGTGTGTCGGCTTTTGTGTTTAACTCTTCCTACCGAGTTGATTTTAGACCTTGGTTGACTCGGCCTTCTTTGGTCGAATTTCCTTTCGACCAGTGAATATGGTTGCCAATTGTGCAAGTAGAGGCCTCAGAGTCCCTCGCAACTTTTATCTCCGAACTATTCTCACTCTCCGAGGGGTTAGGATGGCAAACCTGGTTTATTAACTCCTGTTAATTCTTTTTCAAATGCCAAGTCGCTGATGTCACCATGATCATCTCCAAGTCTGGGGGTCTCTAATGTTTCCATTATGATCGGCCTTTTGAGCAGTTACTGGTTTCTACGGAGTTCTAGCAAGATCTTCCATCCCTCACCGCAACTATCTAGTTGGAAGTATTCCTCCACCAACTGTTCCATTATGTCTATGCCAAAGAGAGAGTGATCTTCGGTGGGGTGCTTCATGGCTTCAAAAATGTTGAACTGCACCAACGTATCACCGAATTCCATCGAGAGCGTTCCGGCATGTTCCACGATGAGGCCGCAGGGAATCCCAGAAGACTGCATAAAGATGAAGGCATTTCCATTCTCTCTGGACGGAGCTGCAAAGGACTGGCTATATCTGCAGCCAGCACTCTTCAACACTTGGGGAGATATGAAACGAACCTTCCTAGAAAAATTCTTTCCAGCTTCTATGACTACGACCATCAGGAAGGAAATATGTGGGATAAGGCAGCATACAGGAGAGACTCTGCACGAATATTGGGAGCGCTTCAACAAGCTTTGTGCCACCTGTCCCCATCACCAGATCAGCGAACAGTTGCTGATCTAGTACTTTTACGAAGGACTATCAATGATGGACAGGAGCATGATTGATGCCGCCAGTGGAGGAGCATTAATGGACAAAACACCAAGTAGCAAGAAGGCATCTGATCTCGAACATGGCGAGCAACACTCAACAATTTGGGATCGGAGGGGCTGAATCCATCTCGGCCAAGAACGAAATCGGTGCAGCCTCCAACCAAAGGATGGAGAACCAGGCTAACCAAATTGACATCTCTCGTGAGACAACCGGCTGTTAGTCAACATCACCCAGCCATGGCAGCAAAGGTCTGTGGCATATGTACTTCAATGGAGCATCCAACTGATCTGTGCCCCACTCTCCAAGAGACCGAGCCTGGCCAAACAGAAAGTGTTGGAGCCGTAGGAGGATTCCAAAGACGGAAGCAGCCATACCAGAACCGGCAGTTCGATAATCAACCATATGGGAGACAACCATTTCGGCCTAGCCCACAACAAGGACCATATGCAGCTCAAAGAGCCGAAACCATGCCAAATGTACCCTATGGAGTGGCTGGTTACCAGCAGCCGAGTCCGCAATACCCAGCACCATCCTTCCCACCACACCAACAGAGAACTCCTACCCAAGGCAATTCTCCATCACTAGAAGACTTAATGAAGCAGCTGGCAACAAGCAATTTAAAATTTCAACAGTCAGTAAGTTCCAACAACCTACAATTCCAACAGAATATGACCGCCACCATCCAGGACCTCAAGATGCAGATAGGACAGCTAGCAAATACGGTGGCGAGTTACTGATCCAGTTAGGATCAAGCAACCTTCCCTCCCAACCCATTCCGAATCCGAGAGGAATGCCAATGCAGTAATACTCGAAGCGGCAAAGAATTACCTCAGCCTGCAAAAGATCGGTACTGCAGCCAACCGAAGCCGACACGAAGCAATGGCCGACCCACCGTCTCACCCACAGACAAACTGTCCCATTGTCGCTCCCATCCCTTGACCATCTCGGCACGAAAACCAGATTCTGATGACGAGCTGCTGAAGATGTTTTAAGGTGGAAATCAACATTCCGCTTCTCGATGCGATCAAGCAAATTCCGAAGTACGCAAAATTCCTTAAGGAATTATGCGTACACAAAAGAAGAAAAATGAAGGGGAATCGAGAACTTGGAGGTGTGGTCTCAAGCTTAACTAGGAGGCATCCCACTACAGGGATTTCACAGGTCCTACCAAAGAAGTGCCGAGACCCCGGTATCTTCTCGGTCCCATGCACTATCGGTGATTGCACATTCGCTGATGCTATGCTGGACCTGGGAGCGTCAATCAACGTCATGCCCGCATCAACTTATAGGTCCCTCAATTTCGAGATCCTGAACCTACAGGATGACCATACAGCTTGCTAATAAAGCATCATGCAACCCTTGGGGAGTTCTCGAAGATGTCCTCGTCCCAGGTGAATGAACTAATATTTCCAGTGATTTCTATGTGCTTGACATGGAGGACCTAAGCATCCTAAAAGGATCAACATTGATACTTTGGGGAGACCATTTCTAATGACGGCAAGGGCCGAAGATCGACGCATACATGCCTAACACTCTCTATGGAATTCGGTGACACATTGGTGCAGTTCAACATTTTGAAGCCATGAAGCACCCCACCGAAGATCACTCTCTTTTGGCATAGACATAATGGAACAGTTGGTGGAGGAATACTTCCAACTAGGCAGTTGCAGTGAGGGAATGGAAGATCTTGCTAGAACTGCCGGCCAGTGCCGCTCCAAGGCCAACCATAATGGAGTGCTAAAACCCCGGACTGAGGATGATCACAAAGGACGTCAAAGAATTTGGCATTTGAAAAAGAACTAACCAGGTTAATAAACCAAGTCTGCTATCCTGACCCCTCAGAGAATGAGAATAGTGCAGAGGTAAAAGTTGTCGAGACTACGAAGCCTCTACCTGCACAATTGGCAACAATATTCACGGCCGAAGTGAAGTCGGCCAAAGAAGGCCGAGTCAATGCAAGTTCAAAAGTCAACTCGGCCGACGAGTCAAACACACAAGCCGACACACTAACCGAAACCATCTCGGCTAGTAAGGACCAGACTCGAGCCAAGAAGCTCATTGCCCCACCCGGATCCAAGATCGAAGCTACAGTGGAACCGGCCGACCTCAATCCGAGCCGGCCGGCAAAGACAAGGCCGAGGCCGTGACGGTAGCCCTAATGCCGAGTCTAGAACAAGCCGGCCAGACAGATCCGAGAGTCGTAACTCAGGAATCTCTAGTTCCATCTCCACCACCCACAGAGCTGAAACCATTGCCTAGCCACCTCAAATATGCCTTTTTGGACAGTGAACAGCAGCTCCCGGTCATCATTGCAAGTAACCTCCTCTTAGTGCAAGAAGACAAGCTGCTGGAAGTCCTTAGGCAACACAAAAAGGCAATTGGGTGGAAACTTTCTGACCTTCCAAGTATTAACCCCTCCATATGCATGCACAGAATATTAATGGAGGAGGATATTAAGCCCATAAGGCAACAAAGAACGGCTGAATCCTACCATTCTAGATGTGGTCAAGAAAGAAGTCACGGCTGCTTGCTGCAGGCATCATCTACCCTATCTCGGACAGCCAATGGGTAAGTCCTGTGCAAGTAGTGCCAAAGAAATCTGAATGACCGTTATGAAAAACCAACAAGATGAGTTGGTACCTACACGTTCAGAACAGCTGGCGGGTGTGTAAAGATTACTGAAGACTCAATCAGGCAACCCGCAAGGATCACTTTCCTTTGCCTTTTATTGACCAAATGTTAGAAAAAATAGCAGGAAATCCCATTACTGTTTTCTGGATGGATTCTCGGGATACATGCAAATACACATAAGCACCGAGGATCAACATAAGACCACTTTCACATGCCCGTTTGGCACTTTTGCATACACCCGCATGCCATTCGGCCTGTGCAATGCGCCGAGTACATTCCAACGTTGCATGATGAGCATCTTCTCGGATTTGCTACAGGATTGCATGGAGGTGTTTATGGATGACTTCACGGTGTATGCAGAATCATTCGACGCATGCCTGAACAACCTGTCCAAGGTGTTGAAGAGATGCATGGACACGAACCTGGTTCTCAACTTCGAAAAATGCCATTTCATGGTGACTGAGGGAATAGTGTTGGGACACCTGGTCTCCAACAGAGGCATCGAAGTGGACAAGGCGAAAATAGACATAGTCACGTCCCTTCCAAACCCCGCTTCTGTGCGGGAAGTTCGCTCATTTTTGGGACATGCAGGTTTTTATAGAAGGTTCATCAAAGACTTCAGCAAAATAGCGCTGCCTCTATCCCAACTTCTTCAGAAGGATGTGGACTTCAACTTTGACCAGCCCTGCATTGAGGCATTTCAGAGCTGAAGAACAAACTCACATCCGCACCTATCCCGCAAGCACCAGACTGGGACCTGCCATTTGAGCTCATGTGCGACGATCCAATTAAAGACTAGGAGCTGTTCTCGGCCAAAGAGCGAGTCGGCCAACCAGTCCACGTTATTGCGTATGCGCCTAGAACCATGGACTCAGCCCAGCAAAATTACACGACGACCGAGAAGGAACTCCCGGCAATTGTGTTTGCCCTGATAAGTTTCGCTCCCTACCTTCTCGGCTCTAAGATAGTCGTGTTCTCGATCACTCAGCTCTCAAGTACTTGTTGAAGAAGCCGGATGCCAAGCCGAGACTAATCCGTGGATGCTTCTTCTCAAGAATTCGACCTGGATATCAGAGATAAGAAAGGTGCTGAGAATTCTGTAGCGGACCACCTCAGCAGGATTGAAAGAGAAGGCGAACAATTGCCTATCCGAGACGAGTTCCCTGACGAGCAACTCCTGCACCTCAAGACGGCTACACCATGGTTTGCAGACATTTGTAATTTCGTGGCAACATCTCAATTTCCACCTGAGGCATCCCGAACTTACAAAGAGAAGATCAGAAGTGATGCTAAGCACTACGTATGGGATGACCCCTATCTATGGAGATTATGCAAAGTGATAAGATCATCCGTAGGTGCATTCCCCGATGCCGAGATCAAGTCGGTCCTCCACTTCGCCATTCGGCCCCTAGAGGAGGCCACTACGGCTCATCTCGGACTGCCAGGAAAGTGCTTGATTGTGGCCTTTATTGGCCTTCTATTTTTAGAGACGCCATCAATTGTCTCCTCTGCGACAGATGTCGAAAAGCAGGAATGGCCTTGAACCAAAGACATGAAATGCCCCAACAACCCATCCTGTTTTGTGAAGTCTTTGACGTCACGGGGTATCGATTTTATGGGGCCATTCCCAATCTCCAATGGATATTCATACATCCTGCTTGCCGTCAATTATGTATCAAGATGGGTGGAAGCCATTCCCACCAGAACCAATGATGCCAAGGTAGTAGTGGACTTTCTTAAGTCCAATATTTTCTGCAGGTTCGGTGTCCCAAAAAGCGCCATCATCGACCAAGGGAGTCACTTCGCAAATGAGCCATGGCCTCCCTTCTTCAAAAAAATATGGGTAGCACACGGGATAGCTACAGCATATCACCCTGCACAAATGGGCAAGCTGAAGTGTTTAACAGGGAAATCAAGCACACTCTGCAAAAGATGACCAATCCCAGCAGGAAGGACTGGAGTAGACTCCTTGAGGATGCTCTATGGGCTCACAGGACTGCATATCGAACACCACTAGGGATGTCTCCCTATCGAATTGTGTTCGGGAAAGCCTGTCACCTTCCTGTGGAGCTCGAGCATAAAGCTTACTGGGCAGTTAAGCAATGCAACATGGCTTATGACCAAGCAGGAGAGCATAGGAAGTTCCAACTTCAAGAATTAGATGAACTTCGCATGGAAGCCTATGAAAACGCCAGGATCTACAAGCAGAAAGTAAAAAAGTTCCACGACCAACATATCCTGAGGAAAGATCTCCAGATTGGCCAAAAAGTGTTGCTATTCAATTCCAGATTAAAACTCATAGCAGGTAAGCTTCGCTCCAGATGGGATGGACCTTTGTTATTATCGACATATTTCCCCACCTGCAAAGTGCAGCTAAGAGAAGAACAGACCAACCGCACCTTTCAGGTCAATGGGCACCAAGTCAAACCTTTCCTCGAAGGTCCAGCACCAATGGGAGAGAACACAGAGAACATTTCATTGGTGGAGCCGACTCCACCAGATCGCAGTGCCTAGGCCGACTTGGCCTACCCCTCCTATCTAAGCATTGAGGGCAATGCCGAGATTAAGTGGGGGGGGGGGGGGTTCTGTCCATTTTGGAACTGATCATTCACGTCATATCAGCCCTTCTCTTCTCTAACTTTTTCCCTCTAACTTTTCCATTTCGTTTCTTACATATCTGACATACCATTTTAAGTCTCATTAGTATTTTTTCTGTTTAAGTTTGTGTTTAATAAAAGAGTCCCACTGCCGAGTCTGCCACTGCCGGAATGACCTTATCCTAGCAGAATTACATGTCCAAAAGAAGAGAGGAAAGTCCTTGCTGAGTCCGAGAGTCTGGCGAGCCAGTAGAAGGAATCTCTTCATTCCCGAGCAAAAGCTGCTCTACCTGAAGGGAACCAAACCTCTGGGTCCTAAGTGCTAAATGGTGAAAATGGGAAGAGGGAGCCTTCAGAGTGAAGGAACAGAATTAGCCAGCGTGAGAATTTGAGCCTTGCAATAGAGACGGCTTACACTCTGCCATCTCCCTTCTTTCTGAGTGATTTTTGCAAGCATGTTAATTGTGTGTGCTGAATTTTGCCTTAACTCTCTGGATACAACTGTTTTACACATGCAGGAATGAAATGATCTAGGCCATATTTCTTATGAGCCCAGAGCCAAATAAGCTGTCCAAAAACAAGCTGACCCTTGTCACCCCTTTTGAGCCTAAATTGACCACTTTTCTTGCAGCTCACCACAAGCCGAGGCCAGAAAAACCATTCTTACCTCACCCTAGAGAAGCCGAGGAGCCGTGGAATCGTCTTGGGAGTGAGTTAGAATCAAGTGTGGGGGAAGTCTAGGGAGCTGAAGTCGACCAAAAAAAAGCAGCTGAAGGTTCAGAAGAAGAAAAGAAAGAAAGAAGGAAATGGAATGAAAGAAAAGAAAAGAAAGTCCATAAAAATAGAAAACAGGCAGCTAGAATGAATGAGCTGAAATAAACAAGATCAGCAAGCTGCATGAGTAAAAGAAAGAAAGAATGAAAAACAGCGAGTAAATAAAGAGCAAAGGAGACCACAGCAACCGGGACCGCCCTCATACTGGTTACACTCACTCCCCATTGCTCCTCTCCTCCCCGTGGGTCCTGAAGCTAGTTTTCTTACATCTATTCGACCCATAACCTCAACCTCGCTACAAGCCAGAAAAGTCCTAGTGATCATAACTGCTGTGTTTTGTAGGTGTAAGAGGAGAGCTCGGTCAAGATATGGTGATACCAATCCCATGCAATGCTGAGTGTAAACACAACCCAGACACTTGAGAGAAGCGAGAAAATTGAGCACATGAGTAAAAGTTCTATCACTCTGGGGGCACCCTTTCACAATTGGAAACCATGAAGGCCCCTAAGAACCAAAGGAAGTAGCTCCCTGACTGCATGAGCGCTTTGAACCGGGATGAAGAGAGGCCGACTCTGTAGAGTCAGCTTAAGGAAATCAAACGGGAAATTCTCTCCCTAAAGTCACCCTTAAATTGAGTCATATGTTTTGCCCAGGAGTGCAAAAGGCTAAGTGTGGGGGTTTGATGGGTCATAAAATGCACATCCTAAGTGGACCTAAGAAGGGCACCATTGAACAACTCACGAGCTTAAAAGATGACTGTTAGCTAAGATCCAGATTAATGGCCTAAACTTGAAGTAAAACACAATCTGTGCTTAATCAAGATTTTTAGCTAACCATCTCCTCATTGCAGGTTCAGCCAAACTTAGCCCGCCATCGGAAGCCCAGGCCGAGAGCCTCTCGGCCAGGCCGGGACTCAACTTATGCAGAGAGCCCAATCAGGCAGGTCTAGGTGGAACTCCACGTTAGCAATCAGAAACACCGTGGATCTAGCTCAGCTTCACGTCACTACCTGGAGTAGCTTGCAACGCAAGTCAAAGCAAAGGGTAGAGTAGGAATTGTTCATGTAATTCTGTTAGCATCGTTAGCTGTGCCCACTCATGTATAAATAGATAGAACTCTGAACAAATAAGGGGCTTTTTGGCATTCAAGCTTTTTCCGCGTTCATAATTCTCTTCTCCTCCGCCCACGGTGGTACACAGAGCTGTTAATGGCGTTTCTCTCGATTGAGGAAATGCAGGCTGAGAACTGAGAGGCCGAAGGTTATCAGAGGAGACCGATTGGAGCACCAACGCACTCTGGTGGACCTGAACCTCAGCGTCTTAGCTAGTTGAGGTAAATCATCGCCGTCGTCCATGGCGATCGTCGTTGAAGATGGAATCATCGAATCCAGGCCCTGTGTTTGTATTTTGCTTTCAATATTATGAGCATTTTCTGAATTCTGAACTCCATTGCATTCCTGAAATCTAAGTTCAATTACTGTGTTGCGATTGCACCTGGTGACGGAACAATGCTAAACTAAGCCGATTGGAACTGGTTTAGCTAATTCAGTAGGTAATCACTTAACGATTGTTGATTGAGAATCTAAAATCAGCTTGAACTTAATCTCTGCCAACTGATGAGGTGGCGATTGTGTAATTCCTCGGTATGGTAAGGGACGAACCTTTGGCGATTGCCATAAGAACACTGGAGGCTGATGAGGATTGTAATTGGAATGACCGAACCAGAAAGAACTTGATTATTGGAACTAAAACATGAACACAGTAACAGTAATAGCGTTAGGAGTAGCGTAATTGCATTTTGATTATAGTTAACTTCTGTTTGATTCCAATTGCATTTGAACCCCCCTTGTTTACTGCTTTCTAAGTCTGAGACAGAGACAGTCCATCTCTGTAGCGTCTGTCTGCATTCAACCGAGACCAAGCCGGATCGTCTCTGTTGAGATCGACTCGGTTCAGTCTCTGTTGAGAGCAACTCGGCCATTGCCGAGACGAGTCGGTATCTTACACTTAGATTCAACTACTGTTCGCACCACACCAATTCACAACTGAACACATTGTGTCCTTGAGAAGAATGACCTAGGGTTAGCTATACTATAGTTAGCTTTAGTTATTTTATAAGCGCGTAAAACGACTGTAAAAACGCACATCATCAAGTAGCACTGACCCATTGTATATTTTTGATCCAGAAATAGAACTAACTTTACGTAGATTGCAAAAAATTAGAAATACCACAGTAAATATCGATAGTAGTGTAAATTCTGCCACTAACTTTGACCAATTTTCTACTAACAATTTTATTAATAGTATTAACGATTTCACAGAGCCAGGGTAGATGGAAAACCACGACAGGACGTTGAAAGAGCTAGCCACTCCAGATCTGGTGTACCAACCATGGTGTATTCAGTATCCACAACTGGAGCCAGCTCAAACATATGAATTGAAGTCTGGTTTGATACACTTGTTGCTTAAATTTCACGGTCTTACAGGAGAAGACCCCCACAAGCATCTTAAAGAATTCCACGTGGTTTGTTCCACGATGAGGCCACAGGGAATCCCAGAAGATTATATCAAGATGAAGGACTGGCTATATCTACAGCCAGCACTCTTCAACACCTGGGGAGATATGAAACGTACCTTCCTAGAAAAAAATTTCCCAGCTTCTAGGACTGGAACCATTAGGAAAGAAATCTGTGGGATAAGGCAGGATACAGGAGAGACTCTGCACGAATATTGGGAGCTCTTTAACAAGCTATGTGCCACCTGTCCCTATCATCAGATCAACGAACAACTGTTGATCCAATACTTCTACGAAGGATTATCAATGATGGACAGGAGTATGATCGATGCAGCTAGTGAAGGAGCATTAATGGACAAAACACCAGTAGCATCAAGGCATTTGATCTCGAACATGGCGAGCAACACTCAACAATTTGGGATAAGATGGCCAAATCCGTCTCGGCTAGTGAATGAAATCGGCACAGCCTCCAACCAAAGGTTGGAGAACCAGCTGACCGAACTGACATCCCTAGTAAGACAACTGGCTGTTAGTCAACATCATCCAGCCATGGCAGCAAAAGTCTGTGGCATATGTACTTTAGTGGAACATCCAACTGACCTGTACCCCACTCTTCAAGAGACCGAGTCTGGCCAACCCGAAAGTGTTGGAGCCGTAGGAAGATTCCACTATGGGAACCAAACCTATCAGAACCGACAATTCGATAATCAACCATATGGGAAACAACCATTTCGGCCAAACCCACAACCAGGACCATACGTAGCTCAAAGAGCCGAATACATGCCGAATGCACCCTATGGAGCAACTGGTTATGAGCAGTTGAGTCCATAATACACAACACCATCCTTCCCACCACAGCAACAAAGAACTCCTACTCAAGGCAATTCACCATCACTAGAAGATTTAATGAAGCAGTTGGCAATGAGTAACTTGGAATTTCAACAATCAGTAAGTTCCAGCAATCTACAATTCCAGCAAAATATGACCGCTACCATCCAGGATCTCAAGATGCAAATAGGACAGCTAGCAAATACTATGAGTGAGTTACAGTCAGCCGACTCAAGCAACCTTCCCTTTCAATCCATTCTGAACCCGAGAGGGAATGCTAATGCAGTGACACTGAGAAGTGGTAAGGAATTACCCCAGCCTGAGCAGCATCAGGAGCGGCAACCAGCCGAAACCAACTCTGAAGCATCAGCCGACTCACAGTCTCATCTAGAGACAGCTGTCCCATTACCGTTTCCATCGTGGACTGTCTCGGCAAAGAAACCACATTCTGATGACGAGCTGCTGAAGATGTTTCGGAAGGTGGAAATCAACATTCCACTTCTCGATGTGATTAAGCAAATTCCAAAGTATGCAAAATTCCTCAAGGAATTATGCGTACACAAAAGAAGGAAGATGAAGGGAAGTCGAGAACTTGGAGGCGTAGTCTCAAGCTTAACCAGAAATAACCCCACTGTAGGAATCTCACAAGTCTTGCCAAAGAAGTGCTGAGACCCCGGTATATTCTCGGTCCTATGCACTAATTGTGATTGCACATTTGCTGATGCTATGCTGTACCTGGGAGTGTCAATCAACGTCATGCCTGCATCAACTTATAGGTCCCTCAATTTCTTAGATCTGGAACCCATGGGGATGACCATTCAGCTTGCTAACAGAAGTATCGTGCAACCCCTGGGAGTTCTCAAAGATGTCCTCGTCCAAGTGAACGAGCTAATATTTCTAGCTGATTTTTATGTGCTTGACATGGAGGACGAGCCATTAGGGAAAGGATCAACCTTGATACTAGGGAGGCCATTTCTAATGACAGCAAGGACGAAGTTTGACGTGCATGCCGGAACACTCTCCATGGAATTCGGTGACACGTTGGTGCAGTTCAATATTTTTGAAGCCATGAAGCACCCCACCGAAGACCACGCCCTCTTTGGCATAGATATAATGGAAGAGCTAGTGGAGGAATACTTCCACCTAGACAGTTGCAGCGAGGGAATGGAAGATCTTGCTGGAACTGCTGAAGCTAGTAGCTGCTCAAAGGCCGACCATGACGAAGTACTAGAACCCCAAGAATCTAAGGATGATCATAGCGACGTCAGTGACTTGGCATTGAAAAAGAACTAATTGAGTTGATAAACCAAGTCTGCTACACTAAAACCTCAGAGAGCTGGAGTCGGCCAACCAGTACATGTCATTGTGTATGCGTCCAGAACCATGGACTCGACCCAGCAAAACTACACGACAACTGAGAAGGAGCTTTTGGCAATTGTATTTGCCTTAGATAAGTTTCGCTCTTACCTTCTTGGCTCCAAGATAGTCGTGTTCTCTGATCATGCTACTCTAAGATACTTGCTGAAAAAGCCGGACTCCAAGCCGAGACTGATCTGGTGGATGTTTCTTCTCCACGAATTCGACTTAAAGATCAGAGATAAGAAAGGTGCTGAAAATTCTATAGCAGATCACCTGAGTAGGATTGAAAATGAAAGTGAACCAATGCCGATCTGAGATGAATTCCTTGATGAGCAACTCTTGCACATCAAGACAACTACACCATGGTTTGCCGACATCTGCAACTTCGTGGCAACATCTCAATACCCACCGGAAGCATCTCGGCCCTACAAGGAGAAAATTAGAAATTATGCCAAATATTATGTATGGGATGACCCTACCTATGGAGACTATGCAGTGATAAGATTATCCGTAGGTGCATTCTTGACACAGAGATCCATTCGGCCCTCCAATTCTGCCATTCGCCCCCTGGAGGAGGGCATTACAGATCATCTCGAACTACTTGGAAAGTTTTGGACTGTGGCCTTTATTGGCCATCTATTTTTCGAGACGCGCATCAATTCGTCTCCACCTGCGAAAAAGGCCAAAAAGCAGGGATGGCCTTGAACCAAAGACATGAAATGCTCCAACAGCCTATTCTGTTCTGCGAAGTCTTTGACGTTTGGGGTATAGATTTCATGGGCCCATTCCCAGTCTCTAATGGTTACTCATACATCCTGCTTACCGTTGATTATGTATCAAGATGGGTAGAAGCCATTCCCACCAGAACCAATCATGCCAAGGTAGTAGTGGACTTTCTTAAGTCCAATATTTTTGCAGGTTCGGTTGTACCAAAAGTGCTCATCAGTGACCAAGGAAGTCACTTCTGCAACAGAGCCATGGCCTCCCTTCTCCAGAAATATGGGGTGGCGCACAGAATAGCCATAGCATACCACCCCCAAACAAATGGGCAAGCTGAGGTGTTTAACAGGGAAATCAAGCATATACTACAAAAGATGACAAATCTCAGCAGGAAGGATTGGAGCAAACTCCTCGAGGATCACAGAACTGCATACCGAACACCGCTAGGGATGTCTCCCTACCGGATTGTTTTTGGGAAAGCCTGCCACCTCCCTATGGAGCTAGAGCACAAAGCTCACTGGGCAATCAAGCAATGAAACATGGCCTATGACCAGGCGGGAGAGCATAGGAAATTCCAACTTTAAGAATTAGACGAACTTCGCATGGAAGCCTATGAGAATGCCAGGATCTACAAGCAAAAGCTAAAAAAATTCCATGACCAAAAGATCCTGAGAAAAGATCTCCATATTGGCCAAAAAGTGCTGCTCTTCAACTCCAGATTAAAGCTCATAGCAGGTAAGCTTAGCTCCAGATGGGATGGACCTTTTGTTATCACTAACATATTTCCCCATGGTGTAGTGCAACTCAAGGAAGAACGTACCAATCGCACCTTTCAAGTCAACGGGCACCAAGTCAAACCCTTCCTCGAAGGTCCAGCACCAACTGGAGAAAACACGGAGAACATCTCCTTGGTGGAGCCGACTCTACTAGATGGCACAGCCTAAGCCAACTCGGCCAACCCCTTCACATTGAGGACAATGCCGAAATTAAGTATGTGTGTGTGTGGGGGGAGGGGGGTTTCTGTCCATCTAGGACTAATCATTCACATCATATCTACCCTTTTCTTCTTCCCTAACTTTTTCATTTTCTCTAACTTTTTTATTTCATTTCTTACATATCTGATATACTATTTTAAGTCTCATTAGTATTTTTGCTGCTTAAGTCTGTATTTAATAAAAGAGTCTCCACTACCGAGTCTGCCACAACCAGAATGGTCTTAGCTTAGCAGAATTACGTGTCCAAAAAGAAGAGAGAAAATTCTTTGTTGAATCTGAGAGTCTGACGAGCCAGCAAAAGCAATCTCTTCATTCATGAGCAGAAGCTGCCTCTGCCTGAAGGGAACCAAACCTCTGAGTCCTAAGCGGTAAGTGGGGAAAATGGGAAGAGGGAACCTTCAGAGTGAAGGAACAAAATCAGCCAGTGTGAGAATTTGAGCCTTGCAATAGTGATGGCTTACACTCTCACCATCTCCCTTCTTTTTGAGTGATTCTTCCAAGCATGTTAATTGTGTGTGCTGTATTTTTCCTTAACTCTCTGGATACAATTGTTTTACTCATGCAAGAATTACATGATCTAGGGAATATTTCTTATGAGCTCAAAGTCGAATAAGCTGTCCAAAAACAAGTTGACCCTTGTCACCCCCTTTGAGCCTAAATTGACCACTTTTTCTTGCAGCTCACTACAAGCCGGGACTAGAAAAACCATTTGTACCTCACCCTCGGGAAGCCGAGGAGCCGTGGCATCGTCTTGGGAGTGAGTCAGAATCAAGTGTGGGGGAAGTTCAGGGAGCAGAATTCAAAAGGTTCAGAAAAAAAAAGAAGAACAAAAAAAAAAAGAAGAAGGCTCTGTATAATGGAAAAGGAAATTGAATGAAAGAAAGGAAAAGAAAGAAAATAAAGGAAAGAAAGTACATATAAGCAGAAAACATGCAGCGGAAATAAATAAGCTGAACTAAACAAAATCAGCAAGCTGCATGAGAGAAAAAAAAAAGAGAGAGAAGAAATATAAAAAGAGCGAGTGGATAAAGATGGAAGGAGACCACAGCAACTGGGTTTGTCCTTATACTGATAAAACTCACTCCCCATCGCTCCTCTCCTCCCTGCGGGTCCTGAAGCTAGTTTGCCTATATTCTATTTTACCCGTAACCTCAACCTCGCTACAAGCCAGAAAAGTCCTAGTGATCATGACTATTGTGTTTACAGGAGTGAGACGAGAGCTCTGTCAAGTTATGGTGGCACCAATTCCATGCAATGCTGAGTGTAAACACAATCCAGGCACTTGAGAGAAGCAAGAAAATTGAGACCATGAGTAAAAGTTCTACCACTCTAGGGGCACTCCTTCCCAAGTGGAAACCATGAAGGCCCCTAAGAACCAAAGGAAGTAGCTCCTTGATTGCACGAGCGCTTTGAATCGGGATGAAGAGAGGCTGACTCTGTACAGTCAGCTTAAGGAAATAAAACAGAAGAATCCCTCACTGAAATCACCCTTGTTTAAGTCTTATATTTTGCTCAGGAGTGCAAAAGGCTAAGTGTTGGGGTTTCATGAGTCATAAAATATACATCTTAATTGGACCTAAGAAGAGTGCCATTGAGCAACCCATGAACTTAAAAGATAACTGTTAGCTAAGATCCAGATTAATGGCCTAAAATTAGAGTAAAACACAATCTGTGTTTATTCAAGGTTTTTAGCTAACTATCTCTTCATTGCAGGTCCAGCCAAGCTCAGCCCACCACTAGAAGCCCAAGCCGAGAGCCTCTCGGCCAGGCCGAGTATCAGCCCATGCAAGCCAACAGTTCAAACCAGGTAGATCCAGGTGGTGCTCCATGTCAACAACCCATAGCCACCTCGGTTCCAGCTCAAGCGCCATATCATCTCCTGGGTAGCTTGCAACACAAGTCACAGCAAGGGTAGAATAGGAATTGTACATGTAATTCTGTTAGCTTTGTTAGCTGTGTCCACCCCTGTATAAATAGATAGAACTCTGAACAATTAGGGGTCTTTTGCATTCATATTTTCCCGCGTCCATTATCTACATTCTCTCTCGTTTTTCATCTTCTCCGCTCACGGTGGTACACGATGCTGTTAATGGCGTTTCTCTCGATTGAGGAATGCAGGCTAGGAACTAATAAGCCAAAGGTTACCAGAGGAGACTGAGTGGAGCACCAACACACTCTGGTGGACTTGAACCTTAGCGTCCCAACTAGCAGATGTGAATCATCGCCGTCATCCATGGCGATCGTCATGGAGGATGGAATCATCGAATCCAGGCCCTGTGTTTGTATTCTATTTTCTGTTAATCAATTACTTTCTATATTGCTTATCTCTGTTCTCTTCCTCTCCTTTAATTCATGATTTAATCCGTGATTGCAATTGAATTGTGAATAATGTTAAGCTAAGCCGATTGGAACTGGTTTAACTAATTCAGTAGGTAATCATTTAACGATTGTTAATTGAGAACCTAAAATTAGCTTTAAACATAATCCCTACCAACTAATGAGGTAGTGATTGCATAATTCCTCGGTATGGCAATGGATGAACCTTTGGCGATTGCCTTAAGATTACCCAAGGCTGATATGGACTGAGAACTGGAGTGTGGAATGTGGAATGGACTTGGACTAACAGGACTGAACATGAACACAGTTATATAATAATAATAATAATAGGAACCCAATAGCAGGAGTATATGTTTACTGCATTCGTAGCCTAGTTTACTTGTTGCTTTACTTACGTTCAAACCCCCCTGCTTACTATTTTTCAGTCTGAGACAGAGATAATCCATCTCTGTAGCGTCTGTCTGCACTCAGCCGAGACCAAGCCAGATTGTCTCTGCCGAGATCATCTCGGCTCAGTCTCTATCGAGAGCAACTCGGCAAGTGCCAAGTGAGTCAGTACCTTGAACCTAGATTTTGCTTCCGTCTACTATACATTGAAACACATTTAAAATGCACTGTGTCCTTGAGAAGAATGACCTAGGGTTGACTATACTACAGTTAGCTTTAGTTATTTGATAAGGAGTTTAAGACGACGGAAAAACTTGTTTATCAGGGGGTCTGATGAGTCATGTTTTATACACCTTGCATGGACTTAAGAAGGGTGTTTCCGAGGGCAATTAGTACTTAAGGATTAAGTCTTAGTTGAGATTCATATTATGGACCTAGAAATGTAGAAATCATAAATTTGTGTTAATTTGAAGGACTTAGCTAATAAAAAGTCTCGTTCCTTTCTTTTGTAGGATAAGCTGAATTAATCTTGGCCTAGGAGAGTCATCCTGGCCAATTGACTCCTTCTCGGCCGGCCGACTCAATGGTCCAGCAGCCTATGAAGAAACAGCCCAGCAGCACAATAAGGAGCGGCCAAACTGTGTCATCCACATCAGCAATCCAGCGTAGAAGCCATCTCAACTCCAGCTCAGTTGTCATGTCACTCTTGGAAAATCTACCACGTCAGTCTAAAGAATCTTCACAAGGGTAGAATAGGCAATTCAATCGTAATTTTGTTAGGAGTCGTTAGAGTAACAGCTCACAGCTCGTGTATATATGGGAGGAGCTATGCACTTTTTTGGGGTCTGAATTGCATATTGTCCATTTCAATTATATTGATTCTGTCACTCCAATTCTCACATCTATGGTGGCACACGGTGCTTTCAATGGTACTTCTCTCGATTGAGGAAGCTTAGGTCAGAAACTGAGAAGCCAAAGATTGTTAGAGGGGACCGCTTGGACTTCCAACGCACTCTGGTGGATTCGATCCTCAACGTTCTGTCTAACGGAGGTGAACCAACACCATTCTTCGATGGTGATTGTTGTAGAAGGTGGAGTCACTAAATTCAGATCCTATGTTTGTATTCCGTTTTCAATAATATGAGTGTTTTCTGATTCTGATTTCTATCATTCCTATAATTTAATTCCCTATCTGCATTGCGATTGCACAAAGTGTGGTGAACAATGTTGAACTAAATTGATCAGAACTAGTTTAACTAATTTAGTAGGTAATCAACTAGAGAACCTAATTGATAACCTAAAATCAACTCTGAGCCTAATCCTTATCAACTGATGAGGTAGCAATTGTGTAAATCCTTGGAATGGCAGTGGACAAACATTTGACGATCGTAGTAGTAGTAAAGTAGCTTAGTTTAATTGCATTTACGCTCTTAGTTTACTTCCTGTCTTTCACTATTCACATTTCAACCCCCCTATTTCCTGAATTTTAGTCCAAACCAGAGTTAGTTCGACTCTATTGCGTCTGTCAGCACTTAGCCGAGACCGTGTTGGATAAGTCTCTACTGAGACCATATCAGACCAGTCTCTATCGAGAGCGACTCGGCCTCCAACCGAGAGTGGGTCTACATTCTACACTTGAGTTCTGCGTCGCTTAGTTTCACATTGAAGTCACATTTGAACACATTGTGTCCTTGAGAAAATTCGACCTAGGGTTGACTATGCTATAGTTAGCTTTAGTTTATTTGATGCATATTGAGACGACTAAAAATACGCTTATCAAATTGGTGCCATTGCCGGGGACACAAGTTTTTTTGCGTCTTTGTGTGCCAAACCTGAGTCAAGCTAAATTTTGAGTCTATAGATTGTGGTGTCAGTTGAGTCATACAGTCTAGAAGTCTGTCTGTTTTAATTTGGATCCTGTAATAATATAGCATGCTAAGTTGACATTAATTTTTGCCTTTACTTTTCTTTTTTCAACTGGTTTTCGTTTCTGATAACTAGCTTTGTTTTTGTTTTTTTTTTTTTGCTTTGAATAATTGACTATAACCTTTTTGCACAATTTTTTTTACAATGCATGACTAGGAGTAACATTGACCCTTTGTATGATTTAGATCCTGAGATAAAATTAACTTTGTGTAGGTTAAGAAAACCTAGAAATATAGTAGTGAGTAACACTAGTAAGTCTGATTCTGTTTCTAGTTCTGACAATAACAATTTTGCTACTAACGATTCTAATTTTGTTGAATACAATAGCACTAACATTCTTGCAGAGTCTGAACAGATGGAGAATAAGGATAGAACATTGAAGGAGCTAGCTACACTAGACGTGGTGTATCAACCTTGGTGTATTCAGTATCCACAACTGGAACCAGCCCAATCATATGAACTAAAGTCTGGTTTTATACACTTGTTCCCCAAATTTCATGGTCTTGCTGGAGAAGACCCCCACAAACATCTAAAAGAATTCCATGTAGTGTGTTCCACAATGAGGCCGTAGGGGATACAAGAGGACTACATCAAAATGAAGGCATTCTCATTCTCCTTGGATGGAGTAGTGAAGGACTAGCTGTATCTTCAGCCTATTCTTTTCAACACCTAGGGAGATATGAAGTGCATGTCCTTGGAGAAGTTCTTTCTGCCATCCAAAATCGTGACCATCAGGAAGGAAATCTGTGGGATAAGGAAACAATTGGGAGAAACTCTACACAAGTACTGGGAAAGATTCAACAAATTGTGTACCACTTGTCCACATCACCAGATCAGTAAACAATTGTTGATCTAGTATTTTTATGAAGGTCTATCGAGACCATATCAGACCAGTCTTTCTCGAGAGTGACTCGGCCTCCAACCGAGAGTGAGTTTACATTCTACACTTGAGTTCTACGTCGCTTAGTTTTCACATTAAAGTCACATTTGAACACACTGTGTCCTTGAGAAAATTCGACCTTGGATTGACTATATTATAGGTTGTGTGATTTCTTTTCACTATCTTCGATGTTTGATGCATTTGAATAAATTATTGCGTGATTTCTTTCTATGTGGAAGCATGTACAAGATAACTTAGAAAAAAATTGTTCGAAAAGTTTTGGGATGAAATTTGCTAGAAAGCCATTTTAATAAATAATGTTATTTTATATATCTAAAACTTTGAAGCATATGATTACTTTTTAATAATTTTTTCACTTAAAAAATATTATTCTTTATTTCCAATTTTTTAATAGTTCTTTTCAACTGTTTTGTATTATTCTTTGTAATTAATTATTTTAAAAATATTTATCAGCAAACTAATTTAATAAAAAATAAATTTAATCTATCATAACAATAATCAATTATATATATAAGTTTTGTTTGGCAAGTGATTCAAGTTAATTTCTAGTTTTTTTTAATTGATTGATAAGCTTATTTGATATTATTAGTAGTGTTTAATAAACAACTTTTTTTTAGTAATTAGTAACGTTTTTTTAGACGTTAATTCAAGCAATATTTTTTACAATTTCTAGTTTTTTATATTTATACCTTTTTTTATCTTTAAAATATTTATTATTATTTTTTTGCCCTTTCTAAATAAGATAAGATTTTACTTTTAATTAAGGTTTGATTTTATTTTTTTAACTATTTTTTATATTACACTATTTATTTTAACCATTACACTATTTATATTATTTATTCTATTATTTTTAATATTATACGTCATGATGTTTTAACCACCATACTAATTAACATAATATATGACATGTACTTGAGTTTATGTTATTTTTACTTTATTTTAAATTTGATTAAAAATATTTTAAAACATGGTATAAGATTAATACACACAATATGAAAATAGTCAAACTAAAAACTAAAATAGACTTCAAATAATTATCTATAAATTATAAAATATAAGAGTTTGAAATTAATTTAAAATCTAAATTTATAAACACCTAAAATATATTATTATCAATAAAATAAATTAATTTTTACAAAAAAATATTAATATTGTATAAACTGTCATTTTTTGTCGTTTACATTTATCAACTACTTCAATAAAGTAGTTTAACAGTCTTCGCAATCTAACTTTTCAGTCATTAACTAATTTTTCAATTTTCAAACTAGCTTTTTCAACTATTTTTTACCAAATATAGCCATAATTGACTACTAAAATAATCTAATTTCTCTAACTTAATTGTATATATATATTTTTTCATTAGATAAATGATTATAATTATGTAGCATACACTAACATCGACAACTTCATGCTGAGATTGTTGTTACTACCATTGAGACTCCGACTCGAGCTCTTGCTCTAACCCCATGAGCTCCAGCTCGTGCTCCAACTCTAGCTTGTCAGACAAGCGAGGTAAGGATTTTTGTCACATGTTCTTTTTTTAATTTGGACAATTTTGGATAATGCTAATTAGATAGTGTATTTGCATTTTTTTTTGTTAATTTCGTCTTTTGTTTTGGTGATTTTCAGCATGGCACCTCTGAAAGCAGTCTTCAACTAGAAGGTATGAATAAATCAAGGACAAGTTGTCTAAGTAGCATTATAAAGAAGCTACAAAACTGATAATTTTGAAAAATAATATATATTTAAAGGGTCAAACCATGACATGGTATAGGCTAGTGGATCACACAAATCATTGTTGATTCTTTTCTTCTTTTCTATTGGAAAATTTTATGTTAAGATTAAAATGGTACATGTTGATCTGTACATGAAATTGCAGAATGTGGTTCTTGTTGTGCGAACAGATGCTTAAGGACACAATACAAGAAGTCGTGTTTGCTCTTCTGCCAAAAATGTTGTGCCAAGTGTTTGTATGTGCCACCCGAAACTTACAGAAACATGGAGGTATGCCCGTGTTACAACAATTAGAAGACCAAATAGGGATTACTCATATGCCCTTGAATGTTGAAACTCTTACAATCTAAATCTTTAGTTAAATTCATTACTACCACCTAAATCCCATGTATTATATTACTGCAACATTTAGATTTCCTTTATTTAATTATGTTTTCATATGTTCATTTTGATTCTTCCCCAAGGAATAAGAGAAAATTTTCGTCGTCAAATTACTATTTTGGTTCATCCTTTTAATTTTATACTTAAAATAAATAAGCAAAGTTTTAATTTACAGTCGTAGTTGTTTTAACATTTCCACCATCAATGTCAGTTTTGCATAACCGAACAAAAAGTCATATTTAAATTTTATGAATTAAATATATTTTTCGTCATTAAATTTTACTTTAATCCACATGAATGCTATCATACTCGTACTCTATATGTTTAGTCACATTATTATTTAACAGTAATTAATACTTGAAAAAAAGGTATTAAAAACAGTAACGAATAATAGTTAAGAGATTAAGACCGATAAAAAAATTGTTGAGAGATTGAAAAGCAAATTCCATAAAAAGATAAGGGACTAAGACCAATCAAAAAATTATTGAAAGACTAAAAATGAGTTTCGTCAAAAGATGAGGACTAAACACATAGTTTACCCAAAAAAAATTATATATGATTGTCATGCCAATTTATTGGTTACAGAACAACTCATGTGGATGCTAATTTGATTGTTACACTATCACTTAATAGTGGTACTTACGAAAAAGGACCAAAAATGTTAATTAACAAGGTAAAAGATTAAGGATTAAAATCAATTAATATTTTATTTAGGAATTAAAAGTGAAATTCATCACATATTTAGGAACCAAAAACATATTTCACACAAATTTATGTATTATAATATAGTTCATAATAATCTATAATTAATATTTTCAATTTATATAAGACATCCAAAGTGAAAAAAATAAAACAATATTAAAATACAGCTAAATTAGTCGCTGCTAATATATTTAACAAATTTAGCATCAATAGTTAATTAGTTATTCTTATGGTAGATTGAATTAATGAATATGGTTGATGCACCCTTGGATCCACAATCAAAACTTAGCTTCAAGTAGGAACCAAGTTAACCATGGAAATGAAAACCAAAACGTAGAAGAAGAAGAAAACAAAAATATGGAGAAGGAAGAGGATGAAACTCGCCACTAATTCATGGAAAATTAGATAAGAAAAGTGAGATTCTCCACAAGTATCTTGGAAGCTTGATAAGAATAGGTTCCTTGTTCAAGACAAGAGAAGAGAGGAAGCTCTCACAAAAGTACAATGTACATTCAAATTCATTCAAAAGTGATTATCATAATAACAAGAAAGCCTTTTATAGGCTTGATTAAGTCCCTATTAACCTTATCTAATCCTAATTATGTGGTAAGACCAAAAGCACAAGCCAAAAGGGTCAAAACCCAAGCCAACTCAATTCTCGGGCTAGGAATAGAATTAGCAAGGAAGTAGGCCTACGTTAGCAACCGTATTAGCGACGAATTTCTAGAAAAATGAAAATAGCAAGGAAAACAATCCGAAAAGGAGCTTTGGCCCAAGGCTATGTGATAATTGTTGTCAACATAATATCAAATCACTAGATATCCCTTAATTTTTGTAGTGTAGGGACTAACCTATGTTGATCTTCACAAGGACATAATCCTATCATGCCTAATCATGTTTATCAGAAATAAAAATAGATATGAAAAATGGGGGTTTAGGTGATATATAAAAAATGTAAACCAAGAATTATGCAGTCAGTTATCATGGTCCTTACAATAGTTACAATTTCATATCAACCAACCTAAATTTCTTTAGATAATCATCTAACATTCGTCCATGCATATTGAGATCACAATCACAGTCCCTAATTAACATGGATTCAGGATCATATTGGTTTATTTTATGTTATCAATTAATTATCTACTAGAAAGATAATCTAAAACTCAAGGATATCACAATCATGAAAACAGATGAAGAATTGGAAAACACAATAGCAGAAATTGCATAAGGAAAATAAAGAATTAAGAACTCAAACTGATTGCAATCCTGAATCTTGAATTAACAATGAAGTCTAGCCGTCAATGTCTATCGTCATAGACAACATAGGAATACTTAGAGAAGGAAACACAACAAAGATTGCAAAAGAAAATTACTATAGAAAAACGTAGTAATAAAACTCTATGGAGAAGAATAGGAAACTTCCAATACAAGCAACCCCTTTCACTCCCTAAATTGTCTCTAACCAACTAATTAACTTCCTAGCTAACTACCTAACTAACTTCCCAATCACATGCTCGAAGGTGCCAAGGAGAATGAGCTTGGATAGAAGATATAGCAACCCACAAGCCCACCAATCTACAAGGAAAGGTCCAATTCAGAGTGGTGTAGAGCTAGTAAATCCTATTCCATATTTAATACTGCAAAATGTCGAATTGGGTTTAACCTTAAGAAAGAAGTTGTAGATCTTTATCTTAGCTTTCCAAGCCTACAAAGATTGTCCAATTTGGAGGTCTGTAGCTCCAAATATGGCCTGTACAAGATAGTGACCACATAATGAAAATTAAGTCTGAAAATAAGCAAAGATTAGCAACTACCCTTAATTAAGCTCAAATGACCCAATACTCAACAAACGTTTGATTATTAACCACAAAATAATGTCAAATGTGTCTAGCATAAGTCACTATCAGGTGCCTCAAAAATACTCCATTACTATGTTATCCTATATGAAAGGAACCTAAAATACTATGAAAATACAGGGAAAATTGAGTACTTCCAACTCCAAACATTTCCTAAATGACAATTGGATACATGATACAAAAGTTGGCCTTCTTGGGCCTCCTCTTATCCCTTGACCATGCCCAACTCATGTTGCACTTCCTCTTGAATACTCTTAAGCCTCCCTTAGTTATTGGGCCTTCAATTGCATGGGTGGCTACCTTATTCTTTCCCTCTTGAATTCCTTGAGTATGGCCTCCCATATATGCATCATCTTCCCCTTCTTGAAGGGAATTTGACCTCAAATTTGGTGCTTGAGTACTACAACACAAGGAGTCAAATAAATAACATTAAAGGTAGTGCTTCCCCCAAATTCTTGGGCCATATAAACTTTATAAGCATTATCATTTATCCTCTTTAAAATCTTAAATGGATCATCTCTTTTAGAAGGAGTTTAAACTTCCTAAGGTGAGGAAACCTCTCCTTCCTCAAGTGCACCTACATTAAGTCTCCCTCTTTAAAAAAGACATCCTTCCTCCCCTTGTTTGCAATTTTTGCATACTTTTATCCTTTCTTCTCCATATGAAACAGTGCCTTATCATGAAACGTTTTAACAAATTTGGCTTTGGAAAGCCCTTCATCAATAACACAATTAGGCAAGATAGGTAAAGGCAACAAATCAAGTGGGGAAAGGAGATTAAAACTGTAAGCCAACTTAAAAGGAGAGTAAGAAGTAGTAGAATTAAACACCATATTATAAGCAAATTCAACATGGGGTATCCAATCCTCCCAATCCCTCAAACTCTTTTCAACAGAACATCTTAGATGTTGGCCTAATGTTCTATTTACCACCTTGGTTTGTTCATCCGTTTGTGGATGATAAGTGGTGGAGAATAGGAGCTTTGTACCAAGCCTACTCTAAAGGGACATCCAAAAATGTCCAAGGAATTTTGTGCCCCTATCTGAAACAATGGTCCTTGGAAGACCATGCAATCTCATCACATCCTTAAAAAAGAGATTGGCCACATGTGAAGCATCATCACTCGTGACATGGAATGAAATGGGCCATTTTCAAAAATCTATGAACCATAACAAAAATAGAATCTCTACCTCCTTTAGGCTTGGGCAAACCAAGTATAAAGTCCATAGAGATATCAATTCAAGGAATAATGGGAATAGAGAATGGGGTATATAAACCATGAAGAGAAACCTTAGACTTAGAAAATATACAAGTTAAGCATCTCTCACAAATGTTATAGACACCCTTTCTTGTATGAGGTCAATAGAAATCATCATTCAAGATTTTAAAAGTCTTAAGTTTTCTAAAGTGACCCATAAAGCCACCTTTATGTCCCTTATTCATAAGCAATTTCCAAGTGGAGCTCATTGGCATATATTGTTTCTTTCCCTTAAATAAAAAGCCATCATTTGTAAGGAAATCATGGAATGCCGAATGGATAAACATGTTAAAAGGCTCAGTAAAATAAAGATCTTTGTCATACAATTCCTTTATGTAATCAAGTCCAAGACATCCTTGTTTCAAGCATGGAAATTATGGCATGTCTCCTTGAGAGCGCATCCATGACCAAATTTATTTTGCCTTATTTATGCTTAATTGCCTAACAAAATTGCTCCAAAAATTCAACCCATTTAGCACGCCTCTTATTTAACTTACCTTTCCCTCTCAAATGCTTAAGAGCTTCATAATCATTATGGATCACAAACTCCTTGGGCACTAGATAATGTTGGCAAGTTTCAAGACCGTCACAAGAGCATATAATTATCGATCATAGGTGGAATAATTTAGTAGGGAACCCTTTGGTTTTTCACTAAAATAAGCAATTGGATTCTCTTATTAGGATTACAACCGCAATACCAACACTAAAGGCATTACACTCCAACTCAAAAGATTTTGAAAAATTAGGCAAAGCAAAAATTAGAGCTTGAGTGAGCCTTTCGTTGAAAGCTTGGAAACCTCTCTCTTGGCTCTCCTCCTATTTTAATCTAACACTTTTTTTTCATAATTTCATTCAAAGAGGATGCAATTGTACTGAAATCTTTTACAAATCTTTTATAAAAATTTGCAAACACATGGAAGCTTCTTACTTCCCACATGGTTTTAGGTGTTGGCCAATTTTGGATGGCCTTCACCTTTTCCTTATCAACCTTGACTCCATGGGAGCCAACAACAAAATTGAGGAAGGTTACCTCATGGGAACAAAACACACATGTTTCTAAATTAGGAAACAAAGTCTCTCTTCTTAAAATTTCAAGCACACTTTTCACAAGCAATAGGTGGTCATCCAAGCAAGTAGAATAAATCAAAATATCATGAAAATACACAACCACACACTTGCCTATGTTCTATTCCTCCATTCATGAGATATGAGAGAATCTCATTGAAACATATTCAATGAAAAAGGACTCTACAGCTTGCTATGATATTAAAAGAAAGATCTTCAATTCTAGTCAAGGAACCCTCTCAATAACAAAGTAATGTGGTACTCTAAATGGGTTGTGGATCGAGTTGGACAATACCAAGGATTGAATATGTACAAAGTTAATTCTATTACATAAACTGAGCTCGTTGAAAGGGGAGAATCTTTAAGTTCCTCCATGGCTTGAATTCTAAATACGAGCCTATTCAGGTTCAAATTCTAGGCAAGGAGAAGCTTCCCTCTCTATCTGAGGTATTTTTTATTGTGTGGAGTGAAGAGACCCAACAATCAGTCATGCTTGATAAAGGAAGCTCCAACATAGGATCCGCCATGGTGACAAGAAAAGTTTTCACAAACAGATCAACCTTCGAAGGAAAACCCTTCACAAGGAGTAGTCGTGGAGTATACTGCACGTATTGCAAATGACTAGGACATACCAAGGATACCTACTACAAGCTTTACAGAAAGGAGAAAATTCTTGAACGAATAGGTGGAAATAAAGGACCAACTCAGGTGTGGGTGAATGAAACAACCTCTAATAAGGGGAATGTAGTTGAACATCCTTCTACCTTGCAACTTGACTAGGATATTCAAGCCTTTAGTAAGGAAGAGATGGATCACCTTTGAGCCCTCATAAACTCAACAAGTAAGTCTCTTGACTCGTGTGGCTTGACCATGAAAGGTAAGAGTTCTTTCAATATTTCTAGTTCAGTTCCAAAAAGCATTTGGATCCTTGATTCTAAGGCAATAGATCATATGACTCCGTTTCCTTCATATTTTATATCATACCTTAAAGTATAAAAAAAGCAACTCATTTGCTAATGAAGATCATGCTCCTATTGTCAGATTTGGAAACGTCCAACATCATTCCTCTTTATCCCTACACAATGTTCTTCATGTTCCAAAATTGGCTAACAACCTTGTCTCTATACATAGGCTTATACAAGATTGAAATTGCTAAGTAACATTTTTTTCGTTCTCATTGTGTTATTCAAGAACTTACAATGGGGAGGATGATTGCAGTTTCTAAAGAGCGGGGTGGGTTATATTACTTACAACATAAAAAGATAGGTAACAACACCAATAAGGAAGATTTACCTTTCAATCAATAGGCAACCTCAAAAACTTGGGCAACTTTTCCAATTTGGCTTTACCATAAACGTGTTGGACATAGACTATTTGGGTTACTTAAGACAATGTTTCGACATTTATTTACAAAAGAGTTTGTTGAGTCCTTTAAGTGTGATGTTTGTCAATTTTCAAAGCACCATTATGCAACATTTTCTCCTAGTAATAATAGAAGTCTTGAACCTTTTGACCTTATTCATTATGATGTGTGGGGCCAACTAGTAACTCTATTTCGGAGGCTAAGTGGTTTGTATTGTTTATTGATGATTGTACTTGTATGACATGGATATTTCTTATGAAACATAAAGTTGAGGTTTGTTAAATATTTGTTGATTTTTTCTGTGTTCTCAAAAACCAATTTGATAAATCTATAAAAAGACTATGATCAGACAATGGTACCGAATTTGTAAATCATGGGTTCTCTAAGTTTCTTAAAGATAATGGTGTGGTTCATGAACTGACGTGTGTGAATACTCTCCAACAAAATGGGGTTGCAGAAAGGAAAAATTGCCATCTCCTTTAAGTTGCTAGAACCCTCATCTTCCAAATGTCTGTTCCTAATGTTTATTGGGGAGAACTTGTCCTAACTACCACTTATCTCATTAACAGGTTACCCACTCGTGTTTTAAACGGTATTAGTTCAATTAAACATATGTTATCCTTCTTTCTTTCTTCTCCCCTAATGTTAAGCTTACCAAGTCATGTTTTTTGGTGTGTTACCTTTGTCCATTCTCATAATCTACATCTTGGGAAGTTAGACCCCAGAGCTATCAAATGTGTTTTCATTGGTTATCTTTCAAATAAAAAGTGGTTTAAGTGTTATCATCCTTCGAGTTGTCAGGTCCTTGTCTTAATGGATGTTACTTTTCATGAAAAAGAGTCATTCTTTGTTAGCCTTCCACTTCATGGGGAGAGTTATCTAGAAGCTGAGCCTGTCATTGAGTCATTACCTTTTCCTACTCAGGATGTCATCGAGTCATTACCTTTTCCTTCTCAATTTGTGTCTACTGACCATCTCTTTGTATAACATCAAAGTTTTATTGTTGCATATGATGCAATCAAAATACCTACATCAATACCGGAAGCTTTGAAAGATGAGAATTGGGTTCAAGTAATGAAAGAAGAGATGAAGGCGTTAGAGAAAAAACTCAACTTGTGAGATTGTTGATAGGCACAAAGACAAAAGAGTTGTAGGTTGTAGATGGATATACATTATGAAGTGTAAATCTGATGGGATCCTTGATCGATATAAAGCAAGTCATGATATCCCTAGGATACAGACAAAGTCAAGGTGATCATACTCTCTTTATAAAACATTCTCTTGATGGTAAACTCACTCTTCTCCTAGTCTGTGTAGATGATATGATTGTTACAAGTGATGATGAGATTGAAAAACTAACTCTCAAAGAAAAGTTGGCAACACAATTTGAAATGAAGGAGTTATGAAAGCTGAAATACTTCCTCGGGATAGAGGTTGCATATTTCAAACATGGTATCTTTATCTCCCAACGGAAGTATGCACTTGATCTCCTCAAAGAAACAGAAAAATTAGGATGTAAGACCTCAAGGGTACCTATTGAGCAAAACCATAGGATTGGGTGTGAAGAAAGTCCAACCACAAAGAAGTCTCAATATTAGAGATTGGTGAGGAAATTGATCTACTTATCCCACACTAGGCTAGATATTACCTATGCTATTAGTGTGGTAAGCCAATTTATGCATGATCCTAGGGAAAGGCACGTTCAGGCAGTTGAAAGGATCCTCTAGTATTTGAAGGCAAGTCCAAGAAAAGGACTGTTGTTTAGAAAAGAAGGTACATTGTCCATGAAAATATATATAGATGCAAACTATGCAGGATCAGTTGTGGATAATAGATCCACTTTCAGATATTGTATGTTTCTCGGAGGAAATCTAGTAACTTGGTGGAGCAAGAAACAAAATGTGGTTGCTCAATCTAGTACAAAAGAAGAATTTCAAGCCATGGCACACGGTATATGTGAAGGATTATGGATGAAAATTATTCTTGACGACCTCAAAGTAAACTATAAGGGACCTATATAGTTGTTTTGAAACAATAACTTAGCTATTATTATTACCTATAATCTAGTCCAACATGATAGGACAAAGCACATATAAATTGATAAACACTTTATTAAAGAGAAGTTGAACAGTGGACATGTAGTCATAATACATGTTTGATGATGCTCGTCTTTCTAGTCGTTTTACGCGCTTGTCAAATAACTAAAGCTAACTATAGTATAGACAACCCTAGGTCATTCTTCTCAAGGACACAGTGTGCTCAAATGTGATTCAGTGTGAAGCGAAATGACGTAGAATATGAGGTGTAGAGTATTGACTCGTCTCAGTACTGGCAGAGTTGCTCTCGGCAAAAACTGAGCCGAGATGATCTCGGCAGAGATAAATCTGACTTGGTTTCGGCTGAGTGCAAACAGACGCTACAGAGATGGACTATCTCTGTCTCGGACTGAAAAGTAGTAAACAAGGGGGATTAAAGTGCGAGTAAAGCAGAAAATAAACTAGACTATGAATGCATTAAACATATACTAACGCTACTGGTTTACTATTAGTATTATTATGATATAACTGTGCCCGTGTTCATTTCTACTGGTCAAAGTCCAGTCCAATGTCCGCACTCTAGTTCTCAGTTCATATCAGCCTAGGGGAGTCTTATGGCAATCGCCAAAGGTTTGTCCATTACCATACCGAGGAATTATGCAATCGCTACCTCATCATTTGGCAGGGATTAAGTTCAGAGATGATTTTAAGTTCTCGATTAACAATCGTTAAATGATTACCTACTGAATTAATTAAACCTGTTCCAATCGGTTTAGCTTAACGTCGTTCACAATTCAAATGCAATCGTAGATTAAATCATGAATTAAGGGAGAGGAAGAAAACAGAGATGAGAAATGTAAAATGAAATTGACTAATAGGAAATAGAGTACAAACACAGTGGTCTAAATTCAGATGGACCCATCTTCCATGAATCAAAATATCATGAAAATAGAATGAATCAAAATATCATGAAAATACACAACCACACACTTTCCTATTAGGCTTCTCAAGACATGGTTCATCAATCTCATAAAAGTACTAGGGGTATTAGTCAAGCCAAAAGGCATGACAAACCACTCATAACGCCCAAACTTAGTCTTAAAAGTCATTTTCCATTCATCCCAATCCTTTATCCTAACATGATGTTATCTACTTCTTAAATCTATTTTAGAAAAAATATTTAAACCATGCAATTCACCAAGCAAGTGATCTAAACGAGTAATGGGGTGCCTATTTCTAACAATGATATTATTTATTGGCCTATAATCAATGCACATTCTCCAAGTGCTATCTTTCTTTGACACCAAAATCCAAAGCATGATGCATGGGCTCATGCTCTCCCTTACCCAACCTTTTTTTTTATCATTTTACCATCTTGTTTTTGAATCTCTTTGGCCCCCTTGGGACACAAGCTATTGTGTCCTAATTTTGTGATATTTTATATGGTATACTATATATATTGTTTGTATAAGTAATTTTTACTTCCTTTTGTGTTATAGAACTATTAAGGGCATAGTACTAGTAGAAATCCATGTAACACTAGTAGAAATCCTTGTAGCACTAGTATAAATCCTTGTAGCACTAGTATAAATCCCTGGAAGTAGAAAAATTAAGTATCTCAGAATTGGTTGAAACTTGGCCACAAGATAGAAAAAAATTCATAGATCAAGGCCATCGTGCTAAAGATGAACACAACAGCTTGTGTCCCCAGCAAACAATCTATAAACCAAACAACTCTATCTATCACAAGATTAGGACACAACAACTTGTGTTCCTGACAACGGTGCCAGTTTGATAACGTTATCGATACACTAATAAATCACTAGAGTTTCCTTAATTTCTGTAGTATAAGGACTAACCTAGGTCGATTCTCATAAGGACACAATCATATTATGCCTAATCTTGTTGATTAGAAACCAAAACGAATGTTAAAAATAGGGGTTTGGGTGAAACAAAATTATGCAGAATAGGTAATTATGTAGAACAGAAATTCATACAAAACAAAATTGATCTAAAACAATTTTTGGAACATCAACTCAGGAATTAAATCATGCAATCATTCATCATGGTTCTAAGAAGGATAAAATTTCATATTAACCTATGTTTCTTTAGATAATCATCTAACATTTGTCCATGCATATTAAAATTATAATCATAGTCCCTAATTAGCATGGATTCAAGATCATAACTGGTTGATTTTAGGTTATCAATTGATGACCTAATAGAACACAATCCAAAACTGAAACGAGATCACAATCATGAAAACAGATTAAGAATTGGAAAGACAAATAGGAGAAATTGCATAAAAAAGATAAAGAATAAAAAACTCAAATCGATTTGCATTGCTGAACCTTGAATTGACAAAGAAGCTTAGTCTTCCATAGCTATTGTCATAGAAAACTCAGCAGAAAATAGAGAAGGAAACATAGAAAAAATACAAAAAAAATGCAGTAGAAAACTATGGAGAAGAGAGGAAAACTTCCCATGCAAGAAATCCCTCCAACTCCTAAAAATCGTTTCTAACTAACTAATTAACTTTCTAATAAGTACATGCTTGAAAGTGTCAAGGAAAATGGGCTTGGATAGAAGATTTAGCAGCCCAAAAAGCCCACCAATCAGGGCCCATAATTTGGGCCAGAATATACAAGGGAAAGTGCAATTAGAGTAGTGTAGGGGTAGTAACTTCACGTCCATATTTGACATTGCATATGGTCAACTTGGGTTGAGCCATACAGAGGAAAGTTGCCAATATTTGTCTTAGCTTTCCAGGGCTACTAAGATTGTCTAATTTGGAGTTCTGTAATTCTAGATATGGGGATGTACAAGATAGAAACCTCAATGAAAATTAAGTCTGAAAATAAGCAATGATTAGAAACTAACCCCAATTAAGTTCAATGATCCAAGACTCAACCAATGTGTCAATTTTAACCAGAAAATAATGTCAAATATATCCAACATAAGTCACTATTAAGTGCCTCTAAAATTCTTTTTTAGCCTTCTTAGGATTTATCCTATATGAAATCCTATTTGGCAAAGTAGCTTCAAGTGTCAAGTCTATGTGATGTTCTATACCTCTTAAGGGTGGAAACCCATGAGATGCATCCTTTAGGAGCACATCTTCAAACTCCTCTAAAAAATCTTGCATACCTATAGGCAAAGCATTCAAAGAAGGATAAGCATTCAAAAGAATGTTAGTAGGTAAAGCAAATAAGGGTTTTCTATTTGGCCAAAAGGACCCTCCTAACCTCCCTAGGGCCAACTTGCAAGGATTCCTTTCTTTTTTTCCTTTTTTTCTTAGCTCTTTCCCCCAATGGTTGACTCTTTTGACCTCTCATTTTTCTCACTATATTTTATTCTTTTTCTCTCACATTTTTGCTTTTCTCTCTTACTTTTTCTTTTCTCTTTTTGGCTTTACTCTCCCTCTTGTTTTTTCTTCAACTTTCTCTTTCTTTTCTCTCAACTTCTCTTTTCAGTTTCATTTTCTTTTGATCCTTATGCATCTCTCTTAGGGATATATGTTTAAGCATCATCCTTTACCCCAAATGTACAAATGTGAACCTATTGGTGACTTCATCATGAATCACCCTCTTATCATATTACTAAGGCTTTCCTAGTAAGAGATGTGTGGCCTCCATGGGAACCACATCACAAACCACCTTATCCTCATATCCACCTAGGGTGAAGGTTACCTCAACTTCCTTCTCTACAAGCAACTCTCCTCTCTCACTTAGGCATTAAAGCTTACATGGCCTTAGGTGCATAAAGTTGGGTAGAGCTAGTTTCGTCACACAACTCCCCCAATCTAGGATCATAGAGAACAAGTTTCCCAAGATAAGAAACCTATAATGGAAAATATTCTCTCTGTGCCTCAACCTCTTCTCCCACATGGCTATTCAACAACCTCCTCACTAAAAGCAAGTTTCCATCATACTGAGAACCATCACTTCAGCGTTACTAAAAGAACTCAACTCTTCAATTGAACTCTCACTCTTTATCTCTCCATCATCCTTTACAATCATAACTCGCTTATTGGGGCATTGAAAAGCTATGTGTTCCTTGCCTAGGAACTTGAACCACTTAATGTTACTAGTCCTAGGAGCCATAGGTGTACGGGTGGAGGTTGTTTCCTTTTGGCCTAAGGAGGAATCACTCCCCCTATTAGAGCTTTTCTCCATTCTAGCCTTCTCGTTCCCTCTCTTTTCCCTTCCAACCACTAGTACCAACATAGGTCTTTCTAGATGCACTCCTCCTCCTAATTTGAATCTTTACCTTGGTAGCTTGATGGACCAACTCACATTGGGTGCTAATAAATAATCTTTTAGGAACTTAATAGAGACTTATGTGAGATATATTTGACATAATTTTATGTTTAATATTGATACATTTATTGTGTCTTGGGTTATTGCAATTAATCGGGTTTAGTTGCTAATCTTTGCTTAATTTTGGACTTAATTCTCATTATGATGTCGCTATCTTATGCAGGCCATATCTGGAGAGACATATCTCAAAATTAGACAATCTTGGTAGCTCTAGAAAGATAAGACAAAGACCTACAAGTTCAATCTTTTGGGCTTAACTCAGTTCGACCGTCTTTATTGTTAAAGTTTACGTGAAATTGCAACCTTTGCACTCACTCTATTAGGCCTTTCCTTTTATATTCTAGCCCAATTTTGGGACCTCGGTTGGTGTGCCTTTGGGTTACGAATTTCTCTAGCCTAAACCACCTTCCTTGTCATTCAGAGCATGTAATAGTTAGTAGTTAGTTAGTTAGTACAAGTTAGAAGTTAGTTAGATGTTTTTTGGGACCTTTCATAATTGGAGTTTTGGAGGTTTCTTGGATTGCAAGTTTCCACTCTTCTCAAATTTTCGTTCTTGCTTTGTATGGTGCTGCAATTTCTATGATGATTATCATGGAAGGCTAAGCTATCTTATCAATTTAAGGTTTTAGGATTGTAGTTCTGTTTGAGTTCTTGAGTTTTTCCTTATGCAAATTCTATTATGTTTTGTTTGACTGCTTTCATGATTATGATTTCATTTGAAGTTTTGAATTGTGCTATGTTAGGGAATTAATCGATCACCTAAAATCAATCAATTATGTGCTTGAATCCATGCAAATTAGGGATTGCAATTGTGATCTCAATATTTATGGATGAATATTAGAGGATTATCTAATGAATCGTGGGTTGATATGAATTTGCACACTTATTAGAACCATGATAACATAATTGCATGATTGAATCCTTGGATTGGTGTTACATAACTTTATTTAGTTCAATTCTGCTTTGCTTAATTCTGTTATGCATAAATCATTTTTCTGCATGATTCTGCTTACACATAAGCCCCCTTTTAGCATTTAATTTGATTTTTGTTCAACTTGATTAGGCATTGCATGATTGTGTCCTTGAGAGATTCAACCTAGGTTAGTTCCTACACTATAAAATTTAGAGAAATGTAGTGATTTTGATAGTATTTTGACAACAATATCTAGGGTGCCATAGTGATGCAACCCCACGACATCTTGGATTTCCTTATTCAACCCATGGAGAATTTGAGCCATTATTACATCCTTTTCCATTTCTTTGTGGTACTCTTCCACACTCCAAGATCCTTGGTATAGCCCTTGTAATTTATTGTGCAAGTACCTAATGTAAGGTGGGGCAAATATTCCTCTTATAAACCTCTTTAAGACTACCCAATGCTCACAAGGATCTCTAACTCTCCTCCTTATATCATCTAACATTTGAGTCCACCATAGCAAGGCATACTTCCCAAATTCAAGGGTGACAAGCCTCACAATAACTCAGCCATGGAGGTCAAAGCATCCCAGAATTTGCTCCACCTTGAGCTCTCAATCTACATACACTTTTGGTTTGCAATTTCACAAGAATTGAGGGATTTTGAACTTGGAAATGTCTATCTCTTCCCTCCTTGGCTCCTCTCCTCTTCTATCATGACTTTCCCTCATCTCTTCCCTCCTACGTCTTTCAACTCTCCCAAGTCTCTCATGCCTCCCCCCATGGAAGACCGAGAACTTCTTCCTCCTTCACTATAATTTCTTTTCTCAAAACATCCCACACTCTCATGCATAAAGACCACCTTTGGCCTCTCTTCTCTTTCTCTACTTAGAGCCTCTACTTTAACATTGGAACTTCGTGCATCCTTTTGCACTAAATTCAAGCCCTTTCCAACCTTATTCAACTTCTCTCCAAGCTCCCTAATTAGCTCATCATGAATTTTGACTTAGAGGACATGTTGCCCCAATCAACACTTGAACCTTTCATACTTCTTCCTCACTTTTCTATCCCCAAAATGTCCTAAACTTAATAAAAAAACCTGCAACACAAAAAAAAAGGACAGCTCACTACACTTTCTAAGTGTTTCACTCTACACTCTTGTTTCACTATTTTGAGGCTTTTTCTCTAGTGTTATCTTGCCTTTTACCACTCAATTCTCACTCTAAGATTTGAACAAGAAATCACTATCTTAAATCAAACAAGCCAGTTACAAGTGAAAGCCAAGCAAATCTAAACATGCTCTTAGGGAAAACAAGGAAAGAAAATTCAAAGACAAAATTATAAATGCCAAAGAAATTGACAAGCACAAAAGCTCTACAAAAAAGGGAATTAAACTCAAAAGGAATTTAATAAAGACATGTAAGAAGACTCAAGAAAATTAAAAGCAAATATTAAATGTAGGGGAATTAATTACAAACATGAATGTTCATGGCATTTAATAATGTACCACAATTAATGCACAAAAACTAGTAAACTAGTTTCCTAGAATTTAGGTGTAACTTATCTCGCCTTTGGACCTTCAAATAACTTTTTCTTTTGCTCTTTTATATGGTTATGCTCTATTTTTACTACAATATTTCAACCACTTGAATACTCGTTTTCTTTTTTTCTCTTAGTCTCTTTTTTTACAAACTTTTGGTTTACAATTTTTTTGGCAACTTCTACACAATTTCTAGCACAATTTTTCAAGAAAAATCATCAAACAAATGGTGTGTTTTCCACAAATTCAAAACAACATGTTAATACTTAGTAAATGATTCAAAATAAACCAAATTCAAGGTTACAAAAGAGGGTGAAAGGCATATAAGCCCAAACAAAGCACAAATTCAACTAGAATGCATCATATGACTTATATAATACAAAATCCCGAAATTCTTTGTGTAAAACTCCTAAAATTTGAAAAGACAAACAAGACAAGGAATAAAGGAAATCTAAACTGTAGATAAGAAGAAGGAAGTTAGGTGAACAGAACCTAACAAGAAGAGGAAAACAACGAGGATTTGACCTAGAAGTCGAAGCTAAAACTTACCTTTTCTAGTTCACCCCAAACTACTTCAAATCCTTTGATTTTCTACATTTTCTTCTTGAATCCAGATACTAGATGATAATTTGATGCTCTTATACCAAATGATGCACCCTTGGATCTACAATCAAAACCTAGCTTTAAGTAGGAACCAAGTTAGCCATGGAAATGGAAACTAAAACTTGGAAGAAGAAGAAAACAAATAGGGAGAAGGAAGATGATGAAGCTTGCCACTAATTCATTGAGAATTAGATAAGAGAAGTGAGATTCGGCACAAGCATCATGCAAGCTTGATAAAAATGGGTTTCTAGTTCAAGACAAGATTTGAGAGGAAACTCTTACAAATGATAAATGCACATTCAAATTCATTCGAAAGTGATTATCCTAATTACTAGAGGGCCTTATATAGCCTTGATTAAGTCCCTATTAACCTTATTTAATCCTAATTAAGAGGTGTCACTGAAAGCCCAAGCCAAAAGGGTTCAAAATTCAAACCAACTCCATACTCGAGCTAGCAACAAAATTAGTAAGGAAATGGGCCTGTGTTAGAAACCATGTTAGCAATGGATTTTCACAAAAACGAAAATAGCAAGGAAAATAATTTAAAAAGGGCTTCAGCCCAAGGCTATGCTATCCTATATGAAAGGTACTTAAAAATACTATGAAAATACAATGGAAATAAAGTACTTCGAGCTCTAAACATTTCCCAAATGGAAACTAGATACACGGTACAAAACTTGGCCTTCTTAGGCCTCCTCTTGGTCCATGAGCATGGCTAACTTATGTTGAACTTCCTCTTGAACCTCTTGAGCCTCCCCATAATTATGAGGCCTTTAGGTGTAGGGGTGCTGCATTTTTCTTAACTTTGTGTTGGTGGCCTTTGGAAAGATATAATAATAAATAAAAGTTAATGAAAATTTTTCTTTATTTAATCACAATTATCTAGTAGTAAACTAGACTTTGTTATCTAATCACAATTGTAGATACATGTTAGCATACATGAAATGATACCTTTTGATTTAAAATAAAAATAAAATTACTTATGGTCTTCAACCCACTTCCTTTTGTATATAGATTTTGAGATTTTGGACTATAGATAAAAGGGAAGTTGGGTAGATTCGTTCAACTTGACAGATTGAAAATGACTCAATGTTTCTTTCCTAAAGTCCTAATTATTCTAAAAACCCTAGAGTACTAGACAAACATAGAATTCTAACTATCTTGTACCCATTGCTTGCTCTTACAATCTCTTACACACAAAGAACGCAAAGAAAATAAAATAAGAAAGAGAATTGAGAGTTCAAAGAGTTCCAAGATGTTGTAATAAATCAACTATTGCATAAGTCACCATTCTAGATGGTTTCTACCTTATTGGGCAATTCATGGCCTTTAATTAAACATGAAACTTGTCCTCAATGATCGTGAACCTTAGCCACATTGCATGTAGGTGTATTCTTGAGGTTTTTGGAAGGATTTCTATTATTACCTTTGATCTAGGAGAAGCAAGCCTATGGGTAGGTTTCTCTCCCACCATTCATGGCAAATGGCTCATCCTTGTATCTTATTTTGTAGATACACAAGTCCTAAATTTGAGGTCAAGTTCTTTCCAAGAAGGGGAGGATGACAAAATTGGATGTGGAGAGCATGGATATGCAAGAAGGCTTGAAGAACATAGACCCAAGTTTTGAAGGGTTGCATAGACAATGAGAGATTAAGGACCCAAGGCTTGAAGGGTTCCATAACCAATCGAAGATGAAGGATACTTTAAGAAGAAGTCCAAGAGAAGATTAGCTTCTTAATGGGCCACGGAGAGCTCAAGTATAATCCTACTTTGTATTCATGCTTGCAAGACCAAGATGTCTTTGGATGCTCTGACAATAGAACAATCTCCACCTTTGTTGGATCCACAACTATTCCAACAATTGAGATCATGTGAGCCATGAAGTTTACCTTCTCAACCAAAACTCACACTTGGATAACTTGGTGTGACACCCTTCTACCCTGAATACTTAAATTAAATTAATAAAATAAATAAAATGAAGATAGGGTAATAGTTAAAACCAAAAAGCACAATTTGTATTAAGGATAAAAGGTTCACATGGTAATTAAAAGGTAGGCACAAAGTTTTCAAGGAGGTTTTAGATCTAAACATTATAATTGAGAAAACTAAGTCATCATCATCTTTAAAATAAGTCATTCAAACATCAAGGCATAGAGAAACTATTCTAACTTCTAGAACCCCGATGTCACACTAATCAGAGCAAGACCCCACCTTTTCAAAACTTGGCACCATGAGTGCCCTCAACGTTACCTAAAAGAAAACAACAAGAGAAAGTACGGTAAGAAATCGCATTCAATCATATATAAAGGCAGATAATGCACCAAATTCCACCCATTACCGTACTCAATTACTAACAGTTAACAAATGCTCATATATCAATCACATTTCATTCATTCAAAATCAATCACAGTTCATTCATGTTTATAAAATGCACATGCTCGCACAATGCATATGCTCATCACCACAACTAAGAGTCTCGAGTCAGAACTCCACACCATGGGCGAACCTCCTCAATCCCCTTAGTTATCACTAATGATGGCCACACCATTAAACACCCCGTATGGGCCAGTGTGATGCACAGTTAAACACCACCTATGGCCCGTGCAAAGACATTCCACAGAACCGTTAAACACCACCTATGGCCTGCGTGCAGCATGGTTAAACACCACCTGTGGCCCATGCATATGAATGTCCCCCATCATTAGTCCACCTTGTTAAACACCACTTTTGGCCAGAGTCCCTTGTTAAACACCACATGTGGCCAGGGTATTATAGCCACGTCTAGCTTTTCATGCATCTCATGCCTCTCATGTCCATGCTCAATGCATTCTCATCCACACTCTTATTCTCATGATTTATACATCATTTGCACAATCCATAGCCATACCCAACCATATTAATTTAACCATCATCATTATAAATCATTTATCAAAAGCACAGAAACGCACATAAAACACCATTGAATTTCACCCAATTTCATCATTGCACACAAGAGCCCCAAATCATGAACAACCATAAACAACCACAAGAATCAAATAATTAGGGCAATTAACCATATGATTTCCCAACAAAATCACATTAGGACAAGACATTAATCAGACCACAAAACATATTGACAAATTGTTTTTTACCGATTAAAATATTTTTAGAACATAATAACCAAACAAAACTGAGAATTTAGATCCTAGAGGGACTTAGGGATTGCCCTCACTACTCGTATCCTCCCACATTCATATATGACCGAACCAATCTCCCCCGTACCTTAGAAACGATGAACGAAGAAGAACTGATGCATTTCCGAGACGATCTGAACACTCAAGCTTCTCCTCCTTGCATATTTGTGTTCTCTCTCCTCTAGGTCAGGTTGTTTGACGTGAAAAACACAAATTAGGGTAAACTGATTACCCCCCATCTAATATTCTAACTGGGTCAGGCCAACCCCGACCCGTCCGTCAGCCTCCCCCGTTAATTCAATTAATTAAATGAAAATAATTTAAATAAAACCTCATCAGTTTATAAAATCATTAACCGCTCTATTAAAATAAAATTGATAATAATAATAATAATGTAATTAATTTTTAAAATAATTAAATAAATTTTAGGATGTTACACTTGGCATACATCTTATTCTCCTTCAAGATCCCTAACACAGCCTTAAGATGTTCTTCATTTTATGAGAATAAACTAGAATATCGTCAACGAACACGATGATAAACTTATCTAGGAAAGGATGGAAAATCCTATTCATGTGATCCATGGATATCATTGGGCACTCATGACTCCAAACAACATGATCACATACTCATAATGCTTGTATTAAGTCCAAAAAATGGCCTGCTAAATGTCATTATCCTTTACCCATAATTGGTGATATCATGATCGAAGGTTGACCTTGGAGAAAAATTTAGCTCCTCTCAACTAGTCCTTGAAATTGTCTAACCTTGGAAACGAGTACTTATTCTTGATTTTTAGCTTATTCAATTGGTAATAGTCCACACATAGCCACGATCCACCATCCTTCTTCTTCACTAACAGCACTAGTGCTCCCCAAGAGGGAAACACTTGGTTTTATCATCCACTTCTCCAACAACTCTTCAACTTAGTTAACTTGACGAGTGCCATCCTATATGGTGCAATTGACATAGGTTCTCCTTGATGCACCCTAGGATCCACAACCAAGACCTAGCTTCAAGTATGAAAAAAAATTAGCAACGAAATTAGAAACCAAAATGAAGGAAGAAGAAAAGCAAAAATGGATGAAGAATAAGGAATGGCTCACCACTAATTCTTAGAATTAGATAAAAGATTATAAAGAATTGCCACAAGCATCATGGAAGCTTGATGAGAATTAGGTTTCTAGTACAAATCAAGAAAATAGAGAAAATGCTCTCAAAGTGCAAAACACAATTCAAATTCATCCAAAATTGATCAAGTTAATTACAAAAGAGGCTTATATATCCTTTCCCAAATCCTACTTATAGTCCCCTAATCCTAATTAAGATCACTTAACTGAAGGATAAAGCAAAGCAAGCCCAAGAGCAAGCAAAACAAGCTTATCAGCATAGCAATCAAAATAGCCACACGTTTTGGGACAAAAATGGCGACAAAATGGCGTTAGCTAGGAAAACATGACCTAAATGGGCTTTGGCCTATGGCTAAGTGATAATGGTGACAAAACACTATCCAAACCACTAGATTTCCATTATATATGTATTGTAGGGATTAACCTAGGTCAAATCTCTCAATGACAAAGGCTTGTAATGCATGATGCTCATGGTGAATCTTACTACTCTTATCTAGCTCCTTGAGCTAGTGGAAAATCCATTCCTTTTCTCCACCATATTTTCATTTTCTTCCTTTCTTGGTAGTCTTGTTCTGAGTGGTTTCTTGGTGAGTTCTTGGAGAACATGCAAGCTAAGTAAAGAATCAAACATCTAGGTGTACCAATTTGTATGTATATGATAGAAACATAGAAACTAGAATTATAAGGTTGTAAAATACAGAAAAAAAATGTAACTAAGTTGTAGAACATCAATCCGATGATTCAATAATGCAGTTTTGTTATCACGTCTCTAATAAGAGTGTAAATTCATATCAACCCAAGATTTATTAAAGAATCATCTAACATTCATCCATACAAATTGAGATCACAATCGTAGTCCCTAATTAGCATGGATTCAATCACTTAATTGATTGATATAGGTGATGCATTGATTACCTAACCTAGCATAACCCAAGCAAAATCATAATCATGAAAATAGGTCAAGAATTGGAAAGAAAAAAATGGCATAGTAGAATTTGCATAAGGAAAATTTAAAAACACAAACTGAAGCACAATCATGGAACCTTGAATTAATTAATAAGAGAGTTTTGCCTTCCATCGCAATTGTCACAAACAACACAGCACAAGTACAAAGAGAATCCAAAAGAGAAAAATAATAAAAAAGGAAACTTGTAATCCAAGAAACCTCTTAAGCCAAGTATGAAAAGTCTTCAAAACTAATTAACTAAATTCTGACTAACTATAACTAACTAAAACTAACTCTAACTAACCAAAACTAACTAAAACATTCTTTGAATTCTAAGGTGCTTTGGACTAGAGGATTTCGAACTCCAAAGGTCCACTAACAAAAATTCCAAACTTAGGTTAGAATATACAAAGAAAGGCCCAACAGAGTAGGTGTAGAGACCGCAACTTCAAGCAGACTTTTGATGCTAAAGAAGGTTGAACTAGGTTGAGCCTAAAAGAAAAACATTGTAGATCTTTGTCTTAGCTTTTCATAGTCACAAAGAGTGTCTAATTTGGAGGTTTGTAGCTCCATATATGGTCCACGCAAGACAACAACATCATATTGATAATTAAATCCGAAAATAAGTAAAGATTAGCAACTATGCCCATTTAAGTCCAATAACCCAAGACTTAATAAATATGTCAATATTAAACATAAAAAGATATAAAAAAATGTTCAACATAAGTCACTATTAAGTTTTTCAAGGGAGCTCTATCAATTTTTCCTAGACTTGAACTTTTGCACTCTGAGCAAAATCAATAACAAATATCTAAAGCAAAAGGAAATGAACTAAAGCAAGTACAAATAAAGTGAAATACTTTTTAATGAATCCTTAAGTGAATAAAAAGAATATAAGTACAAGCATCCTAGTATCAAGGGTACCCAACAATCTATGAATTTAGTTTTAACATTAATGGAAACAAGAGAGCAATAGCAATTAAAGAATGACCTACAAATGATAGAACCATGTCTAGATACATAATCTCAATATCTTTAGTGTTTAGGTTTGTGTTTATACTTAAGCACCCTATGCTAACTAGCACTATCAATCTTTGACTATCCTCCAATTTCTACAATTTGAAACACATGCAAAAAATAATCAAAAGTGCTTTTATTATAGTTGTAATATAGTCAAGGACATGATAGAATATGAAAAGTCATTTAAGCTTACCCAACTAAAGAGGGAAGAGGACAAATAGGGAATAAGTCAAGTAGCATGAAGACTATCCCCAAAACAATACAAGACACCAAAAACAATATAAAACATTATAAGACAAATACGAGTCCACTTTGTTTCATTTTTCTTTCTTATTTCTTTCTTTCTATTTCAATTTCACTTCTCTTTTTTTTTTTTTTGCACCACTACAACCTTTTATTGCATTTTTTTAAACCTTTTTGTTTTCTTTTTCTTTCTTTGATGATTCTTTTTTCTATACACTTTTTTTTCAAAAACAAATCAATACAACACAACAATTACCACTTGCACAAGTCAAACTATCAAGGTATTACTTGCAAAGCCTTGGGGTATCACCCTTACACTTTATTTAGAACTCATTCCAAAATAATTCCAAAGTTCCTTTAACCCTTAAGGTTAAGGTGATCGTGGTTTTCTACTTCAAGGCTTATAATGAGCTATAGTACCAAAGAAAGTGTTACATAAGCTCAAAGGGGTAAGCAAGGGATTTAATGCAAGGTAAGTCGATTTGGCTAATGGTTATAAAGAAAGAAGGCCTAAACAATGCATGTGAGATAAGGGGCATAAAAGAGAGTTAAGGCAAAGCCTAAAGTAACTAACAACATGTGCTAATCATACATGAAATAAGAGAATGACAAGATGCAAGTCATCAACATACAAGGCTCAAAATCTCACAAGGATAAAAAAAGCTCCATCAACAAATTCAAGCTTTAATTTCCAATCCACTCATTACACTAAAGATGCAAAAATGGTTCCAAATTAAGTTGTGAAAAATCTCAATCAAGAATGATGTAACTATTCATAATGTACACAACCTAGAAATCCACTAAAAAGTGTTAAAAAGTGCAAAATATATTTTTGTTCCAGCAAAAACAACAATAAAATCTAAAACGGGAAAAATAGTAAAACCAAAAAACAGAATTATCAACAAAAAACAAAATAGAAAACAAAAAACAAAAAGAACAACAAAATTAGTAGTAGTAGTAGAATAACAGAACACAATAGCATCAAAATTATTGTAGAAATAGAAAAATAGAAAAACAATAAAATAGTACTAAAACACCCCTTCCCACACAACAGACACACTTAAAATGAACATTGTCCTCAATGTAAGTATATAGGAACACAAGACAAAGAGAACACAAGCAATAACCACAAAGGAAGGGGTGAAATAAAAAAAATCCTCTAACTCCTCTCTCAAGGTGCAGAAAATTTGCAAAATTTTGTATCCAACATCTTTTCTCCGCTCCTATCTATAGTTGCTTAGAGGAGCCCTATCCAACTTAAAAATTCTAGTGCCACATCCTCTAGTGGCTTCTTCAACAGGAATCTCAAAGTGGAATGCTTGGCAAGGTGCTCACAAAAATCTCTAAACTTCTTCAAGTCTTGCAACAACCTTTCTTTTTGCTCAGACTGGATTTTGTTGGCTATGATTATTGGGAGTTGTAATGGCTACACAATGGATGGCTACACAATGGATGGCAATGGAGGTTGAACTACTACAACCTCTACAACTCCTACAATATCCACACCTGTAATATCCACACCTGTAATATCCATGCCTGTAATATCCAAACCTACATTATCTAAAACTCTTGCATCTGCATTAACAACAATACTAATTTCTATGCAAATATAACACTCATTTAACCTAGTACAAGTACAAGCATTGTTAGTAACATTATCAAAATTAGGGAATACAAAATTCAAATTTATGTAATCATCACTCAATTGGTTAATCATATCTAAATAGAAAACTGAATGGTTCTTTATGTGATGTTTGATAAAGCACTTTTAAGGAACTTAATAGTGACTTATGTTTGATATTTTTGATAACTTTTATGTTTAATATTGACACATTTATTAAGACTTGGGTTATTGGACTTGGGTTATTGAACTTGGGTTATTGGACTTAATCAGGCTTAGTTGCTAACCTTTGCTTATTTTTGAGCTAAGACAAAGAACTACATCTTTTCTCTTTGAGCTCAACCTAGTTCGACCTTATTTATTTCCAAAAGTCTACATGAAGTTGCAACCTCTAAACCCACTCTATTGGGCCTTCCTTTGTATATTTTAGCCCAATTTTGGAATTTTTGTTGGTAGATCTTTGGGCTGCAAAATCCTCTGGTACAAAGCACCTTACACAGCATTCAAAGCATGTATTAGTTAATTTTGTTTAGTTAGAGTTAGTCTTGGTTAGTTAGAATTCAGTTTGTTAGGTTTAAAGACTTTTCACACTTGGTTTTTAGAGGTTTCTTGGATCACAAGTTTCCTCTCTATTCTCATTTCTATATTCTTTTTTCTATTTTGGATTTTATTTGTACTTGTGTTGTGTTTTCTATATTGGTTGCCTTGGAAGACTACTCTATCTTAATGTAAGGTTCAACGATTGTGCTTCAGTTTGAGTTTTTATATCTTTCTAATGCAAATCTTATATATATATATATATATATATATATATATATATATAATGAATCAAAGGAAAAAAAAAGATGCAACAAAAGGGTTGAAAGAAAAAATAAATGCAAAAAAAGGTTGTAGTAATGCAAAAAGAGAAGTGAAAGTGAGAAAGGAAAAAAGAAGAAGTATAAGAGAAAAGAAGGTAAAGTGGACCTTACTTGTTTTGTATTATTTTGCATTTTTTTAGTGATTTGTATTATTTTAGGGATGATCTTCATGCTTATTGACTTATTCCTCACTACTCCTCTTCCCTTTTTGGTTGTACAAACTTAAATCACTTTTCATATCGTACCTTGTCTTTGGCCACATTATAACCTTCATAAAAAGCCCTTTTGATCATTTGTCAATGTGTTTGAAGTTGTAGCAATTAGAGGCTAGTCAAAGTTTGGTAGTTCTAGTTAGCATAGGATGCTTAAGTGTAAACACAAACCTAAATAGTTGAAAGATTGAGAGAATATATCTTGAGAGAATTCTATCAATTATGGATCATTCTTTAATTTTTATTATTCTCTTGTTTGCTTTAGATGTTATAAGTAGATTCATAGGATGAAAGTTAGATGATTATCTAAAGAAACTTAGATTGATAGGAAATTTCATCCTTTTTTAGAATCAAGATAATTGATTGCATGATTGAATTCTTGAATTGATGTTCTACGATTCATTTAGAATCAGTTCTATTTTGTCCAAATCTATTTTATATAATTCCTGTTCTGCAATTTCCTGTTCTGCAATTTCCTGTTCTGCAATTTTCCTGTTCTGCATTAAACCCCTACTTTTCATATTCGTTTTGGTTTTGATAAAAAAGATTCATCATAATATGATTTTATCCTTGTGAGAATCGACAAAAGTTAGTCCTTACACTACAAAAATTAAGGAAAATCTAGTAATTTGATAATGTGTCGACAACAATTATCAGACACTTAACAGTGACTTATGTTGGGCATATTTGAAATAATTTTCTAATTAATATTGACACATTTGTTGAGTCTTAGATTAATGGACTTAGTTGGGTTTAGTTGCTAACCTTAGCTTTTTTCGGACTTAATTTTCAATATCATGTTGCTATCTTCTACAAGACATATCTGGAGCTATATACCTCAAAATTGGAGAATCTTGGTGGTTTTGGAAAAGCTAAGGAAAAAATATACAACTTATATCAGTTAGTTGCAACCCAATTCTACTAACTTTAGTGGTAAAAGTCTGCCTGAAGTTGCAACCTCTCCAACCTTTCTATTGGGCCTTTCTTTGTATATTCTGGCCCAATTTTAGGACATTGGTTGGTGGGTGATATAGATTTTTAAGGAACTTAATAGTGACTTATGCTAGACAAATTTGACATAATTTTCTTATTAATATTGACACATTTATTGAGCCTTAGGTTATTGCATTTAATTGGGTTTTAGTTGCTAATATTTGCTTATTTTTAGATTAAATTCTCATGATGATGTCGTTGTCTTGTACACCCTTCTACCCCGAATACTTAAATTAAAATAATCAAGTAAATAAAAAAGAAGACAATGTAGTAGATAAAGCCAAGGAAACTCAATTCGTATCAAGGATAAAAGGTTCACATGTTCATTATCATGTTCAAACATTAAATACACATAAAAAAATTATCACATAAATTATTAATGTTGATCTAAACACGTCATTCATGTGTTTGACACATATTTCAAATATATAAATCACTTTTGTTTATGTATACATTTAGTGAGTTATTGATATGCCCATCATTTTCAAATATTTAAGATGCAAAAGTATGTAAGAAAAGACATAAAATCACTATTCTAAATCCCAAGCTCCGATGTCACACAAATCAGAACAAGACCCCGCCTCTTCAAAACTCGACACCACGAGTGCCCGAGAGTACGGTGAGAAATAGCATTCAATCATATATAAATGTAGATAGTACCCCAAATCCCACCCATTACCGTAGCCAATTACTAACGGTTAACAAGTACTCATACATCAATCACACGTTCCATCATATTCAAAATCAATCACATTCCATTCATTTTTACAAAATGCACATGCTCACACAATGCATATGCTCATCACTACACCTACAAGTCTCGATTGGGAACTCCACACCATGGGCGAACCTCTTCAATCCCCTTAGTTATCACTAATGATGGCCACACCGTTAAACACCCCATATGGTCGGTGTGTCGCACAATTAAACACCACCTATAGCCCGTGCAAAAACATTCTACACAACCGTTGAACCTTGACCATGAATAACCATAAACAACCACGAGAATCAAGTAATTAAGATGATTAACCATACAATTTCAACAAAAATCACATTAAGGCAAAACGTTAATCCAAGAATTTTATCCCCTTCAATTGCCACTAGATAACATACAATAACAATTATTAATAAGGGCCCTAGGGAAGACCCTATTACTCTTTCTTATATAAATGAAACCCAAATAGTGAGATAGAACTAACATCTCTGCATACTTGGAAGCATAATGAAGAAAACATGTTCATCAAAGTCATTCTTCTTGTTCCTTTGGGATTCCCTCTAGAGGTTTTCCTTTACACTAAAGGCAACTGATTACATTATCAATTAAGTCAACCAAAACCATGGTACACATTGACGAATCTTTTTTACCGATTAAAATATTTTTAAAACATAATAAGCAAACAAATTTGAGAATTTCGATCCTAGAGGGACTTAAAGATTGCCCTCACTACTCATACACACGCATTCACATATAACCGAACCCATCTCCCCATACCTTAGATGCAAAGAACAGCGAGGATCTGATGCAGCTCCAGGACGATCTAAATACCCTAGCTCCTCCTCCTTGCAGGTCTGCGTTCTCTCTCCTCTAAGTCTGGCTTTCTGACGCGCAAAACACCAATTAAGGTAAACTGATTAACTCCTATCTAATATTCTAGCTGAGTCAACCCGACTCGCCCGTCAACCTCCCCCGTTAATTCGACTAATTAAATTAATAAATGAAAATAATTCGGATTAATGCCTCATCAGTTTATAAAACCATCAGCTCCTCCATTAAAATAAAATTAAATGTAAATATTTAAATACTAAATTAATTTTCTGCCATCATTAAGAATAATAACAATAATAATAACATTTCAGTTTCAAAATACAATTATTTAATAAAATAATTTCTTACAATAATAATGATGTAATTTATTTTCTAAAACAATAATTAAATAATTTTTAGGATCATATTAGACACTCTTGGTGCCAATTAAAAGCTAAAACAAAGATCTACAACTTTTCTTTTAACCCAATTGGACCCTCTTTAGTGTCAAAAGTCTACGTGAAGTTGTAGCCTCTACGCCCACTCTTTTGGACTTTCCTTTGTATATTTTGGCCCAATTTTTGAACTTTTACTATTGGACCTTTGGACAGCGATATCCTCTAGTCCAAAGCACCTTACTTAGAATTCAAAGTATGCATTATATATGGAGCTAAAGACCTCCAAATTGGACAACTTTGGTGGCTCTGGAAAGCTAAGACAAAGATCTAAAACTTTTTTTTTTTTTTGCTCAACCCAATTCGACCATTTTCAAAGTCAAAAGTGCACATGAAATTGTGACATCTACATCCACTTTGTTGGCCTTTCTTTGTATATTCTGGCCCAATTTTGAGACCTTATTAGTGGGTGATAAAGCATTTTTTAGGCACTTAATAGTGACTTATGCTAAACATATTTAAAATAATTTTCTGATTAATATTGACACATTTGTTTAATATTAGGTTAGTGAACTTAATTGGGTTTAGGTTCTAATCTTTGCTTATTTTCAGACTTAATTTTCATTATGATGTTGTTACCTTCTACAAGTCATATCTAGAGCTACATACCTCCAAAATAGACAATCTTGATGACTCTAGAAAGATAAGGAAATATTTACAACTTCTTTCTTTTGGTCTCAACCTTGTTCACCAAATTTAGTGTCAAAAGTCCGTATGAAGTTGTAGCCTCTACACCCACTCTATTGTGCCTTTCTTTGTATATTATGGCCCCATTTTGGGACCTTGGTTGGTAGGTGATAGAGCATTTTTGAAGTACTTAATAGTGACTTATGCTAGACATATTTGATATAATTTTCTTATTAATATTGACACATTTGTTGAGTGGGTTATTTGACTTAATTGGATTTAGTTGCTAATCTTTGCTTATTTGTAGACTTAATTTTCATTATGTTATTTCTGTTTGGCGTAGGTCATATCTAGAGCTACAAACCTCCACATTCAACAATCTTGATGGCTCTACAAAACTAAGGCAAAGATCTACAACTTCTATTTGATGGCAACCTAATTCAACCAGCTTTAATGTCAAAAGTTCGTGTGAAGTTGCGGCCTCTACACTCACTCTGTTGGACCTTTCTTTGTATATTCTGGCCCAATTTTGGGACATTGGTTGGTGGTTGATAAAGCACTTTGTAGGCACTTAATAGTGAGTTATGCTAGACATATTTGTCATAATTTTCTTATTAATATTGACACATTTGTTGAGTCTTGGGTTATTGGACTTAATTAGGTTTAGTTGCTAATCTTTGCTTATTTCCGGACTTAATTTTCATGATGATGTTGCTATTTGGTGCAGGTTATATCCGGAGCTACAGACCTCCAAATTCGATAATCTTGATGGATCTACAAAGTTAAGGCAAAAATCTGCAACTTCTATCTTTTGGTGGAAACATAATTCAATTGGCTTTAATGTCAAAAGTCCATGTGAAGTTTCAGCCTTTGCATCCACTCTGTTGGGTCTTTCTTTGTATATTCTGGCCCAATTTTGGGACCTTGGTTGGTGGGTGATAGAGAATGTTTTAGGAACTTAATAGTGATTTATGCTAGACATATTTAACATAATTTTCTTAATAATATGCAAGTCATATCTAGAGCTAAAGACCTCAAAATTGGAAAATATTTATGGCTCTGGAAAGTTATGACAAAGATCTAAAACTTCTCTCTATTGTGCTTAACCCAATTTGACCATCTTTGGTGTCAAAAGTTGATGTGAAGTTGCAACCTCTGCACCCACTTAGTTAGGTCTTTCTTTGTATATTTTGGCTCAATATTAGGACCTTGGTTGGTGGGCCTTTAGATCACAAATTCATTTGGCCCAAACCACCTTCCTTGGCATTCACAACTTGTAATAATTAGTTACATACTTTAGGGATCTTTCACATGAGAAGTAAGGAGGTTTTGTGGATTGCAAGCTTTATTTCTTCCCATTTTCGTTTTTTGCTTTGGATTTTGCTGCATTTGTTATGATGATTGCCATGGAAGGCTAAGCTCCTTTGTCAATTTAAAGTTCCATGATTGTGGTTCGATTTGAGTTCTTGAATCTTTCCTTATGAAAATTCTACCATGTCCTTTCCTTTCCAATTCTTGACTCATTTTCATGATTATAATTTCGCTTTAAGTTTTGGATAGTTCAGTGTTACATAATCGATTAATCACCTGAAATCAACCAATTATGTGCTTGAATTCATGCTAATTAAGGATTAGGATTGTGATCTAAATCTGTATGGATGAATGTTAGATGATTATCTAATGAATCTTGGGTTGATATGAATTTGTACCCTTATTAGAACCATGATAACAAAATTGCATGATTGAATCCTTAGATTGATGTACATAATTCTATTTTCAATTCTGTTTTGCATAAATTCTATTTTGCATAAATTATGTTTTGCATGATTCTGTTTTACACATAAATCACTATTTAACATTCAAATTGGTTTCTAATCAATAAGATTAGGCATAATTTGAATTAGAAGTAAAAGAAATTGTGTATTGATTGAATTGAATAATAAAATTTCTAATTTTCCTTTTTATAGGGAAAATATCAACTAAAGATATTATAACTAATAACAAATTAAAAGATAACTAGATAATATGTGATATTCATGATCTCCTAATGAGATATTTAAATATTTGTAACCACTTAATCTAATAAGATATTTAGATGTTTGTAACCTCTTAATGAGTTACCTACCATATCTTATAAGATATTTACAATATCTTCAACACTCCTCCTCAAGTTGGTAAATGAATATCAATCATTCCTAACTTGCCTTTGAGTTCTTGAAATCTAGTTATAAGGAGCCCTTTGGTGAAAACATCTACCACTTGGAGTCTTGAGGAACATGTGTTGTGACTATAAGTCCACTATCTAACTTCTCTTTAATAAAGTATTTACCAATCTCAATGTGCTTTATCCTATCATGTTGAATTGGATTATGAGCAATACTAATAGTTGAGTTGTTACCACAAAACAACTTTATAGGTCCCTCATATTTTACTTTAAGGTTATCAAGAATAATCTTCATCCACAATCTTTCATATATACCCTATGCCATGGCTCGGAATTCTGCTTCTGCACTAGATTGAGCAACCATATTTTGCTTCTTGCTCCTCCAAGTTAGTAGATTTCCTCCTAGAACCATACAATATTCGAAGGTGGATCTTCTATCCACAACCGATCTCCATGGATAATGTACCTTCTTTTCTAAACTTAGTCCTTTTCTTGGACTTGCCTTCAAATACTGGAAGATCCTTTCGACTTCCTGAAGGTGCTTTACCCTAGGATCATGCATAAATTGGCTGATCACACTAACAGCATAGGCAACATCTGGCCTAGTATGGGATAAATAGATCAATTTCCCCACCAATCTTTGACATTGGGACTTCTCTATGATTGGACTTTCCTCACACCCAATCCTATGGTTCTGCTTAATCGATACCTCTAAGGTTTTGCATCCCAATTTTCTTGTTTCTTTGAGGAGATCGATTACATACTTCCTTGGAAAATAAAGATACCTTATTTAAGATATGAAACCTCAATCATAATGAAGTATTTCAACTTTCCTAACTCCATCATTTCATTGTATTGTCAGCTTTTCTTTCAGAGTTAGTTTTTCAATCTCGTCATCACCTATAACAATCATATCATTTACAAAGACTAGGAGAAGGGTGAGTTTACCATCAATACAATGTTTTATAAAGAGAGTATGATCACCTTGACTCTTCTTGTATCCTAGGGATATCATGACTTGAGCAAATCTTCCAAACCATGCTCGAGGAGACTATTTAAGTCCATATAATGCCTTTTTGAGTCTGTATACCTTGTTCTTTTCATTATGAGAATAGAATCCCTGGGGAATCTCCATGTACACTTATTCTTCTGGGTCTCCATGAAGGAAGGCATTTTTAACATCAAACTATTACAAGTTCCAACCAAAGTGGGTGGCTAAGGAAATAATAACTTTTATGGCGCTCACCTTTGCTACAAGGGAAAATGTTTCCTCATAATCTATTCCATAATTCTGTGTATATCCTTTAGCAACCAATCTTGCTTTGTATCACTCAAGGGTCCCCATCGGTTTACACTTCACAATGTATATCCATCTACAACCTATAGCTCTTTTGTCTTTGGGTCTATCAACAATCTTCCAAGTTGAGTTTTTCTCTAACGCCTTCATCTCTTCTTTCATTACTTGAACCCAATTCTCATCTTTCAAAGCTTCCTGTACTGATGTAGGTGTTTTGATTGCATCAATGGAAACAATAAAACTTTGATGTTTTATAGAGAGATGGTTAATACACACAAATTGAAAAATAGTATACTTGACACATGATCGTTTCCCTTTCCTCAAAGCAATAGGCATGTCATCAGTAACATCCTCAATGAAGTTATCAAGAATACTTACCTCTGGCTCAAACAATTGGACTTGCTTCTCAATGAACTTATCAGGAATACTTACATCTGAATTAGACATTTGGACTAGCTTTGGGACTAGAGTGGGTTTCATGACTTCTTGAACTTGAACTTGAACATCCTGAGTAGGAAAAGGTAATGACTCAATGACAAGCTTGACTTCTAGATAACTCTCCCCCTAAAGTGGAGGACAAATAAAGAATGACTATGTTTCATGAAAAGTAACATCCATTGAGACAAAGAACCGATGACTCAAAGGATGATAACACTTAAATCCCTTTTTATTTGAGGGATAACCAATGAAAACACATTTGATAGCTCTAGCATCTAACTTCCCACGATGTGGATTATGAGAGTGGACAAAGGAAACACACCCAAAGACACGACTTGGTAAACTTAAAATTAGGAGAGAAGGAAAGAAGGATAACATATGTTTGATTGGACTAATATCGTTTAAGACCCGAGTTGGTAACCTGTTGATAAGATAGGTGGCAATTAAGACAGCTTCTCCCCAATATACATTAGGAACAAATATTTGGAAAATGAAGACTCTAGCAACCTCAAGGGGATGACGATTTTTCCTTTTTGCAACCCCATTTTGTTAGGGAGTAATCACACACGTCAATTCATGAACCACACCATTATCTTTAAGAAATTTGGAGAACTCAAGATTTACAAATTTGATTTCATTGTTTGACCGTTGCCTTTTAATAGATTTATTAAATTAATTTTTGACAAGATGCAAAAAATTGAAATCCTCGTATTTATGTTTCATAATAAATATCCATGTCACACAGGTACAATCATCAATAAATGATACAAACCACTTAGCCCTTGATATAGAGTTACTAGCTTACCCCCATACATTAGAATGAACAAGGTCAAAAGGTTAAAGAATTTTATTATTACTAGGAGAAATTGTTACACGATGATGCTTTGAAAACTAGCAAACATCACACTTAAAGGACTCGATAGACTCTTTTGTAAATAAATATGGAAACATTGTCTTACATAACCCAAATGGTGGATATCCAAGACATTTATGGTAAAGCCAAATTTGAGAAACTACCCAAGTTTCTGAGGTTGCCCGTTGACTAGAAGGCAATTATTTTTTACTGGTGTTGTTACCTATCTTTGTATGTTGTAAGTAGTATAACCCATCTTGCACTTTAGCAATTCCAATCGTCCTCCCTATTGTAAGTTCATGATCACAATGAGAACGAAAAAAAGTCATTGCCCAATTCCAATCTTTAAGTCTATGAATGGAGATAAGGTTATTAGCTAGTTTTGGAACATGAAGAACATTGTGTAGGGATAAAAAGGAGTGAAGTTGGACGTTGCCAGATTCAGCAATAGGAACATGATCTCCATTAGCAATAGTAATGAGTTGCTTTTTGGATACTTTAAGGTATGATGTAAAATATGAAGGAAACGAGGTCATATGATTTGTTGTCCTAGAATCAAGGATCTAGATGCTTTATGAAATTGAACCAGAAATATTGAAGGAACTCTTACCTTTCATGGTCAAACCACACAAGTCAAGAGGCTTACTTGTTGAGTTTAGGAGGGCTCAAAGGTGGTCCATCTCCTCCTTACTAAAGGCTTGAATATCTTGGTCAAGTTGCAAAGTAGAAGGATGTTCAACTACATTCTACTTATTAGAGGTTATTTGATTCACTCACATTTGAGTTGAGCCTTTATATCCACCCATTCATTCAAGAACTTTCTCCTTTCCATAAAGCTTGTAGTAGGTATCCTTGGTATGTCCTAGTCGTTTGCAATATGTACAGTATTCTCCACAACTACTCTTTATGAAGGGTTTTCCTTTAGAGGTTGATCTTTTTATGGGACCTTTTTCTATCACCGTTACAGATCCTATATTGAAGTTTCCTTTATCAAGCATGACTGCTCTTCAGGTCTCTTCACTTTGCACAATAAAAAATACCTCATATAAAGAGGTAAGGTTCTCCTTACCTAGAATATGAACCTGAATAGGATCGTATTCAAAATTCAAGACATGAAGGAACTTAAAGATTCTTCCTGTTTCAACGAGCCTAGTGTATGCAATAGAATCAGCTTTGCACATCTTCAATCCTTAGTACTGGTCTAACTCGATCCATAGCATATTTAGAGTCTCATAGTACTTTATTACGGAGAAGGTTCCTTGTCTAGAGTTGAAGATTCTGCTTTCAATATCATAACAAGCAACAAAGTCCTTTTTTATTGAATATGTTTCAATGAGATTCTCCCATATCTCACGTACGAAAGAATAGAACATATAATTCTGACTTATTCTGGAAGTCAAAGAGTTCCATAGCCATGTCATAATGAGAGAATCTTTATCATCCCATGCTTCAAACTTTGGGTCATCTCTAGGTGGATCATCTCCTTCAATATGAATCAACTTCTTACGCTCTTTAAGAGTAGTACGAATATACTATGTCCATTGTAGATAATTGCGGTCATCAAGGCAAGAAGAACTCACCAAATTGGGAAGTTTATTAGGTCCCAAGGTAATGACTTTGTCTTTTGCCATTATCACCGATATTTGGAAACAACAAAAAATATTTTGACTAATCTTACACCGACGTGTGAGTCTCGTTAGAGGGTAGCAGTTCACTGAAGTGAGGCAATGGACATAGAGCTCCTAAGATCTGGAACTATGATACCAAATTAGAAGTAAAAGAAACTGTGTATTGATTGAATTAAATAATACAATTTCTAATCTCCCTTTTTATAGGGTAAATGTGAACTAAAAATATTATAACTAATAACAAATTAAAAGATAACTAGATAATATGTGATATTCACGATCTCCTAATAAGATATTTAAATATTTGTAACTACTTAATCTAATAAGATATTTAGATGTTTGTAACCTCTTGATGAGTTACCTACTATATCTTATCAGATATTTACAATATCTCCAACAATATGATTGTATCCTTGAGAAATTCAACCTAGGTTAGTCCCTATACTGCAAAATTAAGGGGAATCTTGTGATTTTGATAGCATTTTAATAATATTCCTTGGCATTCAGAGCATGTAATAATTAGTAGTTAGTTAGTAGGAGTTAGAAGTTAGTTAGAAATTTTTTGGGACCTTTCACAATTGGTGTTTACGAGGTTTCTTAGATTGCAAGTTTCCTCTCTTCTCAATTTTTCATTCTTGCTTTGTATGGTACTACGCTTTCTATGACGATTGTCATGGAAGGCTAAGCTATCTTATCAATTCAAGGTTTTAGGATTGTAGCTCGATTTGAGTTCTTGAATCTTTCCTTATGAAAATTCTATTCTTTTCTTCCATTTCCAATTCTTGACCTGTTTTCGTTATTATAATTTCGCTTGAAGTTTTGGATTGTGCTATGTTAGATAATCAATTAATCACCTACAATCTACCAATTATGTGCTTAAATTTATGTTAATTAAGGATTGTAATTGTGATCTCAATCTGTATGGATAAATATAAGATGATTATCTAATGAATCTTCGGTTGATATGAAATTGCACCCTTTTAAATTCTCAGATTAGTGTTACATAATTCTATTTAATTCTATTTAATTCAATTCTGTTTTGTTTAATTCTATTCCACATAAATTATTTTTCTCCATAATTTTGTTTACACACAAACCCCCTTATTAGCATTTAATTTGGTTTATGTTCAACTTGATTAGGCATTGCATGATTGTGTCCTTGAGAGATTCAATCTAGGTCAATCCCTACGCTGCAAAATTAAAGGAAATATAGTGCCATAGTGTTGCAACTCTGCAACATCTTTTATCTCCTTATTCAACCCATCAAGAAACCAAGTCATTGTGGCCTCCTCACTTTCCTTAATTTGAGCCATCATTAAGTCCATTTCCATTTCTTTTTAGTACTCTTCCACACTCCTAGATCCTTGGTATTGCCTCTGTAATTTAATATAAAAATCCATAGTGTAAGAAGGTAGGACAAATCTTCCTCTCATAAACCTCTTTAAGACTACCCAATCCTCACAAGGATCTCTAACTCCCCTCCTTATATCCTCCAACATTTAAGTACACCATACCAAGGCATACTCATAAAATTCAAGGGTGACAAGCCTCACCACAACTCAGCCATGGAGGTCAAAGCATCCCAGAATTTGCTCCACCATGAGCTCCTAATCTACATACACTTTTGGTTTGCAATTACCCAAGAATTGAAGGATTTTACACTTGGCCATGTCTATCTCTTCCCTCCTTGGCTCCTCTCCTCTTCTACCATGTCTTTCCTTATCTCTTTCCTTTTATGTCTTTCAACTCTTCCAAGTCTCTTATGCCTCCCCCATGGAAGACCAAGAACTCCTTCCTCCTTCACTATAATTTCTTTCCTCAAAACTTCCCTCACCCTCATGCAAAGAGACCACCTTAGGCCTATCTTCTCTTTCTCTACTTAGAGCCTCTACTTTAACATTGTCATTTTGTGTGTCCTTTTTCATCGAATCCAATCCCTTTCCAATCTTATCCAACTTCTCTCCAAACTCCCTAATATAGCTCATCTTGAATTTTGACTTGAGGGACAAGTTGCCCCAATCAACACTTGAACCTTCCATACTTCTTCCTCACTTTTCTCTCCCCAAAACCTCCTAAACTTCTTAAAAAAAACGTATAACACCAACAATAGGATAGTTCACTATAGTCTCTAAGTGTTTCACTCTACACCCTTTGTTCCACTCTTTTGTGGCTTTTTCTCTAGTATGTTATCTTGCCTTTTACCACTCAATTCTCACTCTAAGCTTTGAACAAGCAATCACTATCTTAAATCAAACAAGCCAGATGCAAGTGAAAGCCAAGAAAATCTCAACAAGCTTTTAGGAAAAAGAAGGAAAGAAAATTTAAAGACAAAACTATAGAAGCCAAAGAAATTGACAAGCAAGAAAAGCTCAAGAAAAGGGGAGCTAAACTCAATAGGAATTTAATAAAGACATGTAAGAAGACTTAAGAAAACTAAAAAATATATTAAATGTAGGGGAATTAATTTCAAACATGAATGTTCATGGCCTTTAACAATGTACCACAATTAATGCACAAAAACTAATACACTAGTTTCCTAGAATTTAAGTGTAACTTATGTTTCTTTTGGACCTTCAAATAACTTTTTCTTTTCTCTTTTTCTCTTCTTTTTATGTGGTTATGCTCTATTTTTACTATAATATTACAACCACTTGAATACTTTTTTTCTTTTTTTCTCTTAAGCTCTTTTTTTCACAAACTTTTGGTTTACAACTTTTTTGGCAACTTCTTCTAGCACATTTTTTCAAGAAAAATCATCAAACACATGGTGTATTTTCCACAAATACAAAACAGCATGTCAACACTTAGTAAATGATACAAAATAAACCAAATACAAGGTTACAAGAAAGGGTGAAAAGGATATAAGCCCAAACGAAGCATAAATTCAATTAGAATGCATCATATGACTTGTATAATACAAAATCCCCAAATTCATTCTGTAAGAACCCTAAACTTTGAAAACACAAGATAGACAAGGAATAAAGAAAACCTATACCGTAGACAAGAAGAAGGAAGTTAGGTGAACAAAACCTAACATGAAGAAAAAAAACAACAAGGATTTGACCTAGAAATGGAAGCTAGAACTTACCTCTTGTAGTTTGCCCAAAACTACATGTAATCCTTTGTTTTTCTGCATTTTCTACTTGAATCAAGCTAGTAGATGATGATTGGAAGCTTTGATACCAAATGATGAACTCTTGGATCCACAATCAAAACCTAGCTTTAAGTAGGAACCAAGTTAGCCATGAAAATGGAAACTGAAACTTAAAAGAAGAAGAAAATAAAAATATGGACAAGGAAGAGGATAAAGCTTGCCATTAATTCATGGAGAATTAGATAAGGAAAGTGAGATATGCCACAAGCATCATGCAAGTTTGATAGTAATGTGTTCCTTGTTCAAGACAAGAGTTGAGAGGAAACTCTCACAAAAGTTCAATGCACATTCACATTCATTCAAAAATTATTATCCTAATTACAAGAGGGCCTTATATAGCCTTGATTAAGTCCCTCTTAACCTTATTTGATCCTAATTAAGAGGTAACACCAAAAGCCTAAGCCAAAAGGGTCTAAAATGCAAGCTAACTCCATACACAGGCTAGCAACAAAATTAGTGAAGAAATGGGCCTATGTTAGAAACCGTATTAGTAATGGATTTTTGAAAAAATGAAAATAGCGAGAAAAATAATTCAAAAAGGGATTTAGCCCAAGGCTATGCTATGTTATATGAAAGGTACCTAAAAACACTATGAAAGTACAAAGGAAATAAATTACTTCCAACTCTAAACATTTCCTAAATGGAAACTAGATACATGGTAAAATCTTGGCCTTCTTGGACCTCTTCTTGGTCCTTGAGCATGACCAACTCATGTTGCAATTCCGCTTGAACCTCTTGAGCCTCCCCCTAGTTATGAGGCATTCGAGTGTAGGGGTGGCAACCTTTTTCTTATCTTCTTGAGTTCCTTGAGTATGGTCTCCCATATATGCATCAATGGACCTTTGTGTTGGTAGCCTTAGGAAAGATATAAAAATAAATACAAATTATTAAACATTTTTCTTTAATTAATCACAATTGTCAAGTAATAACTAGACTTTGTTATCTAATCATAATTGGAGGATACATGTTAGCATAAATAAAATCATACCTTTTGATTTAAAATAAAAATAAAATTACTTATAGGCTTGAATCCACTTCCTTTTTATATATAGTTTTTGAGATTTTAGACTATAGATTAAAGGGAAGTTACGTAGTTTGGTTAAACTTGACAGATTGAGAGTGACCTAATGTTTCTTTCCTAAAGTCCTAATTATTCTAAAACCCTAGAGTACTAGACAAAAATCGACTTCTAACTATCTTGCACCCATTGCTTGCTCTTATAATTTCTTACATACAAAGAAAGCAAAAAGAAGAAAATGAGAAAGAGAATTGATAGTTCAAAGAGTTCTCACTAATTGTGAACCTTAGCCACATTGCATGTAGGTATATTCTCGAGGTTATTGGAAGGATTTTCATTGTTACCTTTGATCTAGGAGGAGCATGGGATCTAGTCTCCCTATGGGTAGGTTTCTCTCCCATCATTCATGGAAAATGGCTCATCCTAGTTCTCATTTTATAGATACATAAGTCCTAAATTTGAGGTGAAGTTCTTTCCAAGAAAAGGGGATGATATGAAATAGGACATGGAGAGCATGGATATGCAAGAAGGCTTGAAGAACATAAACCCAAGGTTTGAAGGGTTCCATAGACAATGAGAAATTAAGGACCCAAGGCTTTAAGGGTCCCATAACCAATAGGAGATTAAGGAGAATTCAAGAAGTCCAAGAGGAGATGAGATCCTTAATGGGCCAAAGAGAGCTCAAGTATAATCCTACTTTGTATTCATACATGGAAGGCCAAGTTGTCTTTGGATGCTCCACTATAGAACAGTTAAATATACAAAATGTATTAAACTGAGTGGTGTATATTATACAATTTCTTATCTCCCTTTTATAGGGTAAACATCTAAGCTAAAAAAAGGAAATAAGGAAACTATATCAAGAAGACACAGAGAAAATAAAAGTCATATCAGAAAAAGATATAGGAAATCGGTAATATATTTAACACTCCCCCTCAAGCTGGAGCATATAAATTATATGCTCCAAGCATGGAAAATATAACTTGTATTTGTGGTCCCCTTAAAGACTTAGTGAAAATGTCAGCAAGTTGATTACTCGAGTTGACAAATTTTGTACTTATTTCTTTTGCCAGCAACTTCTCCCATATAACATGACAGTCAATCTCAATGTATTTTGTTCTCTCATGAAATACAAGATTAGAAGCAATGTGAAGAGCCGCTTGATTATCACAATATAGTTTCATTGGTTGGACATCAGTAAATTTCAATTCTTGAATAAGTTGTTTTACCCATATCAATTCACAAGTGGCTAAAGCCATAGCCCGATATTCTGCTTCAACACTAGAACGAGCAACAGTATTTTGCTTCTTACTTTACCAATAGACCACATTTCCTCCAATAGATATGAAAAAACTTGTACTAGATCGTCTATCAATAGGAGATCCTACCCAATCGGCATCACAATAACATGATATATGGGTGTCTCCCTTATCCTCATATAGCAAACCTTGTCCAGGTGTCTTCTTGATATATTTAAGAATACGGAGGATTGTTGTCCAATGATCAACGCAAGGTGCCTACATAAACTGACTTACAACTCCCACTGCAAAGGAGATATCAGGTCTAGTGATAGTGAGGTAAATGAGTTTACTCAGTAGTCTTCTATACCTCTCTGGATCAGAATAAGGTTCACCTTGTTTTACCATTAGCTTCATATTTGGATCCATGGGACTGTCAACTGGCCTACAATTACTCATACTAGTCTCTTGTAAGATATCAAGAGCATATTTTCTCTAAGAGATAACAATGCCTTCCTTGGATTAAGCGACCTCTATGCCAAGAAAGTACTTCAGGTGGCCAAGATCTTTGGTCTGGAAGTGGCTGAATAAGTACTGCTTTAACTGGGAAATTTTGATATCATCATTTCCTATTATGACAATATCATCCACATATACAACCAGGTACACACATTTAGCAGAAGAGGAACGACAATAAAATATAAAGTGATCTGCTTTACTTCTTGTCATCCTAAAGTTTTGAACAACTTGGCTAAACTTCCCAAACCAAGCCCTCGGGGACTGTTTAAGTCCATACAAGGATCTACGGAGCTTGCATACTAACTGAGACTCCCCCTGAGCAACAAAACTAGGAGGTTGCTCCATGTATATTTCTTGATCCAAGTCACCATGTAGAAAAGCATTTTTGATGTCTAGTTGATGAAGAGGCTAGTGACGAATAGCAGTCATTGTAAGTAAGAGGCGAATAGTAGTGATTTTAGCCACAGGAGAGAAAGTATCTCCATAATCAAGACCATATACTTGAGTATACCCTTTTGCCACCAATTGGGCTTTGAGGCGATCAACTTTGCCGTTACGTGCAACTTTAATAGCAAATACCCACCTACAACCAACTGCCTTCTTACTTGAGGGAAGAGGAACTAACTCCCAAGTACCACTTTGTTCCAACGCCTGCATTTCGACTATCATGGCTTGTCGCCATCCAAGATGATTAAGTGCTTCATAGATATATTTAGGAATAGTAATGGATGAGACAGAGGAAACAAAAGAAAAATATGAAGGAGATAAACGATGATAACTAAGGTAAATAGGATGAGGATTACGAGTGGAGCGAATACCTTTCTAAAGGGAAATGGGCCAACCAATGTCAGAATCATGGGAAGGTGAGGATGGAAGAGGATCCGGTGTGGGGTCAATTAAGGGTAAAGGACATGAATCAAGTGAATCTTCACATACTGGGGTACCCATCTCTTGTGTCCTGCTTTGACATGTAGACATTAAAGGTGGAGATAGTTCAACTTGAAAATGAACAAAAGAGGAAGGTTGGAGTATGTCTTGATTATGTGTTTCAAGGGATGACGACTCTGGTGGACTAAGATATGGAATTGGTAGTGCCTGTTGGATAGAACCACAATCATCTTTGGTGAAGAACATAGTTTCCTCAAAGAATGTAACATCAGCTGATATATAGTGTCTTTTTGTAGATGAAGAGTAACATATGTACCCTTTATGAAGACGAGAATATCCAAGGAACACACATTTGATTACTCTTGTAGAGAGTTTATCACGACCTGGAGAGACATTATGAACAAAACATACACAACCAAAGACTTTAGGAGCCACATGATACATTTTATCTTTAGGGAATAAAATTGAGTGAGGGATTTGATTCTCAAGTGAAGCAGATGGCATTCGATTTATTAAAAAACAGGCAGTAAGAATGGCTTCACCCCAATTATTAGTAGGGATATTTGCACTTAAAAGTAAGGTGCGGGTAATTTCAACCAGATGCCTATTTTTCCTTTCAGCTATACCATTCTGTTGAGGAGTATGAGAACACGTGGATTGATGTAAGATTCCTTTTGAGGAAAGATATGAGTTTAGTTCGGAAGAAAAATATTCTTTTGCATTATCACTTCTCAATATTTTTATGGTTTTTCCAAATTGATTTTCCACTTCTTTAGAGAAGGACATTAGGATGGACAAAAGTTCAGATCTTTCTTTCATCAAATAGACCCAAGTACATCGTGAGTATTCATCAATGAATTTGACAAAGTAGTTAAAACCAAAAGATGTTACTCGACTTGGTCCCCAAATATCTGAATGGACAATAGAGAAAGGCAAATTACATCTTTTGTTGACTTGGTTTGGGAAGATGGATCTAACATGTTTGCCTAATTGACAGAACTCACACTCTAAGGTAGACAGTTTATTGAGACTAGGAACCATTAACTTTAGCTTTGCAAGACTAGGGTTCCCTAAACAATTATGCAAAAGCTTTGGAGATTCAGACGCGAAACACAACGTAGAGGGATTGTTGGATAAGTAATACAGTCCTCTTAATTCATGTCCTTTGCCAATTAGCTGGCCCGTATTTTGGTACTGTATAATAAAGGAATCAGCATAAAAGGTTACTGAACAATTCAAAGAACGAGTCAATTGACTCAAAGAAATCAAATTGTAGGGAAATTTAGGAATATACAACACAGAGTTTAAACTAATTGATGAGGATAGAGAAACTTGACCAACTCCCTAAGATACCATTTTGGAACCATTGGCTAATGAAATGAGGTTAGGAAACTTAGGTGAGGAGATAGAAGAGAACATAGAGTCATTACCAGAAATGTGATCAGAAGCACTTGAGTCAATTATCCATGGACCTTGACTCCCCGTGGAATGAGAAATGCAGGTAGTTGAAATACTTGGTAATGCAGATGATTGGGCATGGTTGTTGGATTTGAGCCTTAGGAACTCTTGATACTCTTCATTTGAGATTAATTGAGAACCAGTCCTTTCATTTGAAGGGATATCGCTCGAAGATATATTTGTAGTTTTGTCTGGCCAACCAATCAAATCATAACATCTATTTTGTAGGTGTCCTTCTTTTCCACAATGTGAGCAAATAAGCTTACCACAACCACCTTTACCATTTTGTGACCTTCCTCTAGTACCACGACCACTTCTTCCTCTACGAGAGGCTACCATAGCAGAGTTTTCAGCAGCAATACCATCACCTTTCGTTATGGTAGGAACCCGAAGAAGCCTAGTAACCAGACTATTCATAGAGGGAATCTGTTCGCTTGACAATATTTGATCTCGAACATGCTCACAATCAGGGTGCAGGCTTTGTAAGATTAGAACCATTAGAAGTTTGTCAATTCGCTTTGCTATTTCATCAACAGAATTACACACCAGTAAACCTTTCAATTCTTCAGCAGCAACCCTGGCTTTGGCTATGTGTGACACCATATCATGGTTGGTCTGTTGAAGAGAAACTATTTTTTGAGTTGAGTCAAATAGACGTTGAACATCATTAGCAAAAATATCTTTTGCATTCGTCGATAAAGAATAGCAGGTCTTGAACGACCTTAAGATTTATAATAATTCAGGGCTAACGGACTGCCACAAAATAGCACATAGTTGACAGTCAAGCTTCAACAATGGAGCTCTATTTTCTTCTGGTATTTCAGCCTCTTGTTTCTCCAAATGGTCATGAAACCCTTGTCCCAAAAACCACAACTCAATTGAATCTGACCAAGCTCTATAATTTTTCTAGTTGAGTTTCTCTGCTGTGATAGTTGGGGTTCCCGAAAAAGAGATAATGGGTCCTTGAGAAAGTGGGCTGGCAGTGGCCATTTTCAACCTCAAACAATTCTAACACTGATTTTTTTTTTTTTTGTGAACGGTAGCACGTTAACTCAGATCTATCAGCTACCATACTTCCAACCAAGGTTTTGAACGTTGGAGTAGGTAGGAAAGAGGCCAACGAACAGAACGGTGGCGGCAAACAGTGGCAGATAGCGGCAGCGACAGTGGCAGACGGCGGCGGCAACAATGGCAGACGGCAGCAGCGGCAGCGGCAGACGGCGACGGCAGACGGCGGTAGCAGGCAGCAACGACGGCAGTGGCACCCCAAACGACGGCCCTCAATTGTGGGCACAGGCAGAGCAAAGCTCTGCTCTGATACCAAGTTAAATATACAAAATATATTGAACTAAGTGGTGTATATTATACAATTTCTAATCTCCCTTTTATAGGGTAAACATCTAAGCTAAAAAAAGGAAATAAGGAAACTATATCAAGAAGATACAGAGCAAATAAAAGTCATATTAGAAAAAGATACAGGAAATCGGTAATATATTTAACAAGAACAATCTCCACCTTTGCTGAATTGACAACTATTCCATCAATTGAGATCATGTGAGCCAAGAAGTTTACCTTTGATAATTCATATTTTAGACACCCAATAAGGTCTTAAGATGGGAATATTAGACTCTATTTTGTAGTTAAGAATCACATATTAGCTAAGATTCAGATTATCAAGGGAAAAACATGGAAAATACAAATATATGCTATTTTGAGAATTTTAGCTAACAAAAAGAGCAAACTCATTTTGTAGGTCAAAATTGGAGTTCCAGATGAAGACATCCCAACTGAGACAGAAGTCGTCCCGACCAAATGAAGTCGTCCTAGCCAGACAAGTTCCCCTGCAAGCCGACTTCGTCTCCGCATGCTGACTTTATCTCCATCTTCAAAAGTCAAGTCCAATTCATGTGTCGACTCTGACTCTTATAAGCCGACTCTAGAGACTGAAGTCGTCCTATCTATCCGGATTCATCATGGCATCAAGACCGGCTCCGCTCTAGTGATTTCGAGCACGTGAATAGTTAGTTTGTTTGTTAAGTTTGTTATTTCTATTATTTGAATTAGCTGGTAGTTAGTTAAGTTTGTTATTTCTGTTAATTCAGTTCGCATACGATTAAAGAGTTAGTTAGCAAAACGTGTATAAAAAGGGAGGCGTAACTTGTTCATTAATTACATAGAGTGACGCATAAACCCACCTACACATTCATACTCTATTGTATACACCTACGTTCTCGCTCCGTTCCTCAATGTTTCCATGATGCTTCAGATGGCGTCTAGTCAATCAAGTGGACACACAAGACTAGGGTTTGGGTAGCGGCCTATTGCTAGAGAGGACTGACCAGGTATCTAGCACACTATGGTGGACTAATCCCTTTGTACTTGGCCATCTCCAATGGAACACTGTAGCTTTTCCATGACGATTGTTGTGAAAGGCTACGCTCATATTTCCATGCATCCACACTCATGTATCGATCCAATGGTAATTCAATGAAATAGGTTTGTATTTCCTTACTTTTATGTTTGTGATTCATGTTTGTTTCTCTATTCTTGCTTATGTCACGGTCATGCATGGTAGGAATAGATCACGTTAGGTTAAAATAATCAGAACTAATCTAGCAACATTATACTTAATTGATATAAAATCTACATCAACCACGAGCGTAATCCCTACTAACTTAAGGCAACAATTGTGTAAGCCCTCAGTCAACAACGGATGAATGTTAGGCAATTGTCTTAAGACTTAGGTTAGTGTGGAATCACATGCATTGATAGGAACCGGAACCAAAACCATTTACTTGATAACTTTGGAATTGATATGATAAATATATGTTTTGTTCAATATTTGTTGTCTTTAATTCTATAGCTTGTAGTTTGCTTTCTGCCTTTACTTTCCAATTCCAACACCAAACCTCCCTACTTTTACTTTTGTTGTCTGAGTCTGTATTCTACACTCCCGATTTTGCTTGGCTCTTAGCCTTTTACACTAAGCATCACTAGAATAATGTGTCCTTGAGAGATTCGACCTAGATTGCCCCTATGCTATCTAAATCATAGGTAATCTAATTATTTTTTATAGTTAAATTGACGACTAAAAACAACTTATCAACCTTCTCCAACCAAAACTCACAAATGGATAACTTGGCATACATCTTATTCTCTTTCAAGATCCCTAACACAGCCTTAAGATGTTCATCATGGTTATAAGAATAACCTAGAATATCATCAATGAACATGATGATAAACTTGTCTAGGAAAGGGTGGAAAATCCTATTCATGTAATCCATGGATTTCATTAGGGGTACTTGTGACTCCAAACAGCATGATCACATACTCATAATATTTGTATTAAGTCCAAAAAATGGTCTTCTAGATGTCACTATCCTTTACCCATAAATAATGATACCAAGATCGAAGGTCGATCTTGGAGAAAAATTTAGCTCCTCTCAATTTGTCCATTAAATTGTATAACCTTGGCAGCGAGTACTTATTCTTGATTGTTAGCTTATTGAACTGGTGATAGTCCACAAAAACCTATAACCCATTATCCTTCTTCACTAGTAACACTAGGGCTCTCCAAGATGGAAACACTTGGTTTTATCATCCACTTCTCCAACAACTCTTCAACTCATCTAACTTGACAAGTGTCATACTATATAGTATGATTAACATGGGTCCTGCTTGATGCACCCTAGGATCCACAACCAAGACCTAGCTTCAAGTATTCCAAAAAATTAGCAAGGAAAATTGGGAACTGAAAATGAAGAAGGAAAGCAATAAATGGATGAAGAAGAAAGATTGGCTCGCCACTAAATTGTAGAGATTCACCACAAGCATATCATGGAAGCTTGATAAGAATTAGGTTTCTCATTCAAATTAAGAGAATAGAGAAAATATTGTGAAAGTGCAAAACACAATTCAAATTCATTCCAAAGTGATTAAGCTAATTACAAAAGATGCTTATATAGCCTTTCCTAAATCCTACTTAACATCCCCTAATCCTAATTAAGATCACTTAACTGAAGCCCAAAGCAAAGAAAGCCCAAATGCAAGCAAAACAAGCTTCTCGGCATAGCAACCGAAATAGTCATACATTTTAGGACGAAAATGGCAACAAAATGGCGCTAGCTAGGAAAACATGACCTAAATGGGCTTTGGCCCATGGCTAAGTGATAATGGTGTCAAAGCACTATCAAAAACCACCAGATTCCCTTTACATTTGTAGTGTAGGGATTAACCTACATTGAATCTCTCAAGGACACAATCTTGTAATGTCTAATCTTAATGAACTAAAATCAAATTGAAATGCAAAAAAAGGGGGTTGTGATGCATATATGGAAAGGGAAACCCCTAAACTTGAAGGGCCTATCACTAAGGGTAGGTTAAGGAGGATCCAAGAGGAAGTGCAACACAAGTTGACCACCCTCAAGGACCAAGAAGAAGGCTAAGAAGGCTACGTTTTGTACTATGTGTCCAACTACCCTGAAGACATTGTATAGGGCTGGAAACATTTAGTTTTTCATGTATCTTTCTTTGTATTTTTCAATACATTCATGTAGGATATGATAGCCCTAGGCCAAGGTCCCTTTTCAGAAGCCAATTCCTACTTAGCTAAGCCATCTCTAATTTCGGTCACTAAATTGGTTACATTGCTAATTTCGATCGCTAATTGCCAAATTCGATTGCTAAAGCAAAGGCAAAGTTGACTTGTGTTTTTTGGATCTTGTTGCTTGGGCCTTCTCATAGGGGGCCTTAAGCATGATTAGTGATCCACTAATCATGCTTAAAAATACCTCTTGTACTTATGTTCTAGAAACTTTTGATCATTTTTCCAATAGTGAAATATACATGCCTTTGCACCTATGGAAGCATACTCTCCTCTCTTTGATTGTCCAAGAAATCCTCATTCTCATCAAGCATCCATGGCACTCGTAGCGAATCTCACTACGCTTATATAACTCCTTGAGCTAGTGGCAAATCCATTCCCTTTCTCCACCATATTTTTGTTTTCTTCTATTCTTGGTAGTCTTGTCCTGCATGGTTTCTTGTTGAGTTCTTAGAGAACTTGCGAGCTAAGTAGAGAATCAAAGATCTTGGTGTGTTAGTTTATATGTATATAGCAGAAACATAAAAACTAGAATTATAAGGTTGCAAAATGCAGAACAAAAACAAAATGTAACTAAATTGTATAACATCAATCCAAGGATTCAATCATGTAGTTTTGTTATCAAATTTCTAATAAGAGTGCAAATTCATATCAACCAAGATTCATTAGACCATCATCTAACATTCATCCATATAAATTGAGATTACAATCATTGTCCCTAATTAGCATGGATTCAATCATTTAATTGGTTGATATATGTGATCAATTGATTACCTAACTTGCCACAATCCAAGTGAGATCAGAATCATGAAAGTAGGTCAAGAATTGGAAAGAAAAGAGTGGCATAGCAGAATTTGCATAAGGAAAATTCAAGAACACAACCGAACCACAATCATGGAACCTTGAATTGATAAGATAGTTTAGCCTTTCATGGTAATCATCACAGAAAACACAACATGAGTACAAAGAGAACCCAAAAGAAAAAAGAGAATAAAGAGAAAACATGTAATCCAAGAAACCTTTTAAGTGTGAAAAGTCTTTAAAACTAACTAACTAAATTCTAACTAACCAAAACTAAATCTAACTAACCAAAAATAACTAAATCTAACTAACCAAAACTAACTAATACATGCTTTGAATTCTAAGTAGGATGCTTTGGACCAAAGGATTTTGCAGGCCAAAGGTCCACTAACAAAAATTCCAAAATTAGGCCAGAATATACATAGAAATACCTAATAGAGTGAGTATAAAAGTCATAACTTCACGTGGACCATTGACACTAAATAAGGTCAAATTGGGTTGAGCTTAAAAGAGAAAAGTTGTACATATTTGTCTTAGTTTTCCATAACCACCAAGAGTGTTTGATTTGGAGTTCTTTAGCTCCATCTACCTCCTACACAAGACAAAAACATCATAACGAGCATTAAATCCGAAAATAAGCAAAGATTAGCAACTAAGCCCAATTAAGTCTAATAATCCAAGACTTAATAAATGTATCAATACTAGCCATAAAAAGATGTAAAAAAAATGTCCAACATGTCATTATTAAGTCTTCGAAGGGGCTCTATCAATTTCCCTCACACTTGAACTTTTACACTTCAAGCAAAATTAATAAAAAAAATCTAGAGCAAAAGGAAATGAACTAAAGCAAGTACATATAAAGTGCAACACTTTTTAATGAAACCTTAAGTGAATAAAAAGAATAAGAATACAAGCATCCTAGTATCAAGGTACCCAAAAATCTATGAATTTACTTCTAACATCTAAAGAAAACAAGAGAGCAATAGCAACTAAAGAATAACCCACAGATGATAGAACCCTCTCAAGATACATAATCTCAATCTCTCAAGTGTTTAGGTTTGTATTTACACTCAGGCACCCCATGCTAACTAGCATTACCAACCTTTGACAAGCCTTTCTACACCTTGAAACACATGAAAAAAATAATCAAAAGGGCTTTTGTTAAGCTTGAAATGTGACCAAGGATAAGCTGTTTAAGCTTACACAACCAAAGAAGGAAGATGAGCAATAGGGAATAAGTCTAGCATGAAGACTATCCCAAAAACAATACAAGACACCAAAAATAATGCAAAATATTACAAGACAAATACGGGTCCAGTTTGTTTCATTTTTCCTTTTTTCTTTCTTTCTATTTTAATTTTTCTTCTCTTTTTTTTGCACCATTACAACCTTTTGTTGCATTTTTTTCAACCATTTTTTCCTTTTTCTTTCTTTAATGCACTTTTTTCTATACATTTTTTTAAAACAAATCAAAACAACATAATAATTACCACTTGCACAAGTGAAACTATTAAGGTATCACTTACAAAGCCTTAGGGTATCATCCTCACACTTATTTAGAATTCATTCCCAAAACAATTACAAATCTCCTTTAACCCCTAAGGTTAAGATGATCATGGTTTTCTACTTCAAGGCTTGTAATAAGTTATAGTACCAAAGAAAGGGTTAGATAGGCTCAAAGGGGTAAGCAAGGGATTTAATGCAAGGTAAGTCCATTTGGCTAGTGGCTATTGATAAGTCATATTTTATACACCTCACAAGAGCTTAAGGTGGATATTATTGAGACTCTTTGATAACTAAGAATCACATCTTAGCTAAGATTCGAATTATGGGCTTAGAAATAGGAAAATCTAAATATGTGCTAAAATGAGGATTTTAACTAATAAAAGAGTGGATTTATTTTACAGGCACAAGCTAAGGATGTCTCGGCCCAACCAAGAGTGTTTCGACCCAATTGAAGCATCTCGACCCAGAAGAAGTGGTCCCGGCTAGACTAGCCTTCTCGGCCAAAGCCGACTTCAGTGGCTAAAATCACTCTGGCAAGAATGCATATATGATTATGCTAGAATTAAGGAATCTGTAGTACAAATATGATTATGCTAGAATCAAGGAATCTGTAATGCAAATATGATTATGCTAGAATTAAGGAATCTGTAATGCAGATATGATTATGCTAGAATCAAGGAATCTATAATGCAGATATGATTATGATAGAATCAAGGAATATGTAATCTCCTAGGATTGAGGAATCTATAATCTCTTAGGATTGAGAAATCTATAATCAGTAAATCAAATTTGTAATATGTTAGGGTTAGGCTACACTACAGCTGTCCAACTTGTGTATAAATAAAGCACGCTAGGCCACGTCTACGGTGAGGAAAAACCGTGGAATTCTAGACCTAACACCATCGACAATTACAGGTGTTCCAAGCTAGCACGGTGGTACACGAAGCTTTAGTAAGGTGTCTCTCTCGATCGAGGAGGTACAAAACCAGGATTTGGGAAGCTGGAAGCTATCGGAGGTGATTGCTCGGTATAGTCGACGCACTCTGGTGGACGAAAACCTCAACGTCTGGCCATCAGCGATTCACCATCGCCGTCCTTCCAAGCCGATTGTCATGGAAGGAGGATTCTCTGGAAACTCTGAATTTCTCACCTTGTACTCGAGTTTATTTTCAATAATATAAGCAGCTTGCATTTCTATCTTCTGATTATAATTCCTGTGCTTTAATTTGCTTTAACCTTGTCATGATTGCACATTGTTAGAGGTAGATCACGTTAGACTAGGACTGATTGGTACTGGTTTAATAATTTGGTTAGGTAGAGAACCTAAAATCAACCAAATACATACTCCCTGCCAATTTATGAGGTAGCGATTGTGTAAATCCTCGATATGACAATGGACAAACGTTTGTCGATAGTCGTAAGAATCTAAGGTTGATTCAGAGTATAATCTTAAGTAAAGAATTTGTAAACTGATTGTGTGTTGAATTCAAATTTGGTACAGTAGTTAGTTTAGCATAGTTTAGTTTATTTTCAGTACTTAGTTTATTTTTCTGCACTTAAACACAAACCCCCTATTTACTGTTCTTCCCGGTCCGAGACCGAGTCCAATTCGACTTCGTCGCATCTATCTAAGCTGGAATCATATCGGCAGTTCTAGTTGGTCTCCCACCAAGATCATCCCGGTCGCACTTAAGCCGACCGACAGTAAGTTAGCATTTCACAACATTTAGCGGTTCCTGCATAATTCTCTAAATTCCACACTTAGTTACAATTAAACACACTGTGTCCTTGAGAGAATCAACCTAGGGTTAGGTATACTATAGTTAGCGTTAGTTTTATTTGATGCGCGTAAGACGACTAAAAACCTACTTATCAACTATAAAGAAAGAAGGCCTAAATGATATTACCAATGCAAGTAAGACAAGAGGCATAAAAGAGAGTTAAGGCAAAACTTAGAGTAACTAGCAACACATGTACAAATTACACAAGAAAGAAGAGAATTGCGAGATGCAAGTCATCAACATACAAGATTTAAGACCTCACAAGGATAAATACTCTATCACCAAAATCAAGCTTTAATTTCCAAGTCACTCATTACACTAAAGGTGCAAAAATGGTTCCATATCAAGTTGTGAAATCTTTCAATAAAAAATGATGCAACAATTTACAATTTACACAACACAAAAATCCACTAAAAAGTGCTAAAAACTACAAAATATTTTTTTCAGCAAAAACAACAATAAAATCAGAAATAGGAAAATCAGTAAAAATGGAAAATAGAATTATCAACAAAAAACAAAATGGGAAACAAAAAATATAATTATTACAAAAACTACATAAAACAAAAATAGAAAACAACAAAATTATTTACAAAACAATAGCAACAGTAGAATAATAGAACACAACAACAATAGAATTATTGTAGAATAGAAAAACAACAAAATAGTAAAATAGTACTAAAACACCCCCCACACACACATATACAAACACACACTTAAAATGAGCATTGTCCTCAATGTAAGCATATAGGAACACAAGACAAAGAGAACACATGAAGTAATAACCACAAAGGAATGCAGTAAAATAAAAACTCCTTTAACTCCTCTCTCAAGGTGGAAAAAATATGCAAAATTTTGCATCCAACATCTTTGCTTCAATCCTATTTGTAGTTACTTGGAGGAGCCCTATACATCTTAACAATTCTAGTGTCACATCCTTTGGTAGCTTCTTCAACAGGAATCCCAAAGTGGAATGCTTGACGAGGTGTTCATAGAAATCTCTCAACTTCCTCAAGTCTTGTAATAGCCTCTCCTTTTGCTCAACCTATATTTTATTAGTTATTATTATTGGGGGTTGTAATTGCTACACAATAGATGGAAATGGAGGTTGAACTACTACAACCTCGACAACTCCTACAATATCCAAACCTGTAATATCTATAACTCTTACACATGCATTAACAATAATACTAATTTCTATGCAAATAGAACACTCATTTAACCCAATAAAAGTACAATCATAGTAAGCAAAATTATCAAAATCAAGAAATTCAGAATGCAAATTTATGGAATCATCACCCAATTGGTCAATCACATCTAAATAAAAAATTGAATAGTTTTCTATGAGATGTTTGATAGAGTACTTTTGAGGCAATTAATAATGACTTATATTCAATATTTTTTACATCTTTTATGTTTAATATTGACACATTTATCAAGTCTTAGGTTATTGGACTTAATTGGGCTTAGTTGCTAATCTTTACTTCATATTTAATTCTCATTATGATGTCGTTGTCTTGTACAGGCCATATCTAGAGCTATAGACCTCCTAATTGGACAATCTTGGTGGCTTTGTAAAGCTAAGACAAAGGTCTACAACTCTTCTCCTTGAGCTCAACCTAATTCAACCTTTGTTATTTCCAAAATTCCACATGAAGTTACGACCTTTGTACCCATTCTATTGGGTCTTCCTTTGTATATTTTGGCCCAGTTTTGAAACTTTTGCTGATAGACCTTTAGGCTACGAAATCCTCTAGTCTAGAGCATATTACTTAACATTAAAACCATGTACTAGTTAGTTTTAGTTAGTTAGAGTTAGTTTTGATTAGTTAGAATTTAGTTTGTTAGTTTTAATTCATTAGTTTTAGAGACTTTTTTCACACTTATTTTTTAGAGGTTTCTTAAATCACAAGTTTCCTTTTTATTCTCATTTCTCTATTCTCTCTTCTATTTTGAATTCTTTTTCTACTTGTGTTATATTTTATGTGACGATTGTCATGGATGACTAAGCTCTCTTATCAATACAAGGCTCCATGATTGTGGTTTGGTTTGAGTTCTTGAATCTTTCTTATGCAATCACTATATTTCCCTTATATTTGTAGTGTAGCGACTAACCTAGGTTAAATCTCTCAAGGAAATAATCTTGTAATGTCTAATTTTGATGAATTAAAATCAAATTAAAATGCAAAAATGAGGGTTTGTATGCATACGATAGAAACATAAAAGCTAGAATTATAAGGGTGCAAAATGTAGAAAAAAATAGAATGTAATTGAATTGTAGAATATCAATCCAAGGATTCAATCATGTAGTTTCATTATCACAGTTCTAACAAGAGTGCAAATTCATATCAACCCAAGATTCATTAGATAATTATCTAACATTCATTTATTTAAATTGAGATCATAATTATAGTCCCTAATTAGCATGAATTCAAGCACTTAATTGGTTGATTTAGGTGATCAATCGATTACCTAACCTAGCACCATCCAAAACTTCAAGCGAAATCATAATAATGAAAATAGGTCAAGAATTGAAAAGAAAAGAAAGACATAAAAGAATTTGCATAAGACAGATTCAAGAACTCAAACTGAACCACAATCATTGAACCTTGAATTGATTAGAGAGCTTAGCCTTCCATGGTAATTGTCATAGAAAACACAACACAAGTACAAAAAGAATCCAAAATAGAAGAGAGAATAGAGAAATGAAAACAGAATAGAAACTTTTGATCCAAGAAACCTCTAAGAAAACAAGTATGAAAAGTTTCTAAAACTAACTAACTAAATTCTAACTAACCAAAACTAACTAATACATGCTTTCAATGCTAAGTAAGGTTCTTTGAACAAGAGGAATTTGTAACCCAAAGGTCCATTAACAAAAATTCCAAAATTGGGCTACAATATACAAAGAAGGTGCAACATAGTGGGTGCAAAGGTCACAACTTCACGTGGATTGTGTTGAGCCTAAAAGAGAAAAGTTGTAGATCTTTATCTTAGCTTTCCATAGCCACCAAGAGTGTCAAATTTGGAGATATGTATCTCTAGATACAGCTTGTACAAGAAAACAACATCATAATCAAGAGTGTCAAATTTGGAGATATGTATCTCTAGATACAGCTTGTACAAGAAAACAACATCATAATGAGAATTAAATCCAAAAATAAGCAAAAATTAGCAACTAAGCCCAATTAAGTCAAATAACACAAGACTCAATAAATGTGTCAAAAATAACCATTAAAGAATGTAAAACATGTCCAACATAAGTCATTATTAAATTTCTTTACCACTAAGTTATTGTACCGAAAATGTACTCAAAGTAACATGAAAAAATAAAAGAGATGAAGTCCTTCAAGCACTATACATTGCCAACTTGGTAGTTGGAAAAATGTTACAAAACTAGCCTTCTTGGGCCTCCTCTTAGTCCTTAAGTATGGTCAACTTGTGTTGCACTTCCTCTTGGATTCTCTTGAGCCTGCCCCTAGTTATAAGTCCTTCAAGTGTAGGGATTTCCTCCTCATTTAAGTCCTCTTGAGCTCCTTGACTATGGCCTCCTTGATATGCATCACTACCCCTAGTACTAGGTCATGTCAAACTCTACTTCACGTTGGGGCATTAAGTCAGATACCTATTCGAGAAAAACTTCAGAGAAACCCCTAACAACTCCTACAAAGTCTTTGTTAGAAATACCCTTGACTTCGATAAAATATAGGATCACATATCCTTGGGCTCCTTCTTCTAAAGAAGCCTTGGTTTGGTTGGCAATGATAAATCCAATATCTTTGGGATTTGGTAAGGTCAAATCTTTTCTAGTGAAGTATATACGGATATGGTTGGAAGACAACCAATCCATTCCTAAGATGACATCTAGGTTAGATAGAGGAAGTTAAATCAGATTTTCCTTATAATTTTGTCCATTGATGACAATGGGACAATTTAAACAACTATTAAAGGTGTTTCACTCATCCAACATAAGATTCTCAAATCTAGAGGTTTTAGCTCTACTAATAGCAAATAGTCCCCTAAAGGTAGTTAGCTTGGCAACTCTTATTATGTTCATAGTTAGTTATGACTTGGCTGACCTTCCCTTGCCATGTGACCTAGTTTCAAGTTCTTAAAGCAAACTATTCCCTTCACTTGGGATTCTCTGGGGATATGAGGTCCATTACATTTGTAGCATTTGATAGTCTAACTTTCAGGTCAAGTCGTTGTAGGAAAGCTTGAGGCAGTAGATCCTCTTGTGTATTAGTAAGGCTTGAAATACCTTTATTGATCATACGGTCTATTGTAGGGCTTCTTCTTATGATGTCCTTTCTTTTATCTAGAGGATCCAATCCTTGGGGTCTTCCCCACTCTAGTACTATATCCTAGGTGCTCTACTACTTTCACCTTCTCTACCAACTCATTGAATTCTCGAATAGCCATCAGGATAATCATCCTTTTTGGCTCATGCCTCAGTCCTTCCTTAAACTTCTAGCATCTCCACTCCTTAGATATAAGTTGGCTATAAAAATGAGACAAGTATTCGAACCTTGTTGCATACTCATTTTCAATAAACATTCTCTAGAACAACCTCAAAAATTCTTATTACTTTTGGTTTTTAGCACTATTAGGGAAATACTTCTTGAGGAAGTGATTCTTGAAATTCACCCAAGACACTACTTCACCTCTAGCCTTCATAAGTTGTTGGGCTTCTTACCACCAATATTCTTTACAAGCATGTAGGAGGCATAGGTCACCTTCTACTCATCAAGGCAATTCATGGATCATAAGATCTTCTTTATCTCCTAGATCTAGTGGTCGAAAACATCAGGGTCAAATTCTCCCTTGAATTAAGGTGCATTATTCTTACAAAACTCTACTAGTCAGTGGAACTCAGGTGGACTCACTAGTCTAGCTGTTTCAGCGGAAACCCTAGCAAATTCCAATTACTCCATGGCAGCCTGATGTTGCTAAGCCATGGTGTCTTGTTGTTGGGCACTTGTTGCATTTTGTTGAGCCATAGAGGCTACCATAGCCTCCATCGTTCGAGCAATTTGTGAGAAACTAATAGGCGATGCATCATATTCTACAAAGTAAAAGCAAGATAAAAAAAACTTGGCCAAAAGCCATCACACAAGATTCTCTTCTCAAATGTAACATCTAATGATAGACATCCAACTATCAAAAATCAATAATTATCTCTGTTCAAAAATAACTTCACAATACACAACAAAAGACACAATGGACATATTTCTCATAGGTTCATTCCTGTAAGGACACAACTAGCTCTGATACCACAAATTATAACAACCCGTAGATGCTATAATGGAAACTAAGCATAACTTTAATGTGTAAGGATTCAATTAGTTTGGAAAACTATTAATTAATTTTTTTATTAAAACACGTGTGAATTTATTTATTTATTTTTGCAATCAACCGTAATCATAAACATATTTCACTCATGCACTTTTGAATTATTAAATAACTTCAGATAAGATTTAAAACTATTCTAATTCAGCCTAACAAGATCTTCCTAAGATTTCTATGTTGGATCTCAATAGTTACAAGAAGGAGAAGACTAGATCTTTAGTTGTAGGTTTGCCCTACAACGAAGAACCTGCTCTTTGAAGTTGCTCTGGTGACTTAAGAGCTTATTTGCATGAGAATATGTTGGTGGGTCCCCTTAACATAGATAAAGCTTGCAAACTATGGAAATAACACATTTGGATTCATAGTCACCAAGTATCATAGGAAGATGTTGACCCTTCAAGAGAAGTTAAACACCCCCACAACATCTAAAGGGAGTTTCTATATACTGAAGGAGATTCCAACTCACCACTTTGATGATTGGTTATCTGTGCCTTAAGCAACATGATCTTGATGAGTTTAGATTGCTTGACTTTCACTTGCAATTTTTGGTTTGATTTAAGATTAGTGATTTCTTAGTCAAACTTAAAGTGAGAGTTAAGAGGTAAAATGAAAGAGAGAACACTAGTGAAAAAGCCACAAAAGTAAAGAGTGAAACACCTAGAGAGTACAGTGAGTTAGTGTGATTTCTTTGCTGGAAAAACTCTATTTCGGTTCTATTTTGGCTTTGTTTTAGTAATTTCCTTCTATTATAGTAGGTGTTGGAGGATTAGGAGGGTGATTAAAGAGAGAAAAACAAAGGAGTAAGGATGGAAGGCCCTAGTGTGGATTAGGAAAATTTGTCCCCAAAGTCTAAGTTTATGATGAGCTATATTCTTAAGAGCTCAGAGAGAAGTTAGATAGAGTTGGCAAGGGGTTAGATTCTATCCAAAAAGACACTCAAAGTGTCAATGCCAAAGTATAGGCTTTGAATAGGGAAAAGGAAGAGAAGCCTAAAGTGGCATCCTTGCATGATAGTGAAGGGTGTTTTGGTGATAACTTGAGTGAATGTAATAGGAGAAACTCACAATCTTCTCATGGTGAGAGGTGTGAAAGGCATGGAAGGGTGGAGAGAAATAGGAGGGAAGAAAAGGAGGGAGAGGCATGGAAGGAGAGGAAAGGAACCTAGAGAGGAGGAATTCAAATGTCAAATTCCTCCCTTTTTAGGTAATAGTAAACCAGAGGCCTATGTAGACTAAGAGCTGAAGGTTGAGCATATTCTTAGTTATTTTAAACCACATGGCCAAAGAGTTGCAAGACTTGTGACCTTGAAGTTTGGTGAGTATGCTTTAGTTTGGTGGACACAAGTCTTGGAGGATATAAGGAGTAGAGATATAGAACCTTGTGAGAGTTGGAAAGATTTGAAGTGCCTAATGAGGAAAAGGTTTGTCCCATCATCCTATGTTAGGGACTTACATAATAAATTACAAAGGCTTACTAAGGTTCTAAGAGTGTGGAAGAGTACCACAAGGAGATGGAGGTGGACTTAATGGACTTTCATTTTATTTTTATTGTAATTCAATAAAATATGTTTATTTTATTTTTAAAGTCAAATACTTAAAAATATATATTATGAACAATAATAATTAAAAATAATAATTTTACAGATATATTTAAATATTATAATATTATTAAAAGTTTATATACACATATATATATATGATAACAAATACAAAAAATAATATAATATATATTAATTTATATAATATATAATTTAATAATTTATATATAATATATACAAAATAATAAAATATATAAAACAATATATATATATATATATATATAATATTATATAAAATTTGTATTCAAAATATTATCTTATGTATATTTATACCAATAATAATAATTTTGAGATGTAAATTTAAAATATATTATTTATTAAAATGTTAAAAAATAAATTACTATCATACAAATATTTATCAAGTATTTTTTAATAATTATTATAATTGTAAATAATTATATTTTTATAATTTAAAAAATAGAACAATTAAATTAAAATTTATCTTTTAGAAAATTACATATAATTTATAGAAACAATAATTTATTATTTTAAAAATAATTTGTATCCATCTTATTATTTTTTGCTTTGCATCAAATAATAAATAGAATTAAAACTTATTATATTATTAACGTCATCTGATTTTATCTTATATACCATATAATAATCTTATTCTATCCTAATCAATTAACATGTTCTAAATGATAAATTAGTTACATATAATTTGTTTTACCACACATAATAAAACCGAAAAAAGAAAGGGAAAGAAAGATCCAACTGATTTGAAAGGAAAATAAAGAAACCATATTAGCTGCAATTCTAGTTGGAATTATTCGTCTCATAAATGGATCGAGTTAATAACAAACAATAGGAGGAACATAATCCTAGGATATTCTCTTTTCATAACAGCCTCCTCGAGAGTTGCATGCCGAGGATCTCGTAATTTTCTTCAATAGTAAGCTGGTTTCTGTGGAATACTATTTTGTTCTTTCTTCTTCACATTTTTTTTCATAGGTGACTAATCAAATGCTGAAAAAATCGAATTTTATTGGCGGCCAATAAAGTCAAAAGGCTGAACCATGAACCAACACGACCTTCACAAGCTCTCTTTTTTGTCTTTTAATTCTACACGTGCATTACTTTCACCTAGAGTCTACAGTTTTCCATTCTTGATGCAAACAAAAAATAGAACAATGTGAATATGAATAACAAGATTTGTTTTATGAGTTTTGAACTTCATTACATGACCTTCCACGTTAAATCCTTGGACCATAAGTGAGATAATTTAATAAAAAAAAAAAAAGCTATGCTAAAGTAATTTAATTTACATTTTATATCCTATCATCAAAATTCACAAAATATTCTATATAGTAATTAAATTTATTAATTTTTATAATATTATCTTAAAAATCGTATAACAATGTTGTGATTAAATGAATTTGTAAATTGCATTACAAAGAAAACTAAGCAAAGATTAAAGGAGGAAGCCAAATTTAGAATTAAATAATATTCCGTTTAATTCATTTTCCATGAAATAAAAAATAAATTGGGGTGACAAAAAATATTCTACAGCTATAAAATTGGAAAAGAGCAAAACAAGAGGTTGTTCTTCTCTGTGCGTATGAAACATGAAAAGATCAATAAATAATTGCATTGGGCACGGTCAAAATTCAAAAAGCATCACCCTCCTCTTCTGCCAACGGAAGAGCCCAAGAAAGTGGCTTTACAGAGAATGTGGATGGTTTCTTGTGAAACAGAGATTGCCTTTTCGGTTTTAAAACAAGAGCATGGGTAGGAGGAGGGACTATGATCATGCGTGTACGATGTTGCTTCTGGTTCTGGGTTTCTTTTGGGGTTTGCAAGGGAACCACCGTTGGCTTGCAAGAAGCAGTTTCCAAAGTTGCAGCAGAAGGCTGAGGTCGAGGGTAGAAGAAATCTGTTGGGAAAAAGTTGTACTGTTGAGGGCCAGCCATTGATCGATATGTTTGATGATTTCAAAAACGGATATGAACCTAAAATAGAGAGAAAAAGAGAACTCTTCAGACCTGAGAGACTCTATATTTTGTTTTGAAATCGGCTTGTGTGGATGTTGTATTTATAGAGAGAAGGTTCGGATTCAAGGGAAGGAAGATTCGCCGAGGGTTTAATGTATTCCTTGTTCTTTTGATTCGGATTTTATTTTTCTTTTTAAATATAATTAGTGTTTTTATACCTATATTTTATTAAATAAATATTTATTTTTATATAATTAAATTAAATTTTAATATATAAATTATGTTATAATTAAATTTCATAATAAATAAATATTTTTTTAATATATAAATTTTTAATTACCAAACAATTTAAATTTTAAAATAAGATTATTTTTAATTATCACTAATTTTTTAAAATAATTATTGAAATTTAATTTAAAAATAGAGATAAAAATAATAAAAATTGAAAAAAAATAAGTTGTTAAAGAAGATCAGCTGTACAAATAATGATAAAATAATAATATAAACTATTTACAAGTTGTTTAGCTGGTTGAAAGATAGTGGGTGAAATATATATTTAAAAAAGAGAAGAGAATCATACCAAACAAAATATCACACCAAAAAAAAAGAAAATAGAGATAATTTTAAAAAAAATTTAGAGATAACCGAAAATAAAGAGAGGTTGGTTTTTTAAATTATATATTTTAATTTATAATATTTTACTTAATTATGTGAAAATTAAAATTTGAAAATAATATTCAAAGAAAAATAGACTAAGATTACAAAAAGTTTAACAATCATTTTATTAAAAAATATCTTTAATTTGACATAGTATATCAATATTTGAATTAAAAATTTAAACTGAAGTAATTAAATTTAAAAAATAAATAATTATAAATAAAAAAAATATGATATTTAATATAAAATTGAGGTGACTTATATAACACCTCGAGTATAGTATTGGTGGTATTATTTTGAGTACTATCTTTATATTTAATAAATATATCACAATTTTTAAATATATTTAAAAGATATCATCATTATTTAAATGATATCATCTATATATGAAAGACATTATCTTTATATATAACAAATTTTTTAATAATATTTAAATATTATTAACTTAACTTATTCTAACACCATAAGAAGAGAGAGATAGCACAACTCTTAGTGCATCAAAAACTCTTTCTAAACCTTTTTGTGCTGCCACAACAGAGGATAAAGGAGGACGACACTAAGAAACAAGATATTTGCTTGGATTTGACATTCTAGGTAAAGGGGAGAGAAAATCTCTCTCAAGGGTGTAGGTATGATTGTAAGTAGATGGATTAATCCTAGACTTGATGCAAATCTAGGTAGCCCTAAAAGAGATATTCTATAGGAGCATGAAGCAGAGGATAGTCAGACACTTTAAGACCCTAAGACTAGGGGAAAACTAAGAAGATTTCATAGTGAAGTATTTCATAAGCTGAGAATGCTTAGGAACTTGGAAGACTCAAGGCAAAACTAGGCCCAACCATCTACATTTGTAGGCATGCTTTCATGATTCTCAAAAATCTATTGATTGCATTTAAAGTTCATTTTGGATTTCATTGAATAATAATGGGACAAGGTGAACATGAAAAATTTAAGGAATCTAGAAGAGTCAGTCTAAATATACTTTGCCAAATCTTTCGTATCTGGAACTACAAACTTGTAAATTGGACAATCTTGGTGTCTCTTGAAAGCTAAGACAAATATGTAGTACAACTTTCCTCTTGTGTGTTCAAACTACTTCGCACTCCTTTAGTTCCAAAAACTCATATGAAAGTAATGTTACTGCAAGGCTGCAAGCTTGCTTGTACTTGTTTGGCTAAATAGGAATATCATAAGCTTGTACTATCCTATAATAGGCTTGTACCTTGTTTAAATAAGGAAATAGGTTATTCACCTATCCAAACAAACTCCTACGCCTAGGAAGCCTATAAAAGGCGTTAAACCCCCCTTGTAAAAATATCTAAAGAATTTATTTTGAAATGATATGTTGCATTGCAACTAAGAGAGGTCATTCTCTATTCTTATTTTATACAAAAGGTTTCAATTCTTATCAAGTTTTCAAGAAACTTGTGGCAAATCTCATTTGTTCTTATCTTCCTCTTCAAAGAGAGAGTGGTGAGTATACACATCTATTCCTATCTTTTCCACGTTTTATACCTTTCTTTCTAAACCATTCTGTGAGCTCCATCATCAAGGAGCAAGAATGTAGGCTCCAAGAAAATGATCTATAAAGGGTTTTGCATCAAGACTCCAGTTGGTTGCTTGTGTTTTCCTACCTCTGTCAACTAGTAAAGTGTTTGATTGTTTGTTTATGGTTACTTATCTCTATCAATTGATAAAGTACAAGACTTTTAAGTTTGTGATCGTGGATTAAAATGGCTTGTCCCTAGAATATCAATTTTTCATATTTGTCTATGTCTCCCAATTGGTATAGCACATGGCTTTTAACTTCGTGTTCATGGGTTGAGGGTTTTCCCATAGACCCTATTGTAGTATTTGGTTGTTTGGGTGTTTCTAAAAGGGAGATTAATCTTCTTGTACTAGGATGTAATTTTTGTGTTAATTGTTGTGAATTTGGTTGATTTGTGAAGGTGTACCTATACATATGTTTAGTTGTATTATTGAGAATACATGTATATTAAGATATACTAAAATGATGCTATGAGTATATGTGTTGATATAGAAGCATTTGCATCGAGAATTATGAGATATAAATTGAGAAACAAGTTAATAAGGATGAGTGTCGATGAGTTACCTACAATGCCTTTCGTTGCAATAGTAACCATAATAAAAATATGAAAGTTATTATCGAAATTTAAATTTCAAAAGTTAGAAAGGTCTGAAACATTACTTCAGTCATAATAAAATGACCAATAATAATAAATCTCTTCTATAAAATAAAAACATTATACTTAAATATAATAATTTCTTATACAAGTCATATCAAGTACCTAAAAGCAGTGAGCATCTATTAACAAATTTGAATAATAAATATATAAACATATTTAGTCACAAATGATTTTTATTCGACTAACATTTAACTAGTCTCAAGCAAAATTAAATAAATAAGTATTTTAAGTTTTTCACATCTCTTCAGTTTCAATACTTTGTCATCCACGTATTTTAAAAACAACACTCTTAATGAGATATAATCCTAATGAATAGAAAAAAGATAAAAAAAAAAGTTCACAAATGAAGGTACAAGTAACATACAAGAAAGAGGTGTTGAATTGTGTGTGTGTGTGATTTTTAAAAGCTTTTTGTAAATATAAAGGATTTAAAACACAATTTAATATGGTCGTCCAAAGGGACCATACAAAGAGGTCATCCAAAGAAATGTAGAATGTAAAAGTAGTAGGGTAAGATATGTAACATACATATTTTAGACTAATTCACTTTTGCAATAGAGTTACGTCTAGTCCTTTCAACACAAAAGATTTCACTAAGTCTATCTGACTTACAAACAAATATTCTCTACCTTTCCAGGTATTACAACCCTTATAAATCTACCTAATTATAAGAAAACCAAGTATTCATTGTCACTTAGCCTCTTTAGGCTATCACACCAACTTAATAAGTTTTTACAACAAACTCCACTCACATAGTGAGCATATTGCAATACAATTCACAAAGACTTAGCTTTACCAAGAAAAATAAACTTTTACAAAGAATGAATGAGAGTGTCATCCAAAGCAACTTTAAGAGCGTAAGAGAATATTCAAGTATATCACTTTGTTCACATTGTTGTGCTTCACTCTTTTTTTTTTTTTTGTCTTATTCTTCTCAAGCTTGATCAATCTTCTTTTTATAGCATGTAGAAATTTGAATGTTTCTTATTCATAAGGAGTGGCTAAGTCATCATTAAATGCTACTTGATTGCTTTTTATTGTACGCAAAAGCTCCTCTTTTTTTGAAGACAAAGAAAAGTTGTGTCAGAGAAAAGCTATATTTCTCTAAATTTGAGGTGCTGGTTACTATTTGATAAGGGAGAAAGCTTCTGTTAGTTCCTTTTAAGAAGAGTCATCATCTAGACTTCCTCTTATCAATATTGACTTGCAATAAAATATTTAATGTAGCATTTGGTCATTCTAAACTAAGTTCTCAAAGCAGTGCATTAGGTAGAAATTTGAACATTGGATTATGATAACAAGTTGTTTATATGCAAGAAATAAGTCACATGATAAGTTAGATAACTTAAAAAACTCTTTACGCTTTTTGAGGAGATACTTTTGAATTAAACAATACAGTCATTCTATTTTGGATGATCTCTTCTTTGGACAATAGGTTTCTCTAAGGACGTCAAGTTCGCTTATGGATAGTGAACTCGTCTATGGACATTGAGCTCTTTTATGGATGTTTGACTACATCTTTGGACATTGAGTCTCTTTATGGATGCTGAATATGTCCTTTGGATAGTGAGTCTCTCTATGGAAATTGAATTCATCCTTTAGACGATGAGTCTCTCTATGAACGTTGAATACGTCCTTCGATGAGTCTCTTTATGGATAATGAGTACGTCTATAGATGACGAGCTCTTTATAGACGCAATAAATGAACTTATATTTTAAATCAATTTCCTTTAAATATATGTGTTCCAATCCTGAAGTCCAGTAACTTGCAATTCTTCTAAAATCTATAGAACACTAGTTAAACATAATATATTATCCATTTCCATAATGTTTGTTATCATCAAAACACTTTGGTCATTTTGGATGCATAAACTTATGTTCCAACAACAAATAGTGTTTGTTCTTAGCTAGTGTGAATTAAAGTTATATAAGAATCATTTAAAGATCAAGTATATACAATGTCTTACATATGTACTAAAAATAAAGATCAAGTATAAGCAAACAATCTCACTCAAAAACATTTAATTAGAATCACTTAACTTGACTCCTTGATTCTTGGAACCAATGTGAAACTCATATTCACCTTCTCCATCCCAATTGGAGGTATCACATAACTCATTCCAACTAGAGATATCACATAACTCATCTTAGATATAGATATATTTAACATATTATTTATCCTATTCCCAAATAGAATGTCTATTATCATTCCTTCCTAAAAGATAATGACCAACTCTAATGATAATAAATTTTGTCATTAGATGACAAATAATTAGGTTTTCAAACCCTTATCACAAAATTTATGTTTAAAGAGAAAGATGATTTTAGTATATAACAGATAAGTGCATGATTTATTTTAGGTTCCCCTATGTATGTATGTATATATGTATATATATACTCTTTTGATCCATTTTTATGCAAAATCCCCTTGTTTAGAATTTTTGAAAAAATTTGGCTTGATCATTGAGCTTTATTAGGGAACAAAACTTCTCAACATCATTTTAGAGAAGTTTTGTTCCCTGATGAAGCTCAATGATCAAGCCAATTTTTTCAAAAATTCTAAACAAGGGGATTTTGCATAAAGATGGATCAAAGGAGTATATATATATATATAATTATCATGAGTTTGGTATTTTCCATCTGATGACCAAGAAGGAATTCAATCTTCCCAATTTGGTCTTTATGCACTTAAGGAAAAATATCAAAGGAAGAGGCAAGAAGAAGAATCAAATAATTCAGATGGTAATGTTGCTAATGAAGCTTTATCTAGAGGACTATCCAAAGAACTTCTATTTGAAGAAGCTTCTACTATGAGGACTATTAGATCCTTTGTCAAGAAGATGAAGGTCATTTTCTAAAATGAAACTGAATCTGATGATGATGTGCCTTTTCCCTCAAGGTTGATCAAGGAAAAGTCAAAGGAAAATGAAGGTATTGTTATTGATAACCCTATTCTTTTTCCTTCTATTCTTAGAAAAAAGGTTCAAAACCCTTTCAAATAGACCGTTTAAGAAAAAAAATAGGAAACAAAGCCTTGACCTATCTAACCATACACGTATATATTATTTAGTGAAAAAGGATTCATTCAACCTGAACTATCCATATATGTCTCTCCCAAGGCATACATTCCCCTAAACAGAAGACAAAATCGTGATATCATCAATATCACTTGTGTGAGGAAAAGATATAAGGAGAAAAAGGTTCATGTTTAACAGATGAAGAAAAAGTGGACACTCCAATAAAGTCTAGGGATACTACCTTTATCAAAAGCATTCTTGTTTGTCATTTCAATGATTGGCTAACAGCACCTCTAAGGACCCTCTTCCTTTAAAGAGATTTAAATCATTGGAAAGGAGACTAGCATTATGTATGCAATGATTGTTGCCTTGCTAGGTTTGGACTTCATTAAGCTAAAACGCCCTTATCTATAGGAACAACACTTCAACTTTTACAAGGATCTTTTACCTGCTAAGTATGGTGGACCTAGATCTCTTTTAGCCCTACCAACATCAACTTTAGACTTTCCTACCTCACCACCAGAAAACACCAAACTTGAATAAGAACTTGAAACATAACCAAACACTTCAACCACTCAAATAATTATCCAACCTAAACAAACACCATACCTCACCTCTTTATCCCCACTCATTCCTTATGCTACCCAAGCCTACATAGATCTAAGTTTTGTCAAAATGGAAAACATGATCAAAAACCTTTTTGCCCAACATTTTGGACCACCACCACCACATTCCACTTAAAGAATCTTCTTTAATATCTCTTATCTTGTTTTTTTTTCTGACAATTATGTCTTTTTCTTACTATTTTTTTTATGACAAAAGGGGGAGAAAAATTATAATAAGAGCACAAGTTGTAACAAGAGGCAAAAGTTTCATATATATATATATATATATATATATATATATATATACATCACTTGTTTCCTTTGAGTTACTTGTTCATAGACTTAGTCTTATCTTGCTCTAATACATGTTTCATGTTTGCTTTAATACAAGTTCATAAAGTCTTACCTTAAGCTTTCTCGTAAAACTTACTTTATGAGTATTTTCTTTCTAAACTCTATTGTTTTGTAATAGCCTGAAAAGGTTAAGAGAAAAAAAATACTTAGGTACTTGCAATCAAGGTTATTGATTACAAGTTGTTGGATACCTAAAGAGGTGAAAAATATTGCTATTGGATACTTATAGAGATAAAGAATACTTGTAAGTTAAGGTTGATTTAGTGAAATTCCTTAGATTGAAGGGATTACATGTAGCTCTTGTTATAGTGAAGTAGTATAAAAACCTCTATGTTGTTATCTCTATCCATTTCCTTTTAAGTTGCTTTTAGTTTTTTTTGAACTAGTTTTTAAACACTCCCTTTGAAAACACTGTTTTTGGACGCCTCGAAAAATGTCTTTGGACAATCTTCAAAAACTTAGTTTTATAAACTCACCCATTGCAAAAAAGGATACAAGTTCTTTAAAAATCACATACATAATTCAACTCCCCCTTTTGTGTGTTTACCCGTGGTACTTCAATAACAACTTACCTAATAATTATAAAATTTCAAAAGTTTTACATAAACGAATGGAAAGACATGTTGATACGATGATAGCTAACAACAAAAGTCCAAATTCCAAATGTCCATGGTGGTTAGTTAAGCTCTTTAGTCTATGCTTTAATTTTACACGACTCCACCAACCATATATGCATAAGGTAGTTTTCCTACTTCTAAGACACTAAAAAAACTAAGTCAAAAGATACATAATTGTTGAAGATATTATAAATATCTGATAAGATATGACAGGTAACTCATTAAGAGATTACAAATATCTAAATATCTCATTAGGAGATCGTGAACATCATAGTTTATTTATAATGATTATCTTTATGTTTCTATTATTCATATTATGTTTAAGCAGTCTTTATCCTATAAAAAGGAGATTAAAAATTGTATTATTGAATTCAATCAATACAAAGCTTCTTTTACTTTCAATTATAATCAAGACCAAGAAATTGTAGATCCTAAGTGCATCTTGAACGACAAGCATAAACTGTTATAAGGAATTTAATTGAACATTCACAAATGTCAAATCAAGAAAAATAGTAAGCATAATTTTAAAGCAGCTTAATAATAATAATAAAATATCATATATTTTCTAACTAACAAAGAAAGTTTTTAAAAAATGTAATATAAAATCAAAGAAATGAAGAAGTTTCCAAATTGAAAGATTCCATATAATTTTAAATAGAGAAAACTCTTTCAATGAATTTTCTATAAAGACCCAACAAAAATATAGAAAAGAAATAAAACTTCACATTTCAAATTAAAAATCTCATATTAATTAAAAAAGAAAAATAAATCATAAAAAATAGAACTCATACCAAAGTGATGACTTGTGTAAAAAGAACTAAAGATATGAGAAAACATTCACTATCTTGTTTTTATAAACAATCAAAAGAGTCATAAAATTGTTATTTGTCTTTTGAAATTTGAAAAGAGATGAAAATAATTTACCTCCCAAAAATTTAAGATTACAAAATTTGAAAAGAAATAAAAAAAATGGATGGATAATACATAAGATGAAGGAAGAATGTAAGATAAAAAGAACATAAATTTTTTAAAAGAAGATAATATTTAAAACAATAATGATCAAGAAAAATAGAGATAATGATTGCGGAAGACAAAGATAAGGTATCGTTTTTGAATGAGATTTCATTACATTAGATTTTCAGTTAATTTCAACTAATATTATGATATTTTGAAAGAGGTGAGAAGAAAATGAAATATGAGATGTATAAGGAAAAAGTGTAGTAATGCAAGGATAGTAATGTATTTAAATGATGATGAGTGTGAGAGAAAGTGGAGAGAGTATAACTTTCTGAAGATAGAAAATTATGCTTGTTTATATATATAAGAGATGTGAACTATTTAAACTTCATAGCAAATAAATAAAATAATTAAATAAATACCAATTATTTAGAGAAAAATAAAGTTAAAGTAATAAAAAAGTTATAATTTGGTTAGTTTTGACCCAAAGGCAAAGCAAATATATGTACTCCTTTTAGACCCAAAAATATATTTATTTATTAATAATAATTTTAAAAATTTTAATAATTTCTTGATAAATAATATCAATTTATTAAGAGTAATTAAATATTTTTTTATTAATTCATTACTCTTAATAGATTAATATTATTTATGATATAAATTAATATTATTAAATACTTTAATTTAATTTAATAAATATAAAAGTTAAAAAATAGTCTTTCTTCCTCTTATAATTTGATTTCTTTAAAATGAGAAGTTATAGTTATTAATTAAAAAAAATAATGATTGAGATCATAATGAAATGCACATGTATAAAATATCGTGTGGTTATTTAAATCTGAATCATTAAATTTTAATTAATGAATATTTCTCACTTTAATCCTAGTGTATCCACTTCAAAAGATATCTTTTTTAACCTTTAGTCCTAACTATTTATATATATCCTCTCTCTAGTAAATAAGAGTGTAAGACTTTGGGAGTTACATACATGAGCTTCCAATTCACTTATAATTAATTGCTTCAGTGTTGTTTTTTTAAGTTGGAACCAAACACTATGCGAAGAAGTTTATAACACTTAGATATTTTGTTCCATCAATTAAGTTAAATTTTACTGGTTAATTATTTTTAATTATTAAGGCAATAAAGTAAAAAATTACCGTAATTAAGAAATTATTTTAATTTTAAATTGATTATATTTTTTAGAAATTTAAATATGTATTAGAGTGGTACTAAACTATTAATTTGTCCTAATTATTTAAATAATTAGTATTTTTGGAAAATAAGAAAAATAAAAGCAATGACTATAGATAAATAATAATGCTAAGAGGCATTTCGAATAATTTCTCTAGAAAAAGTTATGTCACTAAGGGTATTGTACCGGTCAGCCTGGACAACCGGTGTAGGCACGAGCATGTCCATACTCCAACATTTATAATCATGTGTGGGACCATCTGACATGAGTGGAAAGTAAATTATATACCAGGTGGTGGAGTCTGAAACACACTGTTTGGTCCCTAGCCCATTTTGTCCTTTTGTCTATGGGAAGTTCGGGAACAAAGCTTGATAGAAGAGAGAAAGGGGTTTGTATATATATATCTAGAATGACACATAGAAAGGCATGTTGTTGATTCTGTAACCCTATTATAGATCAGAACATTGGCACTCACCGTGACTAAGAATGACACTAGACGACAAAGGAAAGGGGAAGATACCACAAGCCACTTTGTCTATAACACGAAACTAAGTAATTTTCAGTGCTGGAAGCAAGGATTCAGTATTGCAACATTTGATACGGGCTATAACAAGCCTACAAGAAAGAAGTGAGGGAAGTGAGAAGCAGGCTCGCCTGACCCAGGAGGCCACAAAAAGGCATGAAGAAGTAGAAAAGTGCCACAAGGAGGAACTAAGGCAAGTTGAGGAGCGGGGAGCTAGGTTGAAGGAGCAGTTGGAGTAACTCTAGGGCGTGGGAGGACATTTTGACTCACCCCCACCCCGAGTCCCATGGGCCTGCCGTTTAGCGAGCAGATCGATAGTACCCTTATCCAACCACAATTTAGGGAGCTGGTGGTCAATCCTTTTAACGATTCACAAGACCCATGCATGCACCTACAGACTTTCCAGACCCAGGTCTACATCAATGGCGGAAGCGATCTGCTAAGTTGCAAGCTATTTCTAGGTACATTGAGGGGGATGGCGATGAGATGGTTCTCAAGCCTTCCACCATACTCCATAACATTGTTCGCGAATTGATAACGCTATTTTCATCGTGGTGGCTTTATCAAATTAAACTAGAGCTAACTATAGTGTAGCTTGACCCTAGGTCATTCTTCTCAAAGACACAGTATGTTCAATTGTGACTCAATGTGAAAATCAGAATGTTACGCAAAATACTATGTGTATGTGGAATGCCAACTCTGTCTTGGTCTAAGACGACTCAGAGTCAGACTAGAGTCGGACTGGAGTCGGATTGGACTCAAACTCAGCTAAAAGTGGTAAAGGGGGGTTTGTATTGCTAAAGTTATAGAGTATAACAAGAAGTAAACTAAGTAAGAAAAATAAATGTGAGCTAAACTACAATAGTTATTGCACCAATACAGAGGTTCAGCAAGCAATTGGTTCTCGATTTATTACTCAAGATTGTGACTCCAAACCAACCTAGAGTTCTTACGACAATCATCGAATGTTCGTCTATTGCCGACCGAGGATTTACACAATCGCTATCTCATCAGTTGGCAAGAAATATGCACGTGGTTGATTTTTAGGTTCTCTTATCAGTTACCTAATTAAGTTGTTAGATCAGTTTCAATCGGCCTAACCTAATATGGTCCACTCTCAAAAATGCACAATCATGACAAAAGCAAAGAGCATATTAATGATAGGATTCACAAATAGAGATAGGAAAACGCAAACCAATTGTTATTGTTGAAACAGAGTATTGTTACAAGGTTATATGAATTCGGGGACTCCACTTTCCATAACAATCGCCATGGAAGAAGGATGTTGGTTCACCATGAATGGCTAGAGCACTAAGGATTCAGTCCACTAAAGTACATCAACTATACTAAACGATCTTTTCTGATAACCTTCGGCTTCCCAAACTGTAGACATGTACCTTCTCAATCGACGAGACACCTTATTGAAGCATCGTGCACCATCGAGAGAATGGAACGAGAATGTGAGTAGTGTGAGGTGTGTATGATACGATTGGTTTTCTGAATTCAACAACACTTTTCACGAGCTCTTGCGTCCCTTTTTATACACATGCTTGGTCCTTGCTCTACAGGCTTTTCCTAACTAACTCCTAACAAAATTACAATTCCTGATTTGTCCTATCATCTCCCTAAGAGACTACGTGTTACACACGCTGCTTGGAGTGACTTGGGCTCTAAAGCTGGGCTCAGCTAAGAAGAGACTTGTCTAGCCGGGACAACTCCTTCTAGGCCGAGGTTCTTCTTGTGGGCCAAAACACTCCTAGGTTGACTTGCAAAATAAATCCAATCTTTTATTAACTAAGATCATCAATTTAGCACAGATTTATGTTTTCCCTATTTCTAGGCCAATAATCCGAATCTTATCTAAGATGTGATTCTTAGTTACCAAATAGTCTCAACAATACTCATCTTAAGTCCTTGTAAGGTGTATAAAATATGACTTATCATGAACCTAGCAGGTGCCTTTGAATCCTAGTTCGCAACCAATAAGACAGAACGTTTGGAGGTAGTTGATTTGTTTGATATAAAACAAACAAAAAACGAGACGTTAAAGCAATATTTGGCACGATTTAATGACACCATGGTCCAAGTTGACGACCCAGATCAAAAGTGTTTTGTTAAAGCATTTCAAAAGGGGCTCCAGGTCGGCCTTTTTAGTGACTCATTGACCCTATCTCGTCCAACCAGCATGACCGAGATCAGAGCCCAGGTCGAGAAGCATGTGGAAGTGGAGGAGGACAAGGAGGACCATTTGCTAGTAGAGAAGGAGCTCCCAACCGTGGGTAAAAACTGCCCTAGGAGTACAAGCCCACTAGCACTACGGCCTGGGTGGAGCCGGTCACAAGGAGGCACAGGTAGAAAAATATACCCCGCTCAAGATAACTAGAGCTCAGATTTTGAAGGAAGTATATCATCTCTGTCTACTTGACATTCCACCCCCTATAGAGCGATAGTTGGGCTCATCACGAGATGAACGGTGCGAGTTTCATCGAACTCAAGGCCATATGATGGAGGATTGTAGGGTGCTAAAAAGTCAGATAGAAAAGTTGATATAGGAAGGTTACTTAGGATGTTTTGTTAAGAGAAGTGAGAATGAAAGGCCAAAGATCGGAGAGCTTCCTGAAAGGGATAGGAGCCGAACCCCTAGAAGAAACTGGGATCATGAGCATAATAGATCCCAAACTATTATTAGGAAATATTATAGTTGAATACATAAAGAAGGTAATGTATTGAATATTTCAGTGTATTGAATTTTCACTTCTTGTAGATGCAATAGTAGTATGTGTCACGATCAACACCTAAAACCTAGTCGAGATTGTCCAGGGCACCAAGACCCGTGAGAGGCAGTCGGTCGAGACTGTTCAAGGAAAAATCTAAGACTTATAAGAGGCAGATAGTGCTCAAGGCAAAATTTGAGACCTATAAGAGGCAGCCAATGCCTAGGGAAAATTTAAGACCCATAAGAGGAAGTTGGTTGATGATTGCCCTGTGGCATAAGACCCATAAAAGGTAATCGGTCGATGACTATCCTAGGCACCAAGACCCATAAATGGCAATCGGCTGATGACTGCTCATTGTGCACCAAAATCCCTAAGAGGCAGTCAAACTATATTTTCCCAGGCTATTAAAGTTAAAGGGAAGTAGCTACCCGAGGGGGTCAATGACTACCCTATGACGCAAGACCCATAAAAAGCAGTCGATTGATGACTATCTTGGGCACTAAGACCCATAAATGGCAATTGGTTGATGATTGCCCTCTAGGCACCAAAATCCCAAAGAAACAGTCAGGCTGTAGTTTCCCGGGCTGTTAAAGCTAAAAGGAAGCAGCTACCCAAGGGGAAATTAAAGTGTGTAAGATGATCATTTAGATAAATGTCTAAGTTATGAAAATAGCCGACCTTCAACTTAGACAATTGATAAACAAAAGACACATTTTAGAAACATGAAACTTGAATGTCATGATTAAAGCACATATAAAAAATGTCAGCCACTTTATCAAATGCATTGGCCAAAGAATCATCATTTTCTTGGATAAGCTTATCTTTGCTTAAATTCTCCCCCTTAAGCCACGATACATCAACTTCTACCTTCTATAGTTGTTCTTCAATCTTTAGCTTATCTGCTTGGAGCTACTACTTGTCAGCCTCCAGAGTCGCCTTTTGTTGTTTCAGCTATTGAAGTTCGTCGTTCAGGAAGTCGTGAACACGCTCTAAGTCCTACTAAGCCAACAAAAGATCTTTAGTTTGGCACACCGCTGTCTTAAGCTGATCCTGCAAACTTTCAGTGACCTCCCAATAACTATTCAATTTGTCCTCAGCTTCGTCAAGGAAGGCCGCTAGCTTGACATGCAACTCGTGAGGCTTTTGATTATTTTCGACCAGTGCCTTGTTATGAGCCTCCAAACTCCCAAACTTCCATCTCGGAAACTACTCAAGGAGGAGCACATGACCTACTCCGACCGGTGGAGCGAGAAAAACTAAAAGAAAACACTTAAGGAGGGTGCCCTCCGCATATCTTCACTCAAAAGTTTGAAGGCTCGAACAAATGTCCAGCTATTTAGATGGAGTTAAGTGGGGACAATGTTAAAGGCATAGAGGACAGCCCGTTCAAATTGCATAAAGGGAAACCGAATCCTCAACTTGAGGAACATGAAATGATATAAATAAAAGAAGGGACCGTCATCTTCAACAAGCCCTTCACAAACGGGCTCGTACGGCCGACATGGAGACACTTGTAAGGACCAAGGCCCTCGTCGGCAGATAGTGTTAGCTATACCCACCAGGGAATCGGTTAAGTATAGATTGAGAAAACACTAGTGACACCTACATCAACCCCTTGAAGGACCATTTAGAACGACCTTCCTTCATTAACTCCTCCTCTAAGAAATCGCTTTCCTCAAAAGTTTGGTACAGGATATTAAAGGGAAAGCCTTCTCATTCTGAGGAAGTGGAGGAAGTCGGAGGTGTTCCTTGTGCAGAGGGGCTGCTAGCTGCCCTGTCATTAGGAATGGGGGAAGTAGATGCCCTTTGGAGGTACCTCTTGTGACAAAAACCACGCAAGGGTCAGATAGTGGTAGAAGAAAGAACCTTAGGGAAAATTTCCACACAAAAAAACAATTGTAAAGGGCTTACCTCGTTTTGCCATTTGATGAAGGATGCTAAAGATTGGAGAGGGAGGCGTATAAGAAGTGAGAACATTGAGAAAGTAGACGAGGGTAGGAGTACAGGAAAGCTAACAGAACATTCAAAATACTCGCAAAGAAAGGAGAGTGGGGAAGATGAAAGGGGGTTAAACCAAAACCCCTAAAAACTATCACCTCAATCAAAGGGGAAAGGGCACGGTAAGTTGTCAGATGTCACATCTAATGGATAGTAGGTGAAACGATGGGTAGTATTGAATAACAACCAAGAGAAGAGATAGGAAATGACACTCATGTGCCATTATGATATAAGTGCAAACAACAAAGTGTCTACCATTGGAATATGGCCAAACTATTGCTCCATAGACGAGTGGGACGAGCGACAACCTCAGTAAACTATGGTGAATGAGATATTTCTCGGTCAACAATAAAAGTCATTCGACTGAGAAATTATAACAATTTTACTATGTTTTTTCATGAGTTATTTTCTTTAGTTCATGGGAAAATGCTAAAATTATTTTGTTCTAGATTAATTTTTAAAAACATATTTAATTATCTTTAAAAATTTTAAACATATTTTAATTCAATAATATATTTGTCTTTAAATAAACACAAATCCACAAGCCATATACTATCATTATTAAAATGTAAGCTTTTCTACAATTATCAAAGTTCTACAATTTTTTTTGACAGAGTAATATATTATTGGATGAGAATAAACTTTTTCACAATGATTCTCCATGCAAATTAAATTCTCCACTATACAATTTAAAGAGACGGTTTTATTTTTATAAAATGCGTGTGGCCACATTAATATGTTGCTAACGCTTCGTCAAAAAAAAAAAAAAAAACTTTTCTATTGACCTTTTTAAGCTATGTGCTGTTAGTGCATCGTGCATGCTGCATCATGTAATAAGTGCATGATAATTCTGCATCATGTAATAAGTGCATGATAATTCTGCATCATGTAATAAGTGCATCGTGCATGCTGCATCCTTCAAAGTCAGGAGACTCAGAACTGCACTGGCTTTGGGACATGCATTCGGGATGCTAGCGGGGAGAGAGTTCGGGATTAATACAGTTAGGGATTAATACAGCTAGACACGCAACTTTTATTTAAATTTTATTTTGAATATAAAAAATTATATTAAAAATGTTTATTATTTAATAAACTCATCATTACGATAAAATTAATTATTATTTTTTGTTAATAGATATTTTATACTTATTTTATGAATATTAAACAAACAAAAATTGAACCTCAAGTCTGGTATCAGATAAGGTAATTTTTTAGCTGGAATTAAAATAGGTGACATTTTTTTTCTCACATGTATTATCTTTTAATGATAATCTTATTCAAATTCAGATAAATATTTTTTTAAAAATATTTAAATTTCTCTTAAAAAACTAGCCATCTTTGTTAGACTCATCACCCAAGTCCCGAGGGTTAAGTGGGTGACATGTTAGTACCCACGGGAGGACGTTTCTGTGTGCTATTATTGGAAACCGCGGTGAGATCCTCTTTCAGCATCTAAACTTCAGTGTTGAATTTGCTAGGAGACAAACTAACCGAGTTGCTCATGTCCTAGTCCGAGCAGGTATGTACTTCTTCCGAACTTAATTATAATAAAAAAACTTCATGAATATAAAATTTAAATATAAGTCATTTTTAATTACTTTTATCTTATTCAATGATATTATTTATAAAATATCTTTCATTTAATTAAAAATTCTTTTTTTAATAATTCTTTTTTAGTGTTAATATCAAGTTCTAAAAGACCATTTAAGAAAGAAGATTATCTTTTAAATAAAATAATATTAACTAAATTTTTTAATTAACACGTAAGTTAATTTATTTTTATTTATAATTGAGTTAGATTATAAGATATATCCAGTAATGTGTGGCTACTTTAGTTCCCAGTGAAATGAGATAAGTTTGTTTACGTGAAAAGAACAAAAAGAAGCATGCCTTTCAACAACAATAGACGTTTTCAGAAAGATAGAGGTGGAATTCATAAAAAGACAATTTGTGGTTTTTGGATGGTCTATGCCCATGATTAATACCAATCCTCACCACGCCTAGCACAATTAATGCTTTCATACAGAGAGGTAGTTACTAATTAGAACGGGTTCAGTCATCTTATTCAAATTGGTTAAATGGTTAAACCTGCCAAGACGAGTTACAGCAAAAATAATTCAACCAAGACAGTTAAACACTTGGACTGCATTGGTGAAAAACATAAAATGTGTTTTTGTTAATTTTTTTTTCCCTTTGTCCCCAAAAATATATATTGTAGTAACAATGTTATCCGGGTGAAAATACCGGAGATTGTTTAAGCCTTTCCAACACCACTAATTTTTCAGCTTGACCCTACTGTCAGAGTGAGGGAGGAAATACTTGACATGCATTGTTACATCTTAGTAGTTGGTACCAATGTGAAAATGATGAAGGAATTTTCAGGCTCAAAATTTTCTCAAACAAAATATTTGGAAAATTATAACTTCAAACTCCGTGTATATATTCTCAACCACAAATGCAATTATTCCAAAATCCAACCATCTCTTGTCTTCTTTGTTAAGAGAAAACCGCCCACTTCTAGTTTTTAGCTCATTACTATTAGCTATCAGCTGAAACCTAGGAGTGTGGAAGATGGCATCCTCCAAACAACATGCTGGAGAAAATGTTGGAAGTTCTTGGAAAAACACAAATGGTTTCACCCTTCAAGTCCTTGCAGGGCGTTGGTTCATGGCGTTCTCTTCATTCATGATCATGTCAGTATCAGGAGCAAGCTACATGTTTAGCCTCTACTCCAGGGAAATAAAGTCAGTTTTGGGGTATGACCAATCAACCCTCAATCTCTTAAGCTTCTTCAAGGACTTGGGATCTAACATAGGCATCATTTCAGGCCTAATTAATGAGGTAACACCCCCTTGGGTGGTCTTAATAATTGGTGGGGTTCTCAATTTTTTTGGGTATTTCATGATTTGGCTTGCAGTGACCAGAAAAATTGCCAGGCCCCAAGTGTGGAACATGTGCTTGTACATCTTCATTGGAGCCAATTCTCATTGTTCCACCAACACTGGAGTCATTGTCACCAGTGTAAAGAACTTCCCTGGCTCCCGGGGAATTGTAATTGGCCTTTTGAGTGGGTATCTTGGTTTGAGTGCAGCTATCATCACTCAGATATACTATGCCTTCTATGGATATGACTCCAAATCTCTAATTTTGCTCATGGCATGGCTACCAACTGCTGTAGCTTTTGCTTTTTTACCAGTTATCAAACACCACAGGAGAGTTGAACAGCCAAATGATTCCAAGGCTTTCTATAATTTCCTCTATACCACTTTAGTCCTTGCAGGTTTCCTCATGGTAGTGATCATAATGCAAAAACGCTTCACCTTTACAAAGAGTGAGTATTATATCACTACTACTTTGATGCTTCTCTTGCTCGTCCTTCCACTTGCTGTAGTCATTGTTGAAGAACAAAAGATTTTGAAGAGGAAACAAGAACACAATAATAGTGAAAACCCTCCTAAGCCTTTGAATATAACAACAGAGATGCCAAATATAGAGAAATTTGCACAGGCTCCACCAAAGCAAGTCTCCTGTTGGAAAAATATGTTCAGGCCCCCAAGTAGAGGTGATGATTATACAATACTTCAAGCCCTTTTTAGCCTTGACATGGTGATTCTTTTCTTAGCCACAATTTGTGGACTTGGTGGTTCCCTCACTGTGGTAAATAACTTAAGCCAGATTGGTACTTCTTTAGGATATTCGCCACATAGCATCACCACATTTGTGTCCCTCATGGCTATTTGGATCTATATGGGTAAAATTGCACAGGGAGTGGTCTCAGAAATTATCATGACCAAATTCAAAGTCCCTAGGCCTCTTATGCTCACATTAATCTTTGCATTATCATGTGTCGGTCACCTTCTAATTGCTTTCAATGTCCCAAATGGTCTCTATGCAGCCTCAATTATAATCGGGTTCTGCTTTGGGGCAAACTGGCCACTTCTATTTTCCATCATATCTGAACTTTTCGGTCTTAAATTTTACTCAACTTTGTATAATGTTGGGTCAGTGGCAAGTCCAATTGGGTCATACTTGTTCAGTGTAAGGGTTGCAGGACATTTGTATGACAAGGAAGCCACAAGGCAAATGACAGCATTAGGACTTAAGAGGAAACCTGGGGAGGAGTTGAGTTGCAATGGAAGTGAGTGCTACAAAATGGCTTTCATTATAATCACTGCAGCTAGCATGTTTGGGGCACTTGTGTCCCTCATCTTGGTGCTAAGGACTAGAGAGTTCTATAAAGGTGACATATACAAGAAGTTCAGAGAGGAAGCTGTAACTGCTGAAGCTGAAATTGTTCTGACACAGAACAGGATTGGACAATCAGCTCCAATTGAAGGCTAGATATCTTTGGAAAAGGAGTTGGTAAATCATTTACAATTAAGCATATATAACAAAAAGAAATTAGAACCAGGGAGCTTAAGCTATAACAACTGCAACAAATTTCCATTAGTTTGTAGTTTAAAAAGAGTGTGGAGGTTCCTGTGATCTTATGTTTTATTTTCAATAAATCAACCCAGGTTGTAATTGGATAAAAAAATTTAAAATTTAAAATTTAAAATGTTTGAAATTTAAATTAATTTTATTTTTTTTATTTTTTTAGTTGGATAAATCAACTTAATTTTTTATAATTTTAAATTCTTAATTTTGATAAAACAATTTAGAAGACTTTATTATATTAAGAGACTAGTTTAGCATAGAAAAATCTCCTGAATTTTTAAAAGTATACAAGAACGTAATGACTTATAATGTACTTTTAAAAATTTTTATAATTAATATTTTATAGTTTAGATTTAATGGATTTATATCATAAAAATTTATAAGATTTTATGGATTTATAAGAATTCTAATGATTTCTAGTTAACATGTAGTTGTAACCTTTTGTTTTTCCTTTATTACTTATTGTAAATCCCTTAATACAATAAGGTGAGAATGGTTAATCAATAAGAAAATCAATTTTATAAAAATACTTATTTTACTTATCAATTAAAATATTTACAAATATTTATAGATAACATTATTTAAAAATAGAATTTGTGTATTTAATTTTTTAATTTCTTCATGACAATGGATTGAAGAGGTATGAAAAAGTCACACAACATAAGTATAAAAAAAAAACATAAAAAATGATGATACACGTCAATATAATTGCATTAAAAAAAAGACACAAGACATATGTTTCTATATTAAAATCAATTCAAAATATAATAAAATAGAAGTTTTTTTTTTTGCATTTTGACATTTTTTGTGATGCAAACAATCAATTCTTCCAAACAAATTTACTAAAGATTAAAAAAAATAGAAAACTTATTTTTATAATGGAGAAAATGTGTAAAATTGAAAGAAAAAATGACCAAATATTATACCAACATTCATAACATTTTTGATGAAAAAAAAAATTATATGATGATAAAAAAAAATTCATTAAATTTATCTAAGTTTCAAAACTACTCTTAATAGAATATATACTTGGTACTAGATAAAATAATATTTTATTCTCAAATGTCAGAATTAGTACAATATTTATTTCATAGTCTAAATTTGAATTGAATTGACATTAAAAACTTACAAAGAAATTCTAATTAATTAAATTTATGATTTTAATTAATATTTTCACTTATAAATGACCCAAATCAAATTAATTAAAAAATTATAAAAAGTAGGTGTTACACGCTCATCATGGGTGTGTGAAATTAAAAAATTCCAAATTATTACTATATTTTCTTAATAAAAATATTTTTATACAAATATTAAAAAGTTTCTACACCATTATTATGGAATTGGTAAAATTTTAGCTTGATTTATTTAAATAATTGAAGTCAATTTCAAACTTAAATTTATTTATTTAACTAAGTATAAAAAATTTAATCAATCAAATCCAAATAACTTAACAAATTTACACACCCTTACTTGTAAACGTGAAATATATTTTCAACACAAAAATTTTCTTTACATTTCCAATGGCCCTTTTGCATTTTCAATAAGAAAGATTGTAAAATAAGTTTATCTTTATTTTTAATTTACTCAAAATTTTATTAGAATAATTTGTTTGAACTGAAATCTTATTCGATAATGCGTAAACTAAGATCGAAGTCAACTCAATTTATTATCATATATAACAATTCGATAATTACGGCATATTTTATAATAGATAATATTAACATAAATATAAAACCATGTTATATAAAATATCTATTAAATATAAAAAATTTTCTTATTAATACATAACTGTCCAAAAGGTTTATACTTTTAAAAATATAAGATATAAAATTGGTTAGGAGGACATGAATCGTGACTTAAATTTTTCTATAAAATATACTGGTTTAATTTCTAAATCCAAACCCATAAAAATCAATAAAAATATAGTCATATTAATAAGATGAAATGGGTTCGCACACTCCTAATTTCCAATCAAGCAATTTGTTTAGTAAAGCAACTTTGAATCAAGCTTTTCTTCAATTTTTTATTTTTCACTTTTCCATTTCGCTTAAATCTCTAAAATTTAAATTTTTATTTTTTTCTTTACTATACTGGTTAGTTACGAATATCTTTAAAAAAAAATCAAATAATAATCATAAATTATATACACTAATATATAAAGTATTATATTAATAAATGATAACTAAAAAAAAATTATATTCTTAAAATAAATGTTATTTATTTATTTTAAAATAAAAATTAGAAACTAAAAATATATATTTTAAATTTAAAAGGATAAAATTAAATAAAAATATTTTATAAAAATTAAAATAAAAAGTTTAGAAAGTAAAATTAATAATTATAAATTTTTGAATGATGAAAATCGATAAAAAAATTTAAAAGATTAAAATCAAAACAGGAGTAAAAACATATTTAAGATTTAAAAAAAATAGAAAATAAAAAACTAGCAGGGAGTTGTCACGTGAGTCAGGTGCGCGCATTCTTGGCTCACGTTTTGTGAGCAAGTTTTGTGACCACGTCTTCTTCTCTTCCCAGCTCTTGCAGTGTCCCGTACCAGAGCTATCTATCCATCTGACTCAACAGTTTGGTGGATGGCTTCTTCTTTGGTTCGTTCCATTCCCATTTCGTTTCCGTGCACCCAATGCACTCTTAAATCCCCGCGCCCTTCGCTTCGTGCTTCGGCCACTCCGAGCCAGAAGGCTCGGTTCGTTGCTCGCCGTAAGGAGTCTCTTTCGGTTTGGCAACTCCAACGTCCCCTAAGTAATGTTAGAGAGATATTAATTAATTAATACTTTCCCTTTTCTTATTTTTTAACATTTTTATTTGATTTTGAAAATTTGATAACTTTATTAGATTTTATGATGTGTGCAGTTGAGTACATGCGATTACCGGCAAGTCAGTATTCAGTGTTGGACGCGAAGAGGATTGAGCGAGTAGACGACAGCACGTTTAGGTGTTACGTTTATCCGATCAAGTTCTTTGCCTTTGAGGTTTGTCCAGTGTTGTTGGTTAAGGTGGAAGAGCAACCTGATGGATGTTGCATCAAGCTCTTGTCGTGCAAGGTGTCAAACTTATGTACTTGTGTTGCTGAATTACTTTTCTAGTGTTCTCGTTTGTTTAATTGTTTTGATTTTTTGGTTTGACTGTTGGCGACAGCTCGAGGGCTCGCCTATGGTTGCTGCACAGAACGACAAGTTTGATGGTGAGTTTTAAACTGCGGTTGTGGTCGTGGTTGTGGAGACCTTAAAAATTGCAATATTGTAGCCTCGCTTGTGATTGTGGAGTGCAATTTAAAAGTTAAAACTACGATAATGAATGATGTTTGATAGAAATTGATTTTTTTTTTCCTTTCATGAGTGTATTAAGAATATATGATTCTGAATTCTTATACAACAACTTCATACTTACTAAACGAAGAAAGTATTGAAGGGATTGTATGTTTTCAAAGTATTAAATGCATTTACTTTTCTACTTAATGCTTTCTTTATTAAGTATTTAGGAGGATTAATAGGATGACATTGTATGAGGATGTGGCATTGATCATTAAGAATGTCTAGTTTAACTTTTTTATGTGAGCTGTGATATACTTCATTTCGTGGAAACTGTTGTGCTTGTCAAACTGTTTGCAAAACAAGCAGAGGGAACTACTGTGTGAATAGCTAAGCTGGTACTAAAGGGGGTGATGCTTATTCTGCTTAGTACTGCTTTTATATTGTAGCTTACTGGTTATTCATTGGAAGCAACAAATGTGATGATTATGCAACTATATGTATACTTCCTTATTTACAGCAGCAGTTGTGACAATTTTCTTGTACTTTTCTAGAGAAAAGCAAAATGAAAACCTGTAGGGTGTCATGCTGTTTGGTTTATGCTACTTTCAGGAATGCCTTTTCAATACTTTAATGTGGTAATGCAGCTATAATGGTGAACCGGATATCTTGTGATAGTAAAGCTGATAAGTCATTGGTGCAGCAACTCACATCAGACACTATAATTGAGGTAGTACTCTATTTTTCTTTCATTTTATTGTAATCCTATATTTGTGGTATTTCAGTTAAAAGTGTCTTTGGAATGCTATGCTGAATCCAGGTAAGCATTGATATTCCTTTTGCTTTCCAAGCAATACCAAAGCAAGCAATTGAATCTGCTGGGGCCCAAATCCTTGAACAAATACTCAGGATTATGCTTCCCCGTTTCATGTCACAGGTTTGTTAAAGCTAAATATATTATGTACAAATTTGATTTTTGAGATATGTTTTTCCTTTTTGGGTAAAAGAAGAAATTCATTTATATGAAGAAAAAATTTACAAAGAAATGGGAGGATAAGGAGTCCTCCGTAAGATAAGGACAAAAAAACACAAAACAACCAAAAGAAACCAATGGACTAAAGCTGTCCAATCCTTGACAGATAACACCCCAAACATGAAATGCCTAATCTTGTCCCAAATCGCATGTGCCACGAAGGCCCTCTTATGATAGTTAAGATATCCAATGCACCAAGGTGTAACAGGTTGTACTTGTGCATTGGCACAGAAATGTTACCTTTTAAACACAGCCATGAAAGCTAATCATCATAAATTGGTCTAGGGACCTAGGAATAGGATGACACACCCTTAGTTCATCAGATTTTCCAAATAAGAATTTCCATAAAGAAACAGTGGCAAAACAGTTTAAAGAACAGATGTTGAGCTGATTATGAGGAAACAGCACACATTATAGTATTATATAGTATATAGTATATACATCCAGGAAAGGGTCTCTTATACATGCTACCAACCTGACCTGCAACAAGTTGCTAGAATCAACTCACTCCCATCCCAATAAAAGACCGAACCTTTGAGGGAGCTCTATCTATACTTTCAAAGGAGTGTATCAATAAGGAAAGTAGCCCTATTCAAAGAATAAGTGGAGAGATTGGAAAAAAATGATTTGTGCAAAACCACTCCAGTCCAGAGCAGTGTTATATGGTTTGCAGTATGATTTGGTTTGTGGTATGGTGGTACATGGTATGAGACTTTTCTAGGTATGGGGAATGGAGGTTATACTTATTTGGTTAACTTTTTTGGATCAAAGTTCCCTTAGCATTGAATTATTGTACATATATAATTTTTACTGCATATATGTATAGTAGAAAAGTGAACCATATAAGTATAACCTCCATAAAAGAAGAGGGCTTTCTAGATACAGGGAATGGAGGTTATACTTATTTGGTTCACTTTAAGCCTTCTACTGTACATATATGTAGTAAAAGTTAACAACATAGAAGACAAAATTTAGAAAATAACATAATGCTAAATACTTTCATAAAATCATAAAATAACAAAACTCATTAAGTTTCATAATTCAGAAATATAAATACATAAGTTTTCTAATTCTAGATTCTGAGTGAGAACAGGTGTGTTGGGATGCCCATATTGGGAGCTCTGCTGTGTTGCTGTATGAGTCTTTCTTGTTTTAACAGCCAACAAAATAATTAATAAGTGATGCTGTGCATTTGCACAATGCATAATTAGCTTAAAGGGTTTGTTGTTTTTCTAAAATATGCATGATATCCTTCTCTAACTCCCTTGGCCCTGTGGCCACCTCCTCTAAATGCCGAGTAGAGAGAGGCACAGAACAGCATCGCATATGCAGAAGCAGAGTTAAGTGGCTGTCCCTTATGTTGCAATATGATCTAGAAGTTGGAATACCACTAAGAGCGTTTTGGGTTGCAAACAACCTATAATTGGGAATGAACATTCCAAAACATGGTATGGGAGACATGGAGTGTGTTTAATGTGTTTTAGTTTTTAAAATCTATTTTATAAAGCAATCTTCAAAAACCAATTTTTAGAAAGTAGGAGAGGGGAAGAAGATGTGAGAGTGCAAGAAATAACATGAATAATAGAAAACTGAAAGTAGAAAACCAAAAACAATTTATAGATTTTTTTATCATTTTAAAAACTGAAAAAGTCATTATCTTTAAAAAACAGTTTTCAAAAACTACTCTTATCAAACAAGTTATTTTTTTGTATTTAAAAACAGAACAATTTTCAGAAATAGAAAACAATAAAACAGACCTATACCATGTAAACTGCTCCGGAATGGTCAAGGGACCAAACCAATTTTCAGAAAGTTGTCAAACACTAGATTTAAGTAAACTTGTGAAGCTTCCATAAACTTGACTCGCAGAATTAATTTGTAAACGTGTAAGAGTGTACCTAATATAAGAATATTTTTAAAAAACTATGGTAATGTTCAAACATGAGGTTAAAACCTATCACAATTCACAAGTCATAATAGGGATACACAAACATGGACCTGCACGTTTGTACAAATTATGAGATATCATTTGACTTGAATCAAACTAAGGTAGAAAGGGTGTCAATAGTGATATTAAAATTTCACAAACTATAGTTATATTAGGTTTTGCACCATGATATCTCAGAAGGATATAATGGTGTTTGTCTAGAAAGTATTCCATTTAAAAGCACTGCTGCTTAATCCTTATTGTTTATGCAAAACCTCTACTTTGCTCCTTCATGATGGGTTGGCAAAGTTTGGTTCACAATGAATGGCAGGTTCATAGGCATTGTTAGACAAAAGAAAGACAAGTTGACAACACTAAATTTGTTAACAACAAAATTTCGTGCTTCCACTAATCTTTGATCGGTTTGTTGAAAACAAACAACAGTTAGGGTTTTTTTTTTGTAAGAAACAAGGACACCAAAATGGGATACCAATTTGGAAAATTCACAAGAATATTGTAGAAGGAAAAATGAAAATAAGGACATGGAGGAGCATATCTAAAAGGGCAATCTACTATCTAGTACTCCTCCTGAATGATGATATGATATTCATAAGCCCAATGCCCAACTTTATGGAAAGCAAATAGTTGTAGAATAACCATGTGAGATAAATTTCCATGGACTAAATTGAAAGGCTCATATTGCTATGTTAGCAGCCCACTTTGATCTAAGCCATACATTGGATAACCATATGTCGGAAGGAATGAGGTTCCAAATGAAAAGGCCAAAGCCTTTCCTGTCATAGCAGTATTATTAGACACCAAATTACCAAGAATCTAATCCTCTTCTCTGGACAACAACACACCACCTCCCAACTCACTAAATGATCATGTTTCAAATCCGAAAAATTCAATATCATTTGTTAGTTTGATCATGTGACCAGAATAAGATGCTAATTGTGATTCTAAAAATGTAAAATCCTTTAGTATGAAATATGAAAATAAAATAATTGCTTCTTTTATGGATTGTGGAAAATTTTTATATACAAATGCATAGCATCAGTAGCATTATTCATTTTCTGATTGTAACATGAGTTCCTTGAGAATCTGTTTACAACTTTTGCAGTATCCTGTGTTTGTATTTTATTTTGGCCATTCCACCTTTTGCCAACTTATTTTTGGTCTGATTTACATGTAACGAATGGGGAACTAGTTAGTAACCCAAAGAGTATGAATTAAAAAATGTAGTTGTTGGTTAGACATAATGACCATAATTGGAGACAAGACATTGCAAAGTTAGCCTTGATAGTGAGGTGGGCCATATAGCCTTTCCTAGTAAGGCGCTAATGCATAGTTTTGGTATTTGAAGCCCAAGTATCATAGTTATTTCCAGTGGAGAGAGGGACAACAAACATTGTTGGTGAAAATAGGGGGCTCAACCTTCAAAGTGTCCTTAAAACCAGAAAAGATGCTAGATCCAACAATAGATCATATTGTGTAACAGAGCATATGATCATACAGTTGCATAAAAAGCTCCAGTGGAGGGGAGAGATCTCAACAGAGGTCAGTTCAAGATCAGTGGGGCAGATTTGGTGAGAGGAGATGGGGTGAACACGGTACAATAGATGGTGGTTGTAAAGGATGCTCCAAGCACAACTAAGGCTACAATGGTGATGAAAGAGATCTTATTAGAGAGGGGGTGTGGCACTGTTTGGCCTTAAACCACTAGGGAAATGCTGATCCAAATCTAGGTGCCATGAGTTGGAAAAGAGCTGATGGTGGATAAAGGTGATGCTACCAGAAAGATGTCACTGTGGAGGAAGGCCAGAAACCAGAGTGAAACACGATCTACAAGGAAAAAACATTTAATATATAGGCAGTGGGTCTACTGTGATGAGGGTAGCCTCTTGTTAGGTTGTAGGTACCATGTTAAGGGAAGAGAAACCAAGAGACATGATAAAATATTTGTGTTCCTCTGGACATAAAAGAGTGAATAATATATGCAAAAGAATTATAAATACATTACTAGATCACAATTATCCTAATTTCCATAATTACACAATTTGATTAACCTATACAATGAATGTAAACACTATTACATGATTTCTGACATACTATATGTGGCTACATATTGGTAAATTTTATTTGTTCTTGATTCTTACTGGGCACTGGCTAAGATGAATAATCGATGTATTCTTCAGATTCTGAATCTTAGGGAAGTTCTTGAGGAGATTGTTTTTGGAGATTTAATGATTTTTTAACCAATCAATAACAACTTGGATGAAATGTGATAGGGTATGCCCTCCTATTACGAAGGTGTACGAGAGAAGGAATAAGAGAAAAGGGTAATCAGTTTGTTAGATGAGTCAGCAAAAGTTAATTAGAGATAGTTTGTTAGTTGAAACAACAACAATTAGTTAGAGTGGAGACAACAAGTGGGAACTGTTGTGCATAGCTATAAAAGGAGGTGAATAGTTTAGGAGAGGGGGTTGGAGAATTAAGGAACTTAGGACAGGAGGCATTCTGGTCGCTTGAAGGACTAGAAAGTTACTTTCATACCTCAGATGGTATTATTTCATTTTTTGAGAATAATATCATGCTTTTCCGATTTTTCTTCATCTTTGTTCTATCATTTTCATATTTCTCTGAACCAGGTTCTATCAAAATGTTAGCCGTCATAGTTGCATTTGGTCCTACACGACTGTCACATTAACTGTCTAAGAATGATGGTAATGGCTGCCTATGTGTGTTACAATATCTATATTTCTGTTGCTTACTTATGTATTTTTCCCATCACTGGATAATAAACTTGAATTTTGGTTGGAAAATCAATTAGCATACTTTGTTGACAGTTTTTTAATGTATTTTGAAGACTTGAACCCTATTTTGTTCAGTTTCTCAAAATGTAATATGCTGGCTTAAAGGTTCTTTTGCTCAATGATGAGTGTTTCTTTGCTTTTCATGGTGACAGTTGTTTCATTTCATAGATTGCATCGTCTTTCTTGTCTGTGTCTTAATAGGTGTTGAAGAACCTACATCATCTAGTTTGATGGCCTAAATAGTGTATATAAGTGAGAACAATCTTCACCATACAAGATGATTTTGTATGATTGAGTTAGGTCTAAATCCTATAATTCTAAGATGGTATCAAAGTCTATTCCAGCAATTGTTGTAGGGCTTATTAGGTCATTCATTATCGGCCACTATTGACCACCCACAGATGTCAAGTCCTACAAACTTTGTACTCAAGAGGTCTAGTGCTTGGCGTGAGGGGGTGTTGGAGATTTTACATCGTCTATTGTGATGGCCTGAATAGTGTATATAAGTGAGGGGTAGTCCTCACCTTACAAGCCGGTTTTGTAGGGATGAGGTAGACTTAAATCCTACAATTCCAAGAATAAGAGACATTTCTTAAATTTGGATGAAATTATCAGTTTGCACTTGGTAGAATTCCTGGAAAATTGTAATGTGCTTCTAGACTTATGATGAACATTGATACAACTTACGTAGCATTAAATTATTAGTATGAAGCACGTTTCAAATTGACTTCTATTTCAAGTTTGGGTTGATAATGGTGTTGAAACACTACCAAAACTATTAGATTTGTCTTATTTTTGTAGTGTAGGGACTAACCTAGGTTTTGAATATCTTAAGGACACAATCATGCAATGCCTAACCTTGTTAAATAGAAATCAAATTGAATGCTAAAAGGGGTTTGTATGTAGAACATAATTGTGTAGAATTAGAATTTATGCATAACAGAATTAAACAAAACAGAATTGAATTAAAAAGAATTATGTAACACCAATCTAAGGATTCAATCATGCAGTTCTGTTATCATAGTTATAATAAGGATGCAAATTCGTATCAACCTAAGATTCATTAGATAATCATCTAATATTTATCCATACAAATTGAGATTATAATCGTAGCCCTTAATTAGCATGGATTCAAGCACTTAATTAGTTGATTTAGGTGATCAATCGATTGCCTAACATAGCATAATCTAAAACTTAAAACAAAATCATAATCATGAAAATGGGTCAAGAATTGAAAAGAAAAGAGAAACATAGTTGAATTTGCATAAGAAAAATTCAAGAAGTTAAACCTAACCACAATTATGGAACTTTAGATTGATAAGAAAGCTTAGTCTTCCATGGGAATTGCCATAGAAAATCGCAGCAAAATACAAAGCAAAAATAAAAATAAAAAGAGAGAAGACTTGTGATTTAAGAAACCTTCTTCAACTAAGTGTGAAAGGTCCCAAAAGTGTCTAAATAATTTCTAACTAACCAAAACTAACTCTAACTAGCCATAACTAACTAATATATGTTTTGAATCCTAAGTAAGGTGCTCTAGACTAGAGGATTTCACAACCCAAAGGTCTACTAACAAAAATTCCAAAATTTGGGCCAGAATATACAAAGGAAAGCCTAACAGATTAGGTGCAGAGGCTGTAATTTCATGTAGACTTTTGACATTGAAGAAGATCGAACTAGGTTGAGCCCAAAAGAGAAAAGTTTTAGATCTTTGTCGTAGCTTTTTAGAGCCACCAAGATTGTCCAATTTGGAGGTTTGTAGCTCCATATATGGCCTGCACAAGACGACAACATTATAATAAGTATTAAAATCCAAAAATAGGCCAAAATTAGCAACTAAGTCCAATAACCCAAGACTCAATAAATGTGTCATTATTAATTATAAAATAATGTCAAATATGTCCAACATGAGTCATTATTAAATACTTAAAAAATGTTCTATCAAATTTTCCCACACTTAAACATTTGCACTCCGAGCAAAATCAAATAAAAAATCTAAAACAAAAGGAAATGATGCAAATGAACTAAACCAAGTACAAATGAAGTGCAACACTTTCCAATGAATCCTTAAGTTAATAAAATGAATAAGAGTATAAGCATCGTAGAATCAAGGTACCTAATAATCTATAAATTTATTTTTAACATCTAAAGCAAATAAGCGAACAATAGAAATTAAAGAATGACCTACAAATGATAGAACCCTCTCAAGTTACATACTCTAAATCTCTCAAGTGTTTAGGTTTGTGTTTACACTTAAGCACCCTATGCTAACTAGCACTACCAATCTTTGATTAGCCTCTAATTTCTACAACTTGAAGCACATGCACAAATGATCAAAAGAGCTTTTATTAAGGTTGTAATGTGGCCAAGGACAAGGTAGGATATAAGAAGTGATTTGAGGTTATACAACCTAAGAGGGAAGAGGAGCAATGGAGAATAAGCCAATGAGCATAAAGATTATCCATAAAACAATACAAGATACAAAAAATAATGTAAAACAATGCAAGACAAGTAAGGTCCACTTTGTCTCCTTTCTTCTTTTTTTCTTTCTATTTCAATTTCACTTCTTATTTTTTTTTTTTGCACCACTACAACCTTTTGTTACATTTTTTCTTCAACCTTTTTGTTGTCTTTTTCTTTCTTTGATACATTTTTTTCAAAAATAAATCGACACAACACCACAATTACCACTTGTAAAAGCCAAATTATCAAGGTACCACTTACAAAACCTTGGAGTATCACCCCCACACTTATTTAGAACCCATTTCCAAAACAATTCCAAAGCTCCTTTAACCCCTAAGACTAGGGTGATTATGGTTTTTCACTTTTAGCCTTGTAATGAGCTATAATATCAAAGAAATGGTTAGATAGGTTCAATAGGGGTAAGCAAAGGATTTAATGCAAGGTAAGTTTATGTGGCTAGTGGCTATAAAAGAAGACCTAAATCATATCACCAATGCATGTGACACAAGAGACAAAAAAAAGTCAAAGCAAAACCTAGAGCAACTAGCAATACATGTGCAAATCACACAAGAAGGAAGAGAATGACAAGATACAAGCCATCAACATACAAGACTGAAAATCTCATAAGGATAAATGCTCTATCACCAATGCATGTGACACAAGACATATAAAAAAAAGTCAAAGCAAAACTTAGAGCAACTAGCAATACATGTGCAAATCACACAAGAAGAAAGAGAATGACAAGATACAAGCCATCAACATACAAGACTGAAAATCTCATAAGGATAAATGCTCTATCACTAATTATTCAGGTTCTAATTTCCAAGCCACTCATTACAGTAAAAATGCAAAAATTGTTCCATATCAAGTTGTGAAACCTCTCTATCAAGAATGTTACAACTATTCACAATTTACACAACCTAGAAATCTACTAAAAAGTGTTAAAAACTACAAAATATATATTTTTTCCTTTTTTTTTAGCTACCCAACATGTGACCAGCCCAAAACTTTTGTGATGTGAGCTGACCAGAAATTTTCATAGGGAATGTGTGGTGGAAAGGAAGGATTGAGCCAATGGGTTGCTGAGTGTTTTAAGCTTGATTGTTCTAGGATTAGGGTTTGAGTGGCTACTAGTATTTTTCTTTGATTATTGTTTATTGTTTACTTCTCTCTATTTTTTCTCATGGACATTAGCCTATTGTTCTGCTGTATGTTGAACCATGTTTAGTTATTTGTCTATTTTTCTTCTCCCCGTTATCTGTTTTGCACCTGGTTATAACAACACATAAAATCAATAATTTATGGTGTTAATGTTTTATATAACCAAGTTGTGTTTTCAACGATTAAAAAAACTTCTTAAGGTCTACTTTTTATTGATTTCATTCCCGTCCTTTGGTTCTTTATAGGTTGTTGACTAAACTACCAGTAGCTACAGTTTAAGGTTCAATAATGAACTGCTTGCTACATATATGTTCAAATTTTTATAATACTGAACAATTTATGGATTTTATTTATTTGTTATATGTCTGTTTAAGCAGCTTGTGAAAGATTATCAAGCTTGGGCCTCTGGAGATACCTCAAGGCAACCTCTTGGGACAGGTGAAATCTGAAATGATGCGTAATAGCAATTGCCGCCGCGGCTGGCCTTAAATTGCTGTATAGTTAATAGATTCTAGAAATATTGCTTGTAGTATGTCCATTAATGAATTATTGGTTTGTTAATTGAATATACATGGTGTTTTTTTTTCGTGGGGAGACAGTTTATGAGGAAATTATTGTTTGTTACGATATTCCAATGATGATTGCTGTCTATAGGTACTGTAATTTCAATTCCATTTTAAATAGTTTGGATTTAAAAATCTATATCTATTATTTTTAAAATTTTGGTTTGAATTTTTAAGACCAGTTTTAAAATTGGTTTGAAATCCTAAATCACTAAAATCATTTCTAAACCATAACCAATTTTAAAATTGGATTTAAATCATAATTATTTTTGGGGACCAAAACTAGTTTTAAAATTGATTTTGGACATTAAAATCAGTTTTCAAATATCCCAATTGAAACCAAATCAAACAATAAAATTGAATTGAATTTAAAAGCCAAATCATTTTTATTTTGAAAAATCAGTTTAAAAATAATTTAGAAGCTCCATTGTCTATTATTCTATCCTTTAATTTTCAATTATATATTATATTATTACGTTGTCTATTATTCTATCCCTTTAATTTTCAATTATATATTATATTATTATGTTAACTAAGGTTGGTGCAGTTCGTAAAGATTAGACTCATTGAGAAAATGTGAATTTGAGATTTCAAGTTATATTGCATATGAAAAAATCTTGTTAGTAAGTATTCCTTAAGACAATACATTAAAAATAAATTTACTTTTTAGCATAAAAATTAAAATTTTGAAAATGCAAGCAAGGTGCAAGAGAGAGACGCCTGGTGCCTGGGGTTGCGTTCCGTGCTGTAATCTTTGAGTGCGCACACCAGCAAAAAAAAAATACCAAGGAGAAGAAGTTTTACTAACCGGGTGTGGGTTGGTTTTCGGCTTCTGCAATCCTAAATTTCATATGACAAAAACTGCACTCTATCCATAAACCTGATCAATTTTGAACAAAAATATCCAGTATATTTAACTGGATTTAAATTAGACTGGATAGGTCTAGTTAAAGCCAGGTTTAGATGATGTGGATATTTTGCCCACCCTTCTAAAATTAAAAGGAATTTGAAAGATTCAAGAATTTTGTACTTGTGTACTTCAATTATTTTTGGAGTAAGAAATTTATCTAAGGGCAAATGGGGACCTTTTTTGCTAGCTCATGTTGCAGTCTTTACATAGCAGAATTATGATAAGTTATTATGTCCTCTTGGGTTTTCTTTCTTCCTGTTTTTTTCAGGTAATTTGTTTATGGTTTTATATAAGGACAACAAATACATCAAGTTTGATATATTTTTTGTCATTAAGTTCACAAATTAAATTTATATATATATATATATATATATTATGTAACCTTAAATAGTGTAATAAAAGAATGTCGAGGAATTAAAAAAAGGTTCACATGCCATTTAATTTGAGAATTTAATCGCAAGAATATAAGAAATTAAATCTAAACTTTGTTCTTTAAATAATAATTGGGTTGCTATTGAGATGTGTGATGGAGACAGCAACAAAATCAAATGCCTTTATTTGAGAGTCTCCTTAGCTTATATTTGGTAAATGTTTAAAGAATTTGGCTTTGGTACGGTATAGATAACTTCAAAATAATACATCTACTAGTTATGACTGTTGTCTTACACGGATTATTATATTATACATATTTTAAAATGATATATTTTTTATATTTTGAAATTAAAAAAATTGAACTGCATTTGTATATTATTTAATGTAATAGATTTTGTATGAGTCAAACTAAATATGATTAGATATAATCAACTACAAGGGGATTTATTAATTTTGAAGTTATACTCGAACATACCTCATATACTCGAGTTGAGTACTTAGTCAAGTTGAGAGTTCGGTCTCGTTATGCGACCGACTTAGGACCCCGACCTCCCACTAGCGGGGGATGTGACGAGACCCACGTCAGGATGTGTTAAGATTCACAATATCCAAGTAATCGACACCAAAAACCGACCATCAGTGATAACATGTCCAAGCCTACGAAATCCTATAAAAGGGACCAACAAGGCAAGTGCTAGGTATGTTCAATCTATCTAGAGAAAATTCCTAGGAGATAATTGTCTTGAGTATCGGAGTGCTTCTACAATTGCCTCTCCCAACGCCCTAGTAAGGTGGGAGAATTTAGAGACCCACGAGGAGAGCTCAAACACCGACAAAAAGAGCTCGAAGGTCGACAAGGAGAGCATAGAGGTCAACAACGATAATCCCAAGGGAAAATCTCAAGTAAGAATATTTGGTGTCGTATGTGAGGAATGACTAACCAAAAAGCAAACAGAGGACAAGATCTCAAGTCCCTAGGCTCCGCTAGGGGAGTCATTTGTGCTCAAGGAGATTGATAATGGACAACTTATACCCCCTATAAGGTCTTTAAGATGGACAAAATAGACTAAAAATTGTAGTTAAGAATCATGTATTGGCTAAGATTTAGATTTTTAAGGTTAAACTAAGGAAAATACAAATCTAGGCTAAGTTACTAATTATAGCTAACAAAAGAGAAGTCTTGTTTTGCAGGTCAGAAGAGAGACCGAACAAAGTCAAAATCAGCTATATAAAGTCATCCTAGCTGAGGCCAGATGCATCCCGGTCGAATGAAGCTGACTTCGTGATGCCGACTCCGTGAGAGAGTGATATCTGAATGACGACTCCAAAACTAGATGCCGACCTCAAGATAGATGCCAACTTCCATCCAAAATCGTATCCATTCTAGCATCAAAAGACTGACTTCACTCCGACAGATTCAAGCACGTGCATGATAGTACATATTTTATACCCCTTATAAGGTCTTTTAGATAGATAGAATAGACTATAATCTAGAGTTAAGAATCAGGTATTAGTTAAGATTTAGATTTTCAAGGTTGAAATAAGGAAAGTAGAAATCTAGGCTAAATTAATGATTTTAACTAATAAAAGAGCAAGTCTTGTTTTGTAGGTCAAAAGAGAAGCTAGACGAAGTCAAAACAGCTAGAAGTCATCCCAATTGAGGCCGGATGCATCCTGGCTGGATGAAGCCGACTCCGTGATGCCGACTCCATTATCAACAATCAGATGCGGACTCCTGTAGAGCCGACTTTGAAGGCCAACTCCATGCCTAAGGGATACCCGCACGTCGTCTCCAGAACCGGATGTTGATCTCAAAGCAAATGCCAACTCCCATCTAGAACTGGATCTATCCCGACACCAGAAGACCGACTTCGCTGCGGCAGATTCAAGCACATGCATAAAATTTAATTTAGCACATGGTAGTTAGGAAAGTAGTTAGGGTAGTTAATTCTGGTAAATCTATTATAGTCAGGCATTTAAATATGTTATGTCAGTTAAAATGGTTATAGAGTTAGTAGTTGATGCATGTATAAGTAGAGATGCATGTCAATGTTCATTGGTTAGCAAGAAAAATGAATACACAAATACGCTTAGCCTACACATACACACTTACCGTTCCCTAGCCTAGTTCTCTTCATACCTCAGTAGTTCCACAGTGCTTCAGTGTGGTGTCTATTCGATCGAGTAGATACAAGTCAGAGTTTGAGCTAAGCAGAGTTGCTAGAGATAGACTGACTAGAAGGGATAGAGACATCTGTCTTTATGGCACGCTCTAGAGGGTACCGCCTCTCATGCTCTCTAATCATCTTTGGTAGGAACACTGCAACTACTACTGGCGATTGTCGCGGAAAGTTGATCCACAATCCACACACAACTTTACGCTTTTCTCTGTATCACGTTCTAGGTTAATCAATGAATGATCAAGATTTTGTTTTTCTATGTTTAGATTTCTGTTAGCATAATCTTTTCCTATTAATCACGATTGTGTGTAATAGGACTAGAACACATTAGTTAGGGGTTGATTGGAACCACTCTAATAACAAAATAGATAATCGTTAGATAATCTACATCAGTCAAGTGCGTAATCCCTACCAAACTCAAGATAGCGATTGTGTAAGCCCTCAGTTAGCAATTGACGAATGTTCGATGATCGCCATAGGTAATGGGGCTAGTGAGAAATCGTTGGCATAGTAAGAATCAGAGTTGAAATCAGTAAGTGATAAATTAGGATACGTAATAGCATAAATATGTCATAATAATCTTAATAGTCTTGGTAATTGTAGTAATCTTAGTAATCATAGAGAGTTGTTAATCTTTACTTTCTTTAAATACTTTAGTTAATCTTTACGTTCTTGCAAATTTATTTTACCTGTAAAAACCCCCCATTTACATTTACTTGTCAGAGTCCACATCCTACATAATTAGTTTAGGAGCCTTTTTAGTCTTGCAGCCTAGAAAATACAAGAACCACGTGTCCTTGAGAAGAATGACATAGGTTGACCCTGTACTACTTTAACATAGGAAAAATCTAGTATTTTGATAGAAGAAATAACGATCAATCTTTACCTATCAAATTGGCGTCGTTGCCGGGGACACACGTTCTATGTTCCTAGTGTGCCGAGTCTAATAAAGAAATTGAACCTGAGTCTGCACTATGCATGTTTATAGGTATACCAAATCCATTTTTCTTTCTTTTTACTAACTGATTGATTTTGTTTTGTTTAATAACTGTTGTAATTGTATTTGAGTCTGTTTTCTTTGTTTTTATTTCCAAGTCTGTTGGGTTGATAACATTATGTTGTTTTTGTTTTTAGTCAACTTTAAAGTCTTGTTTTCTATGCATGTCGAGTCCAATTATGTTGTAGAGTCCAAGTCTATATGCAAGCGTGTTTTGAGTTTTTTTTTCTGTTAATAATAATTTGCTCTGTGTCGAGACTGTCTAGACTAGATTTTGCATGTGTCGAATCCGTATGTGTAAGGTCAGTATAGGCCAAGTCTTTATGCATGTGTAGCCAAGTTCGTGTCTATCATATGTAGTGCAATCAAGTGTTTTTTAGTTCCCTTTTTCAGTATATTTTTCTCTTGGTAATTTTGTAGTTTTGTATAATATTCTTTTCTACATTTTTCTTTTTGTTGATATTTTTTGTGATATTTTGCATGCATATGTCTCCTTGCATAGTTTCCATTCTAGTCATTTAGGTATAACTCCATCTAATTTTTCTTTGTAAGTGTGTAAACAATTTCTGCATATATTTCGGTATTGTAGGTTGTGATTGGTTTCAGTGAAAATTGGTGTTTTTCTCTTATTGTGCATTTGATTTTTGATAAGTCATATTTTATACACCTTACAAGGGCTTAAGAAGAGTGTTATTGAGACCATTTGGTAACTAAGAATCTCATCTTAGCTAAGATTCAAATTATGGAGCTAGAAATAGGGAAAATATAAATCTATGCTAATTTAAGGGTTTTAGCTAATAAAATGATGGATTCATTTTGCAGGCCAAGCGAAGGACGTCTTAGCCCATTAAGAAGCATCTTGGTCCAGGAGAAGTTGTCCCGACTAGACCAGCTCCTTCTCGAACTAGATCGACTCCTCTACCTAGCAGTCCAAAGAGGAACGTTGCGGCCCAATTGAACTGATCCAGCCAATGAACATTCCTTCCCAAAAGAGTCCAGCTCAGTTGCCACGTCACTCTAGGAGAAGCGTGCAATGCATGAAAGGTCATTTGGAAGGATAGAAAGGTTATTTCAAAGTCTGTAAATCAGTTAGGAGTTTGTTAGGTTTAGGCATGCTTCGCAAGGAACTTATTCATGTATATATAGGGACCTAGTGCACGTCTTAAATGGAGTTGAATTCAGACTTGTATCCACTATCATTTACATTTCATCTTCTTGCTCAAATTAGCTAAAATTCCTCAAATTAGCACAGATTTATACTTTCCCTATTCCTAGGTCCATAACATGAATCTTAGCTAAGACTCAATTCTTGAATATCAAATTATCTCAAAAGAACTCATCTTAAGTCCTTGTGAAGTGTATAAAATATGACTTATCAGATCCCTACACTTACACTTTTACACTCCTGGGCAAAATTAGAATTAATCATTAAGGGAGTTTCAAAAAAAGAGAAGATGAATTTTTCAAATGGATTCCTCAGACTCAGCAAAAAAAAGTCGACACATATTCATCTTGGGATCAAGACATTCAAGCAATCTATGAAAATTACTCTTCCCACATCCAAGGCAAATAAACAACCTGCAAACATCAAAGGGTGACCAAGAATTGGCGGAGCTCTCTCTTAGGAAAATATTCTCTCATTCTCTCAAGTATTTGGGTTTGTATATACACTCAAACATCTCATGCAACCAGCACTACCAAACCTTGACTGGCCTTTCCTCCATACCTTCAAAAACACATGCAGTCATGATCAAAAGGACTTTTTTCTCAGTTTGAAACGTGGCCAGGGTTAAAAGGTAGGATACAGGATGATAAAGTGAGTTTTCTAACCATAGGGAAGAGAGGAGCAATGGGGAATGAGCTCGCAAGTATGGAGGATATCCCTAGGACACTACGATCTTATTTGAAAACATCCTTTATTCACTTCCTTTTTTCATTTTTCTTTTCTTCTTTTTCTCACTTATTGTTTTGCAATGTTGTACTGCATTTTTGCTGCAACTTCTAACTTTTTTTTTGCTTCTTTCCTTTTCTTTGTTTTATCCTGTAATTGTTTTCCTTTCTTTTCTTTTTCAACCCTTCTTGGATGCACTACTCTTGCTATGTCCCCGGGTGTCTCCCCCACACTTGAACGTGACCCAATCCCAAAACAATTCCAAAGCTCCTCTATCCCCCTCAAGTTGAGGTTGATCATGGTTTTTCAACTTTGGCTTATAATGAGCTGTCATATCAGAAAAATGGTTATTCAGGCTCAAATAGGGTAAGCAAGGGATAAAATTTGCAAGGTAGGTCCATTTGGCTCAGGGCTCATTAGAAACATGGCTTAGATCATATCATTCCTACATGCGAAACCAGATATATCCAGAGAGTCAAGGCAAAACCTAGAGTACACAACTAACATGGATGCAAAAATCACCCAATAAAGGAAAGAATGACAAGATGCAAAGCCATTTATATGTACATAGGCTCAAAAGTTCTCACACGGATAATTGCTTTATCACTCATGGTTCTCTCTTTTTCAATTTTTCAATCACGTACTGCCTAAGGATGCAAAAATTTCACTCCCTATCAAGTTTGAAAAGTCTTTCCTCCAGGGTTATGCACTGCTTTTTACTGTTTCGTCTTTCTACGAGAAATCCATTTAACTTCTTTTCCAAAGCATTTTTCTCAGCAATCAGCATTCAGAATTCAATTGAAGGAAAACAAAACAAAACTCGGAATTAAAAACAAAATTTAAACTGATTTGACCGAACCAAAGTTGGTCTAGATCCGGCCGAGATGGAACCGGAGTCAGCACAGACTCGACTGGACATCTTTTATTGAATTGTAAAGGAAATGAAACCTTAACAAAAATTTTAACTCAAAAATTTAACGAAATATAAAGGAAAAGAAAACTAAAGGTAACAAGCATAAATAGTTAGGCTGGAGACGGCATGGAGTTTGGTCAACACATCAAATTGTAAGAACAAAATTCAGCAAGCCTTGGATGGCTACACTCTCCCCCCGCATTCGAATGTTGCATTGTCATCAATGCATGGCATGAATACAGAGGGGATCCTGAGACTTTCTTAGGGTGTGTCATCCAGCGGAGTCGGTTTCATTAGTGAGATGGTCTTTGTCTCGACCACTATTGATGTTGGACCTTTATGAAATAACTTGATCTGATGCCCATTGACCTAGAAGGTGTTGTTGCTATGTGATGGGTCATAAAATGCACATCTTAAGTGGACCTAAGAAGGGCACCATTGAACAACTCACGAGCTTAAAAGATGACTGTTAGCTAAGATCCAGATTAATGGCCTAAACTTGAAGTAAAACACAATCTGTGCTTAATCAAGGTTTTTAGCTAACTACCCCTTCATTGCAGTTCAGCCAAACAAGCCCAAAGCCGAGACCCTCCGGCCAGGCCGATACTCAACCCATGCGGGGAGCCCAATCGTAAATCCAGGTGGGACTCCACGTCAAAGAATCAGAACCACCTTGGGTCCAGCTCGGCCTCACGTCACTTCTGGGTAGCTTGCAACGCAAGTCACATCAAGGGTAGAATAGGAATTATACATGTAATTCTGTTAGCATCGTTAGCTGTGTCAACTCTTGTATAAATAGATAGAACTCGAATCGAATAGGGGCTTTTGGTATTCAGGACTTTCCCGCATCCATAGTTCAACTCTCATTCTCTTCCCTCCGCTCACGATGGTGCACAGTGTTGTTAATGGCGTTTCTCTCGATTGAGGAAATGCAAGCTAGAACCGAGAGGCCGAAGGTTATCAAAGGAGACCGATTGGAGCACCAACGCACTCTGGTGGACCTGAACCTCGGCGTCTTAGCTAGGCGAGGTGAATCATCGCCGCCGTCCATGGCGATCGCCGTGGAAAGATGGAATTATCGAATCCGTGGCCCTGTGTTTGTATTTTGCCTTCAATATTATGAGTGTTTTCTGAATTCCGCACTTCATTGCATTCCTGAAATCTAAGTTCAATTACCGTGTTGCGATTGCACCTGGTAACGGAACAATGCTAAACTAAGCCGATTGGAACTGGTTTAGCTAATTCAGTAGGTAACCACTTGACGTTTGTTGATTGGGAATCTAAAATCAGCTTGAACTTAATTTCTGCCAACTGATGAGGTGGCGATTGTGTAAACCCTCGGTATGGTAAGGGACGAACCTTTGGCGATTGCCATAAGAACACTAGAGGCTGATGAGGACCGTAATTGGAGTGACTGAACCAGAAAGAACTTGATTATTGGAACTAAACATGAACACAGTAGTAGAAATGATGTTAGGAGTAGCGTAATTGTATTTGATTACAGTTAATTTCTGTTTTGATTCCAATTGCATTTCAACCCCCCTGTTTACTGCTTTCTAAGTCTGAGACAGAGACAGTCCATCTCTGTAGCGTCTGTCTGCACTTAACCGAGACCAAGCCGGATCGTCTCTGTTGAGATCGACTCGGTTCAGTCTCTGTTGAGAGCAACTCGGCCATTGCCGAGACGAGTCAGTACTCTACATCTTAGATTCTACTTCCGTTTACTTGACACCAATTCACAACTGAACACACTGTGTCCTTGAGAAGAATGACCTAGGGTTAGCTATATTATAGTTAGCTTTAGTTATTTGATAAGCGCGTAAAACGACTGTAAAAATGCCCATCATCACTATGTTCATCCTTTAATTCCACTACATAATAGGGAAAAATATTAGTGATAACAAATGGTTTATCTCATCTAGAATGGAGCTTACCTGCAACGAGCTTTAAACGTGAATTAAACAGGAGCACTCTTTGGCCGACTCAGAACTCCTTCCTCAAGATTTGTTGATCATGAAATTGCTTGACTTTCTGATTATAAATTGATATGTCATATTTTATACACCTCACAAGGGCTTAAGATGGGTATTATTAAGACTGTTTAGTGATTAAGAGCCCCATCTTAGTTAAGATTCGAAATATGGGCCTAGAAATAGGAAAAATATAAATCTGTGCTAAAATAAGGATTTTAACTGATAAAAGATTGAACTTGTTTTGCAAGCTGAAAGCCGAGAGCATCTCGGCCCAAAAGGAGCATCTTGGCCCAGTAGAAGCTGAGAGCATCCCGGCCCAAGCCGACGCTAGTGGCCCAAATCATTCCAGCAAGAATTCATATATGATTATGCTAAAATTAAAGAATCTGTAATACATATTTGATTTTCCTAGAATTAAGGAATTTGTAATACATATTTGATTTTCCTAGAATTAGGAATTTGTAATACAGATTTGATTTTCCTAGAATTAAGGTATTTTTAATACATATTTGATTTTCCTAGAATTAAGGAATCTGTAATACAGATATGATTATGCTAGAATCAAGGGATTTGTAATCTCCTAGGATTGAGAATCTGTAATCAGTAATTCAAATTTGTAATTTGTTAGGATTAGGAAAATATGTAATTTAGGTAACTGAGCAAGAAATATGCTAGGATCAAGGAATCAGCGATTCTGTAAGATTAGATTTAGATTTAGCCAACTTGTTATAAATAAAGCATGTCAAGCCACGTCTTTAGTGTGGAAAAATAGTGGAATTCTAGACCTAGCGCCGTCAGCAACTATAGACATTCCAAGCTAGCACGGTGCTAAACAAAGCTTTAATAAGGTGTCTCTCTCGATCGAGGAGGTACAGGACTAGGATTTGGGAAGCTGGAAGCTGTCGAAGGTGATCGCTCGATATAGCTGATGCACTTCGGTGGATGGAAACCTTAACGCTTGGCCATCATTGGTGCACCACTGCCATCCTTCCATTGGCGATCGTCGTGGAAGGTGGACTCTCTGGAGAATGCTGAATTCCCACCTTTGTATTCCATTCTATTTTCAATATTATGATTGGTTTGTAATTCTGTCTCTTGATTATAATTCCTACGCTTTAATCTACTTTTAACTTTGCCGCGATTGCACATCGTCTTTTGTAAAGCATGTCATCTCCTGGTTGAAATAGAACATAGAGCTTACTGGGCAGTCAAGCACTACAATCTAGCCTACGACCAAGCAGGGAAGCAAAGGAAGTTCTAGCTACAAGAACTGGACAAACTTCGCTTGGAAGCCTATGAGAACTCTCGGATATATGATAAGCAGGTTTTTAGTCATCTTACACGCCTCAAATAAATACTAAAGCTAACTATAGCATAGCTAATCCTAGGTCGATTCTCTCAAGGACATAATGTGTTAAATTGTGACTAAGTGTAGAAATCAGAGTTTTATACAGAATGTCAAGCGTAGAATGCCGACTCCTTCTTAGCAAAGCGCAGACTCGAACGCAACAGAGTTGGATTGATTGGGTTTCGGATGGACGCGACAGAGTCGAACTGACTCGGTCTCGAACTCTAGAAAAGCAGTAAATAGGGGGGGTTTGTGTTTAAATGCAGAAAAATAGACTAAGTACTGAAAGTAAACTAAACTATGCTAAACTAATCTATATTAACTATTGTACCAATTCGAAAATCAACACACAACAGGTTGCCATTCTTACTTAAAATTATACTCTGAATCAACCTTAGATTCTTATGACAATCGTCGAACGTTTGTCAATTGCCATATTGAGGATTTACACAATCGTTACCTCATCAGTTGGTAGGGAGACATTCCCAACGGAGTCCAGTATGCAGTTCTAGGTGCCCATAGAGCATCCTCAAGGAGTGGATTCCAGTCCTTCCCCAGTCCTTCCAGCTAGAATTCGTCATCTTTTGTAGTGTTTTCTTGATTTCCTTGTTAAACACTTCAGCTTGACCATTTGTCTTGGGGTGGTAGGCTGTGGCAACTCTATGCACCATCCCATACTTGTGGATTAAGGAGGACATGGCTCTGTTGTAGAAGTGACTGTCCTGGTCACTTATGATCACTTTTGGCATACTAAACCGGTAGAAGATATTAGACTTCAAAAAGTCCAGTACAACCTTGGCATTGTTGGTTTTGGTGGCTATGGCCTCTACCCATCGTGATATATAATCTACGGAAAGTATAATTTATGAATAACCATTGGAGACTGGGAATGACCCCATGAAATCAATAATTCAAACGTCAAAGATTTTGCAAAATAGGATAGGTTGCTGGGGCATTTCGTGCCTTCTAGTTATGGCCATTCCAACTTTTTGGCATTTTTCACAGGTGGAGACGAGTTGATAGGCATCTCAGAAAATGGTGGGCTAATAGAACCTGCAATCAAGTGCTTTCCTAGCCGTCTGAGTTGATCCATAATGGCTGCCTCCAGGTGCTACTTGACAAAATTGGAGGACCGATTTGATCTCAATGTCAAGAATGCACCTGCGAATGATTTGATCATTGTAGAGTCTCCAAAGGTAAGGATTATCCCATATGTTGTACTTGGCATCACTTTGAAGTCTTTCTTTGTATAGCCGGAATGCCTCTAGTGGAAACCGAGATGCTGCAACAAAGTTGCAGATGCTTGCAAACCATGGTGTGGGCGTGTTGATATGCAACAGTTGCTGGGGAAGCATACGCAATCACATGCACTAGTTTGCCAACTCCAGCTCTCTGGCCTAAGACGACTCCCAATGCTGAATTGGACGCATCACACATAAGCTCGAATGGAAGCTCCTAGTTAGGTGCTTGAAGAATAGGGGCGAATGTGAATCGGTTCTTCAACTCCTGAAAGGCTTCAGTGCAGGGCTATTCAAATTTAAAATCCACATCCTTTTGTAGAAGTTTAGACAGTGGCAAGGCACTCTTGCTGAAATTCTTGATAAATCTTCTATAGAATCCTGCATGTCCCAAGAATGAGCGAACCTCCCACACAGAAGCGGGGTTTGAAAGAGAGGTGATGATGTCAATCTTTGATTTGTCAACCTCGATGCCTCTATTGGATACCATATGTCCCAACACAATTCCCTCGGTCACCATGAAGTGGCACTTTTCAAAGTTGAGTACTAGGTTTATATCTATGCATCTCACTAACACTTTGGATAGATTTTCCATACATGCATCAAATGAATCAGCGTACACCGTGAAGTCGTCTATAAATACTTCCATGCAATCCTGTAGCAAGTCCGAGAAGATGCTTGTCATGAAACATTGAAATGCACTCGATGCATTGCATAGGCCAAATGGCATGCGAGTGTAAGCAAAGGTACCAAATGGGCAAGTAAAGGTAGTCTTATGTTGATCTTCAGGTACAATGTGGATCTGCATATATCCAGGGAATCCATCTAGAAAGCAGTAATGGGATTTTCCTACTAATTTATCTAGGACTTGATCAATGAAAGGCAAAGGAAAGTGGTCCTTGCAAGTCACCTGGTTCAATTTTTTGTAGTCGATACAGACTCACCAATTGTTCTGAATCCACATAGGTACCAACTCGTCATGCTAGTTTTTAATGACAGTTATCCCAGACTTCTTAGGTACTACTTGCACAGGGCTAACCCATTGTCTGTTCGAGATGAGATAAATAATCCCTACGACCAGCAGCTTTGTCACCTCTTTCTTGACCATGTCTAGGATAGTCAGATTCAACCTTCTTTAATGTTGCCTTATGGGCTTGGCTTCCTCCTCCATTAAAATTCTATGCATGCAGATGAAGGGGTTTATGCCTGGAAGGTTAGATAATTTCCACCCAATTGCCTTCTTATGTTGCCTTAGGACGTGCAACAATTTATCCTCTTGCTCCTGGTGGAGATTGTTGGCAATGATGACTGGAAGTTGCTGCTCAATATCTAGATAGGCGTATTTGAAATGACTCGGAAATGGCTCCAGTTCCATGGGTGGTGGCGAAGATGAAGAGTTGTCATTAGTTACTTCCGGGTCCAACTAGCCGATTTGACTTGGATTCAGCACCAGGTGTACCAACATGATCTCGACCTTTAGTTTATGTGGCCGACTCCTATTGACTAGGCTAGAATCATCTCTTGTCAGGTTGGAGTCGGACTTGACATTTTTTCTTGTATTAGAGTCAGATATGGATGGAACACGATTCTGGACGTGATTATCCAAAACAGATTTGACTCTTGCTTGCTTCCAGTCTTCATTGGCCGAGTTGCCAATTTGATAGGCTCGTGTATGCATAATTTGGTCGGCCTTGACACTTGTCTTTCTAGACGAGTTGACTTCGGCCTTCTCTCACCCTCAGCCTCGGCCTCTTTTGGCTGACTCATACTCGGTAGTGAACATCATTGTCACTTGTGCTAAGAATAGCTTTTTGGTCTCGGTAACTTGGACTTCTGCATTATTTGAACACTCCGGGTCTTCATGCTTTCAAAATTGGTCCATTAACTTAAGCAATTCCAACTTCTTGACTCAAGTTGACAAGATCAATGTTATCATCCTCGGAGTCGGAAAGATCATGTACCTTCCATAAATTATCACAATCAACCTCACCTATTATAGACCTTAAGCAGTCAAATGCTTCAGTGTCTCCATCAAAATCTGAAATACCTTCACCGCTGTTATCTCATTGAAGACACTCCTCAACTAGTTCATCAATCAGATCTATGCCAAAGAATGAATGGTCCTCGGTGGGAAGCTTCATGGCTTCGAAAATATTAAATTGCACCACGGTGTCACCAAATTCCATTGGGAGCCTCCAGACATGCATATCAATCTTTGTTATGGCAGTCATGAGGAACGATGGCCACAAGATTAAGGTAGATCCCTTCCCTGATGTCTTGTCCTCCATATCCAGCACATAAAAGTCGGTTGGGAAAATCAGCTTATTAACTTAGACCAGTACATCTTCAAGGATACCTAAAGGTTGAACAACACTTCTATTTGCTAGTGTATTGTCATCCTAGTGGGTTCCAGATCACCAAAATTCAAGGATTTGTAGATTGACGTTGGCATGACATTAATTGAAGCTCCTAAGTCCAACATGGCATTGGCAAAGGTACAATCGCCAATGGTGCACGGGATAGAGAAAATTTTGGGGTCTCGGCATTTCTTTGGCAATGCTTGTTGGGCTCCTGCAATAAAGTCTTCGTTTCTGGTCAACGCTAACACTATGCCTCCTACTTTCACTCCTCCTTTCATCTTCTTCCTCTTGTGTACACACAATTCCTTGAGGAATTTTGTGTACTTGGGGATCTGCTTTATGGCATCTAGGAGTGGAATGTTAATTTCCATCTTCCGAAACATCCTCAGAAGCTCTTCACCAGATTCATGTTTCCTTGTTGAGAGAGTTTGAGTTGGGAATGGTAATGGGATAGTCTTATCTTGCTGGGGCATCTGTGAATTGGCATCCAGCTCAAAGTCAGCCTCAATCGGTCTTGGCAGTTGTTGTGGTGCTGGTTGTGGCAATTCTTTACCACTTCTTAGAGTGATGGCACTCGCATTCCCTCTTGGATTCGGAATTGTTTGTGAGGGCAAGTTGCTTGATCCGATCGATTGTAATTGGCTCACAGTGTTTGCTAACTATCCTATTTGCGTTTTGAGGTCTTGAATGGTGGCGTTCATATTCTACTGGAACTGCATATTGCTAGAGTTCATGTTTTGTTAGAACTTCAGGTTGCTTGTTGCTAATTGCTTCATCAGGTCCTCTAGAGATGGTGAGTTGCCTTGAGTTGGCACTCTCTATTGTTGCTATTGTTGGAAAGGTGGTGCTTGATATTGCAAACTCGGCTGTTGATAACCGGCTTGACCTTGAGGTGTATTTAGGGCATATCCAAATCATTGAGCTGCATATGGCCCTTGACTCGGTCCTGGCCAAAATGGCTGCTTCCCATATTGATTATCAAACTATCGACTCTAATACGGCTACTTTCCGTACTGGTAGCCACCTATTGCTCCAACACTTTCTTGGTGGTTCGACTCAGTCTCTTGCAGTATAGGGCACATATCAATGGGGTGCTCCACAGAAGTACATATACCACAAACTCTGGCTACTATGCTTGGTTGATGTTGTCCAACAGCAAGTTGCCTTACCAGTGATGTCAATTCGGTCAGCTGGTTTTCCAATCTCAAGTTGTCAACTGCACCGATTTCATTCACCATTCAGGATTGGCCGGCTCCTCTGATCCCAAACTGTTGTGTATTACTTGCCATATTGGAGATTAGGTACCTTGTTGCTATTGGCGTCTTATCCATTAATGCTCCTCCACTAGCAGCATCAAACATGCTTATGTGCATCATCGTCAGGCCTTCATAGAAATACTGAATCAGCAATTGCTTGCTGATCTGATGATGTGGACATGTGGCACACAGCTTGTTAAAAATTTCCCAGTACTCATGCAGAGTTTCTCTAGAATGTTGCCTTATCCCACAAATTTCCTTCCTAATTGTCGCAGTTCTGGATGCTGGAAAGAACTTCTTCAAAAACATGCATTTCATGTCCCCCCAGGAGTTGAAGAGAACCGGCTGCAAATACAGCTAATCCTTTGCAGCTCCATCCAAGGAAAATGGAAACACTTTCATTTTGATGTAGTCCTCCAATATCCCTTGCGGCCTCATTGTGGAACAGACCACATGGAATTCTTTTAAGTGCTTGTAGGGATCTTCTCTTGCAAGACCATAAATTTAGGCAACAAATGTATAAGACCAGATTTCAGTTCATATCATTGAGCTGGTTCCAACTGTGGATACTGGATGCACCAAGGTTGGTACACCACATCCGGTGTAGCCAACTCCTTCAAGGTTCGATCATTGTTCTCCATCTACTCTGGCTCTGAAAAATGGTTAGTGTTACTGTACTCAACAGAATCAAAAGTGTTAGTAAGAGGGCTACTATTGTCAGAACTAGAAACAGAATTAGAACTATTGTTATTACTTACTACTATATTCCTAGCTTTTCTCAACCTACGTAAAGTTATTTCTATCTCAAGATCTAAATCATACAATGGGTCAGAACTACTTCTAGTTATGCATGGTAAAAAATTAAGCAGTCAATTGCAGAATCAAATATGCAGAGAATGGAAGTCAATTATGCAAGTTAAAGGAAAATAATGCAAATTTGGTTAGTATCAATTATGCAGAATAATATTAATAATGCAAAACAAGAGAGCCAAACATTATAATATTTTCTTTTTCTCTTTTTTTTCGAAGATAAAAATCATGCAAAGATTCAATACACACTCAGAAGGCTATATTATTTTCAGACTCGACCGCAAAGAGAACAAAAACAGACTTAATAAACTCAAATGACAAACACAACATTCCACACACTCGGGGTTCGACTTAACTCAGGTTTGGCACACAAAGAAACAAAAGAACTTGTATCCTCGACAATGGCGCCAATTTGATAACTCGTTTTAGTCACGTTCTGTTTATCAAATAAACTAAAGCTAACTATAGTATAGCTAACCCTAGGTCGATTCTCTCAAGGACACAGTGTGTTCTAATATGGCTAAATGTGAATATCAGAGTTAATGCAGAAAACGCCAAGTGTAGAATGCCGATTTTCTCTCAGCAAAGACTGATCTGATTCGGTCTTGGTAGAGACGAATCCGACATGGTCTTGGCTAAGTGCAGAGTTGGACGCAATAGAGTCGGATTGAGTTGGTCTCAAACACAACGGAGTCAGACTAGCCTCGGTCTCGGACTGATATGCAAGAAATAGGGGGGTTTGGTTGCAGAGAAAATAAAGACAAAAATTAAGCTAAATAGAAAAGTAAATGCAATCTAAACTAGGCTACCTCTACTACTACTACTACATTCGTGCTAAGTCCTAATAAACAAGCCAGTTCCATTCCTTTCACTCAAGATTATGGATCTGAATCAACTTGAGATTCTTCTTATGACAATCGACAAATAGTCATCCATTGTCATACCTAGGATTTACACAATCGCTACCTCATCAATTGGCAGGGATTACACACGGAGTTGATTTTAGGTTCTCTGATCGATTACCTACTGAAGTTGTTAAACCAGTTCCAATCAGCCTAGTCTAACGTTGGTCTGCTAAACAATGTGCAATCGCGACACAGTAAAGTAGATTAAATTGCAGGACTCACAATCAAGAATTAAGTAATAGAAACTACTCGTATTATTAGAAATAGAGTACAAACACATGGTATGAATTCAATGAATCTGCCTTTCACAATGATCACCATGGGAGGACTGATAAGAGCGTTTTTAGTCGTCTTAACACTCATCAAATAAACTAAAGCTAACTATAGCATAGTAAACCCTAGGTCGAATTTTCTCAAGGACGCAGTGTGCTCGATTACGAATTAGTGTGAAACAAAATGATACAGAATCTAAAGTGTAGAGTGTTGACTCGTCTCGGTCACTGGCCGAGTTGCTCTCGGCAGAGACTGAGCTGATATGGTCTCGGCAGAGACTTATCCGACTCAGACTCGGCTGATTGCAGACTTGACACAACAGAGTTGGACTGACTCCATTTCAGACTTAGAAAGCAGCAAATAGGGGGGGTTGGAATGCGAGTAAAGTAAAACAGAAAGTAAACTAAACTATGAAAGCAGAGAGAATATACTACTATTACGAATATTACTATTATTATTATTATGATATAACTGTGTTCATGTTCAGTTCCATTAGTCCAAGTCCAGTCCAATTTCTTCACTCCAGTTCTCAGTCCATATTAGCCTTGGGAATTCTTGTGATAATCGCCAAAGGTTTGTCCATTGCCATACCGAGGAATTACGCAATCGCCACCTCATCAGTTGGTAGGGATTAAGTTCAGAGCTGATTTTAGGTTCTTAATTAACATTCATTAAGTGATTACCTACTGAATTAGTTAAACCAGTTCCAATCGGCTTAGCTTAACATTGTTCACGTTCCAAGTGCAATCTCAAGTCAAATTGTGAATTAAAGAAGAGAAAAGGAATAAAGATCAGAAATGCATAATAGAATTTGATTAATAGGAAACAGATTACAAACACAATGGTCTGAATTCAGGTGGTTCCATCTTCCATGACGATCGCCATGGTTGATGGTGGTGGTTCACCTTTGATAGCTTGAGCGTTGAGGATCAGATCCACCAGAGTGTGTTGGAAGTTCCAATTGGTCCCCTCTGACAGACTTCGACTTTCTAGTCTCAGACTTGCACCTCCTCAATCGAGAAAAGCACAATTGCAGCACCGTGCACCACCGTAAATGGAGAAAACGAGAGCGAGATAATGAAAACAATGAGTATGCGTAGAGTGTGAATTCCAAGACCCCCAAAATATGCACAACTTCTCCTATATATACAAGCTATGAGCTATTATGCTACTCCTAACGAACTCTAACAAAATTACATAGTGAATTGCCTATTCTACCCTTGCGCGACTTGTGCTGCAAGCTAATCCAGGAGTGACTTGGCAATTTAGTTAGGCTTGAGGTGGCCTCTGAGCTAGATTGTTGTTGTGGACTACACAATTGGGCCACTCCTTATTGGGTTACACCTTAGTGAATTGCTGGCCTGGCTTGGCCGAGACGGAGTCAATCTCGGTCGAGACGGCTCTCTTGGCCGTGGTGGACTCGGCTTAGTTCTACAGAAGAAGAGAAGAAAGCTTTTTATTAGCTAAGACCTTCAATTTAACATAGATTTTGTATTTTCTCTATTTTTAGGTCCTTAATGTGAATCTCAGCTAACAATTAATCCTTAAACACAAAATAATCCTACAACACTCTTCTTAGGTCCATAAAAGATGTATAATTTGTGACTCATCAAGGACAGCGATGGTCCACAGTCGATAGCCAATACGTTGAGGATCAGGTCCACCAAAGTGCGATGGCAAGCCAAGCGGTCCCCTCTGACAACCTTTGGCCTCTCAATCCTTGACCTATACCTCCTCGATTGAGAGAGACACCTCTGATAGCACCATGCATCACTGTGGGAATAGAGGCAAGAGCAAGAAGATGGAATGCAAGGAATATGGAATTTATGTCTGAATTCAACCATACATTAAAACGTGCCCAGCATTCCTATATATACACGAGTTGGGTATCTTGTGTTGCACACTATCCCTAAGTAACTTCCCTAATAGAATTACAATTCCTGGATTGCCTAATCTACCCTTCTAATGATTCTCCTTGCGTTGCAAGTTTCTTTCAGGGGTGTGACATGGCAACTGAGTTGGATGAAGTTGGGATGACCGCACTTAGGCTAGGCCTCCTGATTGGGTTGCTCTTCTTAGGCCACATGCTCCTTTGGGCTACTGGATTATAGAGTTGGTTGGTCAAGGATGGAGTCGGTCTATCCGAGACGACTCTCCTGAACCGAGACTCTTGATGGGCTGAGATCAATTTGGCCTGCAAAAATGAATAAAATCTTTTATTAGCTAAAATCCTCAAATTAGCACATATTTATACTTTCCCTATTTCTAGGTCCATAATATGAATCTTAGCTAAGACTCACTTCTGAAGTACCAAATAATCTCAAAAGCATCCATCTTAAGTCCTTATGAGGTGTATAAAATATGACTTATCAAGCAGCAAAAGACTAGCTATATCTACAATCGGTTATGTTCAACACGTGGGGAGACATGAAGTGGATGTTCCTCAAAAAGTTCTTCCTGGTCTCCAGGACAGCGGCCATCCGGAAGGAGATCTGTGGAATCCGGCAACACTCGGGGGAAATATTACACGAGTATTGGGAGAGGTTTAACAAGTTGTGTGTCACATGTCCGCACCACCAAATCAACGAATAGTTGTTATTGCAATACGTCTATGAAGGGTTGTTGATGATGGATTGGAACATGGTCAATGCAGCAAATGGGGGAGTCCTAATGGATAAAACCCTAGCGGTAGCAAGGCACTTAATCTCAAATATGGCAAGTAACACGCAATAGTTCGGGACCAGAGAAGGAGCTGACACCTCAAGGGTAGTGAGCAAAGTTGGTGCCTTTGCAACTTAAGATTGGAGAATCAACTAACGAAGCTAACATCTCTTCTAAGGCAACTCGCTGTCGGGCAGCATCAACAAACCGTGCAACGAGTATATGGAATTTGTGCCTCAGTGGAGCACCCTACCAATATGTGCCCCACTTTGTAGGAGACAAAGATAGAAAGTACAAAATGTGTTGGAGTGCTAGGAGGCAGATACCAATATGAAAAGTAACCATATCCAAACTAGTAGTTTGATAATCAGCAATTTTAGAGGAAATAGTACCAACTGAATCTGAATTAAGTGCAGCATACAACACTGAGATTTGGATCAGTTGGGACCATGTCGGGTTTAAGTCAAGCCAATTATTAGCAACAAGGTCCAAGATACCAGTCACCTGCATTCTACCAACAACCGTAACAGCAAATGCTACCGCGAGAAAATTCTCCCATAGTGGAGGATTTGATTTTACAATTTCTATAAAATATAACTGCTACTATACATGACTTTAAAATGCAGGTAGGACAGCTAATTGACACTATAAGTTAGATGCAGTCGGCAAATTTTGAAAGTATACCCTTGCAGACGATTCCAAATCCACAAGGGAGAGGAGTCGGCACCGTGTGGCTATGAAGTAGTAGAGAATTACCATAGTTAGATGAGTCTCAGCCGAGTCTAGGACCAGCCGAAGCCAATACTGAACCAGGAGCTGACTCTCGAGTGCAGCAACCGGTCAGAGGCATTCCCCTGCCATTCCCCAACCGAATAGTCTCGGCAAGGAGATTCAAAATCGATGAAGACCTACTAAAACTGTTCAGGAAGGTGGAGATTAATATTCCATTTCTCGACGCGATAAAACAAGTTCCCAAATACGCTAAGTTCCTCAACGAACTCTACGTTCAACGAATCTTACCAAAGAAGTGTCAAGACCTAGGCATCTTCATAGTTCCATGTATCATTAGCAATTGTACGTTCACCGATACAATGCTGGACCTAGGAGCATCAATCAACGTCATGTGTTCAACTTAGGGGATTTAGAGTCGACAAGGATGGTGATTCAACTTGCCAATAGAAGCGTTGTGCAACCCCCAAGTGTTCTCAAAGATGTTCTCATCCAAGTCAATGAGTTGATATTTCTAGTAGATTTGTATGTGTTGTACATGGAGGACGAAGCGTCTGAAGAAGGATCCACTCTGATTTTGGGACGACCTTTCTTGATGATGGCCAAAACGAAGAGTGACGTTCATGTCAGGACCCTCTCAATGGAGTTTGAGGATACTTTTGTGAAATTCAATATTTTTGAAGCACTAAAGCATCCTGCCAAAGATCATTCCATCTTCAGCATTAACGCCATTGATGGGCTCGTTGAAGAATATGTCCAAATAGGCACTGGTAGTGCTAACTTAGTTAATTTTGTTGATATTTCTGATTTAATCAATTGTTTCTATACTGTGGCAACAAAAGCCGATTCTAAAATTCTATCCCACATATTTCCTTTTTTGTATTCCAAGGACTTTATTTCTGATATAACTCACTACAGGATCGACGAAGTCCTGAAAAGCTCCCAATACGTCGAAATCCTTGTTGCCGACACTAGCAAGTCAGGAGTAACAAGAGTAGCAACCTTGGTAAATATCGAGTCCGATTCTGGGATCAGGTTCCGGAAGGCCACCAGGGTTGAGTCCGACTCCAACATATAGGAGTTGGCCGAGACCGAATCGATCAACCCGGAGGGAGCTGAGACCACTTCCAACAATCAACAGGAAGCCATATCCAACTCGAGAAAAAAGGAGTCCCAGCAAACAGAGGCCGAGTCTGACTTCGAACAGCTGAGTCTGCATTTGGACAGAGTTGGCCAACTAACTCTATCAACTAATAAGCAAGATTGTTCACCTTAATCAAATACTAAGTTAAAGTCATTGCCTAAGCACATAAAATATGCTTACTTGGGGGATCATCAACAATTTCTAGTGATCATAGCAAGCAATCACGGTGGAGAATAGGAGGAGAAGTTGTTGGATGTACTCAGGAGGCACAAGAAAGCAATCGGTTGGACACTCCCTAACCTTCCAAGGATCAACCCCTCCATTTGCATGCACAAAATTCTATTGGAGGAGGATGCCCAACCGATTAGACAACAACAGCGGAGACTAAAACCAACCCTACTGGACGTAGTGAAAAAGGAAGTTACCAAACTACTTGCAGCCGGGATCATTTATCCCATCTCGGATAGCCAATGGGTAAGTCCAGTTCAAGTGGTACCGAAGAAGTCCGGGATGACAGTCGTGAAGAATCGGCAAGACGAGATGGTGCCAACTAGGATTCAGAATAGTTGGCGAGTTTGCATTGATTACATAAAGCTAAATCAAGCAACCCGCGAGGACCACTTCCCACTACCGTTTATTGATCAAGTTTTAGAAAAGTTAGTTGGAAAATCCCATTTTTTTTGGATGGTTTTTCAAGTTATACAGATTCATATAGCACCAGTGTACCAGCAAGACCACCTTCACATGTCCCTTCAGAACATTCACGTATATAAGAATGTCATTTGGACTCTACAATGCTCCGAGCACTTTCCAGAGATGCATGATCAGCATCTTCTCGGACCTCTTGGAGGACTGCATGGAGGTCTTCATGGACGACTTCACAATCTATGCTGAGTCATTTGAAGCATGCCCAAATAATCTATCCAAAGTGTTACTTAGATGTATAGATAGTAACCTAGTATTAAATTTTGAAAAATGTCATTTTATGGTTATTTAAGGAATTATTCTGGGACACCTCGTGTCAGCTAGAGGTATAGAGGTCGACAAAGCAAAAATATGTTATTTCTTCTCTATCTAATCTTGCCTCTAGGCGGGAGGATCGTTCATTTCTTAGTCATGCAGGTTTTTATTGGCGATTCATTAAGGATTTCAAAAAGATTGCCCTGCCTCTGTCCAAACTGCTATAGAAGGATGTGGACTTTGTGTTTGACCAGCCCTGTGTGGACGTATTTCAAGAGCTAAAGAGAAGACTCACACCCGTGCCTATCCTCCAAGCACCAAATTGGGAGCTTTTGTTTGAGTTAATGTGCGACGCGTCCAACTCCACACTGGGAGCAGTCCTAAGGCAATGAGTCAGCAAGGTACCGCATGTCATTACTTATGCATCTCGAACAATGTATCAGGCCCAATTCAAATATACAACCATAGAAAAGGAGCTTTTAGCAATTATGTTTGTCTTAGACAAGTTTAGATCGTATCTACTTGGCTCCAAAGTTATAGTTTTCTTTGATCAAGTAGCACTAAAATATCTGTTGAAGAAGCCAAACGCAAAGCCGAGATTGATCCGATGGATGCTGCTTCTTCAAGAGTTTGACCTGGAGATCAAAGACAAGAAGGGTATGGACAACATTGTAGCAGACCACTTGAGCAAAATTGAGAGAGAAGTCGACCCTATGCCGATTCGAGACGAGTTCCCGAACAAGCAGATTCTGTAGATGACGAATGCAACACCATGGTATATGGATATCTACAATTACCTTCCCAAATGAACAACTCTTGCAGATAGACAAGAGTCGACAATGGTATGCTGACATATGCAATTTTCTCGTCACAACTATATTTCCAGCAGGGGCATCTAGAACAGATAGAGAAAAGCTCAAAATTGAAGCCAAATATTATGTATGGGACGATCCATACTTGTGGAGATTTTGCAATGGCCAAATAATTCGCAGATGTATTCCAGATCACGAGATGAAATCGGTCCTCCACTTCTGCCATATAGCAGCCGGAGGCGATCATTACGGATCAACTCGAACAGCCTAGAAAGTACTTGAATGCGGGTTCTATTGGCCCTCAATTTTCTGAGATGCTCACCAGTTCGTCTCGGCCTACGAAAAGTGTCAACGAGCAGGAATGGCCATTGGCCAACGACACGAAATACCCCAGCAACCAATTCTATTTTGTGAAGTCTTCGACATGTCGAATATTGACTTCATGGGATCATTCCAATCTCTGAAGGAAACTTTTACATCCTCCTTATCGTTGACTACGTCTCGAGATGGGTGGAAGCTAACGCCACCAAGACAAATGATGCAAAAATTGTTGTGTGCTTCCTAAAATCTAACATCTTTTATAGATTTGGTGTGTCGAGAGCACTAATAGGTGATCAAGGAAGTCACTTCTACAATAAAACAATGTCAACACTCCTCGAGAAATATGGGGTTACTCATTGAGTTGCAACAGCCTACCACCACCCCCCCAAACCAATGGTCAAGCCGAAGTATTTAATAGGAAAATAAATAAATTATTGCAAAAGATGGTGAATCCCAACCCGAGTGACTAGAGCTCACTCTTGGAAGATACCCTATGGACGCATAGGACAGCCTATCGGACTCCATTCGGAATGTCCCCCTACCGAATCGTCTTCGGTAAGGCATGTCACTTGCCAATTGAGATTGAGCACCGTGCCTATTGGGCAAGAAGTGTAACATGGCCCACGACCAAGCCAATCAGGAAAGAAAACTTCAATTACAAGAACTGGAAGAGCCGCGCTTGGAAGCATATGAGAACTCCAAGATCTACAAAGCGAAGGTAAAGAAATTTCATGATAACTGGATCGTAAGGAAGTAGTTCAAAGTCGGCCAAAAGGTGCTTCTGTTCCATTCATGCCTAAAGCTTATTGCTGGTAAGCTCTGTTCATGAGACAAGCCAGTTGTTATTACTAACGTTTTTCCCTATCATGCAATACAGTTAAAAGACGAGGCTAGCAGTAGGATTTTCCAAGTCAACGGGCACCAACTGAAGCATTTTCATGAAGGACCAACCAATGCCAATGATGGATGAGGTGGAGAGTATCTCGCTATGTGAACCATCCATACCGAAGGACGCATCTTGAAAGACCCTTTTCCCCATTCCCATTATATTCATGTTATGCATTGAGGACAATGTATCATCTAAGTGTGGGGGGTGCAGTTAATTCCGGTTTGCTTGCTTACCATTCAACTGTGTTTGTTTTCTTCAATTTGGTTTTCTTCGATCCAAATTTGAATTCTGCATGTTCCCTGTGTTCTGCCAAGTCCATACCGACTCCAGCCTCGTGTTTTCTTATTTTTCCTTTTTCTTTTTCTTTTTTTTTTCGTTTTTTGCATTCTCTTTTTCGTCCACGCCTGATAAGTCATATTTTACCCACTATACAAGGTCTGAAGATGGGCACAGTGATGGATGAGGTGGAGAGTATCTCGCTATGTGAACCATCCATACCGAAGGACGCATCTTGAAAGACCTTTTTCCCCATTCCCATTATATTCATGTTATGCATTGAGGACAATGTATCATCTAAGTGTGGGGGGTGCAGTTAATTCCGGTTTGCTTGCTTACCATTCAACTGTGTTTATTTTCTTCAATCTGGTTTTCTTCGATCCAACTTTGAATTCTGTGTGTTCCCCGTGTTCTGCCAAGTCCATACCGACTCCAGCCTCGTGTTTTCTTATTTTTCCTTTTTCTTTTTTTGTTTTTTTCATTTTCCGCACTCCTTTTCGTTCACCTGATAAATCATATTTTACCCACTATACAAGGTCTTAAGATGGGCACAATAAAACATGTTTTGTGACTAAGAAACTCATATTAGCTAAGATTCAGTTCATTGGCCTAGGAATAGGAAAGATACAAATCTGTGTTAATATAAGGATGTTAACTAATGAAATGTTCATTGTGCAAGTTGTAGCAAAAGTCTTGGTCCATCCAAACCTGAGTCCGAGCCTGACTCCAAGCTGGCCAACACTAGCTCAGCACAGCTGGTCGACTCTGAACATCAGGAGTAGGATCTACTTCGGACCTTAGACCAGCTTCAGCAATCTCTAACACGTGGCACAAGAAGAAGGTTAAAGGAAGACCATGAAAGTTGTAGGAGGTTATCAGTTGGAGTCTTCTAGAAGTTGTTCGTTAGCATGAATCGTTATTCTGTTATGTAATCATTCGTTAGTTAGTTAGTTACGTAATCATTAGGAATTAGAAGCTTTTAGGAACTTCTCTAAAATCTTCCGTTAGAAGCTAGGGAAATGTATAAAAGGAGAACGTAGGGTACAATTGAGGGGGTTGATACACACGCACATTCACTCTAAACTAGCACTTTGTTCATCTTCTTCACTTCTCTCCATTGTCGCTTGGTGGTGCATGATTCCTTAGTATGGCGTCCAATCGGTTGAGGGGGTGCAAGTTCTGAGTCTGAGGTGGAGTCTATTAGAGGTGATCGATTGGTATAGCCAGCGCAATCTAGTAGAAGGAACCCTCAAGGCTTGGACCAATTGGTAAACCACCGTAGTCTCCGCCAGGGTTGCTACCGGCATAGGAAGCTGAGTTATTCTCATCCATTTATGTATCAAACCCTGTATCAATAACATGTTCTTCAATATATGGTTGCGTTTCCATATCTACTTTCCATGTGCAATTCCTATTCTATTAATCTGCTCTTATTAGTATCATAGCCATGTTTGTGAAAACGTAATAGTAGAACAAGTTAGATTAGGCAGGTTGGAACCAATCTAACAAGTTAGGAAAACCTTAGATCAACCACGTGCTTACTCTCTACCGGCTTATGATGTTGCGGTTGTGTAATTCCTCAGCTAGGCAACGGACGAATGTTTAGCGATCGTCGTAGGATTTTGGGTTGGTTTGAAGTTGCATGTGAATCATTAAAAACCTAGACCGTGTGTTGTTGAACCTGTGAATTGATACAGTAACTGTAATTAGCATATTTGTTATTGTTTTCTTAGATTAGTTTACTTTCTGCCATACTTTTACATTCAATCCCCCTTGTTTATGTTCCCGGCTGCCTATGTCTGAGATCGGCCGAAATGATTCTGTAAATATTGTGTCAAGGTCGAGTTGACCGATTACACTCTAGCCGAGATCATGTCGGACTCATCTCTACCAAGATAAAGTCGGACCGATCCCTACCGAGAGCAAATCAGCATCTAGTCGAAAGTGAGTCTGCATTCCTACACAACTTTTTTGTTTGCATGAATTTTTGATCCTACACTAGGCATAACTGAATACACTGTGTCCTTGAGAAAAATGACATAGGGTTAGCTATACTATAGTTAGCTTTAGTTTTATTTGATAAAAGCCACCATGACAAAAAGCAAACTATCAGCGTCTATTTCTTTGATTTCTATTTTTTGTTCAAATTTTGTTTCTATTTTCCGCTTTTTGATTGTCAGAAAATTATTTTGCAAAAATCCAAATAGAATGCTTTAGGGTGAATAAAGCATGAAGAAGTAAGGCATTAACCTGAATAAAAGGTATTCAAATGGACATGGAAAGAGAAAAATTCTTCATCTTTAGGAGATAAGTGACTGAAAGAAATTGAAGTTAAAACCATTAGTGATAGAGCAATTTATCCGTGAGAGAATTTTTTGAGCCTTATATATAATAATGGCTTTACATCTTGTCATTCTCTTCTTTCTTGTGTAATTTTTGCACCTATGTACTAGATTACTCTAGATTTTGCCTTGACTCTCTTGATACTTCTTGTTTCACATGCATAAGTGATATGATCTAGGTCATTTTTCTTTATAAGCTACTAGCCAAATAAGACCTAACTTGCAATGAATCCCTTGTCCACCCTCTTTTAGCCTATATAACCATTTCTTCGGATATGATAACCCGATACAAGCCCATAAGCAAAAAAATCATTATCAACCTCAACCTTAGGGGTCAAAGGAGCTTTAGAATTTTTTTTGGGAGTAAGTTTCATATAAGTGTGGGGGTGGTACCTCAGGACATTGTGAAAGTGGTACATTTGAAGAGTAGTTGTTGAGAAAAAGGGTTAATAAAAAGGAAGAAAGGGGTATGAAAAGAAAAAATGAAGGATGAACCAAAGAAAAAGCAGCAAAAACAAAGAGTTGCAAGAAAAAATGCAACACAAGGTTGCAAAATAAAAAAGTGAGAAAAAGAAAGAAATTACAAAGGGAAAAGTAGAGCAGTGAGCAATACATAAGATGCTCTTAAAAGACTTGTAGTGTCTTGGGGGATAGCCTTCATACTCATAGACTTATTCCTCATTACTCCTCTCTCCCCTTTTGGTTACTAAGCTCACTTCATCATCTTATCCTACCTTACCCCCAGCCACATTACAAGCCCAAAGCAAGTCCTATTAATCACTACTGCATGTGTTTTTAAAGTCGTAAGAAGGAGAGGATAGTTAAAATATTGGTAATGCTAGTTAACATAAAGTGTTCTGAGTGTAAATACAAACCTTAAACACTTTAGAGATTGAGAGCCTATATCTTGCCATAGCTCTATCGTTTTTGGTTACACTTTAAAAAAAATTATCGTTTACCCCCTTTGGATGAGTGAAGGAGTACTTCCATGTGTTGATTGAATACCTTGATATGGGATGAATGCATGCTTAGTATGCTATATCACTTTGAAAAGCTCATTTAGAAAAAGCATCGTATTTCTCAGAGTAAGTACTTCCTTAGTTTTCCGTATTGTTCATTTTCTGAGTTTACCCAGGAGTGCAAAAGTGTAAGTGTGGGGGTTTGATGAGTCATATTTTAGCCACCTTACAAGGTCTAAAAGGGGGAACAATTAAGACTATCTTGTAACTAAGAAACACAAATTAGCTAAGATTCAAATTATTAGCCTAGAAAGAGAATTTAGCTAACAAATGTTCAGCTCAATTATGCAAGCCCAGAACTAGAATCAGAACCATCCTAGGCCAAGATGAAGCCGGCTCTAGAATGCCGACTCTAGAGTGCCGACTCCACATGACCGACTCCAGGAAGGAAGACATGTAAGCAAGTGTGGAACACCAACACGTGACATATGAAGAACCAACACGTGGGGAAAATGCATGGAAATTAACACGAGACAAACGTTTAACACGTGATTAATGTGGAACCCGTGAATTAGTAGTTAATTCGTTACTCTTAGTCGAAACGTGTATAAAAGAGGCTGAGTAGTTCATTCTTAGGTTAGCAAGCTAAGTAAGCAATCACACACACGATCCACTGCACACACACACTTAGTTCAAGTTCTTTCACTCACAGTGGCGCACGATGCTTCAATGGCGTCTATCTCGGTCAAATGGATGCAGGCTAGAAACTGAGTAGCTGGAGGTTGCCAGAGGAGACTATTAGTTCGGCTAGCACACTACTGGTAGACTGAACCCTCAGTGCTCTAGTCATCTCCAGTGAGCCACCATCGTTCTTCCATAGCGGTCGCCATGGGAAGTGGATTCCATCATTCAATGTAACTTTGTATCAATACCCTGTTTATCAATAAAGTGGTTATATGTTTCTATATCTTTCTCTATTTGTGATTCCTGCATATTTCGCTACTTAGTACTCCATGCTTGTAATAGGAATAGTAAGTTGATAATGTTAGATTCGGCCAGTCGGAACCGATCTAACAACTAGTTAGGTAATCGCTGAGAAAAACTAAAATTAACCAGGTGTGTAATCCTTGCCCCCTCGAGGCTGCAGTCGTGTAACTCCTCCGAAGGCAAGGGACGAATGTGTGGCGGTCGCTGTAGGTCTTTGGGTTGGTTTGGAGTCACAATCAGCCATTAAATAACTAAAACCATTTCGTTGTTCAAACTCATGTGTTGGTACCTTAACTATCATAGAATATTATAATGTAGCTTAATTCGCATATACTTTCATACTTAGTTTACTTTTTTTTTTTTACTTTCTTTGTTCCAATACAAACCCCTTTATTTCTTGGATTTCAATTTGAGACCGAGTCCAATCTGACTCTGTCGCGTCTATTTGTGTCCGAGTCTGTGCTTAGCCGAGATAGTGTAGATACGGCTCAGCCAAGTCGGTATCAGATCCATCTATGTCGAGAGCTAGTCGACATTCTACACACTTAGCGTTTTATGCGTAAAACTCTAATTTCCACATTAAGCCATAATTGAACACACTATGTCCTTGAAAGATTCGACCTAGGGTTACACTATGTTATAGTTAGCCTTAGTTTTCTTTGATACGCGTAAGACGACTGCAAAACGGATTATCAACCTCCTTAACACATCGACCTCGAAGGCATCGAAGGGCAGGGTGACCCCCAAGTCCCAAAAAAATGGTCTCATATGTGTATAGGTAGTTGGGCTCCCCCACCCAAGCCAGCACAAAGACCCTCTCCTCGGTCACGCATGGCTCCACTAAAAATAGGTTGACATGCCCAGCAAAGGTAAGCCACACTTCTTTCACAAGCTTTGCCACAACACCTGATATGGTGAACTAAAAACTCGCTATAAAGGTAGCATGGTTGTAGGCTCTTCAAGAGTTTTCGGCAGGGCCACCATCGGGCCCATGTTGATAGGAAGGGGGAGCTCAACGGATGATAGAGAATTTTTAAAACACTTAATAGTGCTTACATTGGACATATTTGACATTGTTTTATGATTAATATTGACACATTGGTTGGGTCTTGGGTTATTGGACTTAATTGGGTTTAGTTGTTAATCTTTGCTTACTTTTGGACTTAATTTTCATTACGATGTTGTTATCTTGTGTAGGCCATATCTAGAGCTACAAACCTCCAAATTGGACAATCTTGGGGGATCTGGAAATCTAAGACAAAGAGCTATAACCTCTCTCTTTTGGGCTCAACCTAGTTTAACCATTTCCAGTGTCAAAAGTCTACGTGAAGTGCTAGAGCTTTGTTGAATGATAACAACTCTCCTAAGTTCTTCTAGGCACAAGTTGTTAATATGGCCTATTGTTTACAAAATAGAATATATATTAGACCTATCCTAAAAAATAATTCATATGAATTGTGGAGAGGTAGACAAGCCAATAGATCTTATTTTCATCCTTTTGGATGTGAATGTTTTGTTTTGAATAATAAAGACAATATGGGAAAGTTTGATCCTATGTTAATAAAGGAACATTCTTAGGATACTTTAATGCATTTATGTAAATTTGGGAAGGTAAGAAGAGTATGGGAAGGATACTAAGCATGAAGAAATTGATTCCCTGCAAGGACCCAAGACGAGAGGGAGAATGAAGATGCTTGGAGAAGAAGCCCAAAGGGAGTTAGATATCTTTAAAGGGCAAGGAATGTCTAATGAAGGCTTAACTCTATTTACACTTTAGGGTTGTGCCCTTAAGTAGTTGTAGGACCTTGTATAATTATTGTAATTTTCTTTCATTTGCAAAGAAGCTAGGAGCTTTGGATGCGTCTAACATCTGGAGCCTTTAGATGCACATGGTTTGAACAGTGCCAAGGTCCTTTACACTCCCCTTAGGGATGCACTGTTGATCAGCGTGTTTTAAAGCCTTGCTTTTGAGCCAAGCCTAATCTAAGGCCCAAGGCCTTTCACTTAACCAAATTGTAACAACTTTGGCTCATCTAATGAAGCTTGCGTTGCAAGCAATTGAGAGTTTTCTCAACTTGTTCTTAAGCTAAGAACACTTAATTCTCGTTAAGTTCTCCATGAGGCTTGTGGAGAATCTCATTTTCTCTTATCTGATTTTCACGAAATCAGTGGCAAGCCACTTCTAAATCTTATCCATTTCATTCCTTTCTATTTTATGTTTTTGCAATTATACTATGTTTTTTCATGCTAATCTTACTTAATTCTTTGTAGCATTGGCAATTGTGTAAGTGTGAGGATCTAGGCTTAGGAGAAACCTATCAAGTCGTATTTAGAGCATCTATACTTTGCAAGGTGCTGCAATTAAAGGTCAACAATTCAATTTGCATCCATTCATAGTTGCATCAATAGGTAAATTCTCTTATGCATAATCTTGCTTCAATTATTAGTTCATTTAAAAATTTTTAGCTAAGGATTTGTTCACCTATCCATTGTCAATCAAATCTTTGGTTTAATTATCATTTTTCGTGGTTTGATTTTGAGAAAATTTGAAAACAATTCATCACGATTTTAATTCTCACTTGGTTTAATGAATTTTGTTATTGCAAAATTGATTAAGTTTCTAAACGAATATGTGAAAGAACTATGGTGATTATCTTGTAAAATTGTGGATCAAAATGCTGTGAAAAGTATGAAAGTAAAAATTGGTGTACAATATGTGGTCGAGACCAGTGCAATAAAGCAGAGCAATAACCACTACAACAAAAAAGTGTATCAGAAAAGAAGAAAAAAGAAAAGTTAATTGAAGATCCAAAGACAAATTACATATCACGTTTTAGTTTTTGATTTGTTAAGTGTTGTTCAAGTTTCACCATAAGTCTTGATTTGCGTTAGTAGCGCTTTGGAGGATAGTGCTTTGGACGATAGCACTTTGGACGATAGCGCTTAGGACGATAAAAATATTTTTGTTAATTTCATACTTTTTTTAGTCCTTTTTAGTTTCATTTAGTTTCTTAGAGTCTTCATGTTGTCTTACATAAATTCTTATTTGAGTAGGCTTTCATTTCTAGTACTTTTATTGCTTAGCTTGGCTTCTTTAGTTTTTCCATAGAGTTTCATCCTTTAAATTCTTAAGAGTCAATGATATTTGATGACTTTCACTTGCATCTAAAAGCATGATTAGTAGAATCTAGGTTCTAGTACAAGGCGTAGTTGAGAGTAGAGTGGAAGTGTGAGTGATGTGCGAAGTTTCCATGGGTTGGCAAGCTTCTATAGACGTTTTTTCAAGGATTTCAGAACCACTGTTTTCCCCCTAAATTAAATTATTAGAAAAATATGTGGGGTTTAAATGAAAGAACCTCTAGAGAAAGCCTTCCACACTTAGAGTGTGATGCGTCCAATATAGGCATAGGGTCTATGTTATTGCAAGAAGGGCACCCCATTTCCTTCTTCAATGAGAAACTGAAAGGTGACCAACTTAGCTTATGACAAAGAGCTCTATGCCCTTGCTTGGGCCTTACAAGTATGGCAACACTACCTATTGTTAAATGAATTGATCATCCATAGTGACCATGAGTCCTTTAAGTGCTTAAAAGGTCAACATAAATTAAACAAAATGCCAAATGGGTTGTGTTCCTTGAACAATTCCCATATTTCATCAAGCACAAACAAGGAAAGGCAAACATAGTGGGTGATACTCTGTCCAAAGGGGATGCTTTGCTAGCCATGCTGGAAACAAAGCTTCGGGGCTTTGAGAGCCTTAAGGACTTGTATGTGACTGATGTCGATTTCAAAGAGGCCTATGATAGTTGTGCTATCTCAGCCAATGGAGGATTCTTTTCGCAAGAAGGTTTCTTATTTAAAGACAAATGTTTGTGTATGCCTAAGAGCTTTATCCAAGAACTATTAGTGAAAAAGGCACACAAAGGAGGTTTGATGGGACATTTTAGTGTGTGTAAAACATACGAGGCCTTGTGTGAACATTTTATTGGCCCAAGATGAGATGCAACATGCACCATATATGTGAGAGATGTTTGGTCTGCAAGATAGCCAAGCCCAAAGCATCATCTAATGGTTTGTATACCCCTTTCCCCATTCTTACTGCACCCTAGATTGACATTTCTATGGACTTTGTGCTAGCTTTGCCTAGAACTCATAGTAGGAGCGATTCTATTTTCGTGGTTGTTGACAGATTCTCAAAGATGGTGCATTTCATCCCATGCCATAAGAGTGATGATGCCTATCATGTAGCCAACCTCTTCTTCAGGGAAGTAGTGAGGTTGCACAGACTGCCTAAGTCCATTATATCTGATAGGGACTTGAAATCTTTGAGCCACTTCTAGAAGGCCCTCTGGGGTAAATTGGGTACCAAACTGTTGTTCTCCACCACATGTCACCCTGAGACGGATGGGAAAATTAAAGTGGTGTATAGGACGTTGTTGTAGCTACTAAGGTTCTTTGTGGGAAAAAATCTAAAGACTTGGAAGGCTTGGATACCGTATATAGAGTTTGCATATTAGGGTAGTCAACAAGACAAAATCCTACACACCTTTTGAGTTGGTATATGGCTATAACCCTCTATCACCTTTGGACTTAGTGCCTTTGCATGTATTATCCAAAGCCAATCCCGAAGGCCTGTCCAAGGCCTAATCTATGGTAAGGCTGCATGTGAGAGCTAGGATGTTCATGGAGAGGCAGGGTAAGAGGTACATTGAGAGAGTGAACATAGACAAAGAAGGAAGAGTTTTTGCGAAAGGTGACATTGTTTAGGTCCACCTATGAAAGGGAGGTCTTCCACCTTGAGGAAGTCTAAATTGCTTCCATGAGGGGATACACCTTTCCCATTTCTTAAAAGGATTAATTACAATGCCTATGTCCTAGATATGCCCTAAAAGTATAGTAGTAGCTGCACTTTTAATGTTTCTGATTTGTCTCTCTTTGATGCAGGTATAGACAACCTAAATTTGAGGACAAAATCTTTTCAAGAAGCGGAGTTTGATATGAACCGGGGGGACCAAGAAGAGTCACAAAAGGAACTTGGTTGGAACTATAGGGAAGAGCGTTCAAGGACCCCTAACCAAGGGCAGATTGAAGAAGTTGGAGGCTAAAGGAAGAAGGACCTCCTTAAAGGGAAACGAGCGTCCAAAGTAAGATCCACTTCGTTTGTATTATCCTCGTGTAGTTTAGGCACTTATGTATAGTCCTTTATGTAGCATGTAATAAATAGGAGGGCCTCATAAATCTTTGGACGCATGGTGCCTTATTGACACTCATAATGCCTTTGGATGCACTTTGCATCTTTGGATGCTTTGTTTGGACAATGGGCTTAGTGTGACATACAAGCCTCCTAAAGGTTTTGTGAAGCCTTTGGACAAGGGTGTCCTTTCGATGACTCATTTGGTTAAAGCATTTGAACATTGAGGCCTATGGACGCTCCCTATGGTCGTTGATAGCCTTTGGACGATGGAAAACCCCTTTTAGGGAATGCACCTCTTGGGTCAGTTGCCTTTAGATGAAGACTCCTCAAGACAACTATAGACCCTAAATAAAGCTTGGAAGTCATTTGACTTAGTTGCTAACTTTTTTCACCTTTGGACGCACAACCTTAGGCAGGCCTTTGCTCAAAGGTTGCAAAAGTTAGCTTACGACTCGCAACCCAAGACCTAATTAGGATACTTTGAATACTTGGCGCACCTTTTCCTTGCATAAATAACTAAACTTAGGCACATTATAACAACGTTGGTTCATCTTTTAATGATATTTGCTTTTCAACAATTGAGAGAGCAACTCTCCTTTGTTCTTGGATTAGAACACTTTATTCTCATCAAGTTTTCCATAAGACTTGTGGCAAAACTCGATTCTCTCATTTAATTTTCCCCTAAAAATCAGTGGCAAGCTATCTCTAAACTTTTTTCATTTTTCTATTTCAATTCCTTTTATTCTATCTTTAATTTTTGTTGTTTACTTTAATAATTCCTAAAATCCTAAAATCTTATTCCTATATTCTATTTCAGTTATGGAAATTGTGAAGTATAGAGGAACCAAGTAGAGTCAAGACGGTCCATGAGAGTGATTCCAATCAAGAGAAATTCAAATCCTCAATTTTAGAATCCGTACCATATCACCTATCCTCCTTACTTAGTGAGTATGTGACTCGCTCAACTAATGTTCATCATTTTCTAGATCTCAGGTTAAAAAGAGTGGTTTGCTTAGCGAGAGGCATCTCTTACTCAACGAGCCTTCATATAGACTCATAGGATTATCATACTCACTTAGCGAGTTTGTGACTTGTTTAGTGGAACTATGAGTTTTCTAAGTTTCTTCTTTGTGTTCTTTTGGTGTGCTCAACACAAGACCTAGGGTTCGCTTAGCAAGCACTCCTAAATTTTCCAAAAAAACAAGTCTCACTAAGTGTGTAGAGCTACTCACTCAACAAGAGCTCATAACAACTCTATGATAAACTCAAGGATCCACAAACAACACATAGTTAATAAATTCATGTGATATCTAGGCTTAGGAATTAGGAATCAAAATTGAATGAAGAAATTTAAGAGATGCAGAAGAAAGGAATGGTGAATTCGCCACTAATTCAAGTGAATCAAATAAGAACGATTAAGATTTGCCACAACCTCCATGGGAGTTTGATGAGAATAGTTCTTGTTCAAAACAAGGGAGAGAGAATTCTCAAAAAATAATTGTTGTTGTAAGTCAGATAGACTTAGTGGAACATCTTTTGGTAGAAGGAATTGAACATAACTCTAAGTTTTATATTGAACTAGAATAAACAACTTGTATTGATCTCTCTATCACTTTCTTTTAGTTTTTATCATCACATTTTGGACAATCTACTTCAAGCCTTTGTTTTAAACTTATAATTCTTGTGAAAAAAATTTAAAGTACTTAAAAATTACACAATTCAACCATTTCTTCTTATGTGTCCACGTTATCTTCAAATTAATTTTAAATTTTATTATGTGTATTTGATTTTATCATGTATATTTGATTTTATCATGATCGTTAATTATTAATTTTATAATTAATAATTATGAGTGCACTTTTATTCTCTAAAGTGTACATGTTCATTTTAGAAGAAGAGTCAAATTCATTAAAAAGAATTTTAAGTTATCTATGATTAAAAACTATTTTGAATAGTTTCTTACAAAATCAACTACATTTTAAAAAAAATAATTTTATAATTATAAATAAACATAAATTAACTTATACCTTTTAAAATCTCTAAAATATAATCATGTTTTTATACTATACTTTTAATAATAATATTTGGCACTTCTCTATAAAGTCATGTAATATTTCTTACTTTTAATAATATATTTTATTATTCATTTTAATATATTTAAATTCTAATTATTAAATAATAAATAAATATATACTATATTTTAATTAAATAAATAAATATATACTACATCCGTTTTGCTATAAAATAGATGCAACAGTCCTGAGATGCACCGTTAATTCTTAGTTACATGTATAGTATTATTTTTTTTTTGCCAATACTTTATAAACGGTTATTATATACCCCAAAAACAAATGATTCAAAATCAGTAGTCACATGTTCATTGTGTGTATTTCAATACAGTTACATTTACGACAACAGTTACATTTACGACAACCGTTACAGTCAATTTTCGCCCAAAAAATAAAAAACAAGATTATATTATTATATTTCTTGAAATATTCCACAAATTCAGAAAAGAAACGGTTGATATGCGAGGCACCCCCAAACTTAAATGGATCCCACTTAATAATTAGTGTCAAATGATATATATAATTCACTCATCATTACTTACTAATTACTGTTCAGATTTGAAGAGGAATTTTCATTGGAATTGTGCTTAGGGTATATTATATTAAAAAGTATTGCAATAAAAATAAAAGATATGAGTATTATAGAAAGAAAATATAAATGATTAATAATATAAAATAATTTTATTTATTTATTTAATCACAAATTATTATATATTAAATTTATTTATTTTATAATAATTATTTTAAAGTTACATTAAATTACAGTCTATTTACGTTATCACATTTTCACGTGCGAATGGGGAGCGTGCAACCTAGTCGCAGCCTTAGTTTTGTGGATAAAAAAAATCTCAGGATCTTAGCAACTTGTAAGACCCACAAATCCCAGAAAAAAAATAATTAAATTCCATAAAAATGATAGCAGGAGAGAAAAATAAAAGCACCACTGCAGTACACATAATGAAAAGCTGAAAAGAAGAAAACAAGATCCACCTCGAACCTCTCTCCACTTCTTCCCCCTCTTCCTCTTTTCCATTCTCCTCTTTCACAACATCTAACTGCCTCTTCTTTTCACTATCAAAACCAAAAATCAGTTGTTGTCCTTTTCAGGCAAAACCAGAGTGAATTGGTTGGAATTGGAGCAAAGAAAAATGAGAGAAGAGGACTCAAATTGGTTCTCAAGATGGGAAGAGGAGCTCCCTCCCCTAGAGGAACTGATGCCCTTATCCCAAACCCTAATAAGCCCTGACCTTGCCATGGCTTTTGACATAACAAACACCTCACAGCAACAACAAGGACAAGAGCAACAATTTCCTCATCAAGCACCCCATTCGTCAAACCCCACCACGGACGAGGAACCCGCCCGCACCCTGAAGCGCCCACGCCTGGTGTGGACCCCACAGCTCCATAAACGCTTCGTGGACGCCGTGGCCCACTTGGGGATCAAGAACGCCGTGCCCAAGACCATAATGCAGCTCATGAGCGTCGACGGCTTGACCCGAGAAAACGTTGCTAGCCACTTGCAAAAATACCGCCTCTATTTGAAGCGCATGCAGGGATTGTCCGCCGGCGGAGGGGCCGCCTCCGCCGACCCCGCCACCGATCGCCTGTTCGCCAGCTCGCCGGTGCCGCCGCATTTCCTGCTTCCCGCAGCGCGGCCGAGTTCCGACCATTACTTGCCGTTTATGTCGGTTCCGGCGTTACAGCAGCAGCACCGTCACCACCAGCACATAGTGGTTGCGACTGCTGCGGCAGCAAGCCATCGCCATTTTGGTTCGCGGCGGAATGGGCACTTTGACCCTCCCTTTCTTTCCAGAATGGGGGCTCCGGTGCCGGCTTATGCCGAGGACGTGGAATCGGGAGGGAGGAAGGTTCTTACTTTGTTCCCAAATGGAGATGATTGAATATGATAAATGGTTGTAATGTTGGTTATAGTAATCTTTGTTAAAACTCTCTAGTTTCCACCTTGTGAAATCAATGTTTGGTGGTGTATTTAAGTTTGGTTAGGGTCAAGGTTTTTAAAAACAGTGCATCACTGTGATTTCAGCTGCAAGGTTTAAATTTTTGGGCTCTTTGCAACCATACTGTAACTGCAATTGTGGCTGTATTTGTTTGCAATGTCAAAGATTGCAGCAAAATCGCAACTTAAAACCTTGGTTAGGGTCAAGTGGGTAATTTTGTGTTAAGGGTGGTACTAATTGGTCATGCTTATGTGGCATAAATGAGTGTCTTGTAATGATGAGAATTTTGGATCAATTGTAGATTCTGCTATGGTGTCCTTCCTTTAGACAATGGCAACCTATTTGTAGTTAGTTACCTTGTTGGTAAGCGGTCTATAGAAACTTTTGGGAGGAATAATGTTTGTAATTTTGTGTGTGAGTCAGTAGTTTTGTGGTTTCAAGACTTCATATATGTTGGTTTATCCTGGGGATTGACAATGATTCAAGGCAATTTAAATTCTAGAGTGTTACCAATTGACAAGTTTTCTATCAGTATTGGGCCTATTAGCTGGAACAAGTTTTCTATTTATGAGCCTGAAGATAGTAATAAGTGTGTTGTGCATATTAGATTTCGAAGGAAGCATATCAGATTGGCACATTGGTTGTGAGTTCTTCAAGTAGATCAAGGAGACACTTGGATTTCAAGTTGTGTCCTGTTCCTTGTGAGGAGGTGAATTGTATATTATTTGCCTCTATAGAAGAATTAAAGGCCTAATTGAAGACTTTCTTTTAAGATTCAGGTTATATTTCCTTGTTGGTTTGATTTCTACATGTTATTTGAACTCAAGTATACTAGTTTTCATAAATTTCTAGCTTTGCCCTGTTGACTTGTTTAAAATCAAACAATAAGTTTATCTTTACTTAGTCATGTATTTATTGTCTTGTTAGACATACAGATTTCCTCATGTACCAAGTTTCCTAGTGAGTCTTAGTAGTATTAATTGTGCATTTGATGATCAATTTTCTCATTACCAGGATCTTTATATACTATATTTCAGAATAACAAGGGACGAGGATGATGTTCTAACCATTGTTTGTATTGACTTTCTTTCTGTTGTTCTGAATGACGTATTAAGATGCATTGGTTGACGCAGACTGAGATTTAGTAAAACACAGTGCTATTATCTGAAAACATAATATACTTGCACTTCAGTAATGGAGGAAGCTGTTATGTTCAATATAGTTCGACTTTCAGCATTATTTATTCAGTTTACATACGAAATTGTGACTGACTGACTAAGTCAAATGGATTTGGATTGTCAAAGAAAGCAAAGACTAAAGTTCTGACTCTTATAATTTATTTTATGTATTTTAAGACCTTCATGCTTGAGTTTTCTTTTCCATCAGGTAGTGTCAACATGACTGTCTAGTTGCTCAAATAACATGTTCACTGTACGTGAGACTCCTCTCTGGTTTGGTCTGAAGCTGTTTTGCTTCTTGAGTTCTCTGTCTAAATTTCCAGTTTCAGTATGTGGTGTATGTCATGTTCCTTCTCATGTTTCAATCTTTATATCGAAAATGGCTTCTGGCTTCTGGCTTCTGGCTTCAGCATTGCACGGTCATGTTGAGTGAAAGGCTTATAAGTTATGAACAATTTATTGACTGCTTCATCGCATAACATGTTTGAATTTGGGTTCCGTTGTTGACAGTAGGTTGATCAGTTTTCACTAATAATTGTATGGCTTTGCATGTTCGTTATGATTGATAAAAGCATTATGTATTCTTCACAGCCAAAGCAACATGTAGATTATACTGACAGTAGACTGATAAGTCATCTCATATGCCAATCTCATGTTTTTTAACTTGAACATATGATGATATGTTTAAGATTGTCCTTATAATGCCACTGCTTTTTTCCTAAACTTCAACAATGGCTTAAGAATTGTTGAATTTTTACCTATTTTCAGTTTTCCTATTGAACCAAAGTCTTTTCAGCTCTTTGGTACACTATTTATTAGTAAAATTTCTGATTTAATCCCATGCCAAGACTAAAAATATTGTGTAAATTGAACTTAATTCTGATGAATGTTCTCATAAGAAATCAGTTAATCATGCTATTTTTTTCTATTACAGATGCAATTTTACAAATACACTATGGCTCGCTTAGCGAATCTATAAATATATGGGTTTTCAATATCCTTGCCCAATGAGCATGCTTATTCAAGCCACTTAGCAATGTTCATATTTAGATTTTTTGCTAAGTTCTCATATTTAGATTTCTTGCTAAGTTCTTCAATGTGCTTAGCAAGATACACATCTTGCTAAATGAATGCTCGCACAATTCATGAGATTATGATATTAAGGGAGCACTCATGTAGCTTAGCAAGATTCATCATTTTCTAAGTTTTTACACTTTTGTTTTCAAGGTTTGCAACGATTTTTCATCATATTTTCATATTTTAAGTTTTGTTCAACGAGAGAACATATACAGTTCAACATGAAAACATGATTTTCAGTTAGATAAACTCAAAACACACAGTAGTCTCAAACAGTCTAAATCAACCTAATATAAACATATTAATACATTCTATTGATCATAAACAACATATCAACACCAAATTGATACCTCTTACATTTTCATGCATATTTCCACCATATTCACAATAACCATATATCACAATTTAGTTTGTTATATCATATTCTAATATGTCTAACAAAATCTCTAAGCATCATACAACATATAATAATAATCAAATAAAAGGAGGTAAGTGTTCCTTGCCTAAAGTAAAGATTGAGAATGAGAATGTTATTAAAAGAGCTAGAATTTCAACAATGGTGTTCTAACTGTGGAAACAAAAGTTAAAAATAAGGGAGAGACGAAGCTCTAAACTTCATATGGCTAGGCTACTTAAAGGTGAATTAGTGCAGTCACAGAAAAAATAATAATAATATCGTATTTTATGAGTGGATGAAGAAAAAAAAATATATATATATATATATAAATTAAATCATACATTATGTCCAAAAGGATAAAAATAAAATTTAATAAATATTTTAATGACAAGAGGAATAAAATATAAAAAGTTAGAAACTAACATTTTAAATAACATTTAAAGTAGTATTACAAAAGATGCTACAATTTATTAAAAAATACTTATTTAAAAAACATTATTAATAAGTTCAAATAAATGTTTTAGTTAGAAAAAATAACTAATTAGTTAAAATGTCTTGTCAAACATAGTTATAAATTTTTAAATTTTTCAAAAAAATATATATAATAACGTCAAATACACTTAAATATACCATACCATGTTATCTCAATATAATTAATATAATATATCTAAATATATGTCACATTATCATTGAATAACAATAAAAAATCATTTTAAAACATTAAATTTATGAAAACTAAAAACAAAAAATAAAAAATCAACAAATTTACATTGATTAAAAATACAATTAAAAAATAAATTATTTTCTTAATAGTACGTTACGTGCGTAGAAATGAACTCTAGGGGTCCCCTTCAACTCTTCTTTCTCCCCCTTTTATTCTTCTCTTCTTTGTTATTTTCTCCCTCAAGGATTGAGTTGTCTGATTTTTGTTGCGCTGTCTAAGGTGTTGCCTAATACTGGTCTCTTGTTGTCCAAGAAACAAAGTTATTAGTCGTTGTCCCCTACTGTTATAGGTTATCAATAGTCTTGTTAAATTACAATCAATCGACTGGCGATAATGTTCATGTTCATAAAAATGAACTCTAGGGGTTCCTTCCAACTCTCCTTTCTTTCCCTTTAATCCTTCTCTTCTTTGTCATTTTCTCCCTCGAGGATTGCACTGTCTAACTTCTGCAATGCGTGGCTGGGCGCTACTTGGCCTCTACGGCGGTGTTTAGTATTGGTCTCTTGTTGTCCAAGCAACGATATAGTTGACTAGTCGGTCCACAGCCCCACATGCTCGGAGGATCATTTAAGTCGACCACCTCACATAGGTCATTAAATTTTTTCCTAGGGTCACTTGGCTGACCACCTCACAAGTCTTTAAATTTTGCCCAAGCGATCACTTGGTCAACCGCCTCAGGTCCTTAAATTTTTGTTTGGGGTCACTTGAGTCTTTAAATTTTGCCTAGAGGGTCATTGGCCTTGGATAGGTTTTTAAATTTTGCTTAAGGGGTCATTGGGCTTACTACCTCGCACAGGCCACTTGCTTGACTGCATCACACAAGTCTTTAAATTTTGCTTGAAGAGTCACTTGGCTGACCGCCTCACACAAGTTTTTAATTTTTGTGGTGGAGTAAGGAACCAAAATCTTTTTGATACTTCAACACTACACAAAATATAAAGTATGACCTTGCATTTAAATATGAGGCTTAGTTACAATACATAGTTAAGCTTGGGAATTCTCCATGGTGTTACAGACGTGCCAAAGGAGGATGGACGAGTACTTCATTATGATGGCATGCCGCTACTTTTTGCCTTTGTGGGCCACAAAGTGGATGCGCCTCGCCAACTTCGAGTGGATTGTGTCGAAGAATACATGTCCTTTACTAGTGGCAGGGGAAGGGCAAGAGGTGATGGTATAGTTTGTGGAAGCACAAGTGAAGGTGCTTGTCTTGTCGTCGTATGCATAGCTATATGCGCTTGGGCATGTGTTCTTGAATATCTATGAGTAAAAGGAAGGCTTGCACATGACATGTCATATGCACCACTTTAGCAATACTGTGATGTGTTTTCTCTCCCATCCGCGCTTGCATGCCATGCTTTCTCTCCCATCCGCGCTCATCACCTTGAACTCTAAAGGGCACGCGTTGTTGAGGTCCCCGTTGCGGTGCACTTGTTGTTGGAGTCACCTAAAGGGCGCGGCGAGCGGGAGGGCGACGAGCGAATATATGGACAACATGCATAGTGAATTTGCACGCACTAGAAACGCAAGCGACGAGGGCGAGTCTAGGCATGGTGGATCTACACCGATGACCGACTGGGGAGGCTTTACACAAGTGGGTGTGCAACTCTACTTGAGCGGGAAGGTGACTTTGCTCGAGCGGGTCTAGGCATGGCAAGGACAGATCTGCACGCGACAAAGGGAATCTACACATAACAACTTTATGCGACAGATCTGGGAGGATCTTCAACTCCACCAACACCATATTCCTTTAGGGTTTCTTCCTCATCGCCCTTGTTACCTCCTACCTCAGCTTCCAAAGCTTCGTCGGCTCTGATAGTCACTACCTTTTGGCCTCTAAGTATGGTGGTTGTTGAAAATAATTTTCTCGATAGTCTCATGGTGGACACCAATGTTCACCTCTATAGAAATGAACTCTAAGAGTCCCCTTTAACTTTCTTTTCTTCCCTTTATCTTTCTCTTCTTTGTCATTTTCTCCTTCGAAGATTGTACTATCTAACTTTTGCAATGCGTAGACTGTGCTGCATGCTAATAGTCTCTTGTTCAAAGAGCAATACTGTTAACCATTGTCCCTACTAATATGGGTTGCTAGGAATTTTGTTTTACAATTGACCTACTTGCAACCAATTGGCGATACTCGATCGTCCAGCTAGTCTAGTATCTTCATAATTTTTTTCTATTTTTTCTTTTTATTTAATCGCTGTAAACATTATAAATTTTCTTTTACTCCCTGTAAATGTCGTTATGTTACTTTAAATATCGAGTATTCACTTTGCATCCAAGATCACCAAACCAATCAATCAGACTACCACAGTACGCCCGGATACACGCATTTAAAATGGAATTTAACGTGAGGATTGCTTAAACTTAAATACAGAATGATGCCATGTCAAGCATTATAAATTTGAATTAATTATATTTGATTAATATATTCATTTTTATCAATTCGAACCAAACTAATTAAAATCAGATTGATTTAATTTAAATCATTAAATTATAATAAAAATAGTAAATTAGAAATATTGAATTTTATACTAATACAAGATAAAAATATTCCTTATTTTATAGTAACTAATTATATATTTTATTTAAAATTTTAATTTTTCTATAATTATCACTTTACATATATCATTAAGTCTTCACTTAAAATATAAAATATTATATAATAAACATCTCATAATTAAGACATTTAATATCATTATAAAAAATTAAAATAAATTGAATAGAAAAATATACAAAAGTTGAAACAAAATTTAAACTCTAAAATTTAAATTTATCAATTAACAAATAAAAAATAATTAATCAAATTGGCTAAGTTAAATGATAAATCTGATAATCAAACCAATTGTTTGGTTCAGATTTAAAGTGAAAAGATCCGATAATTGAATAGGCTCAAGTTAAATGATGTTTGGTTCGGATTTAAAGTGAAAAGAACCGATAATCGAATCAATCCAAATAAATTTAATTAGTTTAATTTTGGATCGTCATATTCATCGTCATATAACTCTTCATATATACTTTAAATCCAGTATTTTCACTAAAGTCCAGTATAAAATTGTCACTAGAAGTACAAAACACGCAATGCTTACTACCACCATCAAAACTGAAAAAGCAAAATAGGAACATGGGTCTATAACAGTAAAGAAAAATTGTATCCAACTCTGGAACCCTTAATAGCTAAACTGCCCCCTAAACGTCATCTAGTAATTCTGTGAATAATCAAAGCTCAATGGGCGTTGACCAAATGGAGTCTGCAAAAGCAGCAAAAAATATAAATAAGATACATGATAAAAGATAAACTATATTCTACAAACATCTAAAGGAAACAAGTTGTTTTAATCCTCGCCATGGAACAGAAATGAAACAAATTCATGAACTTTGCCTGACACTACATATCAAAGGAACACTAGGACTACAATATGAATGAACCGCCATTTCCATCCACCTTCTTTCTCCCCAACACAATTTGATTAGCAGAAGTTTAATAAATAAAACCAGCCAAACAATTCAAATCTGTGAGCAGGTAACAAGGAAATTGAAAATATGTAAAGCCACAATACATTAAACAGGCATGACAGTTGAAAGAAGGAACCCAAAGTAGTAATCTGGAGGCAGAAAGAGTTATTACAATTTTAGGTGTCATTAACCCACAAAACCTGAATTTTATAAAAATAAGTATAGATTTATGTCTACCATGCCCTGGTATTTTAAAGCTAAAATATAAAAACCACTGAAGAATGTTTTGTGAACATCAAAATGAGGCAATAAGTTGTCCCCTTTGATTTGGGGGTGTATTATTGAGATGCATGTAGACGAAAAAGGTAAAGATCTGAGAGATAAAGATAATCATACAGTGTCACATATGGTATTAATCTTTTGATGTTCAAATAAACCACTCATCACATTCAACATCACAACAAAATTATTAACTGTGGGTTACCTGGAAAACAGCATGTCTAAATTGGTCATATGAATGTGCATACATCATTGCAGCACTTGGCCACTGTAGGTAAGCAGCATCTCTAGATGCCTGATTCACTCCCGTGACACCAAAAGGATTCATCATAGGGCTTGAAGGTGGTCCATAGCCAAGTGAAGCCTGATTTTGTGACATCTGACTCAACTGATTAAAACCAGTGTCGTAGTGAGGAAATGAAGGTTGAACTTGTTGCAAATTAAAAGGCATCAAGTTAAGGGAAGAAGCTGGAATACTCCTAGCATACCTGTGTCAGTAACATGATACAATCTGATAAACAAACTCTTCATAATAAAAAGTTAAAATTCAATGAAAACAATTCAACTTACGAATAGGGAGAAATAACATATGATATCTATAAACATCACAAGGGTAAGTTCTTAAATAATGTAAACTTCCATCAGGGATTCTGTTAGGATCCATTTCTAAGGTATGGAACTTGAGTCTCACATTGGAAGAATGAAATTCTAGTGTGGGGTTTATGAGGCTTCCAGTCGGCTAGTCCTTCCACTATAATAGCTAGCTTTTGTGGTGTGATTCTCCCAAAGCTTTTATCGGATTCTTATTTATGCCATGAAATATGCTAACTCTATAATCCATAACTCTCCCATTCCTCTCACACAAAGCATGCTTTCTACTTGCACTTTACAGGATTTTAGCAATGCAAAATAACTTGAGAACCCCAAAAGTTTTACATAAATAATTTACCTATACACTGCAGTAAGGCTAATCTCTTGTGATCTCTAATTTGAATTTTCTTAAGCTCCACCAGAATTGTATCCTACAACCCCTCACACTCCATACCAATATTTATCAATCTATAAGAGTGGCAACTGTGGAGTGGCCAACCCCAAAAATAATACACGGATAGTGGATAGCACGATGACCAATATTCCAAAGACTTTAGCTATAAGCTAAATAATTTATATTACACATATAAATGCTCAAAAATAAAAAAAAAATATGCAAAGTCAAAGATTTATTCAAAATTATTAATTAATCATCAAAAGTCATATTCTGAAGTGTAAGCACCAAAGTGGATGATACTATGAGTGCTTCGAGGGTGAGTGGGTGTGACCAATGATGTTAAAATAATAATTAAAAAAGGGAGAATCAGAACAGAACAGAAAGAACATAGGGGTTAGTATAATAGAATGAGAACTTCAGACGCACAAAAGAAAAAGGGAAAAGAAACAGAAGGGCATGGGTGTCACAGCTGAGTGTTGACACATTTTGCAATACAAGTTTTTATTTGAGTGGTATGGGTGTCACTGTTCGGCGTTGACACATATTATTGCAATACAAGTTTTATCTGTGAGTATGTACATCACAGCAAAAAGGCCAAACAACCATATGTTTGCAACTTCTCCATTCATTGCCAAGACAACTCAAACAAATGAAACGGTGCAGTAATAGAACAAACCTTCCGTAGCTACGATCATAATCTGGGTCACTACGATCCTTTTCCCTATCTCTGAAGATAGCAACCCGAGTAGAGTTAATATCCCTACCACTAGTGCATTTTTCTGAATCAGTCACAGGGGTCTTGCTAGTTTCATTCTCATCCTTGCTTATAAGAGAAATTTTCTCATCTGTTGGGGCCTGGGACAGAGTATCATCTGAATCACAACTTCTCAAGCCACTAAAAATGCGTGCTCGTGCCCGATCGTATTCCTCCTTCCTCTCTTCCACACTTCTAAGAGTATTGCTTTTCCTTCCAGCTTCATTGACTTCATTTAAACTGGTTTTATTTGGCCTAGGCCTAATAGCAATTTTTCTCTGCTCAGGTTTATCATTTTCCAACTGTTTGGCAGGTATTTCAGATAAGCAGACCACAGGGTACCTGCTTTCTGCTATCTTTGTTACCATAATTCTACTTCCCTGGACATCTAAGCCATTGTCTTGAACCAATGTTTGCATACCATAGTGTTGAGCAACACGATGTGCAGCCAGTCTGAGATATGAAGAAGGGAAATGTTGAAATTCAAAATGCTGCTGATTTGCATTATTCAGGAAACTCTGGATATCCAGCTCCATCCGCAAAACTATAGTAGTGGAACAAAGTAGTAGATAATGAAAGAGAAAAATGTCACGATATGCAATAACAGAATGGAGGAAAACTAAAAACAAATAACCCAAAATATAGCTAGAGAAGATATTAGCAGGGGATATTACAATCATGTCAAATGAATGTTGACAACCACATGATCAAGAAAAACATCTTCATCTATAATGCTGCTATATCCTAATCCAGCAGTCCTCTATCAACCAAAATAGATCACACTGTTACAGACATACATAAAAAATACAAAGAAACAACTCATTCTCAGGCTCTGTTCCTTTTGACACAATCCACAGGACCACAAATTCCATGGACACCAAAGAAAACCAAAAAAATACACTATTTTTCAAAATTGCAGCACTTGCCGTTTTATATAACAATTTTCTAGGCTTCAGACTTCACTACATGTCTTCCATTATTATATTAAAATGAAAGTTGACATTTTTAAATTATAACTACTTTGCAGTCCAAATCATTAAAAGCAGGATGATTACAACCTATTCCAGCAGTATGTTGCTCAAATCCTATTTGTAGACAAAATTTTGATTGGAGAAGTGTGGTGGGTACCATCATCCTAAAAATTCAAAGTACATAGATGATACACTAAAATCAAATTTGTTAACTTCAGAACTTAAGCTGCCTCTCTTATCACCCCAAATTAATCCGTCAAATTTACATGGACATGACACATACATGGCTTACATACATTCTACCCTTTGGACAGTGAAGTTATCTGCAGTGAGCTTAGTATCATATTTGGGTACTATTCAACAATCCTAGAGTTCAAATTCCCGTTGCCATAGAAACTCCCCAACATTGAACACCAAATTTTGATTCTTAATATCTACGCTAATCCCAATAGGAACTTACCAGAAGCATCCCAGATCTGACATATCATAACCCTAATAATAAAAGAAAAAACAAAAGATGAAAACAATTGGTTCTTATTTATAAAACCCCAAATTAAAAAAACAAAAAAACTCAGTCCACTTCATGCTATAATTTTGAAGCATACCCATTAACCAGAGCATTAAAATAAACAAAATACCCCGAACAACATAAACTCAAACAACATTAAAAAAAGGTTTACAACACAAAATTAAGATATAAGAGAGAGAACACTGACTAGTGACACGGTGACGAGGGTTCTGAAGCGCCTCGACCAAGAAAGGGTCAACCATTGACTCCCTATCTTTGAACCCAGAAACGCCGCCGTTTGAGAGACACGAGGAATCCATGGTTATGACTACAAACCTCTCTGACTCAGACAGATAAAAAAAAAAATTGGCGGCTTCTAGAAGCTTCTGCCTCTTCTTTTCTCTTTTCTTTTCTTGTAGTTCCTTCTGATATGGGTCAGGAGAAAGAAGAGGTGGAAGATCTGTGCCCTGATATAGGAGAGAGTGATAGGAAAAGGAAGCCCCTTCGATTTTCTTACCTCTCTCTGTTTCTCTCTCCACCAACGAGGAGAGGAAGAGAAATCTCGAAAGGGAAACTCCGGAGAATATATATATAGGGATAGGTGCTCAAATCTTCGATGTGAAAAAGGCACATGGAAAGTCACACTGCAACATCTCCATTACTAGGGTTCTGTGCTAGTGTCACTGTTCAGTATAAAGCAATTAGAGATTATATTATTCTTTTAATAATTTTGGTTTGATTTATGAGATTTAATTATTATATCATATTAACTTTTGTTTGATTTATATAATTGAATGATTAGTTTATTAACTTTTTGTTTGGATGGATAAGATTTAAATATTTTAACTTTCAAATTTAACTTTTAGATTGAAGTATGGTGGATCTAACTAAATTGGTTGGGTAAGGTGCGATACTGTAAATATTTTAATATGGTGTTTGATGAATATAATTTTTTTTTTTAAACTGAAGTATTTATATTAGAATAACTGTCCATAATATTTAAATAATTTTAATTTTTATCTTTAAATTATTTTGTTAGAAGAAACTATTATAACTAGCAAAAATTTGATGCATACTAATATTTTATTTCATCATACATTAACATTAATATTAATTTTATTTTTTTAATACATATTTATTTATACACATATTTTTATTTTTTAAATAAGACATTAAGTTTACTTTTTTAATCTTCTTTTCTTATTATATATTAATTATCTATATATATTAAATATCTATACATATTAATTTTAATTTATTAATTTATTTTTTACTCAATATATATCTATGACATGTGTACATATTTTTTTACTTTTTTATTTTTACAGTTTTATAGTAATTTACTATTTACATTTTGTACTTTGTATGAAAATCTGATCCAAAAATTTATTAAAAGTTAAGAATATGATACATTTAAATATTTGAAATATCCAATAATAAATTTTTTTTTTGCTAAAATTATGTCAAAATTAATACACATGTCAAAGTAAAAGAAAAAAATATTTTAATATATTAAATTTAGTACAACAAAAATAATCTAGTAGTTCTCATAAATTGTTATTGTATTATGTAGAATTTAACCAAATGATGGATGATACTTGCCCATCAATTAAATCTTGCAATATAAAATTGAGACATAAAAATTAAAAAGTCTTAATTAATTGGTCAATTAATTGATAACTAACAAGCAAATTTATTTTTATGTTCTAAATTTATCTAAAATAATTGATAATTTCTAATAAAAAAGAGGTAAAATATTTTAAAAGAAATTAGTCACTTAACTATCATAATTATTTGAAGTTAAAAAAAAAAAGAATATTTTTCCTAATAACTTCAAATTCAAAAAATATATAAGAATTATTTGAAAATTTTTAAGTCAATTATAGATAACTACGTGACTAAAATAATTTAAAAATTGAAAAAGTAATTTTTTTATAACTTCTAATATAAAAAGATATGAGAATTATTTAAAATCTTTAAGTTGATTATTTATAACCACTTTATTAAACAAAATAATTTTAATTTTAGATAAAAAAAATATTCTGACAACTTCTAATATGAAAAAGATACGAGAAATATTTTAAAATCTTTAAGTTAGTTATAGATAACTAATGTATTAAATATAATAATTTGATATTTGTAAATAAAATAATTTTTCTGATAATTTCTAATTAGAAAAGGATACTAGAAATATTTGAAAAATTTTAAATCGGATAACTATTATCGTAAGTATAATAATTTGAAATTTAAAAAAAGAATTTTTTCTAATAACTTATAATCTCAAAAGGACATGGCAAATATTTAAAAATCTTTAATCTGGTTATCAATATTTATTGTGTTAAACATAATTTAAAATTTAAAAAACAAATTTTTTCTATTAACTTTTAATCTAAAAAAATGAGAAATATTTGAAAATTTTAAAGTTAGTTTTGCTAAAAATAATAATTTTTAATTTAAAAATATAATTTTTTCTAATAACTTCTAATTTAAAAACGATATGAAAAATATTTGAAAATTTTAAAGTTAATTATTGATAAATATTGGACTGAACTTAATAATTTGAAATTTATAATAATTTTTTTTTATCTTTTGAATATCTTTGGTCTTATTTATGAGTAAACTTTGATCTTAATGAAGATCCATCAAATTATTATTGGGATGAGTCGATCATTCTTTAAAAAACAAATAAGAAAAAACAAGATGGAAAGAAGATAGAATAAGATGGAAAAAAGTTAGAGTGTTAAGGAAAATATTGAGAGAGTACCACACTAACAACAAAGCAAAACAAAAAAAAATTGTCATAAAATCATTCATCCTATTTGTCTTTGTCATTGCTACTTTTATGCTTATATAGTTTAGGCAGAAGAAGTTAATAATTGTGATGTTATAAGTAGATTATTCTAGTACCATGTAAAAAATATTTGTCTACACTGAAGTGAAAATAGAAAGGAATTATAAGAATGACTATAGGAGAGAAATTTATGTTATAACTTCTAATTTGAAAAGATATGAGAAATATTTGAAAAAAATTTAGTTATCTATAACTACTATACTAAACTTAATAATTTGAAATTTATAAAAAATATTTTTTTACAACTTCTAAATTTCTTTGGTCTTATTTGTAAGCAAACTATGACCTTAATGAATATCCATCAAACTCTTATTGGGATGAATTAATCATTAAAAAAAGGATGGAAAAAGGATAGAACAAGATGGAAAAACATAACCAGTTAGAGTACTACGGAGATTGGGAGAGTACCTGACTAACAACAAAGCAAAACAAAAAAAAAATTATCAGAAAACCATTCATACTCTATCCCTTTTGTTAATTTTCCAACATCAAACTAACATTATAATGACACCCTAGGATCTTGAATCAAAGCTCTCCAAGAACTCCAAGAAATGGAACTAGCCGCAATGATGAATGATAAAGCATGTTTAGACACTTAATAGTAACTTATGCTGGATATATTTTACATCATTTTATGGTTAATATTGACACATTTGTTAAGTCTTGGTTAATTGGGTTTAGTTGTTAATCTTTGCTTATTTTCATACTTAATTTTCATTATGATGTTACTATCTTGTGCAAGCTATATATGGAGTTTTGTGTTTTGTGTTTTGTGTTGCATTTTTTGTGTTTTGTGTTGCATTTTTTGTGATGATTGTCATGGAAGACTATGCTCTCTTATCAATTCAAGGTTTCATGATTGTGGTTAGGTTTGAGTTCTTGAATTCTTTATTATGTAAATTCTAGTATGTCTCTCTTTTCTTTCCAATTCTTGACCCGTTTTCATGATTATGATTTCACTTGAGGTTTTGGATTGTGTTAAGTTATGATTGATTAATCCCAATCTAATCAAGGTTAGGTAATAGATTGATCACCTAAATTAACTAATTAAGCGCTTGAATTCATGCATAATTAGGGATTGCGATTGTGATCTCAATTTGTAGGGACAAATGTTAGATGATTGTCTAATGAATCTTAAGTTGTTATTGATTTGCACCCTTATGTGATCTGTGATAATAAAACTACATGAGATCCTTGGATTGGTGATACATAATTCTGTTTTCAATTCTATTTTGCATAAACTATGTTCTACATTTTGTTTTTTGCATAATTTTAGTTTTTGAATGATTTTGTGTTACAATACAAATTCCCCTTTTATTCTAATTTGGTACTTATTCAACAAGATTCGGCACTACATGATTGTGTCCTTAGAAGATTCGACCTAAGTTTTCCTACACTACCAAATTAAGGAAAATCTAGTGATTTTGGTTATGTTTTGACAACATTATCAAACTAGCATCATTGTTGGGGACACAAGCTATTATGTCCTAATCTTGTGATATTTTACTCGTTTAGTGTATAGATCATTTGTGTAAGTGAATTCCATTTTCTTTTGTGTTTAAATATTGCCTAAAGGCAGAGTACTAGTAGAAATTTGCAAATCACTAGTAGACAAAAAAAATGAGTATCTGAGAATTGGCTAAAAATTGGCCATATGATAAAAAAAAATCCATACATCCTAAACCCTATGAGGGAAGAACATGGTAGGGGCTATTTTTGTCAAATTCAATTGTTTAGACCACTTTTCAATTTTTTTATTTTCATGATTTTTAAAAATCACAAAAAATTTTCAAAAAATCGTAAATGCATCATATAATGTCATTGTAGTGTTAGAAATTTTTTTAAAATTGTTTGATATCATTTTACCCCTCCTAGATCATTTTTGACAAGTATTTACTATAGCAAGGACATTTTTGTCAGTTTATTGTTTTATGTCAATTCTGTTGTTTTATACTGTTTTCTATTATAGTTTTTGTCAATCTATTTTTGTGATATATGACTAGGAGTAATACAGGTAAATTTCATGCTTGTGATCTAGAAATAGATAGGACATTCCATAAGTTGTTAAGAAGTTCTAAGAGTAGTGAAGTAGTTAATATTAGTTGTCATAAAAGTAATGTTTTTGCATCTAATTATGGTATTCTCATATCTAATAGTGCTTATTTTGATTTTAATATTGCTAATTTTGATTCTGATTTTGGTGTTGATACATCCTAATTTAGTTTGAATAATATGGCTGATAATAATAAGAGCTTGAAGGAGTTGGCTACACCTAATGTTATGTATCAACCATGGTGCATTCAATATCTTGAATTTGAACAAGCTAAATCATATGAGCTTAACTCTGGACTAATTCATTTGTTGCCTAAGTTTCATCGTCTTATAGGTGAAAATCCTCACAAGCATCTTAAGGAGTTTCATGTTGTGTGTTCTACCATGAGGCCACATGGAATTCCTAAAGACTACAGCAATATGAAGACATTCCCCTTCTCCCTAGATGGAGCTGCCAAGGACTAGTTGTACTTGTAACCAACATTGTTTAATACATGGGGAGACATGAAGAGGATGTTCTTAGAAAAGTTTTTTCTTGCCTCCAGAATAACATCAATCATGAAGGAGATATACAACATAAGGCAACATAGTGGTGAGACATTACATGAGTACTAGGAGAGGGTCAACAAGTTTTGTGCAACTTGTCCTTATCACCAAGTCAGTAAGAAACTTTTGATCCAATACTTTTATGAAGGGTTGATATTTATGGATAGAAGTATGATAAATGTTGTTAGTGGTGGAGCTTTGATGGACAAGGCCCTAGTTGCTGCAAGAAATTTAATTTCCAATATGGCTGGTAACACTTAACAATTTGGTGTTAGGGGGTCTGCTGCATCCAAAGTAGTGAATAAGGTAGATGTAGCTGATAATTAGAGATTGGAAAATAAGATAATTGAACTGATCTCTCTTGTTAGACAATTAGCCATTAGACAACACCACACTAGTCCACCAGCGAGAGTATGTGGCATTTGTGCTTCTACAGAACAACCAATTGATACATGCCCCACATTGCAAATGGGCTTGATTTCCTCCTCCATTAATATTTTGTGCATGCAAATGGAGGGGTTTATGCCAGGAAGGTCTGCTAACTCCACCCTATTGCCTTCTTATGTTGCCTGAGAACCTCCAACAACTTGTCCTCTTGTTCTTGGTCGAGATTGCTAGCAATAATAACCGGGAGTTGTTGGTCCTTGTTCAGGTAGGCATATTTCAGGTGACTCGGCAATGTTTTTAATTCTATGGGTGGTGACGGTAATGGAGATTTGCCAGTTTCTGAGGTTGGATCCGACTGGCCGACTTGATCTTGATCAGGCACCAGGTGTGCCGACATGATTTCGGCCTCTGTCTGCTTCGGCTGGCTCGACTTCATGGTTTTGGCTATTGTCGGAATGGAGTCGACATTGGCTTTAAGTGTTCCTTCTGAGTCGGATCCGGATGGACTCTTTATTTTCGCTACAGTATGAGTTAGGTCTTCTGTGGCCGAGATGGTCTCGGCAAGCTTGTCGGCTTTGACTTCTTTAGCCGAGTTGACTTTGACTTCTTCATTGACTCGGCCTTCTTTGGCCGACTCATTCTTGGCCGTAAAAATTGTCGCTAAGTGTGCAATGGAAGACTTTTCAGCTTCAGCGACTTTGTTTTCTACATCATTTGAATACTCTGAGTGTTCTGTGTTGTAGACTTGGTCTAATAATTCGGACAGTTCCACTTCAAAGGCCGAGTCAGCAACATCACTATGATTGTCCTCAGAGTTGGAGAGGTCTTGTACTTCTTCATGGTCGGCCTCTGCATCTGTAACTCTTGGGCAGCTGCTTTCATCATCATTCTCAGCAGACTCCTCAATGTTTTCACCACTGCCAGTTAGTTGAAGATATTCTTCAACTAGTTCATCAAGTATATCAATGCCAAAGAGAGAGTAGTCTTCGGTTGGGTGCTTCATAGCTTCGAAAATATTGAATTGCACCAAAGCGTCACCGAATTCCATGGAGAGCGTCCTGCGCATACACATCAATCTTTGTTTTGGCTGTCATCAAGAAAGGTCTTCCCAGAATTAAGGTGGATTCCTTCCCGGATGTTTCGTCCTCCATGTCTAGCACGTAAAAATCAGTTGGAAATATTAGTTCATTGACTTGGACAAGAACATCCTCGAGAACTCCTGGGGGCTGGACAATACTCCCTGTTTGCCACCGAATGGTCATCCCCTCAGGTTCCAAGTCACCAAAATTCAGGGACCTGTAGATTGATGTGGGCATGACATTAATTAAGGCTCCCAGGTCCAACATGGCATTGGCAAAAGTGCATTCGCCGATGGTGCATGGGACCGAAAAGACTCCGTGGTCTGCATTTTTTTTGGCGGAGTTAAGGCACTTGTAGTGATTGCTCCATTCTGTGTCAGAGCCGACACCACACCTCCAATTTCCTTGCTCCCCTTTATTTTTCTCCTTTTATGTATACATAATTCCTTGAGGAATTTTGCGTACTTAGGGACCTGTTTAATAGCATCGAGGAGTGGAATATTGATTTCCACCTTGTGGAACATCTTCAACAATTCTTCATCCGACTCCGGCTTCCTTGCCGAAGTGGTCCGAGATGGAAATGGCAATGGGACAGTTGTCTCTGGCCGAGACTGTAAGTCGGCATTTGACTCAGAGTCGGCTTCTTTTGATCTCGGCACCTGCTTCAATGTAAGTTGAGGTAGTTCTTTTCCACTTCGAAGAGTGACTACACTGGCGTTACCTCTCGGATTTGGAATGGGTTGAGAGGGAAGGTTGCTAGATCCTGCCAACTGTAATTGGCTTACAGTGTTAGCTAGCTGTCCAATCTGCGTTTTGAGGTCCTGGATGGTGGCGGTCATGTTCTGCTGGAACTGTAAATTGCTGGAGCTCACAGATTGTTGGAACTCCAGGTTGCTGGTTGCAAGCTGCTTCATCAGGTCTTCCAGAGATGGAGAGTTGCCTGGAGTAGGCATTCTCTGCTGTTGTTGTTGCTGCTGGAAAGGTGGTGCTTGGTATTGCGGAGTCGGCTATTGATAACCTGCTTGCCTCTGATAGGTGTTCGGTGTGGATCCGAATTGTTGGGTTGCATATGGTCCTTGATTCGGTCCTGGCCGAAATGGCTGTCTTCCCTGTTGCTGGTTATCAAATAGCCGATTCTGATACGGCTGCTTCCCGTACTGAAATCCACCTATGGCTCCAACATTTTCTGGCTGGTCCGACTCGGTTTCTTGGAGAGTGGGGCACATATCAGTGGGGTGCTCCACGGAAGTACATATGCCACATACTTTTGCTGCCATGGTTGGTTGGTGTTGCCCAACAGCAAGTTGTCTCACCAATGATGTTAACTCGGTCAGCTGATTCTCCAACCTCTGATTGGAAGCTGCACCGATTTCACTCACCATCCGTGGTTGATTTGGCCCTCTGATCCCAAACTACTGTGTATTGCTTGCCATATTGGAAATCAGATGCCGTGCTGCTGGTGGTGTTTTATCCATCAGAGCCTCGCCACTAGCTGCGTCTATCATACTTCTGTCCATCAGCGATAATCCTTCATAAAAATACTGGATCAGCAACTGTTCGCTGATCTGATGATGTGGACAGGTGGCATAGAGTTTGTTGAATCTCTCCCAGTACTCGTGCAGTGTTTCTCTTGTATGTTGCCTTATCCCACATATTTCCTTTCTAATGGACGCAGTGCGGGATGCCGGAAAGAACTTCTCCAGGAAGGTGCGCTTCATGTCTCCCCAGGTATTGAAAAGTACTGGCTGAAGATACAGCCAATCCTTCACTGCTCCATCCAGGGAGAATGGAAATGCCTTCATTTTGATGTAGTCTTCCGATATCCCTTGCGGCCTCATTGTAGAACAGACCACATGGAATTCTTTTAAATGCTTGTGGGGGTCTTCTCCTGCAAGACCATGAAACTTAGGCAACAGGTGTATAAGACCAGATTTTAACTCATATGTTTGAGCTGGCTCCAGCTGTGGGTATTGGATGCACCAAGGTTGATACACCACGTCTGGAGTGGCTAATTCCTTCAGCGTCCTATCGTTATTCTCCATTCGTCCTGATTCTGCAAAGACGTTAGAACTAGAAACAAAATTGTTAGTGTAAAACTGGTTAGAGTCAGCTACAGAATCTATATTGATACTAGTATTTACTGCAATGTTCCTAATTTTGCGCAGTCTACGTAAAGTTAATTCTATTTCTGGGTCAAAAACATGCAATGGGTCAATACTACTTCTAGTCATGCATTGTACATGTTATCAGAAATTTCAGAATTAGAAATAGTATTTGAAATAGTAAATGCAGAATTATAAACTACAACTATCAGTTAACTAACCAATGGAACTACGGAATGACATACAGAAAGAATGCAATTAAACTAGCAAGAATGCAAAACAGAAAAACTAGTTGAATGCAAGAATGTAATGCAGAAAGAAAGATGCAGCAGTGAATACAAAACATAATGCTGATTCTACGTAGCTATTTTTAACGGTGAATTTACGCAGAGAAACAAATAATAGTCAACATGCTTTTTATTTAGGATCCATACACAAAACAGACAGATATAGACAAGTTCAAAAGACTCAAGACTGACTTGACAGACACACTTTACAGACTCGGAATTCGACCTCACTTAACTTGGCACACAAAGACACAAAAGAACTTGTGTCCCCAGCAACGACGCCAATTTGATGATGGGCTTTTTTAGTCGTTTTAACGCGCTTATCAAATAACTAAAGCTAACTATAGTATAGCTAACCCTAGGTCATTCTTCTCAAGGACACAGTGTGCTCAGTTGTGAATTGGTGTAGAGTGAAGTGGAGTAGAATCTGAGATGTAAAGTACCGACTCGTCTCGGCAATGGCCGAGTTGCTCTCAACAGAGACTGAGCCGAGTCGACCTCAACAGAGACGATCCTGCTTGATCTCGGTTGAGTGCAAACAGACGCTACAGAGGTGGACTACCTCTGTCTCAGACTTAAAGGCAGTAAATAAGGGGGGTTGGAGTGCAAGTAAAGCAGAAAGTAAACTAAGACTATGAATGCAGCAAACATATACTACTGTTACTAATTACTACTGCCATACCGAGGAATTATGCAATCGCTACCTCATCAGTTGGCAGGGATTAGGTGTAGAGCTGATTTTAGGTTCTCGATCAACTATCGTTAACTGATTACCTACTGAATTAGTTAAACCAGTTCCAATCAGCTTAGCTTAACATTGTTCATATTCAAATGCAATCACGATTCAAACATGAATTAAGGAAGAGGGAAGAGAAAGGATATATGAAATGCAGAATGAAATCGATTAACAGAAACAGAATACAAATACAGTGGTTCTGACTTCAGATGAATCCATCTTCCACGACAATCGCCATGGTTGATGGTGGTGGTTCACCTCCATTAGCCTGAACGCTGAGGATCAGCTCCACCAGAGTGCGTCAGTAGTCTGATCGGTCCCCTCTAGCAGACTTCGGCTTCCCAGTCTCAGACCTGCACTTCCTCAATCGAGAGAAACGCCAATGAGCACCGTGCACCACCACGAAAACGGAGAGAGCGAGAGCGAGAAAAATGGGTACAATGAGTATGGAGTTTGAGCGAATTCAAAGACAAAACGTGTAAAAAGTGCACAGCTCTTCCTATAAATACACGAGCTGTGATATGCTAATCCTAACGAATCCTAACAGAATTACATTGTGAAAGATCCTATTCTACCCCTATGCGGATCTTCTAACGTGACATGGCAGATTTCCTAGGAGTGACATGGCAGCTGAGCTAACGCTGAGATGGCCTCCGAGCTGGATAGCTGATATGGTCGATACAATTGGGCCTCTCAACTGGGCTGCTGGGCTACAAGGCATGGGATGCCGAGACGACTCTGGTCCGGCCGAGATGGAGTCAGACTGGCCAGGATGACTTCATCTCAGCTGAGACTCCTTTTGTTGACCCTGGTCAACTCGGCTTGACCTGCAGAAGAAGGAGTGACACTTTTATTAGCTAAGGAATCTAAATTAACACAGATTTGTATTTCCTCTATAATCGAACCCATAGAATGAATCTTAGCTAACAATCCACTCTTAAGCACAGAATAGTCTTGTAAACCTCCTTCTTAGGTGTCTAAAAGATGTATAAATTGTGACTCATCAAGGTTCATCCAAAATTACAATACAACAATCTTGCCATTGCCCAAGCTTTTACAATAGGATGTGGAGTTTGTCTTTGATCAGCCATGCATTGAGGCCTTCCAGGAGCTGAAAAAGAGACTTACCACCACACCCATCCTTCAGGCATTTGATTGGGAGCTCCCTTTTAAGCTCATGTGTTATGCATCTAACTTGGCACTTGGGGTAGTTTTAGGTCAACGAGTTGGCAAGTGTTCCCATTTTATAGCTTATGCCTTTCACATATTGGATTTTTCCCAAGCTAATTACACCACTACTGAGAAGGAGCTTTTAGCTATTATTTTTGCATTAGATAAATTCTGTTCTTATTTGCTTGACTCCAAAATTATTGTTTTCTTTGACCATACAACTTTGAAATTCTTGTTGAAGAAGCCTGATATGAAACCAAGATTGATTCGTTGGATGCTTCTCCTTCAAGAATTTGATATAGAGATCAAAGACAAAAGTGGTGTAGAGAACTTTGTAGCCGACCACCTGAGCAATTATTAGATGATTTTCCTTATGAGTAGCTCGTGTAGTTGGACGGTATTGGTCCATGGTTTGCTGACATTGTTAACTATCTTGTTGCATCTATTTTACCCCTAGAGGCATCTGATAGTACACATTTTATACCCCTTAGTAGGTCTTTAAGATGGATGAAATAGAATATAAATAATGGTTAAGAATCAGGTGTTAGCTAAGATTTAAAGTTCCAAAGTTTAACTAAGGAATATACAAAGCCTGGCTAAGTTTCTAATATTAGCTAACAAAAATATAAAGTTTTGTTTTGCTGGTCATAAGAGAATCTGAACGAATTCAAAACAGCTAGAGGATCGTCCAGGCCAGACAAGACCCTTTAGGCCGACTCCGTCCTGGTCATAATAGACATCCCAAAGAGACCGGATGCATCCCGGCCAGATGAAGCCAACTCCGTGATGCTGACTCTATCATCAATAGTCAAGATGTTGACTCTTGTAGAGCCTACTCCAAAGGCCGACTCTGAGACCGAAGGTGATATCTGCATGCCGACTCTAGGATTGGATGCCGACCTCAAGACAGATGACGACTCCCCATCCAAGAACCAGATGTTGACATCTATCCAGAACCGGATCCATCCCTGCTCCAAAAGGCCGACTCCACCAAAAGCAAGATTCAAGCATGTCTAGAATGTAATTAAGCATGTGGGAGTTAAGAAAGTAGTTGGATTTGTTATTTTTGGTAATTCTGTTAGATTAGGTGGTTAATTCTATTAAATTTGTTATTTCAATTAATACGATTATAGAGTTAGTTAGGAATGCATGTATAAGTAGGAATGCATGTCAACATTCATGGGTTAGCTAGATTGATCATACATAACTACACTTAGCCTACACACTTTCCATTCTCCAAGCCTAAATTTCCTTCATACCTCTTTGCTCCATGGCGCTTCAATACGGTGTTTGCTCAGGCTCGAGTGAACACAAGACTAGTGATTGGGAATGGCGGCCGGTCGCTAAGAGGAGACTGTTAGGGTGCATTGGCACATTGCTTAGTGATTCAACCCCTCAGAACACTGGCCATTATAGGTGGAACACTACAACTACTACTAGCGATTCGTGGGAAGCTAACCATCATACTTTGCCTTTGCCACCACTTCTTTGTATTGGTACTTTGTTAATCAATGAATGCATATGTTTCTTTATGCTTGTATGCTTGTAGTTCTTGGAAATTCAATATATTTTTGATTTGTTATGTCCGTGCATGTTAGGAATAGATCACACCTAGATGAGAGTCTGGCTAAAAACTACCTAGGTAATAATATAGATAATCTTTAGATAACCTACGTCAACCACGAGCTTAATCCCTACTAACTCAAGACGCTGGATTGTGTAAGCCCTTAATGGATAATGAACGAACATTAGGCAGTCGCCTTAGGAAACAGGTTGGCGAAGAAATACTTGCATGTCAGGAATTTGAACCAGAATCATTCTTTGATCTCATTGTATCCGATATAATAAATATATGTTAGATAAATATAAATTAGATAATGTAGCTGTAATTCTTTACTTTATTGTAGACACTTTAGATAGCCTTTACAATTCTTGTAAGTTTACTTTTCTATTAAAAACCTCATTTACAATTCTTTGGTAGAGTCTGCATCCTACATAATCAGTTTCGTAATCTTTCTTAGCCTTGTACCTTAGAAATATAGGAACAAAAGTGTCATTGAGAAGAATGACCTAGGTTGATCCTGTGCTACTTTAGCTTAGGAAAATCTAGTATTTTGATAAGAGAAATGATGACCAACTTGAAGCTTATCAACATCCAAACCACATAAGGATAAAATTAAGAGTGATGTTAAATATTATATATGGGACGATCCATATTTGTGGAAATTTTGTAGTGATTAGGTGATTCTCAAGTGTATACTGGACCATGAGATCCAATCAATACTTTAGTTTTGTCATTTTGCACCTTTAGATGGGCATTATGAATCGCACCTGACAACCTGAAAGGAATTGGATATTGGGTTTTATTGGCCCACCATTTTCAAGAATGCCCACCACATTTTTACCACTTGTCAGCAGTGGCAAAGAGTAGGAACGACCATCACCCATAGGCATGAGATGCCCCAGCAGCCCATTCTTTTCTGTGAGGTCTTTGATGTTTGGGGTATTGATTTCATGGATCCATTTCCTGTTTCTTATGGTTATGCTTATATTTTACTTGTTGTTAATTATGTTTCCAAATGGGTAAAGGCTAAGGCTACTACCAAAACTAATTATGCTAAAGTTGTTGTGGATTTTGTTAGATTCAATATTTTTTGTAGGTTTGGTGTGCCTAAAGTTCTCATCAATGACTAGGGGAGCCATTTCTACAATAAAACCATGTCCACCTTACTTGAGATCATAATCTCTAGAATTTGTATTAGGGTTTCAAGAGTATGGAGGAGTACCATAAGGAGATGAAGCTAACCTTGTTGAGAGCCCAGATTAGGGAGTGAGAGAAGGCTACTATAGCTAGATTCTTACATAGGATAAATAGGGAGATACAAGATATGGTGGAATTGCAAAATTATAGTAGTTTGGGAGCATTGGTGCATCAAGTAGTGAAATTTGAGATGTAGTTGAAGAGGAGGAGTGCCTCTAGGAGATCCACAACTAGTTTTAGTAACTAGAGAGGAAGAGATAGGGAGAAAGAGAAAGCTAGGAGTGACAAGGGCCCTAAGAAAGGGAGTAAACCCTTCCAAGGTCATAAGGAGATAACTGTTACACCTTCATCTAGTCTCTTTAGGATGAGTGATATAAAATATTTTAAATGCCTTGGCAAAGGGCATATAACTTCTTAGTGTCCTAATAAGAGAGCCATGATTTTGAGGGATGATGGGGAGATAGAGAGTGATAACTCACATGGAGAGACTTCTACCTCTAGTGAGTCCAAATGATAAGGAAGCTGAGACATAGAGAGAAAATATTTTCCATTCTAGGTGTTAGGTCTTGGGTAACATGTGTTCTATAATCATAAATGAAGGTAGTTGTGTGAATGTAGCTAGTGAGAGGTTGGTGAATAAGTTATCCTCACTCATTATTGTACATTTGAAACTGTATAGACTTCAGTGGCTTAGTGAGCATGGGGAATTGATAGTGAACCGCTAGGTCGAAGTGTCCTTTACCTTAGGGAAATATGAGGATAAAGTGTTGTGCAATGTGGCACCAATAGAGGCCACACACTTGTTGTTGGGTAGGCATTATCAATATGATAGAAAGGTGATCCAGGATGGAGCACTAACAGGTTCACATTTGTACATATGGGACAAAAGGTTGTTCTTAAACCCTTGTCTCCAAGATTCATTCAGGAAGATCGAAAGAAAATGAGATAAAAGAGAAAAAAAGAGAGAGAAGTTCCATTGAGAGAAATCAAAAAAATAAAAGAGAAGAAAAGTAAGAAAAGCAAGAGTGAAAAAATTGCAGGAATAAAAGAGCCAACGTAGAGAGGTAAAAGCAAAAAAGAGGAAAAGAGTAAGGAATCCCTATTAGTTGGCCCTAGGGAGGTGAGAAGGGTCCTCTTGGCCAAGAGGAGCCTTTTGTATGCTTTACCCATTGACATGTTATTGCTTGCTTCTTCTTCTTCTTTTGTAATTTCTTTACCTATAGGTATGACAGCTTTGCTGAAAGAGTTCTAGGGTGTGTTCCTATATGATATACCTTCTAGGTTACCACCCTTGCGAGGTATAAAATATTATATTGATCTATCTCTTAGAGCAACATTACCTAACATGGCTTCACACAAGACAAATCCTGAAGAGGGAAAGCAAATACAAAAGCAAGTGGGAAAGTTGCTAGAGAAAGGATGGGTAACAGAAAGCATGAGCCCATGTGCCATGCTTGTGATCCTAGTGCCCAAGAAAGATGGTACTTGGAGAATGTGCACTAATTACAGTCTTATTAATAAAATCACTGTTAGATATAGACATCTCATTCCCAGTTTGGATGACTTACTTGATGAATTGCATGGTTCTCAAATGTTTTCAAAAATTAATTTAAAAATTGGGTACCATCAAATATAGGTAAGGGAGGGGATGAATGGAAAACAACTTTTAAGACAAAATTTGGACTTTATGAATGGTTAGTTATGCCCTTTGGTTTGACTAATGCACCTAGTACATTTATAAGGTTAATGAATCATGTCTTAAGAAGCTTAACAGCCAGGTGTGTGATTGTTTACTTTGATGACATATTAATTTGTTCTACTTGTTTGAATGTCCATCTCTTGCATGTGAGAAGTCTACTTGAAATCCTAAGAAAGGAAACCTTATTTTCTAGTCTTGAGAAATGTATATTTTATACTGACGAGGTTGTCTTTTTAGGTTTTGTAGTTGGCTCCCATGGAGTCAAAATTGACAACGAAGACGTGAAGGCTAGTTAGGAATGACCAATGCCTAAAATTGTTAGGGAAGTAAGAAGCTTCCATAGGGTTGCAAGTTTTTACAGAAGATTTGTAGATGACTTTATTTCACTTGCAACTCCTTTAAATGATGTTGCAAAAAAAAGTAGGTTTTAAGTTGGAGGAGACTCAAGAACAAGCTTTCCAATAGTTTAAGGAAAGACTCACCTAGGCTTCAATTCTTGCATTGCAAAACTTTTTAAATCCTTTAAATTATAATGTAATACTGTTGGGGTTGGGATAAGGGTTGTACTCCTACAAGAGGGACACTCGATTGCTTATTTCAGTGTAAAGTTAAAGGCTGCTCATTTTAACTATTCCACCTATGATCGAGAGTTGTATAGTCTTGTGAAGGCCATGCAAACATGGCAACATTACCTTTTGCCTGAGGAATTTGTGATCCACAGTGATCATGAAGCTCTTAAGCACTTGAGGAGGCAAGAAAAATTAAATAAAAGGCATGCTAAATAGGTATAATTCTTAGAACATTTCCTTACTTAATTAAGCATAAGCAAAGTGAATTGAATGTTGTAGTTGATGCTCTATCTAGGTGAAATATTTTGATTGCTATGCTTGAAACAAAAATGTTTGGTCTTGATTGCATTAAGAAATTGTATGAGAAGGACATTGATTTTAGTGAACCTTTTGTCATGTGTGTCCATGCCACATTCCATGATTATTATGGACATGATGGCTTTCTATTAAAGGGAAAAAATGTGTGCCAATGAGCTCCATCAGGCAATTTCTTGTGAAGGAGGCACATGAAGGTGGAGTCATGGGTATCTTTAGAAAGATAAAGACTTTTGATATATTAAGTGAAAATTTCTTTTTGGCCTCACATGAGGAAAGATGTGCATAATATTTGTGACAAATGTTTAACTTGTAAAGTTGCAAAGTCTAAAGTTTCTCCACATGGATTGTATACTCCACTCCTTATACCCACTACTCCTTGGATTGATATTTCAATGGATTTTATGCTTGGATTGCCTAAATCTAAATGAGGTAGAGATTTCATTTTTGTGGTGGTTGATAGGTTTTCAAAAATAGCATACTTCATTCTGTGTCATAAGAGTAATGATGCTTTACATGTTGCCAACCTAGTTTTTAAGGACGTGGTAAGAATACATGGTCTTCCGATGACCATAGTGTCAAATAGAGACTCCAAGTTCTTAGGTCAGTTTTGGAGATCTCTTTGGAGTAGGCTTATACTAAGCTACTCTACTCCATCACTTGTCATTCACAAACAGATGGATAAACAAAAGTGGTGAATAGAACTTTAGGTAAAGTTTTTTGAAATATTTTGTACTCAGAAGATTGAACCCCTCATGTGGAATTTGCTTATAACAAGGTGTCCAATACTACCATTTATTATTCACCTTTTAAGTTGGCTTATAGTTTTAACCCCCTCTTCCCACTAGATTTGTTTCCTTTACCTATTATGCCTAACTATGCTAATGATGAAGGCTTGTTCAAAGCCTAGTTTGTTCACAAGTTGCATGAGAAGGCAAGGTTTCATATGGAAAAAAAGAGAACAATATGCTAGAAGTGCCAACAAAGGAAGGAAGGAAGTTCTATTTAAAGAAAAAGATCTTGTGTGAGTACATTAGAAGAAAGATAGATTCCCCTACCTGAGGAAATATAAGCTCTTTTCAAGAGGAGATGACCCATTTAAAATATTGAAGAAAATAAATGACAATGTGTATTAAGTGGATATGCCTCTAGACTTTGGGGGAAGTACTATTTTTAATGTCTTTAACTTAACTCCTTGTGATGCAGTTGTAGAAGCTCCAAATTTGAGGAAAAATTCTCTTCAAGAAAGGGAGGATGATGTATATATTGAAAAGAAAACACCTACACTTGAAGGGCCTATTGCTGAGGGTAGGTTAAGGAGGATCCAAGAGGAAGTACAACACTAGTTGACCACCCTCAAGGACTAGGAAGAAGGCCATACTCTATACTATGTGCCCAACTGCCTTGAAGGCAATGTATAGGCCTGGGAACACTTGTTCAAGGATTTTTCAAAGATTGTGGAAGGAAAATTTGAAATGAGCACGATGGGTGAATTAAAGTTCTTTTTGGGACTTTAAATCAAACAAATTGATGAAGGCATCTATATTCATAAATCAAAATATGTAAAGGAATTGTTAAATAAATTCAAACTCGAGGATTGTAAAAGCATGTGTACACTTATGCATCCAATGCCTGTTCTGACCCTAAATGATAGTGATAAGAAGGTAGACCAAACAATTGATTGTGGTATGACTGGATCTCCCCTTTACTTAACTATATCTAGACTAGATTTAATGTTTAGTGTATGACTTTGTGCTAGATTTCAATTTGATCCTAGAGAATCTCACCTAACTATAGTAAAAAGGATTTTTGTATATATAAAAGATAATACTAACCTTGGACTATTGTTTAAGGAATCAAATGAGTACAAGTTAGCTGGTTTTAGTGATGTTGACTATGCTGGAGACAAAATGGAAAGGAAAATAACTAGTGGAGGATGCCACATCATTGGAGCAAACCTGGTCTCCTGGTCAAGCAAAAGACAAGGCACTATAGGCATGTCTACTGTAGAAGCATAGTACATTTCTACTACTGGGTGTTTTTTTGCAAATCTTATGGTTCAAACATCAGTTTAAAGATTACAGCCTATATGAGAGTAAAATTCCTATTTATTGTGGTAATACTACTTCCATCAATCTTTCTAAAAACCCCATTCTGCATTCTAGAGCCTAACATATAGAGATTAAACATCATTTTATTCGAGATTATGTTCAAAAGGGTATAGTTGATTTAATATTCGTTAGCTCAAAACAACAATTGCTAACATTTTCACAAAACCCCTTCCTAAAGATAAACCTATTCATATCAAAGATTTATTTGGTATGAAATTTATAAAAGAATGAAGTTTAATGTTTATAAAGTTTAAACATCCAATGTTTTAAAGCGATAAAATATAAAGTGTCCATAAAATTTGCGAATACTAAATCGTTTGTCTTTTATGCACTTGTTTTTGGTACATTTGTTTTGTCTTATATGCACCTGTGCTATTCTTTACCAAGTCGCAAAATTTTTTATCGTTGCAAAAGAGATGTGATCAATCTTAATGAATGATAACATCACTTCTTCTTAGATTTATATCTATTTATTTTAATGTGTAGTTACTGTTTCTTTGATTATGAAAAACACTATCAAAATCTTTATTTCTCTACAAGAATCCCTCTTTCCTAATTCTCTTAACCATGGCAATAACTAAGAAAAGCCCTTCCTCTATATATAAAACTAAGTCTGAAGATCCTTGTGTGTATCTCTACCATTGGTTCAGAAACCAAAGAAGTTTTATCTCAATGTGATAAGAGATAGAGGTGTTTACAATCCTCACCCTAGAGTGATAAGGCATGTTATTCCTTTAAAAGATGTGGATGAGTCTATGTCTAGAACTAAGGTGCTAAAATTGATAGAGGCCCAACCAACAAAGTCAAAGATAATTTTCGTGACATTGGAGGTCCCATGACTAGGCCCAAAACCCAAATAATGAAGCAATCATTGCCAAGCCTAAGTTTGGGAATTACGGAAAGTTTAGAGCAAAGTGAATCAGAGGTTGTACCAAAATGGGTCACTTTATTACAAGTTGATGAAGATTGGAGCCCATATTGAAGAACATATATAAAGCCCAAAGTCATTGTCATGTAATTTGGGCTGAGTAGTTAATTAGGATTTATTTACATGTATTTTCACATAAATCACTTTTTGATAGTTGATAGAATAAAAGGGAAAGTTGGATAGTTGGTGGAAAAGTAGGAAGGTCATTAATGATGGAAATAAAAGGTTAGTGGGGAAATCTAGTGGATGAGATTTTATGCCAATTAAGGTATTAATGGATATTAAATCCATGAGATTTTATGCCAATTAAAATATTAATGGGCATTGATTTAAGGGTTGTCTAGTTAAGCCTATAAATAAACTCTTGTAACCATCCAACAGGACAGAAATTGGAATTTGAATAAAATTCGTGTTTATTTGTGAGCACTTTTCCTTTGGTTCTTAGGTTAAAGAACTTTTATAGTGTTGGTTCTGCCGGCAGGTCGCGGTTAGAGTCGCACTTCTGATAACTTTGGTTCTACCGGCAAGTCGCGGCTAGGGTCAAGTTCCTCTTTTTGTCTGCTTTCAAGACGGTCCAATTTTAAGATCGTGTCATTTGGTATCAGAGCTTCGCCTCTTGAAATCAAGTGTTCTCTATTTTTTTTCAGTTTATTATAAAAAAAATCTGTTAGTTCTTTTGATATTTCTCATACTTTGTCATCCTCATTTATTCTAGTTATTCGTGTCCATTCATATCCCTTTGTTTAAGTCATTAAGTTTGTCATCCTTCCTTTTGCCTCATTGTGTTTTGTTTCCTTTCGATAAAAAAAAATAATCACACAAAAAAAAGAACGAAAGAGAAAGGTGAAAAAAAAATAGCAAAATAAAAAAAGGGCTAGTAGTCAATATGTTATTTTGTCTTGCATATTGCAAAAAAAGAAAAAAAAACTAAATAGAAAAGTTTGAAATTTTGTCATATTTCCCTCCTTGCATCTTAGTACTTTCATTGTACGTGTCAAACAATCTAGAATTCTTTGTTTCTTGCTAATTCTTATTCTCTAAAGTTATCAAATTACCAAATCCTTATTGTTTCTTGCTGCGTACCATCATTTTTAAAGGTTCTTACTTAAGAGCTCATAAGGAAAAGTTGAGTGGTAAAAGGCGAGAATGGTGAAACAAAAAAAAAGCCAAATTGAGTGATACACGAGTGATTACAACATAATTCGAGCGTAAACACGTGAGAGAGTGTTGTGTGAGGATTTTTATTTCTTTCTAACTTGATTTTTGCAGTATTTTAATCATGAGTAGAGAAAAAGGAGAACGGGATGTTGATCTCAAATTATTCATCAAGGTTTTTCAAGAACAATTCAAAGCTGTAAATGCCAAGTTGGATGATTTACAACCTATACCCAGGTATAGGAGCCCTACAAGTCAACACAGTGATGAGGAAGAAGAAGAGGAATACTCAAATGGAAGATATAATGAAAATGAAAGGAGAAGAAGAGGTGAACCAAGACGTGACAATTACTCAGGTAATATTAAGATGATAATCCCTGTATTCCAAGGGAAGAATGATCCTGAATTGTACTTGGAGTGGGAGAGAAAAGTTGAACATGTGTTTGATTGTCACAACTACTCAGAGGAGAAAAAGGTAAAATTAGCAATGGTTAAATTTACTGACTATGCTAATATTTGGTGGGATTAATTTGTGATTAACAGGAGTAGAAATGGAGAAAGACCCATTCGTACATGGGAATATATGAAGTCTATCATGAGAAAGAGATTTGTACCAAGTCATTACCATAGGGACTTGCACAGAAAATTGCAAAGTTTGACACAAGGTTCTATGAGTGTGGAGAATTACTATGAGGAGATGAAAATAGCCATGACTAGAGCCAATGTGAAGGAAAACTGTGAGGAAACTATGACTAGATTCATTGGAGGTTTAAAGAAAGAGATTGCTGATGTGGTGGAGTTACAGCATTATATGGAGATAGAAGACCTATTGCACAAAGCAATTCAAGTGGAGAGGAAATTGAAGTCTAAAAGCTCTTTCAAATTTGCTTCATCTTCTAGCTCTTTATGGAGATCAAATTGGAAGAACAGTACAACTGTTACAAATCCTAAAGAAGATGTGATTGCCAAATATTCAAATGCTCCTCCTAAAGGTAAAATTAACACTGATACATCATATAGATCACATGATATCAAGTGTTTCAAGTGTTAAGGAGTTGAGCATATTACTTCTCAATGTCCAAATAAAAGAGAAATGATGATGATGGATAATGGAGAAGTAGAAAGTGAGAACTCAAGTGATGCTGAAATGCCACCATTGGAGAATTTTAGTGATGTGAAAGTTGTTGAACATGTAGATGGAGTTGTACTTGATACTAGGTGTGCTCTTAGCATACAACCTAAGGAAGATGGTGATGTGGAGCCACGTGAGCATATTTCTCGTACTAGGTGCCTTGATCAAGGAAAAGTGTGCAGCATGATTCTAGATGGAGAGAGTTGCACCAATGTGGCTAGTACTACTCTAGTGGAGAAAATAAATTTGCAAACTGCCAAACACCCTAGGCCTTATAAGCTACAATGGCTTAGTAATATTGGAGAAGTAAAGGTTGACAAGCAAGTTTCAGTACCTTTTGCTATTGAAAAGTACAAAGATGAAGTACTGTGTGATGTGGTTCTTATGGAGGCAGGGCATACTTTTAGGCCACTCATGGCAGCTTGACCGCAAGGTGACCACAAGGGGTAAACCAATTATTTGTCGTTTATTTACAATGAGTTGAAAATTACTCTTACTCAATTTTCTCCAAAGCAAGTATGTGAAGATCAAATAAAAATGAGTAAAGTAAGAGAGTGTAAGTAGATATAAGAGCAATTGAGTAGTCAAGAAAAAGAGAGAAAGGAAAACATGAGTGAAAATAAGAAGAAGAAAGAAAAATATGAAATTGAGTGCAATAAAGACAAAAGTAAGAAAATGAGTGCATTTGCAAAGACAAGAGAGGTTGAGAGTGCATTATCAACAAAAGAGAAACTACTTGTACTCCTGTACAAGGGTGTTTATTTCACTAACAAATTTCATTCTTCTCTTCCTTATGAAATTGAGTCTTTGTTACAGGAATTGACTAATGTTTTTCCAAATGAAGTGCCTTATGGATTACCTCCTTTAAGAGGTATTGAGCATCAAATTGACCTTGTTCTTGGTTGTCCAATTTCAAATAGACTAGTCTATAGAACAAATCCTAAGCAAACAAACAAAATTCAAAGCTCAAAAGGAATAAGTGTGGATGGAGAAAAGGTAAAGGCAATTAGAGAATGGCCTACTCTTAAGAATGCAAACGAGGTAAGAAGTTTTCATGGCTTAGCAAGTTTTTATAGGAGGTTTGTGAAGAACTTTAGTTCTATTACTGCACCTTTAAATGAGCTTGTTAAAAAGGATGTTGTGTTCAAGTGTGATGATATGCATGAGAAAGCTTTCAATTTGTTGAAAGATAAGTTGACCAATGCACCTGTGCTTTGTTTGCCTAATGTTGATAATGCTTTTGAAATTAAATGTGATGCTTCTAGTGTTGGAATATGAGTTGTATTGATGCAGGAATCTAAACCAATTGCATATTTTAGTGAGAAGCTAAGTGGGGCTGCATTGAACTATTCTACCTATGATAAAGAGTTATATGCTTTGGTGAGGACATTGCAAAGTTGGCAGCATTATTTGTGACCAAAGGAGTTCATAATCCACTCTGACCATCAAAAAAGTTTTTAAAATCTCAAGGTATGCTTCAAAAGAGACATGCCAAGTGGTTGGAGTTCATAGAGATGTTTCCTTATGTGATCAAGTACAAGAAAGGTAAGGAGAATATTGTGGCTGATGCATTGTCTAGAAGGTATGTGTTGCTTACTTCCTTGCAAACTAAGTTACTTGGTTTTGAGATTATAAAGGACTTGTATGTCAATGATTCTGATTTTCATCGGGTTTGGAATTCTTGTATTAAACATGCTTTTGGAGACTATTATAGGCATGATGGGTTCTTGTTTAAGAAAAATAAATTGTGTGTGCCTACTTGCTCCTTGCGTGAAATGCTAGTTAGAGAAACTCGTGGTGGGGGATTAATGGGACATTTTGGAGTAAAGAAGACTCTAAAAATTCTGAGTGAGCATTTTTATTGGCCTAATATGAAACATGATGTGCAATCTATTTGTAATCAATGCATTACATGTAAGCAAGCCAAATGTAAAGTCATGTCCCATGGTTTCTATACACCTTTACCTGTGCCTAGTCAACCTTGGACTGATGTTTCAATGGATTTTATATTAGGGTTGCAAAGATCTCATAGTGGAAAAGATTGTATATTTGTTGTTGTGGACAGATTTAGTAAAATGGCACATTTCATTGCATGTTCTAAAACCAATGATGCGACACATGTTGTTGATTTTTTGTTTAAAGAAGTTGTACGCTTGCATGGGTTACCAAGAACAATAGTAAGTGATAGAGATGTTAGGTTCCTAGGTCATTTTTGGAGGACTTTGTGGAATAAGTTAGGAACTAAGCTCTTGTTTTCCACTGTTGCACACCCACAAACCGATGGGCAAACTGAAGTTGTGAATAGAACTCTTGTTACCTTGTTACGTGCAATAATTCAAAAGAATTTGAAAAATTGGGAAAAATGTTTACCCCATGTTGAGTTTGCATATAATAGAACTGTCCATTCTACTTCTTCTTATTCCCATTTTGAAGTTGTGTATGGTTTTAATCCACTAACTCCTTTGGATATCTTAACTTTTGCCAAATAATGAGTATACTAACTTGGATGGAAAGCAGAAGGCAGAATTTGTTAAAGAATTCCATGCCAAAGTTCGAGCTAACATTGAGAAGATGAATGAACAATATTCAAGGCAAGCAAATAAAGGGCGTGTTAAAGTCACCTTTGAACCTGGAGATTGGGTATGGGTTCATATGCGGAAAGAAAGGTTTCTCATTCAAAGAAATTCCAAGTTGAAATCAAGAGGAGATGGACCCTTTCAAGTTTTAGCAAGGATTAATGACAATGCCTACAAGCTGGATTTACCAACCACATATGGTAATATAAGTTCTAACTTTAATGTTGTTGATTTGTCTTTATTTGTTGTAGGTGAGGACTTTGATTCAAGGACAAATCCTTTTGAAGAGGGAGAGAATGATAGAGACCCAACCAACAAAGTCAAAGATAATTTGCGTGACATTTGAGGTCCCATGACTAGGCTCAAAACCCAAATAATGAAGCAATCATTGTCAAGCCTAAGTTTGGGAGTTACGGAAAGTTTAGAGCAAAGTGAATCAGAGGCTGCACTAAAATGGGTCACTTTATTACAAGTTGATGAAGATTGGAGCCCATATTGAAGAACATATATGAAGCCCAAAGTCATTGTCATGTAATTTGGGCTGAGTAGTTAATTAGGATGTATTTACATGTATTTTCATATAAATTACTTTTTGATAGTTGGTAGAAAAAGGGAAAGTTGGATAGTTAGTGGAAAAATAGGAAGGTCATTAATGATGGAAATAAAAGGTTAGTGGGGAAATCTAGTGAATGGGATTTTATGCCAATTAAGGTATTAATGGACATTAAATCCATGAGATTTTATGCCAATTAAAATATTAATGGGCATTGATTTCAAGGTTGTCTAGTTAAGCCTATAAATAAACTCTTGTAACCATCCACCAGGACAGAATTCATAATTTAAATAATATTCATGTTTATTTGTGAGCATTTTTCCTTTGTTTCTTAGGTTAAAGAACTTTTATAGTGTTGGTTCTACTGGCAGGTAGCGGTTAGGGTTGCACTTCTGATAACTTTGGTTCTACCGGCAAGTCGCGGCTAGGGTCAAGTTCCTCTTTTCGTCTGCTTTCAAGACGGTCCAATTTTAAGATCATGTCAAAAATCTTCTCAAGTGCTCATCTTTCCAATAGCTTAAGTTCAAACCTCTAGATGGCTCGACTGAAGGTTTCTTCCCATTAGCAACAGAGCATTTGATGAGCAAGATCATCTATGCAAGTCATGAGTTGAAGTATCAGTCATTATACCTCATTCTCAGCTCATCAAACTTTCTATAGTAGTTCTTATTCAACCAGATAGAATCTACCATCGTCTACCTATGTTGGATTTGAATAAGCATAAGGAAACTCAAGTTAGATGCATTTTTTATGAGAGACTATGTAGCAGTGAACCTTCTAATTAGGTTACCCTGTTATTCATGAGATCAAGATGCACTTCGTTCTTGATGAAGATGAAGCTTGCAAGGTTTAGAAGAGGTAGTTATGGATTAATAATCATCAAACTTTAGTAAGCCATCTTATACCTAAAGAGAAATTAGACACCCCTATAGTGTCCAATAATGCAACCTTTATCAAAGAGTCTTCATGTTCACCATTTTGATGATTGGCTTGCTGCTCCTTTGAGGATTCCAATGTTTGAAGAAATTCAACTTCTTGGAAGTGAAACACCTATCATATATGCAATGATTGCCAATGCTTAGAATGGACTCTTTCAAAGCCCAAAAACCATATCCTTGGGAACATTTGTTTAAGTGTTATTGGGATCCTTTTCCACCTTAGTATGAAGAACCCAAACCTATCTTAGTCGTTCCTCCTCTCCTTAACCTAAACTTAAACATGAAACTCAACCTGAACCATAAACTCCACCTTCTCAAATAACCATCCAACCTCACCAAACACCTAACCTGACTTCTCTTTCATCTCTCATACCTCCAAACATCCAAAGCTACATTGATTTATGTTTTTCAGCAAAGACAAATATGATCAAGAACTTGTTTAGCCAAAACTTTGGCCCTTTGCCACCACTTTCCATTTAAAAAGTTTTTTTTTCTACTTTGTTTCTCTATTTTAAAATTTGTTTTGATAATGATGTTTGATAACAAAGAGGGGGAGAGAAAATGATAAAGAAGAGCATGAGATGTAATAGCAAATAAATCATCTTTCATATCATATATATGAGCTAATTTTTTTCTCTTTCTATGATTTCTCTTTATTATGCATAGACTTAGAGGAGCTTGTTTATTTATCTTATGTTATATATGCTCTGATACATATTTGTTATGTTTATGCTTCAATCCTTAATTATGTCATATATCTCTATAGTGATTGTAATATGTTTATCATAGTATTTGTCATCATAAAAAACGAGGAGATTATTGGAACGCTCTTGAAAAGAACATCCAATCTTTCAAGTCTTGATGATTACAAATATTCTTGTATCATTGACGTTTCAAAGTCTAAAGTGTTTCAAATAATTATTACTTAAAATATTTGTAAGATATAATGTCCACCAATTTGAACAAAGTGTCCAAAGTATCATTGTTTGAGCATACCATCTAAAGTTTTGTTGTCCAAACAAAGCGTCCAACAAGAGAAGTATCCAATGAGCCACTCTATCTCCAAAAGTATTTTTGAAGTTTTATCCTTTACCTAATGCATTTGAAAATTAATTGCACTCACTTCCTTGCAAACCTTTATGTTCTGACTAAGGAAATCTTAGGAAAGATTCTAGTTAATGTCATGTTCACAAAGGAAAAAGCTCCTCTTTGCTAGCTGTCTCTACTCTACAACGAGAACATTCTCCTACTCAATTATTGTTGCACACCACCTACGTATCTTCCTCTCTTTTCCAGTTATTGTCTGAAGCTTCTCTACTTCAACGATTATCTTTTTCAAGCAAAATATGTATACACCCTGAGAAGACCTTTTATATAGGAGTACAAGTATAGAAGAAAAAGTGGGGAACTAAAAAGTCAAGATAGAAAATGAAAAGAAGTGATAAGAAAATCAAAGAAAAAAATGAGATTTTCCAAAAAGAAGTTTGTGAGCTAGTAAAAGAAAGCTAGTACAATAGAAAGATCACAAAAGAAAAGAGCGACTAGTACACAAGAGAAAAAAGAAAGACCAAGTTTATCATCTATCCAGACTTAGTTATATTTTTACATCCTCTCCTTTTTATATAAAGTCTTTGAAAAACTCTGTTTTTATTGTAAAATGTTTTAGCTTAAATCTTCTTGTAAACTCACTCTATGAGTAAACCTTTTTTCAAAACCTTGTTTTGGAAAGCTTGGATAGACTAAGTTAGGAATATTTTGAGTCTTGCAATCAAGGTTATTGATTGTAAGTATTTGGAAACCTAAAAAGGTGAAGCTTAGTTCTGTTTTTAAGTCCTTTTTGAACTTTCTTTGATAGAAAGACTTTCAAAAGCTCTATTTTTATTGTAAAACATTTTAGCTTAAGTATTCTTGTAAACTCACTTTGTGAGTAAATTCTTTTTCAAAACATTGTTTTGGAAACCTGAAGAGACTAAGTTAAAAATATTTGGAGTCTTGTAATCAAGGTTATTGATTGTAAGCAGTTGGAAACCTGAAAAGGTGAAGAATACTTGTAAGTCAGGTTGGCTTAATGAAAAATCCTTCAAGGTGAAGAGATTGTACATAGCTCTTGATTATAGAGTGAACTAGTATAAAAATCTCTATGTGATCTTTCTATCATTGCCATTTATAGCTTTACTGCCTTTATTAATTATGTTTTATCTTTTTGGACAACTCTATTTAAAGTGAGTTTCTAGATGCCTTCTATTTTGGATGCCTTTAGAAAAGGTATTGGACGATCTTTGTTAATTTGTATTAAACACTCACCCTTTGTGAAAAAGTTATTAAGTGCTTTAAGAAATCAAACACACAATTCAACCCCTCTCTTCTTGTGTGTTTACCTGTTGTTATTCACAAAAACTATTCTCATCAAGTTCCATGGAACTTATGGCGAATATCTACTATTCTTATCTAAGTCAATTGATTTAGTGGCAAATTTCACATTCTTATCTTCTCCATTTCTTCAATTTCTTGTTCCAAATTTTGTTCCCAATTTCAATTCTAGATTTCGCATGGACTTTTCTAAGTGTTGTTTGTGGATCATTGGGTTTATCACATTCATTCATATAAAATTATGAGGCACATACATTAAGTACAACATTCAACATATTAAAATCACTTTTAACATAAGCAACCTAAGCATGACCCATGCATGATCGTACTTCACAAGCTAGTCCAAAATGGAAAAATTAAAGCTCAAGCATGACCACACTTCATAGAGCATGACTGTGCTCAAGATTTGCATATCGCAATTCATGATTCTATGATTACGGAGGCATCCCAAGGCCTCCCACCTCAATCATGCATGAAATTGAGTACAAATAACAATTCACAACATATATCACATCAAAAATCTATACTCAAATCCCTCAATCATGCAAGATCATATAATTAACATATAAATCCCTTATTTGAACCCTAACATGACATAATCATTCAATTATCATAACAAGAAAATTAATAATTAGAGGGAATGGAGAAAACATGCTAGTGAGATACATAATAGCAGTTAATAAATTACAAGTTAAAGGAAACATGAATGGGGTTACACTCACGTATAGATAACGAATAGTTTGCTAAGAAGGTGCCTAGATTATTTGTTTGTTTTATCGGTTATCTTCCTCCTTTCAACTTTTCTAAACCCTTCTTTCTATTTCTCTTTCTTTTTCTCTTTCTAGGTCAAATTAAGAATGCAAGATTAATGTGTGATTTAAGGTTTATAAATCATATTTCTTTATTGAGCCTTAGTTTTCCATTCTCTTAAAAGCTCATATCACTTAACCAATTAGTAATTATTAACTAAATTCTTCCTAATTATTAATATATTCCTTTAATTAACATTACTTATTAAACTTAATTTTGCAGGATGTTACAATACTCAAATTTATATATAGTTCAAGATAGTAATAAAACTAAAATGGTAAACAATTAGGCAGGACTAATACACCAGTTTAAAAAATTACAACAATATATCTTTGCTTTTAGCTAAGAACCATGACCAAGGATAAAATTTGAGATCATTCAACACCTATGACAAATCCCAGGAACCAATTTAAAACATTGTGTATAAACCATATAGACTAGATTACTACAATCTAATTTATTAATGACAAAGTTTAGGCCTTCCTTTCGAAATTATAATTGATCACCACTTTAAATACTTTTTTCCTTTGTCCATGTATCAATCATCTTCTACATACTTTTCACTTTTATTTTTGAAATTATAAGTGTGAAACATGCCTAACCTTCCTACAAGAATAATAGAATTTCACCATTTGTCATCAAATGTTTGAAATCCCCATCCTCCTTCTGTAATTAAATTCTTTTATAAACTTTGAAATTAAAATTGATTGTAATTAAATTTTATATAAATAATATTATATAACTTAATAAATAAATTTATATAATTTGTAAATTTTTATAATTAAAATCAAAATATTTAATAAATAAATTTATTAATTTAAATTTTAATACTTATTCATATAATAAATATAAACATACACCCTGAGAACAAAATCCAATTATAACACTTTTAACCTTTTCAAAAGGTTTAATTGCACTTTAGGGACAAAATGAACAAAATTTTGAAGTATAGGCCACAATAAGTAAATTTTGAAAGTAGAAGATATAACGTGCAATTTAATTCTCTTTCCATATAATCTTCCACGTCACTAGTGCATCCTAGTGTCATATGCATTGGCATCTCAATATTATACTACTATGTCATCAATTCACGTTAATATTAGAGAGTTACTTTAACATCATATTGCTTTCCCAACAGTCAACATTATCACATCATAATCAACCAAATAATGGATGCTCAATTAACATTAGGATAAAATTTACTAAATTTAGTAAGCTTTGGATCAAAATACATAAAATCATTTCGATCAAAATACATAAAATCATTTCTATGAGGGTAAAATTAAATTTTTTGTAAATTGAATGACAAAAAATGCAATTTAGTCTATACATCATTATCATGTGTAATATATAATAAAAATACACAATGTATATCTATACATATATATTAGTTTTCATACATCATATATTTATTAGAATATTCAGCATATTACATTATATATATAAACACTAACTAATAAACTTTAAATATATTATTAATTATAACATTAGAAATTAAATAAATATTAATTAAATTCTTATAAATATTAAAGAATCATATTAAAATTGATGAAATTTATAAATATGATATTATGATTAAAATTATATCAATTATTTAAAATATATTTTAATTATATAAGGATTTAATATAAATTATTTAATGTTAATTGTGCCATTGATCTTTTGCTAAAAACTTTGACTTATAAAACTTAAATATATTATTAATAATAATTATAGAAATTAAATAGTTATAATTTAAGTTTAAAAATTGTAAAATAATATTAAAGATAGTTAAATTTATAAATGATATGTTTTTATAAGAAAAAAATTATATCAAATATTTAAAATATGTTTTAATTCTATTAGGATTGAATATAAATTATTTAATTTTAATTGTGTCATTGATCTTTTAGTTCAAAAATTTGACTTACAAAATATAAATATATTATTCATTATAATATTACATATTAAATAAATATTATTTAAATGTTTTACAAGAATTATAAAAATATTAAAGATAATTAAATTTATAAATATTATATTATGATAAAATATAATATCAATTATTTAAAATATTTCTTAATTATATAAGGATTTAATATAAAGTATTTAATGTTATATTTATCATTCATATTATGTTAAAAAAAATTTGACTTGTTAAATTTAAATATATTATTAATTATAAATCTACAAATCAAATAGATATTATTTAAGTTTTTACAAAAATTGTAAAATAATATTAAATATAATTAAATTTATAAATTATATATCATGACAAAAAATTATATCAATTATTTAAAATTTATTTTAATTCTTTTAGGATTTAATACAATTTATTTAATTTTAATTGTGTCAATGATCTTTTAGCTAAAAATATTTGAATTATAAAATTTAAATATATTATTAATTATTTAATTTTTAACAAAAGTTGTAAAAATATTCGAGATAATGAAATTTATAAATTATATATTATCATAAATAATTGTATCAATTATTTAAAATAAGTTTTAGTTCTATTAGGATTTAATATAAATTATTTAATGTAAATTTTTTCATTTATCTTTTAGTTAAAAAAACTTTGATTTAAAAATTTTAAATATATTACTAATTATAATTTTAAAAATTAAATAAAAATTAATTGTAAAATAACATTTAAGGTAATTAAATTTATAAATTATATATTATGATAAAAAAATTATATCATTTATTTTTAATATTTTTTAATTCTATTAGGATTTAATATAAATTATTTAATTTTAATTATGTCATTGATATTTTGGTAAAAAATATTTTCACTTATAAAATTTAAATATATTATTAGTTTTAATTTTACAAATTAAATAGATATTATTTTAAGTTTTTAAAAAAATTTTAAAATAATATTAGATATAGTTAAATTTATAAATTATATATTATTATAAAAAATTATATCAATTAATAGAATATATTTTAATTTATTAAGATTGAATATAAATTATTTAATTTTAATTCTGGAATTGATGTTTTAGTTAAAAAAATTTAATTCTAAAATTGAAATAAATTATTAATTATAATATTACATATTAAATAAATATATTTAATTTTACAAGAATTGTAAAACATATTACAGATAATTAAATTTATAAATACTATATTATGATAAAAGAATTATCAATTATTTAAAATATGTTTTAATACTTTAATAATTTAACATAAATTATTTTATGTAAATTTTTTCATTGATATTATATTTAAAAAATATTTGACTTATAAAATTTAAACATATTATTAATTTGAAGTTAAATAAAAATTATTTATTTAATTTTAATATAGTTAAATTTACAAATTATATATTATGATAAAAAATATCATTTATTTATAATATGTTTTAATTTTATTAGGATTTAATATGAATTATTTAAGGTTAATTTTTATAAATATTTTACATAAAAAAAATTTACTCATAAAATTTAAGTATATTACTAATTATAATATTAGAAATTAAATAAATATAATTTATTTTCTTTGACAAAAACTGGAAAAATATGAAAGATGATTAAGTTTATAAATATTATTTTTTGATAAAGATTTCAATTATTTAAAATATATTTTAATTCTTGAAGGTTTTAATATAAAATATTGAATGTTAATTGTGTCATTCATTTGTTTGTTAAAATTTATATACCTTTTAAAATTTAAAATAAAAATAATTTACAAATTTCAATAAGGAATATCTATAATTTATTTATAATATAGAATAATATTATATATAATAATAATATAATATATATGTATATATAAAATATAATGCATATCAATTTATATATAAAATATATATTTATTATATAAAAGTTTTATTCAATATATTATTTTATGTACATGTTTAAAAGCTTTGACTTATAAATTAAAATATATTATTAAATTATAATATTAAATTTTATTTTTTAATGATAATATTAAATTTTGATTTGTTTAAGAATAATATTAAAGATAATAAAATCTATAATATTATATGATGATACAAAATTATATCAATTATTTAATATTTTAACGATAGTATTAGGATTTAATATAAAATATTCAATATTAATTGTATCATTAGTCCTTTAATTAAAATTTATATAATGTTTAAAGTTAGAAACTGAAATAATGTATAAAAAAAAAGATACATGAAAGATATTTTTTATAATTCAAAAAGAATAATACTTTAATAATAATTATGTAATTATAATAAAATTGTAATTTTGTCACACAATTATCGTCTTCACACAGAAAAAAAAAACTTGTCTTAATAATAATTAGTGCACAACAAGCATTGAATAGTATAAGATCTTACCATGCTATGATTCTATCCTACTATTGTTAAACTTTTATAACCTATCATATTTTATCTTTTCTTGGTCATCAAAGGAGTTTTGAGTATTGTTGTTGTTGGTGTTAGTGGATTGGATAGTAGAAACTTTATCTACATATATTTTAAAACTCCTTGAGTATACTGATTTCAAAGTGTTTTATCTAAATGGAATGCTTGTTTACTGAAGTCTTTGATATATATATATATATATATATATATATATATATATATATAGCATAGCATGTTAGGATCCATTAATACCAAGTGTCAAAATTAGTCAAATTATATCTTCAATAACTTTTTTTACAATGAAAATTTAATCGACCTAACTACTGAATTGAATGTTCTTATTAATTAGATCAAGTATACAAATTTTCATACAATTTGAAAATTTAGTAGTTCATCACACTACTTTTTTTTAATGTATAATATGATATTCAAAATCTATAAATATCTATAGTTAGATAACATATCTAGAAAGGTGTAAATTATGAAAAATTGATATACATGATAATGAAGATAATATCATATAAATCAAAGGTTAAATCGATTAAATTTATTTTGTATAAAAAGTTATTGAATATGTAATTTAATACTCAATGTAAACGAATCTTGACCTTATATATATAATATTTGTTTACATCGATGAGAATTCTGCGTGTGTATCATTAGAAGTAGAAAATGAGAATCTTGTTTTGTGATACAAATGATTGTTTATAATTATTACTTGATTTTGTATTTATGATTCTTATAGTTAATTTGATTTATGAAAAATAAATTCATGTGATTTCAAAATTAAGAACTTGGGTAGCATTGTCAAATGTTACATCCACAAAAAGGGTATTACATAAAATATTTTAAATTAAATTATAATTTTTAAGATGTAAAAATCTATGTTCAACTTAAACCTATGATGATTTTTTTCCAAAAAAATAATTGATGTCCTATCCAAGTGAAAATAGATAATTTCATGTCAAATTTTAATAGGAAAATGTAAACATGTTTTTTTTTTTCTTGACAAACATTAAATAGGCCTTATTATGTACTTAATCACCTTATTTTTAAATGATAAAGGTATATTTGATAATTTTTTTACATTAATTGAGACCATGTATTCATAGAAAATATTAAAGATAAACTTTATTTTTAAAATAAGACTCTTAAATGAATGAATTAATTTTCTCTATAGATGTTGGAGGTTTCAATTTGAGACTTTTGAGTAGTTAACATATAGAACACGTCTCTTTAACCATAAGGTCAATCCTTGATCAAATTAGTGTAGTTAATAGATTAATAGAGTTAATGCATTTTTCAAAACTAAAACTAAAAATAATATAATTAATATTTTGGAAAACACCAAATTAGAAGGAATTTTTAATACATTAATTGATTTTATGATAAAAATAAGGGACAAAAAGTCAAGTTTGAATTGTTGACTATTCTTTTTCTAGGTTGTTTGAAATATACTTCTTTCCTTCAATAATAGTATAAACCTACAGTGATACATAAAAAAATCATATGTTGCAAGCGATAAAGGTTTCAATTTCCTTTAAATAAGATCTCATGTTTTATTATTGTAAATAAAAAGGTAGGTACCAAAAGAGTTTTACCTTCTTAAATAGGTACATTAGCCATAACTTGGAATAGTTGGGTCCAATGTGATCTTTTAATACAAATGGTTTAAGACAAACAAATAAATAAAAAAAATTCATGACTATGTATATTGAAAGGAAGTGCGGATAACAAATCAATTATGTTTTTACTTCCAATAAAAATTGTATTTTATTTTTAATTTTAGTCCTAGAAAAATTTCTTATTTGTTTGTATCTATATTTTTTAGTCATTAATGTGGTATACATTTCATTTACCTTATTGTTTTAGTCACTATAAAAATGTAAATTTTGACAAAATTTTATTTTAGTTCATATTACTTAGGTAGCATCAAGTTTGTTTTCAAATTTTTACTAGCCACGTATTCATTAAGTAACGAGCCCTAATGTTATCTAGATAAAAGAATTTTAATGGATCAAAATAAAATAAAAAATACAAATTTATATTAACCAAAAAGATTTTAAAGTCTAATCCTAAAGTTTGACATTCCAAAGCCTTTTGAATTCAATCTTTTCTCCTATAATTAAATTTATTACTATAGGAGGTTATGAGATGCATCTACCTTGGATATATTTCCTTTTATAGAAGATGTAATTTTTATTTTTCTCTTAATAAATACCTCTTCTTCAAAATCATATAACACCAAAAAAAAGTTCTTAGAAAATATTCATCTTCTTTGGAAAGGTGGTTTATCACAATAATGTCGAAAGAACTCTTTGTTGAAGGTGTTGAGAGTAGAAAGCTCAAGCGTAAGATTGAGGAGACATCTTCCACTTGTGTCATAGATTCAGAGTTGTCATTATCTTTGAGTCTTCATAATAACAAAATGGTTGGTGAATCCTCATCCTGCAAATCATTAAAAAGCCATAAGAATTCACCAAGTTTTGCTCCAAAACTTGTGAAAAATACTAATCATCAAGTGATTGTGCCTAAGCAACACGAATTTCCTTGCAAGTTTTGCAACAAGAAATTCCCAAGTTCTCAAGCTCTAGGGGGACACCAAAATGCTCATAGGCGTGAAAGAGTGCTCTCAAGGATGGATAGAGATTTTAATATGGGAAATTTTGGACTTGGTGCTCATATGTGCCCATACTCAACCATGGCACATCATCATCCCTTCCGTGGCCCAATACCACTTTGTTATGGGACTAACATGCACTCCATGGCTCACATATCAACCATGCCATGGCGTCATTTTATACCAGGCTATGGTAACCAAGGGTTAAACAACACATCCATCTCAGGACAACGATTTAGGATGACTAACCCTTGGGGTGTAGCTGTGGAGACTCCACAAAATGTATATCATAGGGATGTGGGATTTGGTTCTGAACATAATTTGGTTCCTTCACTTGATGTAGTTAATAGAGCTACCACTGCTCATTCTAGTCTTAATGACCTTTTGGGAAATCAGTATACTAGGAACCAGTAATTTTCATCATCAAGGCTTAATTTGTCTCAATGTTTAATCATAGTTAAAAAATTAAAATATATCACAATTGTGGCAGTAATATTGTGATATTTTAGGTTTGTGTTGCAACAATAAAAGAGACTAAATGCAATTTCAATAATAGCAAGGTAACTACCTTTATTACAATAATAATTTTAAATCATATGTTAAGACATTTGCTTGGCCTAGTCTAATATAAATAATATTTTGCTATAGTTTTTGTTTTATCGTTTGTCATTGGTGCATTGTTTTACTGTCTTCATTACTTAATTGTGTTTATATTTATTTATTATTTACCTTATCTATTGAATTATGTTATTTTGTTTAATTGTAATAAAACGATAAAGAAAAATTTTCTTTATTGATTACATAAAAGTTGTTCATTATTTCTATTTGATTTATGACAAATTTTTGTTGTAAGTTGAGTTGAAACACAATGTTTTAATGTAATGAGTGATGTGACTTAATCAATGATGATTGGATTGAAAATTTGAGTGTAACGTCAATGGTACGAGCAAAACTTAGATATTGTACAATAGATATTGATATTGTTTTCCAATTAGAATTGAAGTTTCACCTCAGTAATCTACGTAATTTGAATTGATATTTATTAAAATCTTTTATTATGTAGATTATTGAGATAAAACTTCATTTCTGATTGGAGAACAATACCAACAACACCTATGACACTGGGTCAAAGTTGTATCCTAATGATATATAATAGAAAATCTATTAAGGACATTTTGAGAAAAAATAATTTAATTAAAAAGTTATCAATAAAAATTTATTCATAAGCTTTACACCCTAAGTTCTTCGTGCTGAGGTCTTTTGTAGCCTTTGGAAGGGTGATGAAGGCGCGCCTGATCCTACCACGTGGAGCTACGCCAGCCTCCTGATTAAGTTTGTTAGCCTTGTATTTTTCTTCCTTACTTTGGTATTTTTCTTTTTTTGGACTTTTGCGGTATTGTTGCATTTTTCATGCAACCTTGTTGCATTTTTCGTGCAACCTTTTTGCTTTTGCCGCCTCTTTCTTCTTCATCCATCATTTTTTCTTTTTATACCCTTTTTCTTTCACTTGGTACAAAACTACTTTTTCCCATGTACCCCCTGCTCGTAATGCCACAAAGTGTCACCCCCATACTTATATGGAACCTACTCCTAAACCAATTCCAAAGCTCCTTTGATCCCCAAGGTTAAGGTGGATCATGGTTTTTCGGTTGTTGGGCTTGTAATGAGCTACCATATAAAAAGGATGATTTTATAGGCTTAAAGGGGTTTACAAGGGATTTATTGCAAGGTAGGCTTTATTTGGTTAGTAGTTTATAAGAAAGAAGGCCTAGGTCATATCATTACTGCATGTGAGACAAGAGGTATAACAGAGAGTCAAGGCAAAACCTAGAGTAATCTACCAACATAGATGCAAAATCACACAAGAAAAGAAGAGAATGGCAAGATGAAAGTCATTACTATTATACAAGGCTCAAAATCTCACCTGGTTTACTTTGCTCTACCATTAAGGGTTTCAACTTTTGATTTTTTTTTCAGCCACTTATTGTCTAATGATGCCAAGATTTCCTTTCATGTCAAGTTTGAAAAATTCTCTTACCCAAGATTATGTATTACCTCTTCATGCTTTATTCAACTTAAAGAAATTCATTTAAAATTTTCAAAACATTTTCTCAACAATTAGAAAACAGAAAACAAAGGAATAGAAAAATTTAAAACAAATAATAGAAAACGAAAGAACAAAAAGAAAATGAAAATAAAGAACGAAAGAAAAAGAAAAAAAACAGAAAAAAAAATGACACAAAACCGGAGTCGACATAGACCCGGCATAACACGGAAACAAAAATAGAAAAAAATGACAAAGGAAAAACAAAAACGACACGCGATGGAGTCGGCATAGACCCAGCTTAACATGGAACCAGAGTCGCCATGGACTCGGCCAAAACAATACGCGCCTGGAGTCAGGAGTCGAATTAGAACTTGATAAAATACAACACATACGAAAAATACTACTCCCGACGACACTACACCCCCCACACACACACACACTTAAACGATCCATTGTCCTCAATGCATGTGCACCTAGGGCAAGGTAATTTCTTCCAAGTGTGTCTTCTGAAATGGGCCTCGGCTGCTAAAATTGTTGCTACCTATACTTTTATTACTCCTAGCTTGTTGCTGTCGACATTGTGAAGGTTTGCACATTGGAGATACTCCAGGTCTCCATTGCACCTGCATACAGGGTCAATTAAATCAAAAAACTCATAATATTGACCATGTAAGCAAGGTCAACAATATTGTCCTCAGAGTCGAGAAGATCCTGTAAATGAAACATGTTAACCGAATCCGAAATATCCTCTACAGAATTCAAACAACTTATTACATCCAGTATTTCAACAAAATCAGTGAAGTCGGCACTGCCAGTGCCTATTTGCATGTGTTCTTCAACGAGCTCATCAATGATGTCAATGTTGAAGATGGAATGGTCTTTGATGGAGTGCTTCATCGCTTTAAATATATTGAACTGCACCACGTTGTCCCCAAATTTCATAGAGAGCGTTCCAGCATGCACGTCAGGGTGGATCCTTTTCCAAATGCTTCGTCCTCCATATCCAGCACATAGAAGTCAATTGGAAAGATCAAATTATTGACTTGGAGTAAAACATCTTCGAGAATGCCTAAAGGTTGCACAACACTTCTATTGGCTAACTGAATTATCATCCTTGTAGGCTTTAGATCCCCAAAGTTTAGAGACTTGTATATTGAAGAGGGCATGACATTGACTGATGCTCTTAGGTCCAGCATGGCATCGACAAAGGTACAGTCGCCAATGGTGCATGGAACAGAGAAGATACGGGGTCTCGATATTTCTTTGGCAATACTCGTTTTGATCCGGTAGTGACATCTTCATGTTTGGTCAACGATGATACAATTCCTCTTGTCTCAATGCCTCCCTTTAGTTTCTTCCTCTTGTGGATGCACAACTCCTTGAGGAACTTTTCATACTTTGGAATTTGTTATATCGCATCGAGGAGGGGGATGTTGATTTCTACCTTTTTGAACAACATCAACAAGTCCTCATCATCTTGGACCTCCTTGCCGGGATTGTCCAAACAGGAAAGGGTAGTGGGACTCTAGTCGGTTGCTGCACTCGCGAGTCGGCTTCTGGTTTGGACTCGGCACTAACTAATCTCAGATTTGGCTGTGGCACAGACTGATGTGGTAATTTCCTATCACTTTGCAATGTTATTGCGCCTACTCCCCCTTTCGGATTTGAAATTGTCTGAGAGGGAATGTTTTCGGAACCAGCTGATTGCATTTGACTCATAGTGTCTGCTAGCTGTCCTACCTGCATTTTTAAATCTTGCATCATGGCATTTAAGTTTTGTTGAAATCTCATCCACTCTTCCATCGAAGGTGGATTTTCCTGTGGTGGACCTTGTTGTTGTTGTTGCTGCTGGCAGAATGATGGTACCTGATATCTTGGAACCGACTGTTGATAGCTGCTCTAATTCAGAATTGGCATGCTCCTGGTTGATCTGAATCTCTGGGTTGTATATTGCCCTTGACTTGGACTCGATTGATATTGTTGCCCTCGGAACTGCTGACTATCGTATTACCGATTCGAATACGGTTGTCTCCCACACTGGTATCCACCTATAGCTCTAACACATTCGGCACTATCCGGCTCGGTTTCTTGCAATCTGGAGCACATCTTTGTTAGGTGCTCCACCGAGGTACATATTCCACAAACTCTCAATTGTACTCCTTGCTGATGCTGTCCAACAACAAGCTGCCTCACTAATGATGTTAACTCTGTCAGCTGCTTCTCCAACCTCAGGTTGTCAATTGTGCCAACTTCGTTCACCAGTCTTGATGTGACGGCTCCTCTAGTCCTGAATTGCTGCATATTGCTTGCCATGTTCAGGATCAAATGTCTTGTTGCTGCTGGAGTCTTATCCATCAATGCTCCACTGCTTGCACCATCGATCATATTCCTATCCATCATCATCAATCCTTCATAAAAATACTGAAGTAATAGCTACTCACTTATCTGATGGTATGAACATGTGGCACACAGTTTGTTGAATCGCTCCCAATACTCGTGCAATGTCTCTCCTAAATATTACCTGATCCCACAGATTTCCTTCCGGATGGTTATGGTTCTGGACGCTGAGAAGAACTTCTCCAAGAACATGCGCTTCATCTCCCCCTAGGTGTTGAACATAACCAGTTGAGTCTTTTGCAACTCCGTCTAGGGAAAAAGGGAACACCTTCATCTAGATGTAATCTTCTGATATCCCTTGTGGCCTCATCGTGGAACAAACCACATGGAATTCCTTCAAGTGCTTGTGTGGATCTTCACCTACAAGAACATGAAACTTAGGTAACAAGTGTATAAGTCCAGATTTCAACTCATACGATTGAGTCGACTCTAGCTACAGATATTGGATGCACCAAGGTTGGTACAACACATCCAGCATGGCCAACTCTTTTAGTGTTCTATTATTGTTCTCCATCTGCTCCGGCTCGTATGACTGACTATTTGAAATATCAAGCTTAGACTCAAAATTGTTAGATTCAGGAATTGAAATAAAGTTACTACTACATACGTTAATGATTTTAGTTTTTCTTAATCTATTTAACGTTCTATCTATTTTTGGATCTAATTGATACAAATTACTAGAACTACTCCTAGTCATGCATTACTAAAAATAATTATGCAAACAAACTAATGTATGATTATAATGCAGTAAAAAAAATCTATGTAGAAAACTAAATGCAAGATACAGAAAAAAAATTATGCAGAAAAATGAATGCAAATTACAGCAAAGAAATTTATGCAAAAAATGAATGCAAAATACCGTAAACAAATTATGCAGGAAATGAACGCAAAATATAGCAAATAAAGTGTATAACAAAAATAAATGCACGATACAGAAAAAAAATTATACCGAAAAATTGAAATCACACACACGCAACTGCTCCACATACAATCACACGCAGACTCAGTTATACATGCAAACTCGGCATACTGACTTAACACGGATTTGACACAAGCAAAATTCAGCACATATAGTTTCAACACATATAACGATTTATTACCAATACAAGCAAAAACAAGGTATCCATAGACTTGGTCTGCAGAAAAACTTAGACTTGACAAACTAAAACAGACTCAACATGCATACAAACTTAAATTTGACTCAAAAGACTTGACAACTAAACTAAAAATAATAGACTCGGACTCTGTATACCAAAATAGACGCGTGATCTACCCTTACACATGCATGATCATGACACAAGCAAGAAGTAGAGAAACAAAACAGGAATCACATATGAAAAGATAGAGAAACTCAAACCAATTTATTACAGAAACGATTGTATTGATACGTGGAGTTATGGAATCATGGACTTATTCTCTCATAACGATCGCCATGGAAGAACTGTACTGGTCCACCGAAGATGGCTAGAGAACAGAGGGGTTAGTCCACCAGAGTGTGCTAGCTAAATTGGTCAATGTCCTCTAGCAACCGGCCACTACTCAAACTCTAAAACTGCACCTATTCGACCGATTGGTGAATCATCAATTAATGGAAGTGAGAGTGTATGTGTGAGTGTACGTATGAACAACAGAGAAGTGGAGGTGGAGGTGGAGGTAGAGGTGGAACCAATGAATGAACTATGCATCTCCTTATATATATGTTTGTCTTAACTAACTAACTATAAACTAACTAACTAACTAACAGAAATAACTGACACTAAAAAAATTAACTGACACGTAACAAAATAACTGACTTCACTAACTATTGTTAGACTAATGGTTTCCCTAATTAATCATGTGTCGAATTTGATGGAGCGGAGTCAGTCTTGCGGCCAGGATGAATCCGGATAGACGGGGCGACTCGACATCTGGGGACGGAGTTGGCTACTAGAGTCAGAGTCAACATGGAGAGGAACTCATCTGGCTGGGACGACTTCAATCTCAGTTGGGATGGTCAAGGACTCTAGTTTCGACCTACACAATGAGTTAATCTTTTTGTTAGCTAAAATCCTCAAATTAGCATAGATTTGTATTTTCCCTGTTTTTAGCCCAATAATTTGAATCTCAACTAATATGCGACTCTTAGCTATAAAATAAAGTCAACTATACCCATCTTAAGACCTTGTTGGAGTGGAGTCAGTCTTGCTGCCAGGATGAATCCGGATAGACGGGGCGACTCGACATCTGGGGACGAAGTTGGCTACTGGAGTCAAAGTCAACATGGAGAGGAACTCATCTGGCTGGGATGACTTCAATCTCAGTTGGGATGGTCCGGGACTCTAGTTTTGACCTACACAATGAGTTAATCTTTTTGTTAGCTAAAATCCTCAAATTAGCATAGATTTGTATTTTCCCTGTTTTTAGCCCAATAATTTGAATCTCAACTAATATGCGACTCTTAGCTATAAAATAAAGTCAACTATACCCATCTTAAGACCTTGTTGGGTGTCTAAAATATGAATTATCACACCCCCCCCTCCACGCTTACACTTTTGCACTCCTAGGCAAAATCGAAATGGATCATCAAGAAAAATGAAAAACAACTAATTGTGAGAGTAAGATGCATTTTCAAATGAAATCTTCAAGTTGATAAACAGATTAAGTATACATTCACCCCATAATCAATATATCCAAACAATCTATGAAATTTACTTCTTCAACATCTAAAGTGAACAAGCAAACAACAAAAATTTAAAGAGCAACCAAACAATGATAGAGCTCTTGCAAGGTACGCACTCCTAATCTCTTAAGTGTTTAGGGTTGTGTTTACACTCAAGTACCCTATGTTAACTAGCACTACTAAGTTTTGACTAGCCTTTAATTTCTATGACTTTGAAAACACATGCAACAGTACGCAATAGGACTTTGTTAGGGTTGTAATGTGGCTAGGGGTAAGGTAGGATATGAGAAGTGAAGTCAGCTTGAATTTCCAAAGGGGAGAGAGGAGCAATAGGGACTGAGTCAATAAGTATGGAGATTAACCAATATAATATAAGTAAATAATGGAAGCACATTTCAAATAAAGTCCACTATTTTCCTTTCCCCTTGTATTTTTTCTTTTCTCACTTTTTATTTTTCTTTTGTATTGTTGCAGCCTTGTGTTGCATTATTTTCTTGCAACCTTTTTGTTTTTGCTGCCTTTTCTTTTCTTTATTTCATCTTCCATTTTCTTTTCATACCCCTTTCTTTCTTTTTCATCAATCCTATATAACAACATACAAGTATTACTTGGTACAAACTACTCTTTTAATTGTACCTCTCATAATGTCTTAAGGTGTCACCCCCACACTTATGTGGAACCTATTCCCAAAATAATTCCAAAGCTCCTTTGACCCCTAAGGTTTAGCTTGATCATGGGTTTTCTGCTTTTAGGTTTGTAATTAGCTACCATATAAAAAAAGATGGTTATATAGGCTCAAAGAGGGTAAACAAGGGATTCATTGCAAGGTAGGTCTATTTGGGTAGTAGCTTATAAGAAAGAAGGCCTAGATCATATCATTAATGCATGTGAGACAAGAAGTATAAAAGAAAGTCAAGGAAAAACCTACAGTAATCTATCAATATAGATGCAAAAATCACACAAGAAAGAAGAGAATGGCAAGATGAAAGCCATTATATCCAAGGCCCAAAATCTCACACGGTTTAAATGTTTTATCACTAATGGTTTCAACTTTAATTTTTCAGTCACTCATTGCCTAAAGATGCAAAAATTTCTTTCCATGTCAAGTTAAAAACCTCTTATCTAAGATTATGCATTACCTCTTCAAGTTTTATTCAACCTACAAAAATCCATTTAAACTTTGCAAAATATTTTCTCATAATCGGAAAGCAAAAAAACAACTAAAGAAAAATGAAGCATAACAAAAACAAATCAAAACAGAAATAGAGAAAATGGAAAAACAGAATAAGAAACGCAAAGAAAACACAGAAACAGGGTCGGTGCGGACTCGACATAAATTGAAACTGGAGTCGACACAAACTCGATAGAAAATGTCACACACACACACACAAAGTCGGAGTCGAATCAGAACCGATAGAACATGACACATACGAATGGAAAAATAGCAAAAACTGAAATACTACACCCAGCTACACCCCCCTCACGCTTAAATGATGCATTGTCCTTAATGCAAGACATGAACATAAATGGGATAGGGTAAATTTTTCTCAAGGTGTGTCTTTTGAGAGGGCCAATTCGATCAACGAGATGCTTTCAACCCCACTCACCATCAGTGTCGAACCTTCATGAAAAGGCTTTATCTGGTGCCCATTGACCTTGATCTCGGATTCAATTGGGCAACTCTATCCAGATGCGGTATCAATTGTCTAGAGTCGGACTCGGCCTTTGTTTGCTTTTGACTTTGGTTATCAGAATCAAATTCGGCTTCCAGCTGACTGCTTGAATCAAACTTGGCTTTCATCTGATCGCTTGAATCAGACTCGGCATGCATCTAACTGGTGAAATCGGACTCAACTTGCATCAACTTTCGAATTCGGGTGCTGAAATCGGACTCGACTTCCGCTACTATTACCACTTGTGCTACTATTGGTCTTTTGGTGTCCACAATGCGGATTCTTGCATAACAAGAACACTCCAAGTCTCCATCACACCTGCATTCAAGGTCGATTAAATCAAAAATTTCAAAAATATGGACCGAGTTAACAAGGTCGACAATATTATCTACGAAGTTGGAAAGATCTTGCATGTTAGGCATATTGACGGAGTCGGATACCTCCGTCACAGAATCGAAATAGAAGTTACATAAGGTAATTTAACAAAATTAGGAATTTCAACATTGCCAGTGTCTAGTTGCATGTACTCCTCAACTAGTTCATCGATAACGTCGATACCAAAGAGAGAATGGTCTTCGGTTGGATGCTTCATCGCTTCAAAGATATTGAACTACACCAGTTTGTCACCGAATTCCATAGAAAGGGTCCCGACATGCACATAGATCTTCGTTCGTGTAGTCATAAAAAATGGTCATCCTAGAATCAAGGTGGATCCTTTCCTAGACGTTTCGTCCTCCATATCCAGCACATAGAAGTCGACTAGAAAAATTAACTTATTGACTTGGACTAACACATCCTCGAGAATACCTAAGGGCTACACAACACTTCTATTGGCTAATTGAATTATCATTCCCATAGGCTCTAGATCACCAAAATTCAAAGACTTGTACATGCATGATGTCAAGACATTGATCGAAGCACCTAGGTCCAACATGGCATTGGCAAAAGTACAATCGCCAATGGTGCATGGAATAGAGAAAATTTCAGGATCTCGACACTTCTTTGGCATAGCTTGTTGCGTTAAGGTAGCGACTTCTTCACTCTTGATTAATGCCGACACAACTCCTCCCATTTCTACTCCTCCTTTCATCTTCTTGCTTTTGTGCATGCATAATTCTTTGAGGAATTTTGCATACTTCGAAATCTGTTTGATAGCATCAAGGAGAGGAATGTTGATCTCCACCCTCTAGAACATCTTCAACAATTCCTCATTGGTTTTGAATTTCCTTGTTGGGATTGTCCGGGTGGGAAAGGGTGATGGGATGGCTCTAGCCTACTGTTGCACTAGTGAGTTAGCTTCTGGTTCATACTCGGCATTGACTGGTTTCGACTTTGGCTGTGGCGCAGCCTATTGTGGTAATTCTCTACCACTTCGGAGTGATATGGCACTCACGTCCCCTTGTGGATTTGGAATCATTTAAGAGGGAAGATTTCCAAAACCAACCGACTGCAACTGATTCACTATGTTGGCTAGTTGTCCTACCTGCATTTTCAAAACTTGAATCGTGGCATTTAAATTTTGCCAGAATTTCATCCACTGTTCCATTGAAGGTGAATTATCCTATGGTGGAACCAACATGCTTTGCGCGGATTTGAATCTTTGGGTCGTATACTACCTTTGACTCAGACTTGGTCGGTATTGCTGCCTCCCGAACTATTGACCATCATACTGCCGACTTGGATACAACTACCTGTTGTATTGATATCCACCTATTGATCCAACGATCTCGGCATTGTTCGACTCAATTTTCGGTGAACTTGGCTGGTGTTGTTCAATAGCGAGCTACCTCACCAGTGATGCTAACTCGATCAACTGATTTTCTAACCTCAGGTTATCAATCGTGCCGACTTTGTTCGCCACTCGGGATGTGACAACTCCTTGGGTCCTGAATTGTTACATGTTGCTCGCCATATTCAAGATCAGGTGCCTCGCTGCTGTTGGAGTCTTGTCCATCAACGCTCCACCGCTTGCAGCATCAATCATGTTTCGGTCCATCATCATCAAGCCTTCGTAAAAGTATTGAATTAGTAATTGCTCGTTGATTTGATGGTATGAACATGTGGCACACAATTTGTTGAATCTTTCCCAATATTCATGCAAGGTTTCTCTAGAATGTTTCCTGATACCACAAATCTCCTTCCAGATGGTCGTGGTTCTGGAAGCCAGGAAGAACTTTTCTAAAAACATTCAATTCATATCCCCCTAGGTGTTAAACAAAATCAGCTATCCTTAGCAATTCCATCTAGGGAAAATGGAACCGCTTTCATTTTGATGTAGTCCTCCGGTATCCAATGCGGCCTCATCGTGGAACATACCACGTGAAATTCCTTTAGGTGTTTGTGTGGATCTTCTTCTGCAAGACCGTGAAATTTTGGCAACAAGTGAATCAGTTCGGATTTAAGTTTGTAAGATTGAGTAGGCTTCAGTTGTAGATATTGAATGCACCAAGGCTTGGCCAACTCTTTAAGGGTTCCATCATTGTTCTCCATTGGATCCAACTTATGAGACGTATTCACAACAATGTTAAACTCGGAATTAATATCAAGACTACAGACTAACTGACACGTAACAGACTAACTAACTTAACTAACTATTATTAGACTAACGGTTTCCCTAATTAACCACGTGCCGAATTTACTAGAGCGAAGTCGGTTTTACTACCAGGATGAATCTGGATAGACGAGGCGACTCGGCATCTAGGGACGAAGTCAGATATTGGAGTCGAAGTCAACATGGAGAGGAACTCGTCTGGCCAAGACGACTTCGATCTCGGCTAGGATGGTTTGAGACTCCAATTTCGACCTACACAATGAGTTAATCTTTTTGTTAGCTAAAATTCTCAAATTAGCATAGATTTTTATTTTCCCTATTTTAGCCCAATAACATGAATCTCAATTAATATGAGATTCTTATCTACAAAATAAAGTCAACTATACCCATCTTAAGACCTTGTTTGGTGTCTAAAATATGAATTATCAACTATAAAAGAGATTTGTTTGTGAAGTTACAAAAAATATATCAAGGTACTAAAAGTGTAGAAGAGTACTTTAAAGAAATGGAAGTTACTATAATTAAAGCTCAAATTGTTGAGTTTCAAGAAGCCGTAATGACAAGGCTATTGCATGGTTTGATATGGAATTACATAATTATACTTATATATATCTATTCTTGTACATCAAGCCTTTAAGGTTGAATCTTAACTTAGGAGGCATGGAAAGAAGTCCTATTGTACCACAAGCTCCAACTATAAGGGTAAGAAAAGGGGAGAAGACAAACTCCTTAGAAGGAAAAAAAAGTCCAAAGAATAAGAGTGCACACTTCCAAAGGCATAGAGAAGAGTTAAGCAAGGTAAACATTTCTAACTTTAACACTCATAAAGCAAGTAACATTAAATGCTTCATATTCGCCTTTCCTTGTTTGTGCTTGATGACATATGGGAATTGTTCAAGAAACTCTACCCATTTGGCATGTCTTTTGTTTAATTTATGTTGGCCTTTTAAGTACTTAAGTGATTCGTGATCGCTATGGACAATGAATTCATTGGACAGTAGGTAGTGTTTTGCAAGGCCTGAACAAGAGCAGAGAGCTCTTTATCATAAGTTGAATAATTAAGTTGGGCACCTTTTAGTTTCTCACTAAAGAAGGCAATAAGGTGCTTCCTGCAATAAAACAACCTATACGCCCACATTGGAAACATCACGCTCCAGTTGAAAAGACTTATGGAAATTTGGGAGTGCCAACATGACTTATTCCCATCTAAACCCCACATCTTTTTTGATAATTTCATTTAAAGGGAAAGCAATGGTTCTAAAGTCCTTGACAAAGCATCTGTAGAAGCTTTCTAGTCTATGGAAGGTTCACACATTGCTCACATACGTAGGTGTTGGCCAACATTGGATGGCCTTCACTTTCTCTTGATCCACTTGGACCTCCTTAGAGCCCATAACAAATCCAGGAAAAACAACTTCTTAAGTGCAGAAGGTGCACTTCTCTAAGTTCACATCAAGGATTTGTCCTTCAATAGTTTCAAAACCTACTAGACATCTCCCATGTGGTCATCCAAACCTACATAATACACAAAGATATCATCAAAATAGACAACCACACAACATCCAATGAGACTGCTCAAAACATGGTTCATGAGTCTCATAAACGTACTTGGGGGTATTCATTAGCCTAAATGGCATGACAAACCATTCATAGAGACTAAACTTGATCTTGTAGGTTGTCTTCCAGTCATCACCTTCTCACATACGAATTTGGTGATATATGCTACGCAAGTATATTTTTGAAAAGATACAAGCATCATGCAATTCGTCTAAGAGATTGTCCAAACAAGGAATGAGGTGCTTATACCTAACAGTTATAGCATTTATTGGATGACAATCCATACACATCCGCCAGGATTTGTCCTTCTTCAGAACCAAGATCACGGGAACAACACATGACTATACCACTTATTGAACATCATGGCTAGATTCTTGCATGACCTAAATAGAGATATACAAGATATTATTGAACTACATGACTATACCTCTTTGTCTACACTAGTTCACCAAGCCTCAAAGGTTGAACTTCAACTTAAAAAGCATGGTAGAAGATCTTACCTTACCACAAGCTCCAATTGGAAGGGTAAGGAAAGAAGAGAAGACTAGCCACCGAAAAGGGACAAAAGTCCTAATAAGGGGAGTGCACCCTTCTAAGGCCAAAAAGAAGAGGTAAGTAAGGTAAGTATCTCTAGTCCTAACACTTCTAAATCAAGTAACATCAAGTGTTTAGGTAAAATACATATTGCTTCTTAATGCCTCCAATAAGAGGACAATAATCCTAAGAAAGTGGAGAAATTGAAAGTGAAAGTTCTCAAGAAGAAACACCAATACCAAGTAGTGAAGAGGCACCCTGTGAAGGAGACCTCCTCATGGTTAGGAGATTGATTAGCATACTTATTGGAGATGATCAATCTCAAAGAGAAAATACATTTCATTCTAGATGTTTAATTCTTGGCAAATGTTGTTTATTAATAATTGATGGAGAAAGTAGTGTAAATGTTGCTAGCCAAAGGCTAGTTGAATAACTTTCTATTCATACTTTACCTTATTTTAAACCCTATAAACTTCAATGGTTAAGTGAACAAGGGAAAATGATTGTTGATAAGTAAATATCAATTGCCATAACATTAGGTAAGTACAAAGAAGAAACTCTTTGTGATGTGGTTCCAATGGAAGCTACCCATATACTTTTGGGAAAACCTTGACAGTATGATAGAAAGGTGACTCGTGATAGAGTTACTAACAAATTTTCCTTTGTGCATATGGGTCATAAGATAACTCTTAAACCCTTATCTCCTAAAGAAGTTTTATAGGATCAAATAAAGATGAAACAAAAAAGAGATGAAGAAAATAAAGATAAAGAAAATGATAGAAAATCAAGAAATAAAAAAGTGAGAAAAATAAATAAAAAAAGTAAAGAAAAAATAAGAGTGAACATAAGAGTTTGCTAGTTAGTAGAAAGTCTCTAAAAAAAGTGTTTCTCAATAAAAAAGAACCTTTATTGCTTTTACCTACTAACATGTGCTTTGTGATGAATTCTCCTTTAGATAACTTACCTGTAGCTTTTGAGAAAATGCTTGAAGAGTTCAAGCACATTTTCTTAAAGGAGATGCTATATGGATTACCTCCCATAAGGGGAATTGAACATCAAATAGACTTTGTGCCTAGTGCTTCATTGCCTAACCATCTTGCTTAGAGGGCAAACCTTAAGGAATCAAAGGAGATCCACAAGCAAGTCATAAAACACTTAAATAAAGGGTTGGTAAGGGAAAGCGTAAGTCTTTGTGTTGTCCTATTTATCCTTGTACCAAAAAAGGATGACACTTGGTGTATGTGTATGGAATATAGACTTATAAATACTATCACAACACCCATCTCACACTTAGATGATTTGCTTGATGAGTTTCATGATACTTATGTGTTTTCTAAAATTGATTTAAGGAGTGGGTACCATCAAATTCGCATGGAGGAAGGGGGTGAGTGGAAAATTGCTTTTAAAACCAAACTTGGACTTTATAAGTGATTGGTTATGCCCTTTGGGCTAACAAATGCCCCCCCCCCCCCAAATACTTTTATAAGGCTCGTAAATCATGTGCTTAGATGTCTCATAGGCAAATGTGTGGTTGTGTATTTTGATGATATTCTTATCTATTCTAATTGTGTGAAGACCAATTAAAAATGAGAGAAAAAAGAGAAAATAAGAAAAACTGAATGGTGGTGTATTTTGATGATATTCTTATCTATTCTAATTGTGTGAAGACCAATTAAAAATAAGAGAAAAAAGAGAAAATAAGAAAAACTGAAAAGAGGAAGTAAAGAGTAAGAGTGAAAAATAAAGGAAAAAGTGAGATAAAAAGATTAAGAGAAAAGGAAATGTGGGAGAAAAGAGTAAGAAAAGAGAAAGAAACGATAAGAGAGAAAAAGAGATTAAGAAAATAAGAGAGGAAAAAATAGAGAAGAGGAAGCAAAATTTATGTTTGAGAGTGAGAGGAGTTAAGAGAGTAATGCTAATGAGGAAGAACATTTGTTTACTAACTCCTTATGACTTTTATTTGTATTATGAACCTTCTTTATTTGTAGGTTTGAAGCAAGCTGTGAAGGATCTTGGAGATGGAATTCATGGAGGAGATATTCTCAGGTTTTGCCCTCCAAAAACCCTTGTGTCTCCTAAAGAATCCCTTGTGGATATATCAAGAGTGCACATGCTTTATGCAAGGGACTTGTTGCCTAGTGCTATGCTTATATCATTACATGATACCTTTAAATCTCTTTAAATTTTTATTGTGTATTAATGCATTATCAAAACAACATTAGGTTATATATTATTATCTTAATTAGATATAATGGACTATCTTGTAGTTGCATATTTTTTTGGTGTGCTTTTAAAATTGATAGTAGGTGGTATACCCATTACAAATTACACCCAAAGATTGTAAATGAAATCTATCTTGATAAAAAAGTTAGGGATTGTGTGATGAGAAGTCCCTTTGGACCTTGTTGGAGTGTCCATCTTCTCTTGGAGATTTAATGAGCTCCTTGAGGCTTGATGGTTATGGATCTAGAGATTTTGTTTCCATAGTTGACAGGCCTCGTCCTTGTCCAAAGAGCTTTTAAGCGTGTTTTTTAGTAGATGTAGACGCGTGTCTATAGAGCCACTACTTATGGATGGCTCTAGGTTGCAAGGTAGAAGGGCAACTAGTCATTGAATGTGCATCTTTTCTTAGTTGATAGGTTGGGTCAAAGGGGTCCATAGAGGTATGGACGGTGGTTTTGTCCAAAGCAGTTTGGATGATGGTTGACAAAGATAATAGGGGACTTGGTTCAGAGGTGTCCATTGGTGTATGGATGATGATTTGTAAAGATGAAGGTAAGGTTTCGAAAGAGAAAGGGCAAGGGTTTTACATTTAGAGAAAGCAAAGGCGTGAAGAGGCAAAGAGTTTTGAAGATGAAGAGACGAAATGAATTAAAATGTTTTTTTAGAAAATCATTTTAAATGTAATGGTAACAAAAACATTAATGGTAAAAGATTTTTCATTGGGATTTACAATGGTAAAAAAATTTAATGGATTAGTGAAATGTCTTGACTTAACAAGTAAAAAAAAGTCATTCTATGTTATGGATGTACATGCTTCACAAGCTTTGGACTTATATGCGTTTAGACGCACATGCTTTTGGACTCACGTGCGTTTGGACGTACATGCTTTTGGATGCATATGTTTTGAATGCATATGCTATGGTCATCTAAACCAGATAGAATTTAAACTTCATTCCTTAATGAATGTCTTATCAAGAAGATTCCTAATATGAGCAAACTTATCTTCAAGAAAGGGTTTTGTAAATATGTCAACTAACTGATTTTTAGTGTTGATAAATTTTAAGTCTAAAGTCCATCTCTGAACATAATCTCTAATGAAATGATGCTTAATTTCTATATGCTTAGTACGAGAATGCAATATGGGATTTTTGGACAAATTAATTGCAGTAGTATTATCATAGAGAAAAGAAATGTTACTTTCAATTACGTCATAATCCTCTAATTAATGCTTAATCCATAGAAGCTGTGAGAAACATTATGTAGTTAAGTTATATTTTGCTTTTGTTATGGAGAGTGCTATAGTACCTTGCTTCAATGAAGTGGCATCCTCCACTAGTGCTTCTTCTTTTTATTCTATCTCCAGTAAAATCAACATCACTATAGTCTTTCAACCTGTATTAATCAGATTTCTTATAGCATAGACCAAGATTAGTAGTACCTTTTATGTATCTAAAAATACATTTAACAATTGTAAGATGTGATTCCTTTGGATCAGATTGAAATCGTGCACACAAACATACACTAAACATTATATCTGGCCTAGAAGCAATTAAATAGAGTAGAGGGTCAATCATACCATTGTATGATGTTTAATCTACCTTTTTATCTGTCTCATCCATATTTAAGATTGATGTTGGGTGCATTGGAGTTGACATTGTTTTACAATCTTCAAGATTGAATTTCTTGAGTAACTCTTTGACATATTTGGTTTGATGGATAAAAATTTCATCTTTTGCTTACTTAATTTGCAATCCAAGAAAGAATTTTAATTCTTCCACCATGTTCATCTCAAACTCTTTTTGCATTAACTTAGAAAATTCTTCACACAGAGAGTCATTAATAGCACAAAAAATTATGTCATTTATATAAACTTGTACAATAATAAAATGTGAATCATAATTCTTAAGAAATAGAGTGGTATCTACTTTTCCTTTTTAAAACCCATTTATCATAAGAAATAACTTAGTTTTTCATACCAAGCATGAGGTGCTTGCTTGAGTTCATAGAATGTCCTTTTCTATTAAAAAACATGGTTTGGAAAAGTATTGCACTCAAAACCACCAGGAGGTTATTTTACGAAAAATTCATTTATTATACCATTTAAAAAGCGCATTTGACATCCACTTGATGTAGTAGAGCAAGAGTGACTCACATTTCTTTGGATGATAAAACTTGGACTTTCTCATATTCTAATTTCATTAATGCACACATGAGAAAGTTTCTAGCCATTAAGTTTAGAAGGTACCTTGTCTTTTATTCTTTGTACCATGAAGATCTTGGAATCTTTGCTCCTTCTTTGTTGGTAGGGATATAATTGTCATTTTTAACTATGTCAAACATGTTAGTATGACATGCATAAAAGAATGCCATCATTTTTTGTTTCCAATAATCATAAAAGACACACCGTGTGACCTTTGAATAGAAGAGGTTTGTTCACCGTGTGTCCTTCAGTTTCCATAGCTTTCAAGATTATTTCCCCTGCATTGTTAAATGTTCAACCCCAAGAGGATGAGCTCTGATACCAGTTGAAGGTACAAGTAACATACAAGAAGGGGGATTGAATTGTGTGTGTGTGATTTTTGAAAGCTTTAGCAAATCCGAAGGATTTAAAACATAGTTTTGGATAGTCATCCAAAGGGACCGTCCAAAGAGGTTGTTCAAAGAAGTGCAAAATATAAAGAATGTAGGATAATAGAGAAACCACACAAAGTTTATACTAGTTCACTCTTTTAATAGAGCTATGTCAATCCCTTCAACACAAAGGAATTCCACTAAGTTTATCTGGTTTACAAACAAGTATTTTCTACCTCTCTAAGTATTACAACCCTTGTAATATACTTGATTACAAGAAAAGCAAGTATTATTTATTACTTAGCCTCTTCAAGTTATTACACAAACTTGATGAGTTTTTACAACAAACTCTACTCACACAGTGAGCGTATTATAATATAATTCACAAAGACTTAGCTTTGCCAAGCAAAGTAAGCCTTACAAAGAAAGAATGAAAGTGTCGTCCAAAGTGACTTTTGAGCATAAGAGAACATTGAGTATATTACTTTATCTTTCTTGCTCACGTTATTGTACTTCTCTCTTTTTCATTCAATGTCTTCCGAGCTTGATTGATCTTCTTTTTATAGTACGTAGAAATTTGAACGTTGCTTGTGCATGGGGAATGGTTGAGTCAATATAAAATGCCACTTGATTTCTTTCTACTATACTTATGCAGAGGCTCCTCTTTGTTTAAAGACAGAGAAAAGTTATGTTAGAGAAAAATTATCTTTATCTGAATTTGATGTGTTGACTAATATTTGACAAGAGAGAACTTTTGTTAGTTCCTTCTAAGAGAAGTCATGATTTGGGCTTCCTTTTATCAATCTTGACTTGTAATATAAAATATTTGATGCTACACTTGTTCATTCTAAAACACATTCTCAAAGCTGTGCATAGGTAGAATTTGAATGTTAGATCATGATAACAAGCTTTTTATATGAAAAAAATGTTTCACATGATAAGTTAGATAACTTAAACAATTCTTTATGCTTTTCGAGAGATACTTCCTAAATGGAATAATATAGTTATTCCGTTTTGGATGATCTCTTCTTTGGACGACAAGTTTCTCTATGGATGCCGAGTTCGCTTATGGATAGTGAGCTCGTCTATGGACGTTTGACTACGTTTTTGGATGCCAAGTCTCTTTAGGGACATTGACTATGTCTTTGGTCTTTGGTAGTCGAGTCCTTTTATGGACATTGACTATGTCTTTGGACGTTGAGTCTCTTTATGGACATTGACAACGTCTTTGGACGTCAAGTCTCTCCAAGGACGCTGAATACGTCTTTTAGACACTGAGTCTCGTTATGAACACTAAAGAAGTCCTTTAATGGTAAGTCTCATTTTGGACATTGAATATGTCCTTTGGACGATGAATCTCTATGGAGACGCTAAGTACATCCTTTGGATGATGAACTTTCTTTTGGACAATGAACTTTATTTTGGAGAATGAATACATCTATGGATAATGAGTTCCTTATGGACCCAGTCGATGAACTTTTATTTTATATCAGTTTTTCTTAAACGAATGTGTTTCAATCTTTATGTCCAATAACATGCAATTCTTATGAAATCTAGAGAACACAAGTTAAACATAATATACTATCCATTTTCATAATATTTGTTATCATTCCGTTCAAGATCACATTATTTTTCTCTGAAATCAATCGTGAGACAAATTAAGTGACAAATGACCTAACGAAACACACATTTTTAAATAGTATAATAGATCATTTTTTGATTTTTCATCTGGGTTTATATTCTTTTTGTTATTCGTTAATTCAATTATTATAATTTTCTTTAGACAATATTGGTTCTGGGAGTTTTTGTTTCTTTTTACAAAAAAAAAGTATAAAAAAAATACATAAAACATAACAAAAGAATAAAATTTTTGTATTACCTTAGAATATGAATTATTATAAAATTTATATTTTATTATAATTTTAGTATCTTTCTGTAATTCATTATTTAAACAATTTTATTGAGAATAAATTTCTTTCTCATTTTCTTATCCCACTCATTTACTATAGAATTTTGTCCAAAACAAATTTTAATTTTTTTATCTAATTAATTAATATTTAGTAACTTAACAAAAAAATCAAATTGCATTCCCATAATTGTTTTTTTTTGTATCCATGCTAAATTTATGTCTAAAATCAAAATTTAGGTAATAATTATTCATTTCTTATTTATTATCTTTTTACTTAACTAAATTATTGAAAATTTTCTTTTACACATTAATATCTATATGTAAATTTAGTAATATAAAATCATATATAAAATTAAGCATATAAAAATAAGCGTTTTTTTTATAAAAGAACATTTAACTCACGAGATGAATAATTTATCTAAAACAATCCTAACATCTAAATTATTCAGGTGATATTATTTCAACATCTAAATTGTTTTCACATTTTAAGAACCATACTTTTACAATTAATTTTTAATATTTTTTAACCTATTTATTTTTAAAAAATAAAAATAAAATTAATTCCTCAATTTTTTTTTATAAATAAATAGACCTGGTAAACATTTCTTCTTTATGTTTGACAAAAAAGAAAAATATATACATGTTTGTCCGCGGACAATGCAGGCGTCAGTATATTTATTTAAATTTAAATTGGAAACGAGAGTGAGAGGTGTTGTCCCGCTTTGAGTTTGATTTGAAATTGGGGAGAGCAGAGATCAGAAAAGGCTCTCTCCTTATGGCTCTCCATTTCGTGTTCCCTCGCACATTGGAAGACCTGGAACACGAAGGACACGAAGACAACAGGCTCTACGTCCACAATCATGTTGACATTGCTTCCCTTGTCTCCTCCCAAATCGAAGAGTTCGTCAAAGGTAAAACAATCTCTTTCATTCTCAATCAATCAATTTCAAGCATCCTCAAATTTAAATTTTTTGCTATGTGAATAAACAAACAGGTGTGTCGTTTGATCTCTCGGAAAAGGAAATCCTGTGCGTTGAGGAGCAGGATGTGTTCGACCGCCTCTACTCCCTGGCTCACGGCTTCTCCCTTCTCTCCCCCTCCTCCAAATTAAACCTCGTCGAAACCCTCCGTTCCAACTTTGCTGTTCTTCTTCCCAACGTCGATTCTCTCTCCAGGGCCTCCCATGACCACATTCCCCTCGCCTCTCATCGTAACGCTTTCAAAATATACACCTTCTTCCTCCTCAACATTCTTCTCGCTCAACACACCAACAACAACAACGCCTCCAGGGTTCGTTTCTCTTAAATACTCCAATTACTTTCTTTTCTTTAGATATACATTTCACGGTTCAAAGCATGCTGTATTGCTGTATCTGGTTTCAGGTGGAGCCTCCAAGCGCTAGGAAGAAAAAAGCTGTGAATTCATGGAATTGGGAGGCACAGAGAGCTCGGATTCTCAATCTCATCGCCAATTCTTTGGAGATAAACCTTGAATTGCTTTTTGGTTCTCCGGACCTGGATGAAGGATACTTGTCTTTCATTACAAAGTGAGTGGTTTGTGTATCTTTCTCAGTTTGGTAACTGTTGGGAACATACACCCACTTGATTTTTAGAACAAGTATTTTAGCAAGGATTTTCTCAAAATATGCCTAAGGTTTAATTTGCTAAAACTACTACTAGAAAACAAGTGGGTTTGTTAGTATTTTGGCAAGCTTTCTGAATTGGCACTCACTTTTCGTAGAAATGCATTCTCTATGTTTGAGGACGTGACGCTCTTAAAAGATTCGGATGTGAAAGATGCCCTGTGCCGTATAATTGGAGCCTGCTCTACCAAGTACCATTACACTGCACAGTCGTGTGCATCCATCGTGCACCTGATTCACAAGTATGATTTTGTGGTCACACACATGGCTGATGCAGTTGCTGGTGCTGAGAAGAAGTATGCAGATGGAAGCCTCGCCATGTCGCTTGTTAGGGAGATTGGAAGGACTAATCCCAAAGATTATGTGAAAGACACTGTTGGGGCTGAAAACGTGGGTCGTTTCCTGGTTGAGCTTGCTGACCGCGTACCAAAACTGATTTCAACTAACATTGGGATTCTTGTCCCTCACTTTGGTGGAGAGTCCTATAAGATTCGAAATGCGCTGGTTGCGGTGCTGGGGAAGCTAATAGCCAAGGCATTTAAAGATGTTGATGGTGGTGAAGTGAGTTCTAAGTCCATTCGCTTGCGTACCAAGCAAGCTATGTTGGAAATCTTGCTTGAGCGTTGTAGAGATGTTTCTGCCTACACTAGAAGCCGAGTTCTTCAGGTGTGGGCTGAGTTATGTGAGGAGCATTCTATTTCAATTGGCCTGTGGAATGAGATTGCAGAAGTTGCTGCTGGAAGGTTGGAGGACAAGAGTGCAATGGTCCGAAAATCTGCTTTGAATCTGTTGATCATGATGCTGCAGCACAACCCTTTTGGTCCGCAGCTTCAAATAGCTTCGTTTGAAGCAACCTTAGATCAGTACAAACGGAAGTTGAAAGAGCTTGAGCCTTCAGAAGGAGCAGAACCCTCCACTGATGCTGATGATTTTAATGGTGATGGAGAAGTTTGTGAAACTTTTGTGAAGGGGCAGCAACAAGACAGTTCAACTGATAGTTGCTTGTCCCAATCAGAAGATGTGATCCCTTTGCAGAAGAGTAGCGTGCCGGATGTTGGGAACTTGGAACAGACCAGGGCATTGGTTGCATCTCTAGAGGCTGGATTAAGGTTCTCTAAATGCATAGGAGCCACAATGGCAACACTTGTCCAATTGATGGCTTCATCTTCTGCCACTGACGTTGAGAACACTATTCTCTTATTGATGAGGTGCAGACAGTTTCAGATTGATGGCTCTGAGGAATGTCTCCGAAAGATGTTACCACTGGTAAGCCCTTGTTTTTCTATTGTGAAACGTTTTATGTTGCAATCATGGTGCATTGTGGTGATCGAAATAGGGGGAAACCATAGGCAAATGTGATTGCAGATTTGCAATTGCGGTTGCAGATTGCAATTTACAAACCTTGTTGTGAAATAAGGATATTTACAAACCTTTGTATGTATGTAATCCTTGATTTTTTTAAAACTAATTCTTTCTTTCTGTCCTGCTCTCATTTGTAGGTATTTTCCCAAGATAAGTCCATCTATGAAGCAGTGGAGAGTGCTTTCCATACAATATACATCAGGAAAAGTCCAATTGAAACTGCCAATAATCTGTTGAGTCTTGCAACTGATTCCAATATAGGAGATCTAGCAGCTCTTGAGTTCATAGTTGGCGCCCTGGTCTCTAAGGGTGATATATCTTCCAGCACGGTATGTTTTCATGTATCTACCGTCTTGAGTAGTATGTATGCTGAATAAATTATTTGATTGCTCTAGATAGTACTTCAGAATGATACATTATTCCCTATAAATAGAAAACTTGACCAAGAAATGTACTAAGTTTGATTCTCTTTAAATGTTTTATGGAATGAAGGCTTTACGTTTTTTTTTTTTTCCAGTTTATGTGTTCACAAATTTAAATATGATGTGGGATGTGAATGAGATTGGCTTAATTTTCATGTTTTCATATCATTTGATGATAAACACTGCTCTTAAATAAATATGTTTTACAGTGGTGTGTAGGATTCAGATTGTTGAGGCTGACAGTCAGTTATGATCTTACTTGAATTAGGATTATAGTTGCCTTTTATTTCTCCCATCAAAAGAAATTCTTGCTGTCAGTATATCAAAATTGGTTCTCATTATTGATTTGATTTCCTAATCACATTTTTTGGTACCGCAGATATCAGCGTTATGGGATTTCTTTTGCTTCAATGTCGGTGGAACCACTGCAGAGCAAAGCCGTGGTGCTTTATCAGTCCTTTGCATGGTTGCAAAGACGTCAACTGGAGTGCTTGGCTCACATTTACAGGACATAATTGATATTGGGTTTGGCCGTTGGTCCAAAGTTGATCCTTTGCTAGCTAGGACAGCTTGTCTTGCTATCCAGAGACTGTCTGAAGATGACAAGAAAAAACAGCTGGCTAGTAATAGTGTTCGAATATTTAGTATTCTAGAAAGTTTAATCACTGGCTTTTGGCTTCCCTCAAATATTTGGTTTGCTGCTGCTGACAAAGCCATAGCTGCCGTATATGCCATTCACCCTACCCCAGAAACCATAGCAGCTGATATGATAAAGAAATCTCTCAGTTCTGTCTGTAATGATGGTGGTGTTAATGTGCAGAGTGACATTGACACTGGCAGTGGCAGTATGCCTCTCACAGTTCAAGTAGCAAAACTTAGCAGATGTTTATTTATCATAAGTCATATTGCCATGAATCAACTGGTATATATTGAATCCTGTGCCCGTAAAATTCAGAAGCAGAAACTTAAAAAAGAGAAAAAGGACAATGAGAATCAGAGCATACACAGTAATGGCACAGTACCAACTGGTACCCAGAAGGTGCAATCAATGTTTTTTTTTTTTTCTTTATGGTCATGTCATCCTTGATAGCTTCAACTATTGGTTGTCAGCAACACATCTTGATCTTTTGCTGTTAGATCTATTAAGTTTGGCTTGTTAATCTGTTGCAGGATAATGATATAAATGCAGAGTTAGGATTTGCTGCCTCTGAGGATGCAGCACTTGATGCTTTATTTGAAAAGGCAGAAAAAGAAATAGTATCTGGTGGTTCAAATGAAAAGAATTTGATTGGTGTCTGTGCAACCTTTTTGTCAAAGCTTTGTAGAAATTTTGGACTAATGCAGAAGGTGATTGCCTTGATTTTCTTCAAGAAACTTAAGCTGTCTAGCATTTTTTTCTATTCATTATTTGGTAGTTATTTTGTATTCTACTAAGTTAATGACTATGTATGGAAGTCAGCAGTTATTATTGAAATGTGAAAATATTAGATGATTTCAAAAGTTAATTAATCTCTTGAGTAAAATTTTAAACATAATAAAGCGAATGTGTTGCTGACGTAACTTCTTCCATTTATTCAGTATCCAGAACTACAGGCATCTGCAATGCTTGCTTTGTGTCGATTGATGATTATTGATGCAGATTTTTGGTGAGTTCCTTGTTAAATCTTTACCTCTTATCCCTCATTCTTGTTCCAACTTATTTATGCCTTGTTATTGGAGTGAAAATGAAGTGAATTGTTTTCAGTGATGCAAATCTCCAGCTCCTTTTCACGGTTGTGGAAAGCGCACATTCTGAAATTGTCCGTTCTAACTGCACCATTGCATTGGGAGATTTAGCAGTCCGGTTTCCCAATCTTTTAGAACCATGGACAGAAAATATGTATGCCCGCCTAAAAGATCCCTGTGTATCTGTTAGGAAGAATGCTGTGTTGGTGCTTTCACATCTCATACTAAATGACATGATGAAGGTAGAGGTTCCTAGAGTTATTCCTTTTTTCAATTTTTGCAGTGGTTTAGACACTGATGCAATCTTTTCTTGATCAGGTGAAAGGATACATTAATGAAATGGCTGTAAGATTAGAAGATGAAGATGAGAGAATTTCAAATCTAGCTAAGCTATTTTTTCTTGAACTTTCCAAGAAAGGTTTTTACTTGTATTATGATTTTCTCGTGTAGAAAAGTATATGCTATTATTCTCGATATTGCATTTTTAAAGGTAGAAAGTTGTTTGATATAGTTTTCTGGATTATAATAGGAAACAATCCAATATATAACTTACTTCCGGATATACTAAGCAAATTATCCCAGCAGAATCTGAGCAAAGATTCTTTCTGCAACATCATGCAATTCTTAATTGCTTCCATCAAGAAGGTATATGTTATCTCATAATGCTGAAATTGATCTATATTTATTCTGATTGCCATCCTCACTTTAGTTTCATTAAGTACTTCAGGATAGACAAATGGAAGCCCTGGTTGAAAAGCTATGTCATCGGTTTAGTGGTGTTTCAGGTATCTTCTTTATCCTCTGAAATTTTTAAATACCGATCATCATAGTGGTTAATATCAGCCAGAGCGGCCGCTGTAGCGGCAGTGGCGTGCGACATAACATGCGTTTACAGCGGCGTGCGACATAACATGCGTAGCAGCGCAGTTCAATGTCGCGACTGCAATAGCAGGAAATCGCGGTGGAGCGGGTAGCTACTGTTTACATGAAGGGGAAAAGTCAAAAATGTCCTCCTGTTTAAAACGTTAACGAGGACATTTTTGACTTTTTGCCTTTTAGGGTTTCGGTTTAAATAATTTTTCAGCCAGTTTTCCCTCATCCTTCTCTGTTCTTCTTTTCGTTTTCACTGTTTTTTTTTTTTTTTTTTATCTTTGTTCTTCTCCGGCGACTTGCTTTCTCCGGCAAGGATGAAGAAGATTACTAATTTAAGATATTATTGTATTTGACATTTTGACTATTTGTTTTTACTATTTGAATTTTAAGCCTTTTATGAATTTTTATTATTAATAATACTTGTTTATGAATTTCGAATAATATTTATGTTTTTGAGCTTATATATAATATATATATATATTAATAATTTTTTAATATATATATATATATATATATATAATATTAGAATAATTATCCCGCTATCCACTATCCCAGTTTGGGAGTCGACCACTCTATTTCGTTATTTGGGATTAACTACTATGCTGGTCCTAAACAGTTCAATAATATTGATTGCCTTTTAATTTTGTGTAGGTTTAGCTAGCATTTTTTTTTAGTTTAGTTTGGGATTTGTTTCCTCATGTATTTTTTTTATATTTCAAGTTCGCTATGGTTATCATCGCCAGTTTGCGGGGATATTAGAGTGTATAATTAAAAATTAATTAAATAAAATCTATAAATAGGAACATCTTTGTAATTCATTTCATCATCTTTTCAACCAATTACAATGTTATCTTCGAGTCTTATGCACTTTACCTTTTATATGCATATGTCTTGACCCCTCATTGTCCTCATTTTCCCTTCTAACATACACCTTACTTATTTTGGGTTTGGGCTAATTGTCTCGGGGTCTGGGTTCCTATCAATTGCTCATAGTGATTGACTTTATTTTCTCTGCAGTCGTCAGACAATGGCAATATATATCTTATTGTCTCTCTCAGTTATCATTTACTGAAAAAGGGATGAAAAAGCTCATAGAGTTATTTAAGACATATGAACATGTCTTGTCAGAGGATTCTGTTATGGACAATTTCAGGAACATACTGAACAAGGTAATTATGTTTTTGTTGCTCATGCATGGCTTTCTGTAAAAATGGCTGAGGCTTTTTCTTGTATAATTTAAATTCAAATCAGGGCAAGAAGTTTGCAAAACTTGAACTTAAAGCTTGCATTGAAGAGTTTGAAGATAAGTTGAATAAGTTTCACTCGGATAAAAAGGAACAGGAAGAAACTGCTCGAAATGCCCAAATCCATCAAAAGAAGATTGGCAGCAGGGAAGGTTTTACCGAAGCTACAAATTCTGAAGATCACTCAGAGTCTAATTCTGCTTCAGGTTAACTTCTAAACTTTAAAATGTCCAGGTGTTTGTTCTACTTTCTGCTGTTTTCCTAATGACCTTATATATTTATAGCAGTACACTGTCTGATAATAATCAACTAATCATTGCCCATGAGTGCTTTACATAGTTAAAATATTGTCCTACTCCTACTCCTACATGATCAATCTTTTTACTGAATGATGGAATGTAATAAAGCCAGCCATTAAAAATATATTGCAAATGCCAATCCACTGACAAGTTGGGAAAAAGGATGAACATTTAAGCATAAATATGCAATATGATTTTACTAAAACAATTGTCTGCTCTAAGAAAGTCTGATGTTCAGGAATTTTCTTGGTTTGGATGAGCTTCTCGTGAATGTTTTGGTTATGTTTTTTCCCTTTTTTTTTTATAATCATGATTTTTCTGCCAGATGAAACAGAAGGTGAAGTAATTGATGCTTGCACTGAAGAGGTAACTTTGCCTTTACATGGGAAATCAGAATCTAAACTTGTGTCAGAAGCACATTCTGGTGCTTCAAGTGAGTTGACAGAGTCGGATCAAGGGGATATTGAAATCCAATCACCCCAGGTTAAGACGAGAGGTTAGTTTAAACACAGCTTTTGCTAATCAGCTTGATTCTTTTGTTATTGTTATAATTAACAAGGGGTTGCTGATTATAGGAGTTCAACGGTCCAGAACTAATAAAAGCAGTGTTAAAGATGGAAAGGGTGATAATACTGTTACCAAAAGAACTATTGGGTCAAGGAGGTATGCCTTATGCATCTTTAGCTTGCATGTCGTGATAAGATGCTAACATTCTGATCTTGCACGTTGTCCATGCATGCCCTGTAAATGGATTGAATTGGTTGTTGACTCAGGATAGAGCATGAAGAAAATTTTGAAAATGTTATAATTTTATATTATGCTCATTAGTTTGAAATTTAGATTTTAGAGCAATAATAAAATGTGTCAATCTACTATTGATTATTTTTTATTTATTTATCTTTGACGTCTATTTATAATAAATTTAATAGTGTAAAAAGTTTTTAGACCACATCTAATTATGAATTTTTACGTATGGTATAATTATTTACTATTTAGATTGATTTTTAATTAGTTGATTTAGTAAAAATCATTACACTAACTAATTATGTATCAAAATTAAAATCTATAATATATGAAATCTGAAACACAAATGTGACATTGACCTCTAACCTGTATCATCACAACTACTATTATAGGCCACTTCAACATTTTGTCTATTGTGTTGCCTTATTCTTCCTTACCCATATCTCTCCTTTTGCTCTCTTCAATTTCTCAAATAAATATACTGGCAGTTACATATATCATTAACATCCATCCCCTTAATTTCTCAAACGAGAGTTGGCAGTTACTACTCATTAACATCCATTGATTTCACAAGACAGTAAACAGCAATTTTGTGCATCCTCAATATATATTTTAACAAAACACTCAGGAGGCAAGCAACAAACAAGAAAAATCACTTTTCTTGAATCAGCCTGGAAACTCTAGCACGTTAGTGTTTTCCACGATCTCCATAAGTGAGTCAAAGAAGGTAATCCATTATCTTTTTAATATTGATAGGCATATAATATGAATATAAGATCATATTAAAATTATTTAAACTCTTCGCCACTAGCATAATTTTAGTGACTTCCTTCATTATCTATCATCTAATGTAACCTTATTTCACGTTTTTCCAACACCACACTAATATTACCTTAATTCACATAATTTTTGGTGAATTAACATAGCTACATGACTACATGACTACATGACATCTTATCTTTATATCAATATACAATCGAATCCTTAGAATTACTAATTATATGATATCATTCTGATTTTTTTTATTGACTTCTATATTATAACTTTGCCTTAAATATACTTTTTAGTCTCTGTAAAATTTTTTTGATTTTCAATTTTCTAAATATTAGAATAACTAATTTTGATTCTTATAAAGTGAGAGAACTTTGATTTTAGACCATACAAAATATTTTTCTTTGATTTTCATCCCTTCAAAATTTGAAATTATTATTAGTCTTAAATATTTATTTTAAAATAGATAAATAATATTTATTTTACAGATTAAATTTTTTTTAATATTTATTTATTAATACTTTTAGTTAATAATAGAGACATAAAATAATGATTTCAAATTTTAGAGGAATGAAAATTAAACAAAATTTTTTTATAAAGACCTATTAAAATTTGTTTATTTTATTGGGATTAATAATATATTTAAGTTTATAATTTTTATAATATAGTATCATAGTTAGATATAGTTGTATTAATTAGAATATTCTATATAATACCGGTAGACTCCTATAAGACTTTTAAGTTCTCTTCTATGATTTGGTGAAATAACCATTTAATCAACTTAATTTAGCTTGACTCAGAAATATGAAAGAAACAAGACTAATGTCTAGTGTACAAGTTGCCCCATGGCAACCGCTAACAAAATGAGTTGAAGTTGCACTGGGCAATCCTCATAAATCTGGAGCTGATGGTTTGAGTGGGCTCCTAACTTTTCCCATAAAATAAATGGTGGTTTGACTTTTGATTAGAATATATACTAAGTTTTTATTTTTATTTTTAATAAAATAAAATATATAATGACAACAATAAGATTTCAACTTAATACCTTCCATATACTTTTCAGTTTGACTTGGGAATTTAGCTTGACTTTCAGGATTATTATTTTAACTAATTATTTCTGGATATGTCATTGTAATGTTCTTTGGATAAGAGTACAAATTTGTAGAATGAATGTATGTGAATAGCTTTAGGACATAACTATTGCAAATACATTATTTATTTTTTATAATATATAATATATTAAATTTAAAATATACTCTTAACTAAATAGAATCTAAATAATTTTGTTGATAAACTGTGTCTACATCTAGCCTATACTATATTTTGGGCAAAAGCAACAGGAAGACAATGAAAGAATAATGTTGCAATAGTAACTTGCAGCTTTACATGATTCATATACTTAGGGAAATATCTCAGTGAATTCGTTGTTTGTTCTACCGTATTCAGACGAATAGCATACGATTGTTATCCATCCACTTTGCCCCCCTTAATGCAGGTAGATACTGAGGCACCTTTCGATGAGAAGATATGCTTTTCAGTTGGATGCTGTATTTATGGATATTGATAAATTGCCTACTTTACATAGCACATGGAATCTGGAAGACCTACTGAGAAGCTGCCAACACATGACTGCTTCAAGGTTTGGATACATCAATCATGCTTAACATATTCTACTAGTAGAGGCAACTATGGTTGCCATGGGTTAATATTTACATTGGCATATATTGTATGTATACTGTTTGACAATATCAATTTCAAAGTGTGATAATTCAAGGAGATAATTCAAGGGATTTGACTCCTAAAATATGCCATTTGAGGAAAGTGTAATTTGTAAAACTGCAGTTATGTAACAACAGGCCAGTTTATCCCAAGTGGTATGTATGGATGGTAATTTGCATTGCCAACCATTTGTCTTAGAATTTAGATCATGACAAGTCAAACAAGTCCCTCCTCTCTGTTAACTCCTTTATTGAAAAATGATCATTTTAATTCGAAATGACTTTTAACAAAATTTAATCACTTTTCAACTAACTAAAAAGGTTAAATTACTTTTTTTTTTGTCTTTCTATTTGTTTTATTTAATTTGGTCTTTATTAATAAAATGTTGAATTTAGTCTTTCTATTATTAAAAAATTAATTTAATCTTTATTATTAAAAAGTTTAATTTGATCTTTCTATTATTAAAAATTTAGTGTTATTCTTTTATTTAAATTAGAGAACATGTGGTAACGATTTTGAATTACAAACAGTGGCAGGTTTTAATAGTCAATATAATTTTTATTTTAAAATTTTCAAAATAATAATAAAATATTAGAATTTAATAAAAAAAATAAAACTACAATTTAATAATTTTAAATTAAATGATTTATAATTTAATGTTTTAATGGTTCAAAATTTACTAATTTACTAAATTAGTAATTTAATTATAATTTAATAAGTGTTTCACTTATATAATTATTTATTTTATTAAATTTTTTATAACATAGTAGAAAACTATAATTTAAATTTTATTTTATTGAAGTTCCTTAATATACAATACTTTAAAATTTTTAATTATATAATATTTATCATGTTGTATATATTAATATTTTAAATTTTATAAAATTTTTTATATTATGTTCTAACTTTTATGTAAAATGTGTTTTATTTTCATTTTTCAATTTTGAAATATAACTATAAATATAATATAACAGCAAAAAATTTAATTTATGATATTAATTATACAGTAAATATAATAAAAATAATTGTTACAAAATATTTTATTATATTTAATAATATAAAATTGAATCTTCATAATACAATATAATATTATTATAAATGTCAAATTTTATGTAAATATTTTATTATAAATAATGATTATAACACTATTATAAAATTTAAAATATTAATATGTATGACATGATAAATAGTATATAATTAATTTTCAATAAATGAAATTTAAATTATAGTTTTTTATTATTATGTTTGTAAATTTAGAAAAATAAAGTTTTTATAATTGAAATTTTATTATATGACTAAAATTAATAATTAAGTTATTAATTTTTTAATTTTTATTATATTTTATAATTTTTAATATAAATTTTTCAGGGAAAATAAAATTATAATAATGACTAAACACTATAACTAAATTAAAATAATATTTTTCTAAATTATAAATTTTATTTTTTTATAAATTTAGAAATAAGCTTATTATAGTGACAGTTAAAAAATTGTCACAATTTTCAAAATATATTTTTATTAAATTATAATATATTATTATTATTATTTTATATTTTATAAATAAAATAATGAGTAGTGATTAAAAATTGTCACTAGTTGTAACTCAAAATCGTCTCTATAGGCCATGACGTTGGCTTTAGTTAGATGGCATCGATAACATTATAACTTTGAAAATCCAGGAATTAAATTAAATTTTTTAATAATAAAAAATCAAATTAAATAAAAATAAAAAGGACTAAACAAGTTGTAATACTGAGGTTTTATGTATGTGATTAATTAAAGTTATTGAGTCATTAAAAGAATAATTAAAGTTAATTTCAATCAAAAAAGAATTTGAAAATATTGTGTTGTATATCGAGGTGAGTTTTCTCTAAAAATGATTATTTGAATTAAATAAAACACTGATAGTTGATAAATGATAATCTTAAACACTTTTCAATTGAGTTTGGTTGAATCAGGTCTTTTGACATGACGATATGTTTTTTTGAAGTGGAACACCAATGTACCAAAGTTCCAAGAGAAATCCTAGAAAACCCAAACCATCGTTTGACTTGAATAGGTTATTACCAATGGGTAATAGAACTCTTATTATCTAATGGATTACAAAACCCTTTACCCAAAGGACATTCATACCCTTTTTACCTAATGATTAATGGCCAACCTCCAAAACCCTATAAGTAGGCCATGCAAGGTTGAGTTGTAGGTTGATTTCTAGACTTCCTCCGCCCATATATTCAACATTTTTGTTCTCCCGCCAACAAGCTAAGAGAAAACCTTGTTGATCAAGTTTCCTTACCACTTTTATTAAAGTTTTCAATCTTGGTCTTAAACCAAGTAAGGGAAGCTAACTCTACATGATTTTTGTGGTTTGATGTGTTAACATGCTGGTGTTATTTTGCTAAAATGTGTAGAAATGCATGATATGAATTTGGTTGGGATTCAGTAGCCATTTTTGTTACCTTTGAAGCTTTTATGAAATTGATGAAATCTTGTTAAATCTCCAATGCATGTGAAAAAAGTTGTCATCTTTACGTCCATTTGATGCAATGTTTTGGAGCTTTTGGTTGGATTGCATGTTGATTTTGGTGCAGTTTGGATGATTTAAGTGATTTTATATGTTGTTGTTCTAGAGTTTCATTAAGCGGAATCTCTTTTTCTATGTTTTTGTTAAAGGCTTGTTGAGCGATATGAGACTCTCGTTGAGTGACCTTGCATTTTTGGGTAGATTTATGGATAAAAGGGTTTTCGCTAGGCAAAGACCTTTTTTGCTGGGAAAAACTCAACGAATACATGAATATGATGAAGGCCTACTGAGCGAGTATCTCACTAGTTGGACGAACCCATGAACTTATTGAGAAAAATATGAGTTTGTTGAGTGTTGAGTGTTCATTGGGCGAGTGCCTTACTAGGGATAGGATTTGTTGGGTGAGAGATCCTACTTGCTAGAAAAATCCAGTGGCAATGAGAAAAATGGTTAGGTTGTGAAATTTGCACATTTTTAGTAATTGAACTTTTTTAAAAGACTTGTAGAAACTATTATAAAAGGTTGAATTCAGGAGGCTGGTTAAAAGATTTAAGTGGAATATTAATTAAAGTTGAAATTCATAAAACATGGAATGTTGCTATCTTTACAAGATAGAACACTTGTTGATGAGTTAAGGTGTTAACCTTACTCTTGAAGGATATGGTTGGTGGACCATTACTTGTTGTGATTTCAGGTTGTCTTGGAAGTCACCATGTTATGATAGTAGGATACAGGTTGTGGTACCCACATATTTAAGAAAGTTGGGCTTGAGAGTCATAATTGTTGTTGTTGAGTCCTTTTAAAGATGTTACTAATGAGTAGGCACGTAAGTTGTTGAGTTGCCATGGAGTTACCACTCAGATTCAGGGTTCACAATCTAGTGCTGGAGCAATGGAGTGAGGCCAGGTGGGCCTTGGGATAGAAGGATGAGCTAATTCCATAAAGGGCTAAGTTCTTGCAAGCTTAAGACTATGGTAAGCCACTACCCACATACTACTATCCTGACAGACACATTCTCTAATATAGAGGATCATGTCCTTTTTCTCCAATACCATGATGAGGGTATGTTAAGGAAGTGATAGAAGTGGTCGCTTGGCTTATAAATCTCCATGGAGTAATAGTTATTTATACACACATATATATGTACGAGCATAATGGATATGTTGTTATATATGTATATATATATATGTGTGTGTGTATGTATTATAATGGATGAGTTGTTATGATGAATGATGTTTATGTCTATTGGGAGCTAAGGCTCTATAGTGATGATGTAACTATGATGATTGGATGCTATGATGTATGATTATGATGATCCTGTGTTTAGTGTTGTTGTCGTTTAGATGTAGTAATATTCTTATAATAGCTTACCCTTATTGATACAACCCTTGGATCTACATGCTTCACATTCTCTTGAGAATTCAAAGGTAGAAACCAAAACTAGAAGGTAACCAAGAATAAGAAGGAAAAGGTACATAATGAATGAAAATTGAGAAATGAACTCACCACTAATCCATAGTGGATTAGATAAGAGGATTGAGATTCACCATAACTAAATCATCGTTATTAAAAATAATGTATTTTTCTTTTATTAACCCTTTCTGCAAATTGCTCTACTCTTTTTTCAACATGAGATTACACTTTAGCATGCAATTCTTTAACAAATTTTTCTTTAGCAATCCCATTATAGTTAAGCATAAAGCTAACATTAGGCATAGGCAATACATCAAGGGGGGAGGGGGTTTTAAGGGATGAAAACCATAAACCAGCTCAAAAGGAGTATGCGTGGTGGTAGAATTAACCACACAATTGTATGCAAACTCGAAATGGGGTAGCCAATCTTCCCATGATCTCAAACTTTTACCCACAAAAGATCTCAAGAGTTGGGTTAAGGTCCTATTTGTGACCTTAGTTTGACCACTAATTTAAGAATGGCATGTTGTAGAGAACAAAAGCTTTGTTCCCAACTTACTCCATAAGGTCCTCCAAAAGTGATTGAGAGGCTTGGAGTCTTTGTCAAACACAAAGGTCCTATGTAGACCATGTAACCTCACTACTTCCTTGAAAAACAAATTGACTATAATACATGCATTCATTAGTTTTATGACATGGAATAAAATGTGTCATTCATGAGAACCTATCTACTACCACGAAAATAGAATCCTTTCCTGACTTAGATCGAGGTCAACCTAAAATAAAGTCCATAGCAATTTCTATCCAAGGCATAGACAGAACAAGGAAAGGGGTATAATAACCACGAGCCTAAACTTTTGCTTTTGCATACTTACAAACCAAATACTTATCACAAACATTATGAACATCTCGCTTCCTGCAGCCATAAGAAGTGTTCCAATAAGGCCTTGTAAGATCATATATTCATGAAAAAAAACTAATCTTTAAGGTATAATTCTTTTCAATGCTCAAAACCTAACAATTTAATCTCAAGCATAGACAACAAAGAATATCTTCTAGACAGAACATCAACAACAATATTTATTTTTCCTTTTTTAAGCTTAATGATATAAGGGAATTGCTTTATAAATTCTACCCATTTTGCATGTCTTTTATTAAGCTTAGTTTGACTTCTAAGGTGTTTAAGCGCTTCATGATCACTATGTATCACAAATTATTTAGGCAAAAGATAATGTTGCCAAACCTATTGGGCTTTAACTAAGGAATATAATTTTTATCTGTAAGACCCCAAATTGATCCGGCCCAACACTAACTCAACACAAAGAAAGTCCCCAAGTAGGCCGACCGGATCACGTCAACCTAAACAGGCCCAGAAAGCGCGAAGAATTGGACCAGCACATTACTCAAAGGAGTCTGGTTGATTCGACCTGCCCATACTGAGAGAAGGGCCTAGGATGGCGGGCATAGGCTGATGAGTCACAAATTGTACATCTTTTAGACACCTAAGAAGGGTGGTAGCAAGACTATTTTGCACTTAAGAATGGATTGTTAGCTGAGATTCATTTTATGGGCTTAAGTAGAGAGAAAGTACAAATCTGTGTTAAATCAGAAGTCTTAGCTAATAAAAAGCATCACTCCTTCTTCTGCAGGACAAGTCGAGTTGACCAGGATCAACGGAAGAGTCTCAGCCGAGATGAAGTCGTCCTGGCCAGACTGACTCCGTCTCGGTCAAGCCAGACCCGTCCCGACAGTCCACGTCTTGCAGCCCATTGACCCAATTGAGCTGTCCATGTCAGCTACCCAGCTTAGAGGCCACCTTAGTGCAGTTCAGCTGCCATGTCACTCTTGGAGAACCTGCCTGGCGTTTCTCTCGATCGAGGAAGTGCAAGTTTGAGACTGGGAAGCCGAAGTCTGCCAGAGGGGACCGATCAGACTACTAACGCACTCTGGTGGAGCTGATCCTCAACGCTCAAGCTAACGGAGGTGAACCATCACCATCAACCATGGCGATCGCTGTGGGAGATGGAACCACCTGAATTTAGGCCATTGTGTTTGCATTTCATTCTCTGTTAATTGATTCCAATTCTGCAATTCCAACTCTGTTCCTCTCCTCTCCTTTAATTCATGCTTGAATTGCGATTGCATTTAAATGTGAACAATGTTAAGCTAAGCCGATTGGAACTGGTTTAACTAATTTAGTAGGTAATCATTTAACAATTGTTAATAGAGAACCTAAAGTCAGCTCTGAACCTAATCCCTGCCAAATGATGAGGTAGCGATTGCGTAATTTCTCGGTATGGCAATGGACGAACCTTTGGCGATTGCCATATGAACACCCAAGGCTGATATGGACTAAGAACTAGAGTGAAGAACTAGGACTGGACTTGGATTAACGGACATGAACATGAACACAGTTATATCATAATAATAATAATAGTAAACCGGTAGTGCTAGTCTACATTTACTGCATCCATAGTCTTAGTTTACTTTTTGCTATTCTTACATTCCAATCCCCCTATTTCCTGCTTTCTACGTCTGAAACAGGGTCAGTCCAACTTTGTTGCGTCTGTCTGCAATCAGCCGAAACCAAGCCGGATTGATCTCTGCCGAGATCATCCCAGCTCAGTTTCTGCCAAGAGCAACTCGACCAGTACTGAGGAGAGTCATTACTCTACATCTCAGCTTTTACATCATTTTACTTCGCACCAACCCACAACTGAGCACACTGTGTCCTTGAGAAGAATGACCTAGGATTGACTATGCTATAGTTAGCTTTAGTAATTTGATAAGCGCGTTAAAACGACTAAAAACGAGTAATCATCAAATTGGCGCCGTTGCCGGGGACACAAGTTCTTTTGTGTCTTTGTGTGTCAAGTAAAGTGAAGTCGAATCCCGAGTCTGTAGAGTGTGTGTTAAGTCAGTTTAATCGAGTCTTTTGATTTTGTATGCGTCTGTCTTTATGGGATCCTAAATAAAAGCATGCTGAATTTTTAGTGAACGTATACTTCTGTAGCAACATAGCATTAGCATTCCTTCTTGCATTCACTATTGTATCTTTCTCCTTTTGCACTGTATTCTTTTTGCATTCTTTTTGTATTCCTTTCGGTAGTTGACTTGTGTTCTTTTTGCATCACATTCCTTTTATATTCCATTCCATAGTACCATTAACTGGTTAACTGATAACTATAGTTTACTGTTTTAAGTACTGATTTCAATTCTGATTTTCTGCATAGCATGTACAATGCATGACTAGGAGTAGTGCTGACCCTCTGTATGCTCTTGACCCTGAAATAGAGTTAACTTTACGAAGGTTGCGAAAAATTAGGAGAGAATGGCAGGATGCAAGCCAATTTGTAGGAGTCTGGCTGACTCGACCTGCCCATACTTAGAGAAGGGCCTAGGATGGCGAGCATAGGCCAACAAACTAGTCAGGAAAAGGAAGTCCAACATCAGTTACCCACAAAAATTCGGCCCAACTCTCGTAGAGCACACTGCGACCAGCCTAGGCCAGATTTGGGAGCGCTAGCTCAATGTTGACAGAGCCAACCATGTCATCGGAATCAACCAAGTCAGCCTTCCTAAAGGAGGAGTGCCACCTCATAGTTTCTGAGCCGTTGGATTCTCTAAGAGACACGAGGATGAGGCCACATCAGCGAACCTAGGTCCGAGACACCAACGAAACTAAGATCCTCACCAATCACAATGAAGGAATGCGCCATGTCAGCCACTACCCTCAAAATGCACCACGATCTCAGGGAGAACGTGCCACGACTGAGCATTGGTACCAATGAGAATTAGCCTAGGCATTGCCAAAGCTAGCTAACTGGATAAGGAGGTTGGGGTAGCTCCATGTGGCGAGATCAGACGCGCCTTCATCACCTTCCCGAAGGCTATAAAAGGCCTTAGCATAAAGAGCTTAGGGCCAAGAATCCAAGAGTACAACACACTGAGCAAAAGTGTTGAAGAATCGTTGCACGATTAGCGAGTCAAGGTTGCTGAAGGATTTCCGATTACGAACAAGAAACGCCAACTAGCTCTCTAGATACCAGGTAAGTCCCTTGCCCCAACTCCAAGCATGCAATAGATAGTGCCCTCCCTCGTCCTCGCAAATACACTTCAGATGGTAGGCATGTAGCCAGCCTTAGTCTAATTGAGCCAAATACACTTCAGATGGTAGGCATGTAGCAGACCTTAGCCAAACCGACTCAAATACACTTCATATGGTAGGCATGTAGCCAGCCTTAGTCTAATTGAGCCAAATACACTTCAGATGGTAGGCATGTAGCAGACCTTAGCCAAACCGACTCAAATACACTTCAGATGGTAGGCATGTAGCCCGCCTCGACTTAAGACCAAGTCGGCCTCGGTCTCCTATTCATTGCATACCATGCATTCCCTATGACTTCAAGTCAGTAGGCACATGTTTGAGTCAACCTAGCACACACATTCCCGAACTTGACTCAGCCTCAAGATGAGATGCCTAACGGATAGTCCTGCTACAAACTCAAACCGTCGAGGGATGGATGCCCAAGAGAAAGTTCAATCCCCGTGTCTCAAACTCTGGCAGATGCCTAGAGGAAAGTCCGACCAAAACTCATAATCAGGTCCCTATTCAAGAGGAAAGACGCTTAATGGGAAGTCTGACTCTATCCTTCATTGCATGCATCTAGAACTACGTGAATTTTGATTCCTCTACGCTAGGAGAGGTACATAGGAGCAAGAGGCCTACTCTTGTCAAGTTATGCGTTCCAAACATTCCAGCTCTATACTAAAGCACTGCTGCATTTCAAGTTAGCTAGTAACAGTAAAGGTAAAGGTTACGTTGCATACATTTCATAGGTAACTACCAAATGGTAGGCGGATAAGGTGACTCCCATGTGTAACCGGCTCATTACCTAGATTCTACTTTCGTCGACTTGCCTTATCCACCCTCGGGCTCCGACGTGCCTTTAAACATTGGTGGTGACTCCAGTCTGAGTCGGATCGGGTTTGATCAATCTCCTTGGATTGGCCGGACCTGTACTGACTCATTAAAGCTGACTCTTCCTCGGAGGTGGATTTAGCTCCCCTTCAAACTCTCAACCCAAAATCAAATTCCATTTCAAAGAAACAAAAATTTCTTTCTAAATCGCCCCCGACGCGATTTAGCTTGCGTCATTATCATATGTGGAGAAATTTATTTGAAAATTTTTAAGTTTTTTACTAAAATAAGCTATGGAATGACCATTTTGTAATAAAACTGCTCCTACTCCTACATTATAAGTGTCACACTCTAGTTCGAAAGTCTTACTAAAGTTAGGGAGAGCTAAGATAGGGGCACAAGTCAGTTTCTCCTTTAGAGCTTGGAAAGTTCTTTCCTGACTATCTTCCCACTTAAAACCTACTTCTTTTTTACTATCTCATTTAAAGGGAGAACTAAGGTGCTAAAGTCTTTGACAAAGTGTCTATAAAAGCTAGCTATGCCATGAAAACTTCTAACATCTCCTACTATCTTAGGTGTCGGCCAACTTTGGATAGCTTTGATTTTTATGGGATCTACTTTGACTCCTTGAGAGCCATCACATACCCTAGAAAGATCACTTTTGATGTACAAAATGTGCATTTTTCAAGGCTTACATACAAACACTCTTGTTTAAGCAAGAACAATACACTTTTCACATGCATAACAGGATCATCCATACAACCAAAATAGACCAATATATCATCAAAGTATACCACTACGCATTTACCAATGAGTGATTAAAGAACATGATTCATCAATTTCATGAAAGTGCTTGGGGCATTAGTTAACCCAAATGGCATAACCAACCATTCATAGAGTTTGAGTTTAATTTTAAAAGTAGTTTTCCACTCGTCTCCTTCTTTCATATGGATTTGATGATAACCACTTCGTAAATCAATTTTGGAAAATACACACACACACACACCGTGCAATTCATCCAATAAATCATCTAAGCGTGTAATAGGGTACCTATATCTAAACATAATAGTGTTAATAGAGCAACAGTCCATACACATATGCCATGAACCATTCTTTTTAGGGACTAAGATTATTGGCACAATGCATGAGCTTTTACTTTCCCTTACCAAACCTTTATCTAGTAGTTACATCTCTTGTTTTTGAATCTCTTAAGACTCCTCTAGATTTTCCTTATATGTTAGTTGATTAGGTAATGAAGTTCTTGACACAAAATCAACTTGATGCTCAATCCCTTGGAGAGATGGCAATCCTTTAGGTATCTCTTGAAAGAGATCTTTAAACTCATTAAGCATTCTTCCAAAAGTTACAGGTAAACTAACTAAAGGAGAATTTAACATTAGACACATGTTAGTAGGCTAGAGTAATAAAAGTTCTTTATTATTTAACATAACTTTTTTCATAGCCTTTCTACTGAGTAATAAACTCTTATTTTTCTCATTTTTATCTTCTTTAATGTTCTCACTTTTATTTTTTTTCTCCTTTTTAATTCTCTAATTTTTCAATTCTTTTTTCTTTATCTCGTTTTTTTTTTCATTTTTATTTGATCCTCTATAACTTCACGAGATGACAAGGGTTTAAGAGTTACCTTTTTTACCCTTATGTTCAAAAGAGAATTTGTTTGTCACATCGTTGTGTGTAACTTTTCTATTGAACTGTCATGGTTTTCCTAACAAAATGTGAGTGACTTCCATAGGTACAACATCACATAGGATCTCATCCTTATACTTTATGTAGGATTAGTTCAATGAGAACTTGTTTATCAACTAACATTTCTCCTTTTGAATTCAACCATTGAAGTCTATAGGGTTTAGAATAGGGGATGATAGGCAAACACAACTTTTTAACTAGTCTTAGACTAGCAACATTCACACTGTTACATCCATCAATAATGAGCGAACAACAATTTCCTTTAAATATGCATTGAGAGTGAAAGATGTTTTCTCTTTGTGTTTGATCATATTCAATGAGTGCACTGATGAGTTGCCTTACCATAAGGAGATCACCTTCATATGGTGTTGTTTCATCACTAGAGTACCTATCATTTTTAGAAATATCTTCTTGAGAGCTTTCACTTTCAATATCACCATTATCTTTAATGATCATTGCTCTTTTATTGGGACACTAAGAAGTGATGTGCTCTTTCCCTAAACACTTGAAATATTTGATATTACTAGATTTAGGAGCATTAGAATTGGGAACATTGATAATACACAATTTATAGTCCCTAATAAGGTCTTAATATGGGTAGACTAGACTCTAAATTATAGTTAAGAATCTCATATTAGCTAAGATTCAGATTTCCTAGATTGAAATAAGGAAAATTTATAGAGCAATGATACCTTCTACTTGTGAACCTTCATACCTCTTTGTTCCACGGTGCTTCAGTAAGGGCGACTAGTCGATCAAGTGGATGTCAGGACCAAAGTTTGGGTAGTAGCCGATTGCTAAGAGGAGACTGTCAGGGCACGCTGGCACATTGCTTAGTGATTTAACCCCTTAGTACCTGGCCAACAAAGGTAGAACACTACAACTACTGCTGGTGATCGTCGCGGGAAGTTGATCCATACTCAATCCATGAATCACAACTTTTTGCATGTATTGATACTTTGTTAACCAATGAATGAATTTGTTTTCCTTTTTTATTATGAGTGTAATTTCTATTTGCATAATTTGTTCTTACTTAATCACGATTGTGTAGGGTAGGAATAGAGCATGTTAGTTTAGGGGCCGATTGGAACTACTCTAACAACAAAATAGATAATCACTAGATAATCCACACTAATCAGGTGCGTATTCCCTGCCAAACTCAGAGCAACGATTGCGTAAGTCATCAGTTAGCACGGGACGAATGTTCAGCGATCGTCGTAGGAAAGTGGGTTGGTGAAGAGTTGTTTCATAATAGGAACTGGAACTTAGAACCATTTCATTGATAACTTTAGAATTGGTATAATAAATGTCATGTTAACTGTCTTGTAGTTTTAGTAGAATTAGATTACTTTACGTTTAGAGCCGTAGTTTACTTTCATTAACTACTTTAGATAATCTTTACATTTCTTGCCAGTTTACTTTTCCTGTAAAAACCCCCCATTTATATTTCTCGGAGTCCACACTTTACATATCTTGCTTTGCATATATTTTAGCCTTGTACCCTAGAAAATACAAGAACCACGTGTTCTTAAGAAGAATGACCTAATTGACCTTGTGCTGCTTTAACTTAGGAAAATGTAGTATTTTGAAATAACAACCAATCTTCAAGCCTATCAAATTGGCATCGTTGCCGAGGACACATGTTCTGTGTTCCTAGTGTGCTGAGTCTGATTAGGAGCAAACCCAAGTGTGTAGAGTGCTAAATATTAGCGGTCACGACTGTTTTCTTTAATGTATTAACTAGTTTTCTTTTCTTTTACTAACTATTAATTTTGTCTCTTTCTTTTTACTAACATGTGAATCGATTTTGTTCTTTTTACTAACTGCTAATTTGTTTGTCTACTAATTGTTAAGTTTGTACTTTTTCTGCACGCCCAGTCCAAGTTTCTTTTTCTTTTCTATACATGACGAACCTATGTTTTCATTTTACTATGTCTATTTTTTTTTGTAGATTACCTGTGTGTACCGAGTCTTTCGTGTGCATGAGTAATTATTCTTGCATGCCGAGTCTAATTTGATGTCAGGTCTGAGGTTATATGCATGTGTAGTTATGAGTTTTTGCTTATGTTTGTAATAAATTCCTATATGTACCGAGATTTGTGTTTTGAATTTTGCATGTGTCGGATCTGTAGGTGTAAAGTCAATGTATAGCCGAGTCTAGTGTCTGTATAGCCGAGTCCAGTTGTGCGTATTTTGCATGGTTGGGCATCCGTGAGTTCCAATTTCAGTAAAATCTAGTTTTCCTACCTTGTAATTTTTGTAGAATCTATCTCTTCATGTCTTGTGAGCGAATTTGTGCATAAACCCTTTTCATTTTAATTCCTGCATTTTATACGTAATTGCATTTTTTTGTTTTTGCAAAAAATTTTTACGCATCTGTTGTTTCTGTTTTTGTTTGCTTGTATTTTATTCTGTTAATAATCCATGTGCATCCTATTCTGATTCTGATTTTGATCCCTCCAATTTTGATTCATCTGTCTTGGTGATTTTTGGTACTAATTCTGACCCGGAGGGACTAGCCTATGCGTGCTACGATGTCCCAAACGGGATGCCCACGTTATTCTGATTGGGACCAGGCGCAGTCATGTGAACAGTATTACTCTAGACTAACTCATGTGTTACCTGAGTGTTGTGATTTTGCAAGCAGCACTCGGTGAGACCCTGTGGGATCGACTGCATCTAGGATCAGGAAAGGGGTACCAATGCAAGAATGCGGTATGTGTGGTTCTAAAGGACAACCCAGCATGTCCTATTTTGTATGACACTGAATCGTTGCAATACCAAAACCACCTTTCCAACAACCGCTTTTGCAACCTGGTAGTACGTCTTTGCTGGAGGAGTTCGTGAAGTTCCAGGAGGACATATGTGCCACACTGCAGGATTTACGAACACAAGTTGGAGATCTAACCATCTCAGCAAATAAGCTCACTTTTGATGTACAAAATGTGCATTTTTCAAGGCTTAGATACTAACACTTTTGTTTAAGCAAGAACAATACACTTTTCACATGCATAACATGATCATCCAAACAACCAAAATAGACCAATATATCATTAAAGTATACCACTACGCATTTACCAATGAGTGATTGAAGAACATGATTCATCAATTTCATGAAAGTGTTTGGGACATTAGTTAACCCAAATGGCATAACCAACCATTCATAGAGTTTGAGTTTAATTTTAAAAGTAGTTTTCCACTCGTTACCTTCTTTCATATGGATTTGATGATAACCACTTCGTAAATCAATTTTGGAAAATACACACACACATACACCATGCAATTCATCCAATAAATAATCTAGGCGTGTAATAGGGTGCCTATATCTAATCATAATAGTGTTAATAGAACAAAAATCCATACACAAATGCCATGAACCATTCTTTTTAGGGACTAAGATTATTGGCACAATGCATGAGCTTTTACTTTCCCTTACCAAACCTTTATCTAGTAGTTACATCTCTTGTTTTTGAATCTCTTAAGACTCCTCTAGATTTTCCTTATATGTTAGTTGATTAGGTAATGAAGTTCTTGACACAAAATCAACTTGATGCTCAATCCCTTGGAGAGGTGGCAATCCTTTAGGTATCTCTTGAAAGAGATCTTTAAACTCATTAAGCATTCTTCCAAAAGCTACAAGTAAACTAACTAAAGGAGAATTTAACATTAGACACATGTTAGTAGGCTAGAGTAATAAAAGTTCTTTATTATTTAACATAACTTTTTTAATAGCCTTTCTATTGAGTAGTAAACTCTTATTTTTCTCATTTTTATCTTCTTTAATGTTCTCTATTTTTTTTCTCCTTTTCAATTCTCTAATTTTTCAATTCTTTTTCTTTATCTTGTTTTTTTTCTTCATTTTTATTTGATTCTCTATAACTTCACGAGGCGACAAGGGTTTAAGAGTTACCTTTTTTACCATTATGCTCAAAAGAGAATTTTTTTGTCACAGCGTTGTGTGTAACCTTTCTATTGAACTGCCATGGTCTTCCTAGCAAAATGTGAGTGACTTCCATAGGTACAACATCACATAGGATCTCATCCTTATACTTTATGTAGGATTAGTTCAATGAGAACTTGTTTATCAACTAGAATTTCTCCTTTTGAATTCAACCATTAAAGTCTATAGGGTTTAGGATAGGGGATATAGGCAAACACAACTTTTTAACTAGTCTTAGACTAGCAACATGCACTGTTACATCCATCAATAATGAGTGAACAACAATTTCCTTTAAACATGCATTGAGAGTGAAAGATGTTTTCTCTTTGTACTTGATCATCTTCAATGAATGCACTGATGAGTTGCCTTACCATAAGGAGATCACCTTCAAATGGTGTTGTTTCATCACTAGAGTACCTATCATTTTTAGAAATATCTTCTTGAGAGCTTTCACTTTCGATATCACCATCATCTTTAACGATCATTGCTCTTTTATCGGGACACTAAGAAGTGATGTGCTCTTTTCCTAAACACTTGAAACACTTGAAACATTTGATATTATTAGATTTAGGAGCATTAGAGTTGGGAACATATACCTGACGTACCTCTTCTCTATGGCCTTTTAAGGGTGCATTTCCTTTCCTAGGACTTTTGTCCCATTTAAGGATGTTCCTTTCCTTACCTTTCTAGTTGAAACTAGTGACATGGTTGGATATTTTTCCATGCCTCTTAAGTTAAGATTCAACTTTAGAAGCTTGGTGTACAAGCATATAAATAGAAGTGTAATCATGTAACTCCACAATGTATTGAATGTCTCTATTAAGACCATTTAAAAATCTAGCCATTGTGGCTTCTTAAGACTCAACAAATTGAGCCCTTATCAAAGTCACTTCCATCTCCTTAAAATACTCATCTACTGATCTAGGACCTTGATACGTCTTTTGCAATTATACAAATAAATCTTGCTTATAATACAAAGATACAAAACAATCTCGCATTTCTTTTTCAGCTCCTCCCATGACTTAATGGAAGCTCTCCTTAGGCCTTTACACTACAAAAAGATCTCATTCCACCAAATCAATGCATAACCTTCAAAAAGCAATGTTATTAATTTCACCTTCATATGATCATCACAATCAAGGCAATCTAGATTTTTCATCACTTTTAGTTCCTAATATAGTAATCATCAACATTACCCTTACTAGTGAATGAAGTGATTTTACCTTCAATCAAACTCCAAGGATTTTTTTAAGATCATTATTATTATTAAGTCTTTCATGTATTCTTACAATTTGTTCATCACAACTAGTATTTTCATCACCATTACCATCTTTTTTTTATCTCTTAACTTCTTTACTTTTGAAAGAATCCAAAGAGTGGATTCTAGCATTTACACTATGGAAATCAATCCTTGTGGATTCCAACTCACCTTCCAACTTCACAAGTTTTATACTCCATCATCATGCATGTCTTAGGAGAAAGATCCTCCAAGTTCAAGCTAGAACTCGCCATATGTTGATCTACTTCTTTAGTGTCTCTTTGTACTTCTTTCCAACAAGGCTCCCACCTCCAACAAATTTTAAATTTCCACTAAAGATGCACTGTTTTGGGACGAAAACTGTAGAGAAAAGCTAGGAGTTTTCCTCACATTTTGGGACATGAATCTATAATGGAAAGAGTTATTCTTCCTCAAGTTAGGACGTGAATTTTGTAGGAAGAAAGGGGCTGCACCTGCTTAGGTTTTGTACATGAATTATGTATTAAGATGGAATTGTTTTCCTTGTTGTTTGGATGTGGAACTACAAAGAATGCTATTGTTCTCCTTTGTTTTGGGCATCCAAGCATGTGGCTCTAAGAGCTTTAGATACCAAATTGATGTGGAACCCTTTACAGATCAAATGTTGAAACCTGCACTCTTGCTTCTTTAGGATGGAGCTTGTATAAATTGGTAGGAAAAAGGAAGAAAAAGGATAAAATATGGAACAAGGAAGGAATGATTGTGTACACTTGCCACTCTCTCTTTGGCAAGAAAGATAAGAGCAAATAGGATTCGTCATAAGCCTTGTGAAAGCTTGATAAGAATTGAAATCTCTTGTACAAATCAAGAACAGAGAATTAGCTCTTCAAGTTTCCAAGCAACATACTTTTCATTCAATGAACTAGTTGTTAATTTATAAAGGGGTGAAGGCCTTGTATAGGCTCTCTACATGCATGCCTCTTGTTTCAATAGGTGGATAGCCTATTTGCTTATCCAAACAAGTTACAAGCTTATTCTGACACTAGTACAAGCCTAAGCTAATATACTTAGCCAAACAAATACAATAAAGTCATGATGTACTTTTAGAAACTAAGCTAAGATTACAAATGATATATAAATGAAGAACAAATTCAATCCACATGTTTCTAGGATGATAAGAAGCAATCTCATACAATATAGATGGTTGGACTTGGGCTTTGGCCTAGGCTTGAGTCCTTCAAGCTTCTAAGTAACTCCATTTTTTGAAGCACTTTCAAAGCGAAGCACTTTCAAAGCCAACCACATAGCCTAAGAACACAACTTCGAACGTACATAACATGCATTTTTCAAGACTCATATGCATTTTTGTCTCAATAATAACAACACACTCTTAACATGCAAGACATGATCATTTATATAGTTAGAATAAACAAGCATATAATCAAAATATACAACCACACATTTACGAATAAGAGATAAGAACATGGTTCATCAACCTCATGAAAGTACTCAGGGCGTTGGTAAGTCCAAATGGCATTACCAGCCATTCATACATTCCAAGTTTAGTTTAGTTTTCCATTCATCCTTCTTTTTCATTCGTATATGATGATATCCATTTCATAAATCTATTTTGGAAAACACACACACATATAATTCATCAAGAAATGGAAAGTACTCGTACCAATAGTTTTTAGACACCTCTCCCTATTCCTACTATGCCTTGGTTTTCTATGGATTTTGTCTTAGGCTTTCCTAGATCTAAAACTGGAAAGGATTTTATTTTTGTCATGGTATATAGATTTTAAAAAAGGGTCCATTTTATACCATGTCATAAAAGTGATGATGCTTGTTATATGACTAACTTGTTTTTCAGGGAAGTGGTAAGGTTGCATGGTGTATTGAGGACCATAGTTGGTAAGTCAGCATCAAATATATGAGATTTGGAATGTCTGTTGGTCACGAAGAATTAGGTCTAGAAAATTAGGAAAAGTAAATTGAAAGAAGAAATCAAAGATATGGATGAGAAAGAGGTAATGTATTTCACCACTAATTCTTGAGAATTAGATGAGAAAGAGTGAGATTAAGCACAAGTATCATAAAAGCTTGATAAAAATATGGTTCTTGCTCAAGAACAATAGAAAAGAGAAAGTTTTGCAAAAGTACAATGCATATTTCATTTTACTCAAAAAGTCATTAAGCTAATTACAAAATGACCTTATATAGGTTTAAAATAATCATGATTAAGAGTCCTAAACTATTCCTAAACTAACCTAAGAAGCCGAAGAGATTAGGCCCAAAAACTAGTCAAAACGCAACGTTATACTACTAGCAACAAGGTGACGCTAGTTTTGATCTCCTTTGCCGAAATGTGTAAGAAATGGACTCCTAGCCCAAGTGCAGGCCTAATAAAGTTTATTACACTCAAATACCACTTTAAAATAGTAGTTTAAAAGCTAGAAAACAAGTTTACAAAGAGCCATTAATATACTCAAAAAAATTATATACAAAATAGAATTTCTATTGGACCTTCCTTGACTCTTAAGGAGACTCAACTCGTGTTGCAGTTATCCTTGAAGTCTTTTTAGTCTTCCACTTGTAATTGGACCCTCAATTACAATGGTTTCCATATTGAAGTCTTCACGAGGGAAAGTAACCTTTCCCTCCATATATGCAATTCAGCTACTCAATTAACAACAAATCTTGGCTCATCCATGCTCACCGCACTAAAATTCTGATCCAGGGTTTAGCCACTAATAAAGGGGGAATTCACCAAGCAATGTTGAGATCTCGCACCAGAGACTCCTTCTCTCGTCGGTTCAAGAAGAATTGTGCCATCACCCTCAAGACCTACTGCATCAGCGACTACGTCGATGTCATGGTTAACGATGTCATTCACAAGGGTATGCAGCACAAGTTCTACCACGGCCGCATATGTTGCGTCTGGAACATCACCAAACGTGTCATTAACATCGAGATCAACAAGGAGGTAGGGAACAAGATTATCAGAATGATGAAATAAAAAAGTTGCAAAAATCGTTGGTTCAACAAAACAAAGATAGTATTAAAAGATTAGTTAGGAGAAAAAATATTCAAAGAATGAAAATAGAACGAAAGGGAAAAAATAAATAAAAGTGCAATGAAAAATATCTCTCTCAAGTTGGTGGTATGACTTTGGTACATGTTATAAAACATAACATTTGTAGATAAAGTAGAGAAAATATATTGTACAATGTATATTCATTAAAAATGGAAAAAATATTACATTGAGTTATTTAATATGATTTATATAAAAAGTAAACAATTAACTAATAAATAACTAATAACAAACTCTTTAACTAGTTCTGTATATCACTACAATAATTTATGTTTGTCACAATTCACCATTATGCAAGTTTTCTAGAATACTGGTAGTAGTGTCTGTGTAACTAGACTATTATTTCATAAGAATCATATGCCATGATTCCATTTTGGCAATTGAAGTTGTTTAGAAGAACCAACGACTCTAATGTGTTCCCATCCATAATAAAGTTTTAACTTTACGTGCTGAATTACTTAACTATTGGGGGTCAAAAGTCAAAATAATTATACATTTACTAATAATATAACAAAAAATAAAATATATAAACAGAATTCTTATCTTATAAACTAATTTTAAAATATTAAATTATAAATTCAAATTTAAATTATAAAATAATATCAAAATGTATTCTAATAATTATTATTGTATTTATTACCTACTATTAGACCGTAAAACATCTTAACATATTTTATTGAAATTAATTTCAAACCCAAATTATAAAAAAAAAAATCAACATCCAACCTCCCTATTGTTGCACTCGGCCTAGTCTTCATGCCCCGATCACTACTTTCTTTTTCAATAATTCCATGTTTCTGCCTCGCTATGAAGTATGGTAAGCTTATATATCGAATAAAATGAAATTAATATTTTCTCTTTTTTTGTCAGTTATGAAATTAAAAAAATTATTTTTAACTATTTTAAAAAATATATATTTTTGTTCTTGTTTCCTGTGGTGATAATCATGTGCTTCGCAGTTGGGAGCTTTGGTGGTGTTCTTCAATGAAGCCGTTCTTATATGTTAATTATTTGCTATAATGTAAGATTCCTACACTTAAGTCAAAATGTAAAAATCAAGAGAAACACTATCAGCTATAAGTCACCTACTATCAACTAGCTTATCTATTCGCTATTATTTGCTAGGTAGGAAGCAAAGAAATGCTAAATTAATATTAATTGACATATATATATATATATATATATATATATATATATATATATATATATATATATATATATATATGACAATGCATTAATATATTTGATATATTCATAAAATTTATAATTATAATCCTAACTAAAGGTAACAAATCGTAATAAAATAAAGAAATGTGATAATTAATCCTAAGATTTAAAAAAAAAAATAAGGAACCTAATCATGAAGGATAAATTAAGACATTCTGATAGGGAAGCTAGAAGGGTAATTTTAGATATTCTAAATCGTGTTCAAGTATTGTAAACGATAATGTTGCCCCTTTTCAAAAAGGCATGAACAACCGATACTAGGTGCCTTCTTGGTTGAGTTCTCCCCGCATTATCATCTTTTTGAGATATTGCTCCTTTCAAATATTTATAAATCCTCAAGTAGGATCGTTGACTAAGTGGTGGAAAATCAACAAAGAGAGGGTTTATTTCTTTAGAAAACATATTCATATGAATCACACTTGTGGAAAGGTGTTACGGATCTGCACCCACACAAGGAGATTGGGCCATCAAAACAAGCTGAATATCTCTACAAGGAATTCCATCAAATAGGAATAGTTGATAGTTTATAATTTATGTGTAAAAAAGAGAATATGCCTTCAGATCCTGAATAAGGAGACCCTTCCCTTCTCTAATTACCCCCTCTTCCCAAAACACTTCCAACCATTAAACCCCCCAAACTCCATCTGCAACCATCTGAGTGCTTCTCAATCCGAAGTAACTCTAACATTGTTCTTCCCCCAATGAATAGGGAGACCTCCAACTTGTTATACTTAAGAATAATGTATATTTGTATATACTTACTCTAAACACAAATTGACTGAAAACGAGCTTTTATTAAGTCATAAAATGGAGACATGAAAAGCTAATAGCTAAAAAAAGTACAAAAAACAAAAAGAAAACGGATTGTGCGAAATTAGTGGTCCTTTAAATAAGGATCAACCAACTTACATCAATCACTTATTTTTATCAACTTCCTTTGAGAGGTCTTCTAAAAAAGAAAAGACTATTTGTCCAGAGTAAACATGATACTAATCTTGCAAAGTTGTCTGGAGAGGCAAAGAACTCTCGACTTCTTTGGTGGCATTAGAGTTCCTTTCTGCAACAGCCTTGGACATACCAAACATCTGAAATTGATCGAAACAGCAGAACATCAGTCAAGGAGGAGATGCAAACAATTGTTTTCTTATTTGGAAGTTTAGGTACAATAGAAACCTTCTGAACTGTTTTCTTGAAGCAAGTTTTGTGTTCATCCATAGAAGCATGAATAAACTCGTCAATGTGATCCTTCAAGTCCTCCAAGAAAGTGGCTTCTTCACTCTTCTTCTTTCGACATGAAGTAACAGTAGCAGCTGCCGAAGACGGCCTTTCAGTTTGCCCTTTCTGAGTGTCCATACTCTCTCAGACTACAATTATTTTAAACAAAAGTTAGTTACCCTTATTAAACTCAATGATCAAGCAACTTGCTTAAACATTATTATCATTATCATTCCCAGTCCCAGAACACTCTGCTACGAATAACCAAATTATCAAAATGCAACAATCATTTTTAATTTAATAGACAAACTGAAATTACATTCATTACATATATATAATATACTTCTTGGGGGCAAAAATAGCAAGAGAGACACTATCTATGAACATAAACATAAAACGGATTTGGCTCCTAAGCATAATAATTCCTCGCGGTTCAAGTAAGGTCTTTAAATACACAAATGAAAAGCATCCAATTCTAACAAACACTTAATTTAATCAGAAACGGGGCATATGGAATGTAATGTTTAAACGAGTGTATGATTAGATTTGAAAATTTTAGAGAAAAGGAATTGAAGAGAAATACCCAACAGCTAGGGAATGGGAGACGGTGAGGGAGAAACCTATTTGGCGCGGTGCAGTGTTTGGAGCGAAGAGGATTGGGTTGTGGAGAGAGGATTAAAGAGCGGGGAATGCGTGCAGAGAAAGATAAAGAAAAGAGCCAGAGAACACGGAACGTCAAAACCAGTGGGCTCGTTGGGTCTAGAAGGTTCTAAACAGGGTGCAAATTGCGAAGCCCCCAGCATCACCAAATATTTCTCTAAATCCCACCTCCTTGCTGCCGCTTATTTCTTTTAAAATTATAATTTTGCGTGATAAAAATTTATTTTTCGTATTTTATTTTTTAAAATTTATTTTAATTTTTTAATTCTTGAATTTAAATCAAATATTGTCATTCTAAAAAAAATAATTATTTTTAATTTTAATATTTAATTTTAATTTATTTAAGATGTAAAACTTATCTCATTATATTTATTTAAAAAAAATCATAGAATTCAATTAAATTTTGAAAAAAAAAACTATAATCATGATGAGAGTCACATAAAAAATAAAACTTGTGAATATTTAAAAGATAATTTAATATGATTTTTTTAGTTTTTCAATTGTTTTTGTGACTCACTTTTTTCACTATTTTTATTTTAGTTATATTTTTTTTTTAAATACTAATTGATTTCTACGTATTTTTATTTAGATGAATATAATAATAAAAGTTTTACATCTTGAATTAATAACAAATAATTCAAAATTATGTGTGAAAAAAAAATTATTTTTTTGTAAAGAACAACATTGATTCAAAAATTTGATAATTTGTTTGTTTTGAAAGGAGAACATTGATTTAAATTTAATAATTAAATAACTAAAACAAATTTTTACTCTAAAATAAAATATAAAAATTATAATTTAGCTCCAAATTTTTAATCTGGCGCAAGAGTAATCAATGTCCACATACAAAATATTTCTTTTGAAATGATGAACATAAAGAGAAATGGAAAAGCATTAATTAAAAGAAAATAAAAACTCAAAGTTGCGAGACAGACATTCATTCAGCGAGGTCTCCTAAAGCTTGAGTTGTCATCTCCCACAAGCAACAGTATGGTAAATAGTTATAAATGTGCATTTTGAATTGCTAACATCCATTACCAAATACGAAATCTACTGGCTCATAGCGCCTACAGTCAAATAACATCAATGGGGTGTACTTCCTTAATTCACTTATCTCCTAGGTGAGTGTTTTACCTCTACCTTGCAACATTGTCGGTGTCTCCCTGATTTTAAGAGTAATTCAGAGTAAATAACGATTGTTGAAGTTATATTCTATCACATGACTAAGCAAAACAAAATCAAACTTAGCCTAGTAAGAATGGGAAAAAAATTATCTTTTGATTGCATTTTTCAATATCTTCTGCTCTATCCTTTTCTTCCGGTCATTTACCATATCTTCTCTGATGAAATTTAAATGTTTACTATGGATAACAAATATCAAATTCCTGCTAACTTTATTGGGAATATTTTTAATCATTTTGTCAAGTGGTGAAGCTTTGTTCATTGATGAGTTACAGATCATACATAGTAGGTGGACCCAAGAGAGTGTTAATAAGCAACTCACGCACTCAAAAGATGACTGTTAGCTAAGATTTAAATTAGGAACCAGAAAGTAAAGGAAATACAATTCGGTGTTAAAAGGGCATTAGCTAACTACTCTCTCATTGCATGTCCAACCAAGTCTCTCAGTCATCCAAAGAAGGCCCAGAGAATAAGAGCAGCTAGTAAGCAGAGCGGCCCTATAAGGAACGAAGTCCATGTGGCATTCCACGTCAACCATTCAGAAGCCACCTCGGTTCCAGTTCAACAGCCATGTCAATTATGGAGTAGCTGCAGTGCAAGTTACAGCAATGGTAGAAAAGGGATTCCACCTATAATTTTGTTAAGGACTTTAGCTTTCGCGCCTCTGAACAAATCGGGGTCTTTGAATTCACTCTCAACACACTCTCATTATATTCATTTTCTTGCTCTTGTTTTCCGTCGTTACGGTGGTGCACTATGATGCATTGGTGTTTCTTTCGATTGAGGAAATGCAGGTCTAAGACTGGGAAGTCGAAGTCCATTAGAGGGGACTGATTGGGATTCCAACACACTCTGGTGGATCTGATCCTCAGCGCTCAGGCTATTAGAGGTGTACCACCACCATCAACTATGGCGATCATCGTGGAAGATGGACCCACCTGAATTCAGACCACTGTGTTTGTACTATGTTTTCTATTAATCAATTTCATTCTACATTTTGTATCTTTGTTCCCTTCCTCTCCTTTAATTCATGATTTAATCTGCAATTGCAATTGAATTGTGAGCAATGTTAAGCTAAGCCGATCAGAACTGGTTTAACTAATTCAATAGGTAATCATTTCACGATTGTTAATCGAGAACCTAAAATCAGCTCTGAACTTAATCCCTGCCAACTGATGAGGTAGCGATTACATAATTCCTCGATATGGCAATGGACGAACCTTTGGCGATTGCCATAAGAATTCCCAAAGCTGATATGGACTGAGAACTATAGTGCAGAAATTGGACTAGACTTGGACTAATAGAACTGAATATGAACACAGTTAAATCATAATAATAATAATAGTAAAACTAGTAGCGTTAGTATATGCTCACTACATTCATAGTTTTAGTTCATTTTCTGCTTTACTTGCATTTCAATCCCCCCTGTTTACTGCTTTTCAGTTCGAGACAGAGATAATATGTCTCTGTAGCGTCTGTCTGCACTCAGGCGAGACCAAGTCGGATAGATCTCTGACGAGATCATCTCGGCTCAGTCTCTACCGAGAGCGACTCGGCCATTGCCGAGGCGAGTCAATAATCTACATCTCAGCTTCTACATCATTTCACTTTACACCGAATCACAATCGAGCACACTGTGTCCTTGAGAAGAATGACCTAGGGTTGACTATATTATAGTTAGCTTTAGTTATTTGATGCTCGTTAAGACGACTAAAAACGAGTTTATCATTCATGTAGCCAACTTTATTCCAACTTTAAATTACCAAAAGAATTATAAAAAAAATCAAGAAAACCAACACATTTAGAGAATATATGTATGTACTCTTAATCATTGATGAGGAGCAAATTTATGCATGGTGGCTTGTAAGTTCTTCATCGCTAAATGGCCTACGATGTATCACATTTAGAGTTCGCTCAACGGCCTACGATGTCTCACATCCAGAGTTGAATTTCAAATTACACTACCAGAAATTCCAATTTAACTACCAAATTTAGTTATTAATAAAATTTCTAACTAATCTTAGACTAATTAACTACCTATTAAATGTTGTATATTTTTTCTAGCTAAAACTAATTTATCATACTTAAATAACATTCTTCTAATTATTTGTTATAAAAAGATTTACTAAGAATTTGAAAGTCCTCACTTTCTCTCTTGACTACGCTCTCTTCCTCCCTCCTGCTACCTTTATTATCACTACACTGCTTCGTTTGTTTTCACTCACTCTCTCCCCTCTCGCTTGTACCAGGTTCGTCTATCTCTCTCACTCTCAAATCTTTATACATTTCTTCTCTACCAAATATAGGGTTTGGTGCTTCAATTTGTGTTTTCATTTTTTGTTTTTATTGATTTTGATTTCATTATATGCCCATGAAAATAAACTACAATCTTGCTTCTCTTGGTGAAAATAAGAATGGATCACTAACTCCTTGGCATGGTCTCTGTCCTTTTTTTCTTCTCAATCTGAACTTTGTTATTTATTTTTTCCTATTAGAACCATTGGTCGAAGAGAAATAGAGAATCTTCTGTGACGTTGATTGAAGCAGTATTAGTTTATTATAATTTAGTTCAAATTAATAAAGCACAAGTTGGATCTTAATCTAAATGTTGATTCAACTTAGAATAATGACTCACTAGTACTTCGGACAAGTTTCCAAAAGCTTTGTCGAGAACTTTGAATTCCTTCTTCAAGAATGAGATGGGGACAAGAAATAGGGATTTGTGCTCCATACGCGCCAACAATGTCTTCACCTTCGAATTCAGAAAATTGGCAAAGGCACAATTCGACATCATCATTTCTAGCTAGGAAGAATGTGATGGATCTCTAGGTGGATCATCATCGAGGCAAAATTAGCAAGGTGAAGGTGGTTTAAGTTAACAATAGCTTTAGGTCAAGAAGATTAGGAGAGGTCCAAGGTCTTAAAGCTCTTGGTATAAAGGAGTTACCTTCTACAAGAGGATTAAAAGAAGGGAATTGCATATATGGTTTGTGCACTTCACATTGTTCAATTTAGTGTCCTTTGTTATTGTATATTTGATTATTTTCCATTTTATTTAGGTTTTTGTTTGAAGCAATAGTAATTGGTAATGAAATTTGAATTTGGTTATTCACGGTTGAATTACATCTAACCTTTTATTTTTTGGTGTACTGATTGAAGTAATTAAGTCTATTTAGGTATGTATTTGTATTTTTTATTAATATATGCTTCTTTGCTATTTTTAGTGTCTTTTCATTAGATTGGTTTTAACCATTGTAGGTGGATTTACATAACTCATGTTGTTTCTAGGTAAAACTTTTTGCGCAAATTCAAATATCCTTTGTCAATGTTTTATTCACCAACAGAACCTATCCTTCATTTGATTGGTGTCTTCCTCAATTGACTTGAAAATTTCAAATTTAGGGCCTATGATTGAGTTACTATTAAGTTTAGATGCTAACATCAATTTTAGTCTCATTGATTATGAGGAGGATTTAAAATAGGGTGGAAAATGTATATGCTTTTTACGAATTCGAATCTATATGGAGCAATAAGCAACCAACATCATTACTTTTCCTTGTAGCCATATCAATTTGTTTTCTTGTTTCAAAAAGCTTATGCCTTCCTCTTTCTAGTTTTTTTGGCTTGAAGAAGTAATTTGCAGTTTTGTTATATTTTCTTAGTGTTTTATACTCAAAAGGAAAGGGACAGAAGTTATCCTGAATCAAAAAACATATTATTAAGAAGCTCTTCAACACAAGTTCTAATGTAGAGGTGGTGGAGATGATGATCATAATCTCATGGGTTCTTGAGAGAATGAGGGAGATACGCATGGGGTGGAAGAATATTTACAAGAAAATGGTCAAGGGAAATCCTGGGGATCCATTGTTTCTGAGGAATTATGATAAGGTAAGTTCTATTTGCTTCTATTTGAAAACAACTTAATTGTTTATTCATCATGATATTGATAGCCAATTAGTTTGGTTTTCCTTAAATAATTTTTTTCTTCTTTTTATTCTCTATTCTCTTCTTTCTAATTTTCTCTTTAGTGATGAATTGGCTAGGGAAAGGAGTAACCGTGGAGCTGAAGAACAATTTGGAAAATTTAATTTCAAGGGCTAAATAAATAATTTAATTTTAAAGGCTTTGCATTTTGTTCACTATTGAAGAAACAATATGTTTGAATCCTCCCCAATTTTTTTGTTCTTTGGACATTATCTTGTGGTCCACAAGTTCATCACGAGGATGAAAAGAAATGTAATACAAACAAGGTACAGTATAGTAATGATTATTTTAATTAATTTAACAATGTAGCATGACAACAACTTGCACATTTGTTAATTTTGGCAAAATGTGAGAGTAAGCCGAAAGTTGAACATACCACAAACAAAGGGAAGCTTGTTGATGCAGATACAAATTTGCACAACCTGGAGGACATGAAGTAGGAGGTTGTCCCTGCACCTCAAGGCTCTATGATAATGGGTAGACTAAAAAAGAATGCAAGAAGAAGTGCACAAAGAATTGGCCGTGCTCCAAGGCTAGGAGGAAACACTTGAAGAAGGGCATATTGTGTATAATTTTTCAACTGCTAAGGTGGCATTGTATAAGGCTGGAATGTCCACATATTCCCTCATATTGTCATTCTAGTTTCAATACATTTTTAGTAGGATAGCTTAGCCTTGGGCTAAAGCCCCTGTAGGACCATTTTTCCATTTTTGTCACAGCTCGCACAACTTGTCGCCAAATCGGTTGCTAGTACTAGGTCACCGAAATGATTTTCCAAATCAAGCGTATTTATAGCTACAAATCTCTAAATTGGACAAAATTGGTGTCTCGAGAAAGTTAAGAAAAAGATCTACAATTTCCCTGTTCAAGGCTCAACTAGTTTGCACTCTTTTAGCTTCAAAATTGCATCCAAAATTAATGTCATGTAAGGGCGAAGGAGGCTTGCATTTTTGGGGCCATTTAGCTTGTGTTTGGGCTTGTTGGGCCTTGGACTTTGATAAGTGACTTGATTAGGATTAAGAGTTGCTAATAAGGATTAATGATTGAAATAAAAACTCATTGTAATTAGGATAATCACTTTTTTTATGAAATTGAAATTGTGCTTAGCACTTTTGAGATAATTCTCTATTCTCTTGTCTTGAACAAGAAATTCAATTCTTATCAAGCCACCAAGATGCTTTATGGCAAATCTCTACGATCTATCTAATTCTTAAGAATTTGTAGCAAGTCATTCCTTTTCTAATATGTTTTATCCTTTGTTCTAATTGAATTTTTGGTTCTTGATGTCATTTAATTTTCTATTAGCTTAAACTAGGTCATGATAGTAAATCCTAGGCAAGCAACAATTGGTGTTTGGAGCTTTCAATCATCATCTAGAGTTGGAATCAAGTGAGAATTGAAGAGCAAAGTCACAACAATCAAGCAGCTTGGACGGTCTTTAAAAGGTGAGTTTTTTTATTCCAATTCTTGAACAATTCTCAATCACATTGCTTGATCTTGGTTAGGTTTTTTTTGCCAAACTATCCTTAATGTTTGTACAATTGGAATTGTGTTAATTTCTTCTCTAAGTTTTGATTTCAAATTCTAGGGTTCTTAGGTCCAAAATTTGGGAATTTTCAATTTTACTAGTAATATAATGCAATCTTGTTGAATTAGTGTATTGTTTGAGCTTGTTTGCTCAATGTCTATGCTTGAGACCTTGAAATTGATCCAAATTGCATCAATTTTGAAAATTTCGCTTGTTGTTCTGTATATGCAAAGGTTGCACCATGTGTTTGATGAGTTTCTTGTGTAAATTGTGCTAGAGATAGGTTAGAGTTACCAAAAAAAATTAGTAGACTAAAAAGATTGTGAAAAGAATTCAAGAACAAAAAAATGGAAGGTTCAAGTGGCTGAAAAAGTTCAATAGAAAAAGAGTGTAGCCACATAAAAACAAAGAAAAAGTATGAAAGAAAGTGTGTTTTGAAGGTCCAAAGGTAACATTAGTAGCCCATAATTAGTAGGAAAGTAATGGGCTAGTTTTGGCACACTAGTTGTAAGGCATTGTTAAATGCCGCTAACGTTCATTCTTGAAATTAATTCCCCTGCAGTAAATGCTTGTTTAGAGTCATGTTTAGTAAGAAGTAGAGTTATAGAACCTTGTGAGAGTTGGAGAGGTTTGAAGTTCGTAATGAGGAAAAGGTTTGTCCCACCATCCTATGTTAGGGACTTACATAATAAATTACAAAGGTTTCACCAAGGTTCTAAAAGTGTAGAAGAGTACCAAGAATATACAAATGGACTTAATAAGGGCACAAATTAGGGAGAGTGAGGAAGTCATATTGGCATGGTTTCTCCATGGTTTAAATAGGGAGATGAAAGATGTGGTGGAATTGCATCACTATAGGAACCTTGGAGAGTTGGTCCATCAAGCTATTAGAGTTGAGATGCAAATTAAGAGGAGGAGTGCATCTAGAAAATCCTTTATGGATGCTAGTGGTTGGAAAGGGAATGATAGGGAGAAAGAAAGGGCTAGAAGAGAGAAAAGCCCTAAGAAAGGGAGTGACATCTCACATGGTCGGAGAGAAGCCATCACCATCCCTAAGTATTAAGTGCTTAAAGTACCTAGGGAAGGGACATATAGCTTCTTAATGTCCCAATAAGAGAGTGACAATTGTGAAGGAAAATGAGGAGGTTGAGAGTAAAAGCTCCTTAGGAGAAGCTACCACTTTTAGTAAAGCTGAGACATTGAGTGATGGTTCCCATTATGAGGTAGATTTTCTAGTGGTGAGGCGGCTTATGAATAGCCATATGGGAAAGGAGGCTAAGACACAAAGAGAAAATATTTTCCATTTTAGGTGTCTCATTTCGGGGAACTTATGTTCTATGATCATAGATAGGAGGAATTGTGTTAATGTTGCTAGTGAGAGGTTGGTGAAGAAGCTAGCTCTACCCATCATAGTTCACCCTAGGCCATATAGACTCAAATGGCTAAGTGAGAAAGGAGAATTTCTTGTTAACAAGAAAGTCGAGGTCACTTTTACCCTAAGCGATTATGAGGACAAGGTTGTGTGTGTTGTGGTGCTTATGGAGGCTACACACTTGTTGCTAGGGAGGCCTTGGCAATTTGATAAGAAGGTGATCCATGATGGAGTCACCAACCGATTCAGTTTTATACACATGGGCCAAAAGGTTGTGTTTAAACCTTTGTCTCTCAGAGAGGTACATGAGAATCAAAAGAAAAGGAAAGTGAAAAGGGAGAGTAAGAGAAAAATTGAGAGAAAAATAAGAAAAAAAAGAGAGTAAGAGTGATTCTGAAAAAAGAAAAGAAAGAGGTAAAGAAAAAGTGCGAGAGAAAAGCAAGAGGGAGAGAGAAAAAGAATAAAAAAAGGTGAGAAAAAAGAAAGAGTAAAAGAGCCTTCCTTGAGTGGTAAAAGTAAGAGAATAGAGGAAAAAAGAAAGGAATCCTTATTAGTAGGTCCTAGAGAGGTGAGAAGGGTCCTCTTGACCAAGAAGAAACCCTTGTTTTCTTTGCCTACTAACATGATTTTACATGTTTCTTCTTGTGATTTGCAAATGCGTAAGCTCCTTAAGAAGTTCTAGGATGTCTTCCCTGAAGATATACTACATGGGTTGCTACCCTTGAGAGGTATAAAACACCACATCGATTTAACACTTGGAGCCTCTTTGCCAAATAGGTCTGCAATAGGATGAACCCTAAGGAGGCAACAAAAATATAGAAATAAGTAAGTAAATAAATGAAAAAAGGTCGGATAAGAGAAAGCATGAGCCCATGTGTCATGTTTGTAATATTGGTTGCAAAAAAAGATGGTACATTGTTGATATGTACTGATTGTAGATCCATTAATAATATAACCATTATATATAAACACACCATTCCCTGTTTGGATAATTTACTTGATAAACTACATGGTTCTAAATTGTTTTCAAAAATCAATTTAAAAAGTGGATACTATCAAATATGGGTGAGAGAGGGTGATGAGTGGAAAATGGCTTTTAAGACAACGTTTGGACTTTACGAGTGGCTTGTCATGCCCTTTGGCTTGACCAATGCCCCTAGTACTCTCATGAGATTAATGAACCAAGTCTTAAGAAGCCTAATTGGTGGTAGTGTATTTTGATGACATTTTGATTTACTCTAGTTGTTTGCATGACCACCTCTTACATGTAAAATGTGTTTTAGAAAATTTGAGGAAAGAAACATTGTATGCTAACTTGGAAAAACGTGTTTTTTGGTACCAATGAAGTCACATTCCTTGGCTTTGTAGTTGGCTCCCATGGAGTCAGGGTTGATGAGGAAAAGGTAAAGGTCATCCAAGATTGGCCAACACCTAAAAAGATGGGGGAAGTAAGAAGCTTCCATGGCTTGCAAGTTTCTATAGAAGATTTGTTGAGAGATCTTAATACACTTGCAGCCCCCCTCAATGAAATAGTTAAAAAGAGTGTTGGGGTCAAATGGGAGGAGAGTCAAGAGAGAGCCTTCCAAGCCTTAAAGGAAAGGCTTACGCAAGCTCTCATTCTAACTTTGCTTAATTTTCCAAAATCTTTTGAGTTAGAGTGTGATGCCTCAAGGGTAGGCATAAGAGTCGTGCTCTTCCAAGAGGGGCACCTCATTGCTTACTTTAGTGAAAAACTAAAGGGTGTTCAACTTAATTATTTCACCTATGATCGAGAGTTTTATGCTCTCGTGATGGCTTTGCAAACTTGGCAACACTATCTATTACCCAAGGAGTTTGTGATTCATAGTGATCATGAAGCTCTTAAGCACTTGAAAAGGCAAGGTAAATTATGTCGAAGCATGCTAAATGGGTGGAATATTTTGGAGCAATTTCCTTATGTGATTAAGCATAAGCAAGATAAGATGAATGTAGTGGTGGATGCTCTCGTAGGGAGATATGTCCTAATTGCCATGCTTGAAACAAAAATGCTTGGACTTGATTATATAAAGGAATTGTATAAAAAGACCCTGATTTTGGTGAGCCTTTTGCCATGAGTATCCATGCGGCTTTTATTGACTATTTAGGAATGATGGCTTTTTATTTAAAGGAAAAAGTTTGTGTGTGCCTATGAACTCAATTTGGCAATTGCTAGTGAAGGAGACACATGAAGGTGGCCTTGTGGGTCACTTTGGAGAACTTAAGACATTAGAGATTTTGAATGAGCATTTCTATTGGCCTCAAATGAGGAGGGATGTCCATAAGATTTGTGAGTGATGTGCTTAACTTGTAAAGTAGCTAAGTCTATAGTTTCTCCACATGGTTTGTATACCCAACTTTGTATTCCCACTTATCCTTGGATTGACATCTATATGGATTTTGTACTTGGCTTGCCTAGGTCAAAAAGAGGTAGAGATTATATTTTTGTAGTGGTTGATAAATTTTTTTAAGATGGACCATTTCATTCCATGTCACAAGAGTGATGATGATTCACATGTGGCCAATATATCTTTTAGGGATGTGGTGTGGTTGCATGGTCTCCCAAAGACCATTGTGTCAGATAGGGACACTAAATTTCTAGGACATTTTTGGAGGTCCCTATGGAGTAGGCTTGGGATAAAGCTACTCTTCTCCACTCTTTTTGACAAAACATCTCAAAAGTTGACCTAAAGTTCTATTCATCACTTCTATTATTTGTTCGTCTAGGGATAACAAGTGGTGGAGTAGAGTAGCATAGTACCGAAGCTACTCCATAGAGACCTCCAAAAGTGACCCAAGAACTTGGAGTCTTTGTTTGACACTATGGTCCTTGGAAGACCATGTATCCTTACCACCTCCCTAAAGAATAGATTGACCATATGAGAGGCATCATCACTCTTATGACAAGGGATGAAGTAGACCATCTTTCAAAACTTGTCAACCATCACAAAAATGGATTCTCTACCTCTTTTAGATCTAGAAAATCTATTGGAATATCAACCCAATGAGTAGTAAGAATAGGGAGTGAAGTATACAATCCATGTGAAGAAACTTTAGACTTTGCCACTTTACAAGTTAAACATTTTTCACATATATTATGCACATTTTTCCTTATATGAGGCCAAAAGAAATGTTCATTCAAAAAATCAAAAGTCTTAAGTTCCCCAAAGTGATCCATGAGGCCACCTTCATGCACCTCTTTCACAAGCAATTGCTTGATGGAACTCATTAGCACACACAATCTCTTCCATTTAAATAAAAAGTTATCATGCCTATAATAATCACAAAATGCAGCATGGACACATATGACAAAAGGTTCACTAAAATCAATGTACTTCCCATACAATTCCCTAATGCAATCAAGACCAAGCATTTTAGTTTCAAGCATAGCATTCAAAGTATGTCTCTTTGAGAGTGCATCATCTACAACATTTAATTTCCTTGTCTATGTTTAATCACACAAGGAAATTGCTCTAAGAATTCAATCTATTTAACATGCCTTTTATTTAACTTGCCTTGCACTCTCAAATGCTTAAGAGCTTCATGATCATTATGGATCACAAATTCTTTAGGAAATAGGCAATATGTAAAAATGGACAGAAAAGAGGATGAGGTTAAGGAAGCTACCTTACACTTAAGAGTCCAATAACAAAGAAGTCTCAAGAAAAGAAGCCACAAGTTGACCATAGTCAAAGGCCAAGAGAAGAACCAAGAAGGGATAAGGTCTTTCCCTTAAAAGACCTAGGTCAAAGAGCTAAAGAAGACTTCAAAGACATAGAACCCCCTAGACTTTAAGGTCTTATGATAAGGGGAAAGCTCAAGAGAACCCAAGAGGAAGTGCACCAAAAAGTGGGCCATGCTTAAGGGTCCAAAGGAAGCATTATGACCACCTAACTTGTATAATTTTTCCAACTGCCAAGGTTGCTTTGTTTAAGGCTGGAGTGACCTTATTTTCCTTATATTTTCATACCACCTTGAGTACATTTTTAGTAGGATAGCTTAGCCTTGGACCAAATCCCATTTTAGGACCGTTTTCCTAGCTAGCGTAGTTTTGATCACTAATTCTTTGTCACAACTTTCATCCCTGATGTGCTATGCCAAATTAAACGTATCTGGAGCTATAGATATTTGAATTGGACAAACTTGATGTCTCTGGAAAGCTAAGAAAGAAATCTGAAACTTTCATATTCAGCTCTTGACCCAGTTCGCCCTCTTTCAGCTCCAAAATCATTTCCAAAAGTCAAGTCACGTAAGGGCCAAGGGAAGGGCCATGTTGGATTGCGTTTTGGACCATCCAGCTTGCGTTTGGGCTTGTTGGGCCTTAGGCTTCGGTTAAGTGACCTTAATAAAGATTAGGAACCTTAATTAGGATTAAGAAGGAACTATATAAACCACTAATGTAATTAGTGTAGCAACTTTTTGATGAAATTGAATTTGTGTCTTAGCACTTTAAGAACATATTCTCTTTACTCTTGTCTTGCACAAGGAAATCAAGTATTATCAAGCTTTCATGATCCTTGTGGTGAATATCTATAATTCTTATCTAATTCTTAGAAATTAGTGGTGAATTATCTCTTCCTCAATCCATTTTGTACCTTTCTTCTTCCAATTTTTCGGTTCATGTTAAAAATGGCTAATGTTTGGATTCTACTTGAACTAGGTCATGGTTGTGGATCTTAGGATTTCATCAGCAAGGCCCTCGCAAGAGCATATAACTCTTGGTCATAGGTGGAATATTTTAGGTGAGCACCTTTTAGTTTTTCACTAAAGTAAACAATTAGGTGCCTTCTTGGAGGAGCATGGCCCCTATTCTAGCACTAGAAGCATCACATTCTAATTCAAAAGATTTTGAAAAGTTTGGTAATGCAATAATTGGAGCCTGGGTGAGCCTTTCTTTCAAGAATTGGAAAACTCTCTCTTGAGCCTCCTCCAACTTAAAACCCACACTTTCTTTTTAACAATTTCATTTAAAGGAGCTGCAAGTGAACTGAAGTTCTTTACAAACAGTTTTGGTTGTTAGCCAATCTTGGATAACCTTCACCTTTTCTCTATCGACTTTAATTCCATGCGAGCCAACTACAAAACCAAGAAAGGTAACCTTGTTAGTACAAAATATGCATTTCTCAAGATTATCAAACAAGGTTTCCTTTCTCAAAATCCCAACTACACTCCTAACATGTAAGAGATGGTCATTCAAAAAAGTAGAGTAAATTAAAATATCATCAAAACAACCACACACTTGTCTATCAAGCTTCTTAAGACATGATTCATTAATCTCATAAATGTACTAGGTGCATTAGTCAAACCAAAGGGCATAACTAGCCATTCATAAAGCCCAAAATTTGTCTTAAAAGTTATTTTCCATTCATCCTCCTCCCTTACCCTTATCTGATGGTACCCACTTTTCAAATCAATTTTAGAAAAATTTGAGAACCATGAAATTCATCAAGTAAGTCATCCAAACATTGAATGGGATGTCTATATCTAACAGTAATGTTAGTAATAGGCCTGCAATTAGTACACATTCTCCAAGTCCCATCTTTCTTAGGCATAAGGTTCACAAGCATAGCACATGGGCTCATGCTTTATCTTACCTATCCTTTTTCCAACAACTTTCCACATCCTTTTGTATCTCTTTCCTTTCTTCAAGATTATTCATGTATATGGCCTTGTTAGGTAATGTTGCTCCAAGAGACAAGTTAATATGGTGTTCTATACCCCTTGAGGGTGGAAACCCAAAAGGTATATTTTCAGGGAACACATCCTTCAACTCTTTCAGCAAATCTTTCATACATGTAGGTAAAGAAAACAAAGAAGAAAAAGAAGCATGGAATTACATGTTAGTGGGCATAGCATATAAATGTTCCTTCTTATCCAAAAGGACCTTTCTCACCTCCCTAGGGCTAACTCACAGGGATTCCTTTCTTTTTTCTCTCTATTGCTTTTACCACTCTTGGTTGGCTCTTTTATTCCAACATTTTTCATATTCTTTCTTTTCTCACTTTTCTTCTCTCCTTTTGTTTTAACCTTCCTCTTTTTTTTTCTCTAGTCTCTCATTTTATTTTAATCTTCCAGAACCTCTCTTAGAGACAAAGGTTTAAGAACTACCTTTTGTTCTATATGTAAAAATATGAACTTGTTTGTGACTCCATCATGAATCACTTTCTTGTCAAGCTGTCATGGCCTACCCAATAATAAGTGTGTGGCCTCCATTGGCACCACATCACACAATACCTTATCTTCGTACCTTCCCAAAGTAAAGGCCACTTCAACTTGCCTGTTCACATTTACACAAGAGTATATGGTCTAGAATGTACAAGAATAGGTAGGGCTAACTTCCTCACAAGTTTCTCACTAGACACATTTACATAAATCCCCAATAAATTATTATGGAACACTAATTATCCAAGACTTGACACCTAGAATGGAAAATATTCTCCCTCTATGTCTTAGTTTCATCTACCATCTGGCTATCTATCAACCTCCTAACCATCAATAAATCTCCCATAAATGGGAACTGTCACTACGACTCTCTAATTCATTAGAGGTAGATGTCTCTCCATGTGAGCTATCACTCGCCACCTTGCCATCATCTCTCACAATCATGGTTCTCCTAGTAGGACACTGAGAAGCTATATGACCTTTGTCAAGGCACTTAAAACATTTAATATTGCTTGTGCTAAGGGCATTGGGTGAAGATGTAACAACTATCTCCTTTCAACCTTGGAAGGGCTCACTCCCCTTCTTTGGACTCCTCTCACTCCTAACTTTCTCATTCGGTATGTCTCTTCCCCTCCAACTACTAGAACCAACTGCTGATCTCCTAGATGCACTCCCCTTCCTCACCTACATCTCTACCTTCATTGCCTGATGCACTAATTCTCTTAGAGTGCCATAATTCTATAACTCTACAACATTCTAGATCTCCCTATTTAACTCATAAATAAATCTAGCCATAGTGGCCCCCTCACTCTCCCTAAGCTAGTCTCTCAATAGGTCCATTTTCATCTCTTTGTGGTATGCCTCTACACTCTTGGACCCCTGGTACAATCTTTGGAGCTTATTATGTAGGTCCCTTGCATATGAAGGTGGAACAACAAATCTCTTTCTCATTAATCTCTTCAAGTCATACCAACTCTCACAAGGTTCAACTACACCACTCCTTATATCATCCAACACGGTAGTCCACCAAATCAAGGCGTAGTCCCTGAAAGCTAAGGTCACCAACCTCACCCCTTTTCGACCTTGTATATCAAAACTAGTTATCACTTGCTCAACCTTGAGCTCTCAATTTATATAGAAATCAAGCTTACAATTCCTTAGGAATAGAGGTATCTTACACTTACTCATGTCTAATTTATCCCTCCTATCCTTCTTTCTTCTATCACGCCTTTCATATCTCTCTTCCTACCTATTCGCCTCATTTCTTTCACACCTCTCTTCCCTTGAGGACCGTGAACTACTATTGTAGTCACTATAGTTCCCTCCTTTAGAACCATCCCCCTTGGCTATACTCAAAGCCTCAACCTTACCATTAGTACTTTGTGCATCCTTTCGTACAATATCAAGCCCCTTTCTAACTAGGTCCAACTTCTCTCTAAGCTCATTCATGGTATCTATGATGTACTTAGACTTAGGTGAAAGATCTTCCTAATTTATACTAAAACTTCCCATTCTTCCTTCACTACTTCACTCCCTAAAGCCTCCTAAACCTCCTCCAACTACTACAGTACCATACTGCATTAAAATAGTCTCACCATACTCTCTAAGTGTTTGCCACTCACTATCGTGTTGCACACATTTTTATGGATTTTTCTCTAAGGTACTCTCTAGTCTTTATCTTCTCAACTCTTACTCTAAGATTGACTAAGAAACCTACTCTATAAATCAAACATATTAACTACAAGTGAAAGCCAAGCAAATCTAAGAAAAGGAACAAAAACTCAAAGACAAAATACTAGAAGCCAAGAAAATTGACAAGCAAGAAAATCTAAGAAAAGGAAAGCTAACTCAAATGAATTTAATATGACATGTAAGAAGACTCAAAGAACAACTAAAAGACATTTAGAAATGTCGAGGGACTCAAGAAATAGGCGAAAATTTATTGCACTAAAAATACACCACAATCAATGCACAAAAACTAGCATTCTAGAATTCATGTATGCCTTATAAAATTTTGGACCTTCAAACAACTCTTTCTTTGGATCTTTTTGTTTTGTTTTTAAGTGGCTAAGCTCTGTTTTTACTACAATAATACAACCACTTGGAAACTATTTTTCGTCCATGTTTACAAATCTTTTGTATAATCATTTGGTTCTTAATTTTTTTCATAGCACAAGCATAATTCTAGCACACTTTCTTGCATAATTTCTCAAAGGCAATTCATCAAACACATGGTGAACATCACTTAGGTGCAGAACAACAACATAATAACAAGAATAACGGAATTCTACTCTATTTTCCCAATAAGATACATGGCAAAACATAGCACACCATACGCTACATAAAAACTAACTAGCATGCATCAAGAACCATGAAATCCAAACAAACCTTTACCAAAAGGATCAAGAACTTCATGAATCAAGAATAGAAACAACTCAAGGAATTTTAACAAACTGAACCATGGATCTAAGCACAATAATCATGAAAGCCCTACAAAAAAAGAAGCAAAATAGATAATAATTGGATCAAGAAGATGGAGATGAACTTACATAGTGATAGTTCGCCCAAACCACCTCAAAATGCCATGGATTCCTCTCATTTTGGAGCTGCATTTAGCTACTAGGTACAGAATCCTAGCTTTGAATACCAATTGACACACTCTCAGATCTTGAATTAAGCTAGCAGGCAAGTATTTCCAAGAACCAAGAAGAATGGAAGGAACTGCAGAAAACCAATAAAGAAGGAAGGAAAAAGGTGGAGAAGGTAGGAATGGATTTTGTCACTAGCTCAAAGAACTAGATAACAGTAGTGAGATTCACCATGAGCACCATGGATGCTTGATAAAAATAAAGGTTTCTTGAGCAATCCAAGAATACAAAGAAAGCTCTCATAAGAACAAAGTACCTTCTATTTCACAAGTGAAAAAAAAATGATCAAAAGTCTTTTGAGCTTAAGTACAAAGGGTCCTTTCATAGTATGATTAGTTGCTGGATTACGCTCTACTAATCATTCTTAAGGCCCCATGAAAAGGCACAAGCAACAAGACCCAAATCGCAAGTCATTCTAGCTATAGTATTAGCAACCAAAAATTTGGTCATTTTAGCGACTGAATCAAAGACAAATTGGCTAGGTGGATTTTGGTATCCGAAAAGGACCTTGGCTCAAGGCTATCCTTCTATATGGAATGTATTGAAAATACAAGGAAAGTACAAAAAAAAACCAAGTGTTCCTAATCCTATACATTGCCTATAAGGCAACTAGACACATGGTATAAAGTATGGCCTCCTTGGTCCTTGAGGGTGGCCAAATTGTGTTGTATTTCCTCTTGGATCCGCTTAAGCCTTCCCCTAGTAATAGGTCGCTCAAGTGTAGGGGTTTCCCCTTCCATATATGCATCAAGAGGATAAATGCTCGCTCCTATCATCTTGTACTATTTCCTTTTGTAAAAATTTGAAGACAACTTACATGTTCTTATAATTGGTTGGGGTCACTACAGAAAATGAATAAGTACATGTTCATGAAATGTGTAGAAAATTTATGTTTTCTGTTCATTCTTGTTTGGCTTTTATGGGGAACATGACTTTCTATTCTGTCTTCACCTTTCCTTGGTTTTTTTTCCTAGAGGATGAATATTGGATTGGCTATCGTTTTAAACCCCTTGTTTTTGATCTTTCACAAGCATTATGGGATCATTATGCACACAAATACAACATTTGTAATTAGAGAGCCTTTTATTTTATTTTGAATATTTTTTTAAATCTAGTGACTACTTTTTGTCAGTTTATGTGAAAAATATATGAATGCATTTGTAGTTTCACAACCTAATGCATTTGTAAATCCCTTAATGCAAAGTTTACATGATAACATTTCAGTTGTTTAAATTTCAAGTTCTCTTGGAATATTGGAAATGGAAAAGGGTAGCAGGGAAGAATAGGAAGATGTAAAGTGTTCTGTGTGCATGGAATATCCACACAGTGGTATTTTTCTTTGTTCTTCTCATGACAAGCGTTGTCATCCCTATATGTGTGGAATTAGCTTTCATCATTCCAACTACCTTGATTAGTACAAAAAAGCTTACATTAAAGTAATTTCATCTAATGGACAACTTGTGCAAGGCACTCTAGGTGTGCTACAAGATTCAAACTTACCTCATGAGAAGAGTGAAGCCATAGAGTTTGCTTGTCCTTTATGCAAGCAAGGGTTAGGTGAAAGGTTGCCTCATGAGACACATAGGCAATAAAACCCAATTCTCTTCCAAAATCAAAATTGTTTTCCACTCTGATAATGAAGGGGAATACACATCACATTCATTTCAGGAATTCTTGCAATTCAATGGCATTATATCTCAAAGGTCATGCCCATCAACCCCACAACAAAATGGGGTAGTTGAATGAAAAATTGTCATTTGCTTAATGTTGTCCGCACCCTGTTGTTAGAGTCTCATGTGTCATCACATTTTTTGTGTGAAGCCCTTTCCATTGTAGTTCATCTTATTAATAGATTGTCATCTTCATCATTAGGTAATGAATCCCCCTTGACTTAATTATTTGATCACCCACCTGATTTCTCTACTCTTCGTATCTTTAGTTATGTGTGTTATGCCCATCTTATTTCACAAAAACGTACCAAGCTTAATGAATAATTTGCTCAATGTGATTTTCTTGGTTATTCTCCTCATCAAAAGGGCTTTTGTGTTATTGATAACGCATTTTTGTCGTGATGACTTTATCAAATAAAACTAGAGCTAACTATAGCATAGTGCAACCCTAGGTCATTCTTCTCAAGGACACAATGTATTCAATTATGACTTAATATGGAAATCAGAGTTTTATGCAAAATACTGAGGGTGCATAGAATGTCGACTCTGTCTCGGACAGAGACGACTTGAACTCGAACAGATTCGAACTCGGACAAAGCTGGTGTCGGATAGAGGCAACTCAAACTCGGTCCAGACTAACACGATTGACCCGACTAAATGTAAACGGGGGTTGTGTTGCTAGAAATGTAGAGTGTGACAGAAAATAAACTACGTAATGAAAGTAAATGCAACTAACTAGATTATGATATTTATTGTAGCAACACAAAGGTTCAACAAGCAATCGGTTCTCGGTTCTCTTCTCAAGATTATGATTTCAAACCAACCTAGAGTTCTTACGACAATCATCGAACGTTGGTTCATTGCCAATCGAGAGAATTTACACAATCACTACCTCATCAGTTGGCAGGAAGTATACACATGGTTGATTTTAGGTTCTTTTATTTATTACCTGATGAGTCACATTTTATACACTTTAAAAGGACCTAAGATGAGTGTTTTAGAGATCATTCAGTGCTTAAGAATTGAGTCTTAGCTAAGATTCATATCAAGGACCTAAAAATAGAGAAAGTACAAAAGTTGTGCTAATTTGCAGGTCTTAGCTAATAAAAGAATTCATTCATTTTTGCAGGACAAATCTGGATGACTTCAGCCCAATAAGGAGCATCCCATTGCATTGTCCACCTAGAAATCCAGCTCAGTCGCCACTATAGCTCCAGGCCAACTTAACTGCCCCGTTAACTTTGGAGAAGCTTGCAGAGCAAGTCACGCAAGGATAAAATAGGAAAATCACTCTATAATTCAGTTAGGAGTTCGTTAGCATGTGCATGTTTAGCAAGTTCAGCTCGTGTATATATAGTAGGAGCTGGGAACGTTTAAAGGGGTTGAATTCACACTTGATTCCACGCACACTTTGTATTTCATTCTATCGCTCTCGTTCCACATTCACGATGGTGCACGGTGTTCGTATTGGTGTTTCTCTCAATTGAGGAAGCGCAGGTCAAGGACTGAGAGGCCGAAGGTTGTCAAAGGAGACCGCTTGGCTTGCCATCGCACTCTGGTGGACCTGATCCTCAACCATTGCGATCGTCATGGAAGACGGAGCCACTGAATTCACACCCTGTGTTTGTACTTCGTTCTTAATAATATGAATGGTTCTAACTCTGATTTCATGTTTGCGATCCCTGTACTTTAATCTACTTGCTGTGTCGCGAGTGCATATAGCAATATGGATAACGTTAAACTAGGCCGATTGGAACCGATTTGGCAGTTATAGTAGGTAATCAATTAGAAAACCTAATAGAGAACCTAAAATCAACTCTGAGCTTAATCCCTGCCAACTGATGAGGTAGCGATTGTGTAAATCCTCGGTATCGTAATGGACGAATATTTGACGATCGTCATAAGGAAACCTAAGGTTGATGCGAAACATGAATTTGAATGAACAAACTAGAATTGATTCGATTGTTGAGGCTTAGTATGAACACAGTAGTAGTAGTAGGAGTAGTGAGTTTAGTTGTAGTTGCCTTCATAGTTAATTGTTGTTTCTCTACTTAATCTGTAATCAAACCCCCTGTTTCTTGCATTTTAGTTCGAAACGAGTCAGTCCCAACTCTGTTGCATCTGTCAGCTCTTAGCCAAGACCTTGTCAGATAAGACTCTGTCGAGTCCATATCGGACCAGTCTCTATTAAGAGCAACTCAGCATCTAGCCGAAAGTGAGTCTACATCCTACACTTGAGTTTTGTATCACTTAGTTTTCACGCAAAGTCATAATCGAGCGAACTATGTCCTTGAGAGAATTCAACCTAGGGTCGACTATGCTATAGTTAGCTTTAGTTTATTTGATACACGTTGAGACAACTAAAAACGAGTTTATCGTTACCTAATTAAGTTGTTAGATCAGTTTTGATCGGTCTAACCTAACGTGATCCATTCTTACAAATACACAATCGTGACACAAGCAAGAGTAGATTAATGACAGGATTCGTAAGCAAGAGATAAGGAAACACAAAGCAATTGTTATTGCTGAAACAGAATATTGTTACAGGGTTATGTGAACTCATGGACTCCGCATTCCACAACAATCGCCATGGAAGAACGACAATGGTTCACCAGAGATGGCTAGAGCACTAAGGATTCAGTCCACCAAAGTGCGTCAACTATACTAAGTGATCTCCTCTGATAACCTCCAACTTCTCAGACCCTAGACCTACACCTCCTCAATCGATGAGATGCCATACTGAAGCATCATGCACCATCGAGGGAATGGAACGAGAGCGAGAGAGTGAGGTGTGTGTGAGATGAGTGATTTTCTAAATTCAACAACCACCTTACACAAGCTCTTGTGTCCCTTTATATACATGCGTAAGGTTCCTTGCAATGCACACCTCACCTAACTAACTCTTAACAGAATTACTATTCCTAATTTTCCTATCATCTCCCTATCGATTACGTATCACACGCACTTCTAGAGTGGCTTCAGCTCTGAAGTTGAACTTAGCTGAAGGGTCTTCCCTGGCCAGGACATCTCCTCTTGGGCCGAGGTACTTCTATTGGGTCGAGATGCTCTTGGATTTGGCTTGTAAAAAGAATTTAATCTTTTATTAGCTAAAATCCCCAAATTAGCACAGATTTATGTTTTCTCTATTTCTAGGACAATAATCTGAATCTTAGTTAAGATGTGATTCATAGTTGCCAAATAGTCTCAATAATACTCATCTTAAGCTGTTGTAAGGTGTATAAAATATGACTTATCACACCCTCACACTTACACTTTTGTAATCCTGGGCAAAATTAGAATTAATCATCAAGGAAATGAAAGAGAAAATTTATTGTGAGAAGAATCTAAAAATGAATTTCTCAAGTTTGACATAACATATTAAGCATAAGTTCATCCCAGAATCAAGGTATTCAAACAATCTATGGAAGCAACTGACTCCACATCCAAAACAAACAAGCAACCTACAAACATTAAAGAGTAACCGAGAAGTGGCAAAGCTCTCTCAAGGCATATTCTCTCAATCCCTCAAGTGTATGGGGTTGTATATACACTCAAACATCCTATGTTAGCCAGTACTACCAAGCTTTGACTAGCCTCTCCTTCTACACCTTCAAAAACACATGCAGTAGTGATCAATAGGACTTGCTTTTAGGCTTGTAACGTGGCCAGGGTTAAGGGTAAGATACAGGATGGTAAAGTGAGCTTTGATAACCACAGGGGAGAGAGGAGCAATGGGGAATGAGTTCATAAGCATGGAGACTATCCCCCAAGACACTCCGAGTCTTTTGAGAACATCTTTGGTCACTGCTCTAATTTTCCCTTTTGTATTTTCTCATTCTTTTTCTCACTTTTTATTTTTGCATCTTTGTGTTGCATTTTCTCTTGCAACTCTTTTTGCTTTTGCTACCTTCTCTTTTCTTTGATTCATCCTACGCTTTTCTCTTTTCATACCCGTTTCTTTTCTTTTTATTAACCCTTTTTCACCATACTACTACTTTTCCAAACGTACCACTCTCGCAATGTCTTCGGGTGTCACCCCCACACTTATGCGAGACTTATTCCCAAAACAATTCCAAAGCTCCTCTGGCCCCTAAGGTTGAGGTTGATCATGGTTTTTTGGCTTTTGGTCTTGTAATGAGTTATCATATCAAAAAGAATGGTTATATAGGCTCAAAGAGAGTTATCAAGGGATTCAATTTGCAAGGTAGGTTCATTTGGCTAGTAGCTTGTAAAGAAAAATGACCTAGATCATGTCACTCATGCATGTGAAACAAGATGTATCCAGAGAGTCAAGGCAAAATCTAGAGTAGCATAGAAAAATGGATGCTAAAATCACACAAGAAAGAAGAGAATGGCAAGATGTAAAGTCATCATTATATACAAGGCTAAAAAATTCTCACACGGATAAATTGCTCTGTCACAGATGGTTTATCTTTTCAATTTGTCAATCACTTTCAACCTAAAGATGCACAATTTTCACTCCCTGTCAAGTTTGAAAAACCTCTTATCTAGGATTACATATTGCCTCCTCCTATTTAATTTCATCCTACAGAAATCCATTAAAACTTATTCAAAGCATTTTTCTCCTTTTTCTCTGCAATCAGGAATCAAAAAACAGAAAGAAACAAAATCGAAAAACAAAAACAAAAAAAAACGATATGAAACCGGAGTCACCCCAGACTTGGTAGAAAAATCAGAAGCAAAAAAAAAATCAAAATAACATAGAAAACAAAATTAACTACATGCAATGCACACACACAAAATACGCCCTCCCCCATACTTAAATGATGCATTGTCCTCAATGCAAAACCTATATGCACATAAAGAACAAGGGCAATAAGGAAAAACTTCTTCCTTAGGGCAGGAAGAATGTGCAAAATCTGATATCTAGCATTTTTACTCTGCTCCTGTTGGTAATAGCTTGAGGGAGCTTTCTCCTCATCCATCTTGATAAGTTCAATATGATATCGTCCGGTGGCTCTTGGAACTGGTTGGCGGTTCTGACTGGAACATGTTCTGGCAGCACCCTGGACTTTGTACCTTCCACAATGTCTGCATTTCCTGGAATTCATTTGGACTGAGGCTTGTAGTGGTTTCACCATGTATGGTACTAGTATTGGCTCTTCGGTTGGTGAGGGAATTGAAGATGGTTTATTAGCTGCTTGCTGACTCAGTTGCTGGAGTTGGCTTCGACGATCCGAATGTAGAGGCGGCTGGCCCAGAGTCGTCCCAGTTGTCTACGTTTTGAGTTGGAACTGGCTCCTTTAAAGTTGTTGGACTTAGTAATTGGGAACCAACTCGGCCTCGGTCGGTTTGCAGTTTCGGCTCCCAGAACCAAACTTGGTGTCTTCTTGTTTGTTCAATTCAGAACCGGCTTCCTCAAGTTGTTGGACTTGGCTCCCTAATGATTATGGGCGATGGAACAAGATTCGACTTCATGCTGATTACTGGACTCAGATTCTGCTTTCTTCCAGTTTTTGGAGTCGAGAGGATAGAGTCATAATGCGAAGTCGGCCACACCGAACCGAAGTTGGCCTGTTCAGGTCCAAGATGGTTCCAATTATAGTCGGCATCACCCAACCAGGATGACTTTAGTTGGCCGAGAGGGTTTCATCCAGTCGGGATGTCTTCAATGCCGAGACACCTTCGGTCTCGATTTTAGCTGGCCGATATGTCTTTGGTTGGCCGATATGCATTCGGTCTCGGCTATATTGGCCTGGAAGACTCAGTCTGAATCTTGGCTTTCTGGAGTTGAAACTGGTTCATCTCAGATTTCTAAAGTCGGAGCCAGCTTTTCTCTCATAGCTGGCATCGAAACTGGCTTCCATCACTACTGCTTCTGCCCCTCTTGGCCTTTCAATAATAACAATGCTAATTTTTGCACAAATGGAGCACTTTGTGCCTCCATCACACCATCGAGTCAGTTATTTCAGCCGCATTCATATTACCCCATGTGTCAATCCCAGAGTCAGCAACTTTACCATCATCCGACAATCTGAACATAGAATCAGCAATTTGCACCGTATCAGTAGGATCAACATCTTTAGTCCTTTCAACAAGGTCAGAAGCATCCATGACAAAGTAGGCAGCTTCACCTGTATCAGCCAGGTTAGCAACAACATGTACATCGTGGCCAATCTCGGCCAACTCAATAGAGTTAGAAACATCTACTATAGAGTCAACAACTTTCGGTATCTACATTTGTGACTGTTGTAGATTGTACTGCTACCACTTCTGAATTTGCTATCATTCATGCACCTGTAGCTACACTAATAGCATTACTAATTTGTGCACAATTAGAATACTTAGTTAAATCCTTATAGGTGTAATCACAAGAATAACGTGGACACTCCGGTTGAGACATCATAGCGTGTATAGGCTAGTCCCTCCGAGTCAGAACCCGTATCCAAAAACTACCAAGATAGACGAATCAAAATTAGGAGTAAAATCAATACTAGAATCAGAATGGGATGCACATGTATTATTAATAGAAAAAACCAAAAAGAAAAATAAAAAGATAACAAAATTAAAAAAATAGAAAAACAAAAAGATAACGGAATTAAAACAGGAAAGAATCAGAAAAATAACAGAATCAAAAATAAAAAACAAAAAAATAACATAATCAAAAACAGAAAAATAACAGATACAGAATCAGAAAAAATAGAAAGAAAACAAAAACAAAAACAATAAAACAAAAAGATAAAGAATAGAAACACAGAAAGGCAATAAAATTAAAAAAATGAAAAACAATAGAACAATCATAAACTGGTGAGAATGTTACTACAAAAAAAAATTGATGCATATAAAAATTGAGCAAAATGTTAGTTATTACACAAACTCGATGACAGACTCACACACATTCGGTTAGTACCCACAAACTTGGCACCTGACAGCTCGACACCTACGGGCACGAACTCAGACACGGTTATGTAAGGGACTTGGTTATGTTAGAGACTGACTTGGTATACCAAAACAAACAAACTATCTTTTTTTCTTTTTTATTTCTAACCGTACAAACTCATGCAAACACACAGATTCAGCATGTTGTAAAATTCAGACTCGACAAAAGAAGGCAAAACAAATAAAAGCTCAACAAATTAAATCAAAAGAAAAACAGACTCGGTATATTAAAACAAATAGACCTAGCATTCTACAGACTCGGGATTCGACAAAAACTCAGATTTGGCACACTAAGACATAAAAGAACTTGTGTCCCCAGCAATGACACCAATTTGATAATGCGTTTTTGTCGTGGTGGCTTTATCAAATAAAACTAGAGCTAAATATAGCATAGTGCAACCCTAGGTTATTCTTCTTAAGGACATAGTGTGTTCAATTATGACTTAATGCGAAAATCAGAGTTTTATGTAAAATACTGAGGGTGCATAGAATGCCGACTCTATCTCGGACTGAGACGACTCGAACTCAGATAGACTCAGACTCGGTAGAGTTGGTCTTAAACTCAGTCCGGACTAACACGACTAACTCGGCTGAATGTAAACGAGGGGTTTGTATTGCTAGAAATGTAGAGTATGACAGAAAATAAACTAAGTAACGAAAGTAAATGCGACTAACTAGACTATGATATTTATTGTACCAACACAAAGGTTCAACAAGCAATCGGTTCTCGGTTCTCTTCTCAAGATTATGATTCCAAACCAACTTAGAGTTCTTACGACAATCGCCGAACATTTGTCTGTTACCGACCAAGGATTTACATAATCACTACCTCATCAGTTGGCAGGAAGTATGCACGTGGTTGATTTTAGGTTCTCTTATTGATTACCTTATTAAGTTGTTAGATCGGTTCCGATCGATCTAACCTAACGTGATTCATTCTTACAAATGCACAATCGCGACACAAGTAAGAGTAGATTAATGATAGGATTCGTAAGCAAGAGATAAGGAAACACAAATCAATTGTTATTGCTGAAACAGAGTATTGTTATAGGGTTATGTGAATTCATGGGCTCCGTTTTCCACAATGATCGCCATGGAAGAACGGTGATGGTTCACCAAAGATGACTAGAGCACTGAGGATTCAATCTACCATAGTGCATCAGCTATACTGAGCGATCTCCTCTAATAACCTCCGACTTTTCAGACACTAGACCTGCACCTCCAACTTCCAAGAACATTTTTTTTGCAACACAGTATGACTCTCTCCATTCTCCAATTATTGTTTTGTCATTATTGTCTAACTCTTCAGCATGGCCCCCTTAAGATAATTCCTTGTCTATTGCTCCAATACAAGAACCTGAATCAGTTACTCTATGTTGTAGCTCAAGCATTCGTAAGCCCTCAGAAAGGTATATAATTAACAACAACATTGTCATCTATTCCGATTCCTTCTTCTTATAAATATGCCATGGAGAATGAATTCGGACAGAAAGTTATTGAAATTGAACTTCTCACATTAAATGAAAATCAGACATGAGATATAGTGTCATGTCCTCCATCCGTTAAACTTTTAGACAGCAAATTTGTGTTCTCTATAAAGCTTTGTTCAGATCGATCCATAGATCTTTACCAAAAATCATGGGAATGTCTTTGAAAGACTACATGTCTTCACAAAATAGCATGAGAAGGTTTATAAATAAAACTAATCTACATGCAAAGAGAATAAAAGAAACTAATATTCTATAAATTATCATTAATAAAAAACTTAATTATCATATTGCAAACTGTTCTATTCTCACAAAACTCTCTCTTTTTCTCTCTTTCTCTCTTCTTTTTCTGTATTTTCTATTCTCTCTCTCCGATCTCCCCTGCTCCTTCTTCTTGAATCCTCATTTATAGGCTTGCTATGTTCCCATCCCACTTGCGTGGCCCGCTGCCCCATGAGATGTGTGTCAGAAAGGAAACTTCGCAATAGGTGACTTTTCTGACATGCGGCGGCGCCCTGCTCTCCTTTCTCTGACAAATGTCCCTTTTGTCACATCAGCTTGAATTGACGTTTTCTCCCAGGTACCCGTCATTGCTACATCTGTTGGTCGTCTTGACCGGCCGCCATGTAATCATCTAGGAGTCGGTCGGTCATGGCCGGCACGTACACAGCCCCTTAAGTTTTGTTCATAACCGAAACTTAAATAAGAGCGGCCGTGATTGCTTCGCTTCTGACCGACTATCTTGAATCGCTTGGACTTCCGAATGCTCGCCTTGGATCGTTTCGAATTTGGGCCCTTCGCGCTTCTCCCACTGAGGGGTCATTTATTGTGCGCCGTTTCTCCTTCCCGAGGTTTTAATGATTGATTTGATCATTAAATGCGTTTTTAAGCCTCTATACTCTCTTCTCTGCGCTGCTTCTTACCATCCCTATTCTCCTCTCTGCGCTGCTTCTTACCATTCCTATTCCTTTCTTCCTTCGTTCAGGTTTAGTGACTTTCATCGTTCTCTGCAGTTTTAACTTCCATCTTTCTGACGCCATGGATGCTGATATGAGTAAGTTTCTGCTCTTTACCTTTTATTGCAGTACTTTTGCTGTTTTCTTTCTTTCCTCAGCATTTCTTCGTCTAGGTTTTCCTCTTTATCTTCCTTTCCTTTTCTTCCTTTCCTTTTCTTCCATTCCTGTTGGTTGGGTCTGAAACTGACCCTACCTTCCCATTTTCACAAGAGGTCCTTCCCCAGGTGAAGCCGGTTTTTCTCAGGAAAACCGGCCCTCCTCTAGAGTCGTCTCGGGGGCCGACTCCTCGTTTTCGGATAGCCTTCTTCGTTCGTCAAGTTCTGGGGAGGTCTTTCCGTTTGAAATATGGTATCGAGATAATTCCGAGGACGACGTCTCTGAAGATCCCTATTCTTGGGTTGAGGATGAAGTGAAGAGGACCTATTCCCAGTACACCCTAGGGAGTCTCCTTCTGGGGTTAATAAAGAAACATCTCCGTCCCGGTCCTTGGCGAGTGAGGCTTCGCCATTGCCAGCCGGAGGAAACCGTTAACACGGGGCCGTCCTTTGATGACTTCCCTTTCTTCTACGCTTATGAGCCAGTTTTTTCCAAACTGGGCTTGAAACTTCCCTTTACTACCTTCGAACAGTCGGTTCTAAAGGCTCTCAATGTAGCCCCTTCTCAACCTCATCCTAATAGTTGGGCGTTCGTTAGAGCCTTCGAGCTTCTATGCGAAGATTTGGGACAAGCCCCGTCCTTAGGAGTTCTCTTCTGGTATTTCCGGGTTAAGAAGGCTCCTAAAGTTGGTTGGATGTCCCTGAGTAGTCGGCCAAGGCGGAAGCTACTGAAGCCTTTTCTGGAGAGCTTCAAAACTTTTAAAGACAAGTTTTTCAAGGTTTGTCCGGGCAAAGCCTGCCTGAGCCTCATGTTTGATTCCTCGGGGGTGCCTCTCTTCCCTTTGTACTAGACCTCACAACCGGCCGTGTCCATAATAGTGGCTCAAAAGGACCTCGAAAAGTGGGAAAAGGAGTTTATTTCCCGACTCGAGACACTTCCACATCTCTTCTGCTCCGAGCTTATCAGAGGATCAGGTCGGCCTCTCCTTTCGCTTCATAACTATTTTTCTTAAATTTCCTAACAATCGTCTTGATTCTCTGTAGGTTTTTCAGTGAAGCTGCTAAAAGATTTGAAGCAAAGTATGCCGGTGGAAGATGGAGGAGCCAGCGCGGCCGCTGACATTCCTCAGGCTGTCATGCTTGTTCAAGAAATTCCTGCTCAACAATCTCCTAGCTCGGCGCGTTCGGAGGCGGCGGCTTGGTCGGTCGAGGAGCCAATAGCAGAAGAAGCCAGACGCCCGGAGAAGCGTCCTCGAACCGATGGAAGCGATTCTGAAAGCGGCTTGGGTCGGCCGTCACACTCCATCTGGTCCAGGTCCAAGTTTATTACTGAAGCTGTTGACCAGAACGTGCTGACTCCTGCTGAAGGTTCCTTGGTGGACCGGTTAGGGATTTCTAGAACCTTGGACACTATTCAACGCTTAGCTAGTTGCACCGCCATTCTTGCTCGGGCGGCTGAAGTGCAGTTTGGTCCTATGGCCGACCGTTTGGCTCAGGTCGACGAGGAGAAACAAGTCTGGGATCAAACTCGTGCAGAGTATGAAAACCAACTTGGTTTTTTGAAAGATGATCTGCAGCGCTCGTCTGAGCAATACACTCAAGACCGGGCCGAATGGTCTGCCAGGCAAGAAGTGTTGTCAACTGAAGCTGAAGGTGCCAAGGCAAAGATATCTTCTTTGGAGTCTGAGATGGCCGCTCTTCGGATCAAGGTGGCTTCCCAAGAAGAAGAGTTGAAGGTTAAAGACGCCACTCTTGCCCACCGGAATGCGGTCATGGTGAAGCAATATGAATACGGTTTCCGTCATGCCCTTGCGCAAACCAAGATTATCCATCCGGATTTGGACCTTTCGGGAACCGACCCATATAAGGAGATTGTGAATGGCGAGATAGTCGATGTGCCATAACTTTGTAATTTTTCTTTCTTTTAAATGAAGAACTAAGTATTTTGCCAAGAGCCTTTTATTTGTTTCGGCCCTTTATTTCTGTCGGATTTTATGTATTAGAATGATATTTACTCGTTTTTCGCAATAAGTAATTAGGAAACTTACTGTATCGTTCGTTCATTTTTTATCGCTTTACCTCGGCCGGTCGCCCTTTGGGCTTTATTTCCGAGTCGCGCCCCCGGACTAGTCTTTTTATGACCGACCGTTATCGGGCCTGTTATTTTCGAGTCGCGCCCCCGGACTAGTCTTTTTATGACCGACCGTTATCGGGCTTGTTATTTCCGAGTCGCGCCCCCGGACTAGTCTTTTATGACCGACCGTTATCGGGCTTGTTTTTTCCGAGTCACGCCCCCGGACTAGTCTTTTTATGACCGACCGTTATCGGGCTTGTTATTTCCGAGTCGCACCCCCGGACTAGTCTTTTTATGACCGACCGTTATCGGGCTTGTTATTTTCGAGTCGCGCCCCCGGACTAGTCTTTTTATGACCGACCGTTATCAGGCTTGTTATTTGAGAGTCTTTGAAGTAAACTTTTCCTTTGATTGAAGCAAATTACATATTTTTCTAACTGTAATACATGCGTAAAGAGGCGGCGTTCCATGTCCGTGGTAGTGCTTTCTTCTCTAGATTCTCCAGCTTGTAAGCCCCTGGTCCTACTTGGCCTGTGACTCTAAATGGTCCTTCCCACAGGGGTGTGAGTTTGTTCTTGTTGGTTGTCATTGTAAGTTTTTTCAGGACTAAATCCCCTTCTTTGAAACTTCTTGGAATTACCTTCGATTGTATCTTCGGTCGCTCTTGTTTTGACGGCATACTCTTTGATGTGAGCTATTTCTCTTATTTCCTGGATCAAGTCTAAGTTGGCTCTCAGCTCTTCCTCGTTCCTGCTTGGTTCGAATAGGACCGTTCTAGGGGAGGGTTCCCCGATTTCGACCGGAATCATTACCTCAGTTCCGAACGTGAGACGGAAAGGGGTTTCATTTGTCGAGGAGTGTGGGGTGGTGTGGTAAGAGCATAGGACTTGGGGTAATTCTTCAGCCCATTTTCCTTTTGCCTCTTCCAGTCTCTTTCGTAACCCTCTCAAGATCACTTTGTTGGCCGCCTCTGCTTGCCCGTTGGATTGAGGATGCTCGACCGATGTAAAAACCTGCTTGATTTTTAACTCTTGACAGAACTCGGCCGTGGATTTTGACGCAAATTGCGTTCCATTGTCGGAGACTATTTCAGCTGGTATGCCGAACCTGCATACAATCTTCTTCCAGTAAAACTTTTTGATCCTTTCGACCGTGATTGTTGCGACCGGCTCAGCTTCTATCCACTTCGTAAAATAGTCTACTGCCACAATCAGGAATTTTACTTGTCCCGGAGCCGGAGGAAATGGTCCTAATATGTCTACTCCCCATTTGACGAAAGGCCAGGGGGACATTACATAGTGTAAGTTCTCAGGTGGCGCTTTACATCCTTCAGCGAATCTTTGGCATTTGTCACACCTCTTTACATACTCCATACAATCTTTTTTCAAAGTAGGCCAATAGTATCCGGCTCTGGCTATTTTGCTTGCCAACGCCCTTCCACCTATATGAGTTCCGCATATTCCTTCGTGTACTTCTTTCAAGACATAAGGTGAGTCTTCCTCGTCCAAGCACTTGAGGAGAGGGAAAGAGAAACCCCTCCTGTAGAGTTGTTGTCCTAGGACGGTGTACTTAGTGGCCTCTCTTGCTATTTGAAACGCCTTTTTTGGGTCGTCCGGGCTAGTTTCCCCTTGAAGATAATTAAAAAGGGGTGTCATCCATGTCGATTTGTTGCTGATGCTTACGACCTCTTGCCGCTCTATGGTGGGTGTGTGTAGTTTCTCGTGAATGACTGTCTTCTGCTGCCCTCTTTTTTGAGTACTGGCGAGTTTTGCCAATAGGTCGGCCCTTTCGTTTTGTTCCCTAGGGACGTGTTGGAGGGTGAACTTGTCAAACGAAGAGGCTGTGGCGGCCGCCCGTTCGCAATACTTTGCTAATTGAGGATCCTTGGTTTGATAGTCCCCATTGACCTGCCCAGTGACCAACTTCGAATCGCTTTTTGCCGTGAGTCTCCTTACTCCTATTTCTTTGGCAAGCTTCATCCCTGCCAAGAACGCTTCGTATTCCGCCTGATTGTTGCTTGGTCGGCCGTAATCCCAATTTGTACCTTCTTAAGGTTCCCTACTGGGTGGGGTCCTCTATCTTCTGAGAAATGACGTGGATCAAGGTCTATATCCAGTACGTTTACTTTATCTTTCTGAGCTGCCAATTCTATTCTCATGCTATCTTCGTAACATTTTCTAGCCGTCGTTATGTCTGCCCAAACGGTTGCTACAATCCGACCGACGGGGAACTTCATGCAAAGATGAAAAGTAGATACTACGGCCTCCAATCTGTTTAGGGCCGGCCGTCCTATGATGATATTGTAGGATGCTTCGCTATTTACCACCGTATAGGTTACGGGTATCGTTTTTGCTCCGTGTATGTCTCCGAATGTTGTTTCGACCTCGACCGTTCCCATTATAGGAACGCGTTCCCCCGCAAAACCGTAAAGGACGCCTTCGCATTTTTCCAGGTTTCCTATTCCCAGCTTTTGTGCCGTTACCCAATACAGGATGTTGGCCGAGCTTCCCTGATCCACCAATACTCTTTCGACCTTGTATTGTCTTGCTGTAACCGATATGACCATGGGCTCGTCGTCTCCCTTGCCCTGCCTTTTGCAATCTTCGTTTGTAAAGACGATGGTTGGTGACATCGTCCGTTTTCCCAACGGAGTTACATTGGCCTCGGTTAACACGGCTTGGACCATACCTCTCGGTCGGCCGTACGATGAGGGTATGTTCGTGCTCCCCCGGCTATGGTCGAAATGACCCCTTTGTGGAAAGTCGGGCTATTTGGTCTCGACCGACTTCGCCTTCGGTCTTGGCTTCCTTCTCCTTGTGCCCATTGCCTTTGCGTATTCACATATTGATTCAACCTTCCTCCTTGGACGAGCCGCTCTATCTGAGTCTTCAGGGTCCAGCATGCTTCTATGGAATGTCCCATGGTGCGATGGAACTCACACCACTCGGACTGATTGTTTCCCATTGTTCTTCCTTCTGACGACGGGGGAAACCGTAGTAACCGAGTGTGGCATATTTCCCGTAGTATTTGAGTCCTTTTTTCGTTCAAGGGAGTGAAGTGTTTGTCTTTATGTGTTGTCTCCATTCGCCTCGATGTTTTACGCCTTTAGGTATCGCCGCTCTTCCCTCGTTCTTTCGGTTTTTGCTCTTCCGCCAGCCGTTCTGCTTGATCCTCCTCTACTTCTATATGTTTTTCTGCCCGGGTTCTTATTTCAGCCATACTGCTTGGTCGTTTTAGAGCCAAAGAGTCACTGAACGGGCTTGCTCTTAGTCCCTTCTGGAAAGCTTTGATGAAGAATTTCTGATCGGGTCGCTTTACTCGCACGGCCGCGGTGTTGAACCGCGCTGTAGCTCTTAAGGCTCTCCTCTCTTCCCCTCGCTTTACGCCGAACAAGTCGGCCACCTCGAGTTGCTTCTTCTTACTTGCTGCGAACTGGGAAGTGAAGACCTCGGCAAGGTCGTTAAACGTCTGGATTGTCCTTGGTGGCAACGTCGCCATCCACTGCATTGCTATGCCTCTCAGTGTTCCAGGGAACAGTTTGCAGCTTAACCTGTCATCCCCTCCGCTTATGTACATCTGTGCCTGGAAGGCTTGCAGATGAGCCTGGGGATCCTGGGATCCATCGAAGGGTTCGACCACGATTTCTCTGAAATTAGGAGGAACCCTTGTGTCATCTATTTCTTGACTGAATGGTTGTCCCCAAAAACTCGAGGGAGTCTCTTGTTGGGCAAGATTCTCTCTTCGAGCTCCTTTTATGGCCTCCAACTGCTGCTGGAGCTCTTCTGCTCTTTCTTAGGCCCTTCTGAAGGCCTCCAGATGTCTCTCCTCCGCCATTCTGAATCTTCTCTCCGCCTCCTCGCTTTGTCGAGATTGCTCGTCACTGCGAGCTTGTAGTGAAGCCACCGTATGAAGCAGCCTCTGGAAAGCATCTTCGTCTCCTCCGTTAGTTGAACTAGCTTGGTTTCTGGTCACAAGCATATTTGTTTTTTTCTTGTGAGGCTACTGTTTAGTTTTTTGTGGGTGGGACTGATGAGTTTACTTGCCCCACGGTGGGCGCCAATGTTCTGTTCTCACAAAACTCTCTCTTTCTCTCTTCTTTTTCTGTATTTTCTGTTCTCTCTCTCCGATCTCCCCTGCTCCTTCTTCTTGAATCCTCATTTATAGGCTTGCTATGTTCCCATCCCACTTGCGTGGCCCGCTGCCCCATGAGATGTGTGTCAGAAAGGAAACTTCGCAATAGGTGACTTTTCTGACATGCGGCGGCGCCCTACTCTCCTTTCTCTGACAAATGTCTCTTCTGTCACATCAACTTAAATTGACGTTTTCTCCCAGGTACCCGTCATTGCTACATCTGTTGGTCGTCTTGACCGACCGCCATGTAATCATCTAGGAGTCGGTCGGTCATGGCCGACACGTACACAAACTATATTTATAGAGTCCAATGTATCATGAAAGAGATTCACTAATACACCCTATTTCATCCAATTTCTGTAGAAATTGATAAGGGCAAATCAAATCAAAAGGTCAGTGCCTACACATACTTTGAAAATATGAACATCTCTTTATTTCTCTTTATTTCTCCTTATCGTAAAACCATTGTCACACCAACATCATTCACAAATAATGATAATTTTATTTAAATATATATTTTAATAAATAGATTATTATAACATAAGTATAAAACTAAACATTAAACTATTTATTTAGTGATATTAATTTAGTCATTAAAATTACAATATCAAAAAATATTATTTTATCAAATTATTAAAAATCAAACTATTAAATAAATTTTATAAAGTTTATATATACTTATTATATTTTTCATAATAAGCTAACCACTTATATATATAATATGATCAATATATTTTCCTGTCTTCACCCAGGATTGATTTATAACGTATGTTCTAAGTTTATACCAGTATGTCTAATGTTCAGTATAAAAGCAAGTATTAAATCTAATAAAATATTATAATTTCAATCTCATAAATAAAAATTAAAAGTAAGAATTTGAAGAGAAATAAATTTTATTTTATTCCTATCAAATCATAAATTTTAAACTATTTTTAACAACTTTTAAAATTTTAATTAAAAATATTTATCTTAATAAATTTTCTTCTATTAACTCACTATTATCAAAATAAACACTATCTTTATTAAATTGAAGTATTTAATAGCATTTTTTAAAACTCATAATGTATACAAACATTTGATTAGTAGAATTCTATTATTTAAAGTATAATAATATTTTTAAAATTAATATAATAAACATAGTACTTAAAAATAATGATAAAAAAATTTCAAACTCACGTATATTCATTCATTTATTGGATGATTATTCAAAGAATTATTAAGAATTATTAATTAATTTTATTAAAATTAAGTCACTAACGCATTTATCATAATCAATTTTATTTTTTAGTCTATTTGATTAATTTTTAAACAGCATTATAATAACCATAGTTAATTTTTAACTATGTGGGTGGGGTTAGATAATTTCGTATATATTAAGGTCCAACTGACTATTAGTTTAATAAACTTTTAACACTTAAACTTAATAAGTTATTTTAATATATTTTCTATTACTCTATTCAATAAAATAATTCATCATCTATTGAAAAATAAATAAAATTATCTCATATTATATTATATTACGTAATATCTCTATTTAAAATGATATTTATTTAGAAGAAAAAATGTGAGTTTTTTAATATCACTAGTATAAACAAAATTTAAATGCATTACTATTACAATATACAAAAATAAAATAAAGTAAAATAATTTTTAAATATTTATATTGAATCTTTCAATAATTTGAACTCACCTAATGCTAATGTTATTCATATAAGCAAAATTTAAGTATTATTAATGAATATATAAAAATAAAATTAAATAAATATTTTAAATATGATTTTTGTTACAACTTGCAGGTATAAATTTATAGCTAAGTAAAAAAGTACTAAATATAAAATATATTTTTATTTTCTCTCTATGAGAATGTAATATTTTATTAAAAAATATTTGTTATTGTCATTTGTGTTACTTGTTCCGAAATTTCAACAACAACAATTAGAATATATAAAAAATGTAAAAGTTGAAAAAATAAATGAAGCAATAAATTAAAAGAATTTATAATATAAAAATTAAGAGAAAATTCCATGTGATAGTTTTAGTAGAAGAACTTTAGTATTATATATTATATAGATTATGTTATAAAACATTATACGTAGATTACACATCATGAACTTAAATAATAATAATAAATAAATAAACAATTAAAGAGTAGATTCTTCAAAAATAAATAAATAGTAAACTTTTCGAGCATTGTGACCACCATTAATCAATTCAATACATTTCCTTGTTGTACCAGCTCCACTTTTGCCGAATTGTGTATTATCTTTGGGATCAAGGTAAATACCATCGTGATCAGACAATGTCTTTGAAATTTTTATATTTTAAAAAAGATCTAAATTTATTTTAAACAAATCTTTTTTTATTAACTAGTGTTGTGTGAAAAAAAAACTCTCAAAAACAATGAAAACCACGTAAGAATATTGATAGGAGTGTCGAAATACTATCTAAATCACCATATTTCTCTTAATTTTACGGTGTAGGGATTAATTAAGTTGAATCTCTATATGACACAATCATGTAGTGTCTAATGTTGTTGAATATGAAGTAATTTAGAATATAAAATAAGGGTTTGTATTGTAAAACAAAATCATGTAGAAAACTAATTATGCAGAAAACAAAATCATGCATAACAAAATTACGAGGTTGTGAAATGCAGAGTGAAAACAGAATGCAATTGAATTATGAAACATTAATCTAAGGATCCAATCATACAATTCATTTTCACTGTTTTTTAATAAGGAAGCAAATTCATATCAACCCAAGATTCATTAGATAATCATTTAACATTCATTTATACAAATTGAGATCACAATTGCAACCCTTAATAAGTATGAATTCAAGTATATAATTGATTTATTTAAGTGATCAATCAATTAGGTAACATATCACAATCCAAAACTTCATGAAAATGAATTAAAAATTGGAAAGGAAGAACATAATAAAATTTGCATAAGGAAAGATTCAAAAATCCAAATTGAACTACAATCATAGAACCTTGAATTGATAAGAGGTTTTAGCCTTCCATGGCAATCATCACAGAAAAAGTAGCACCATACAAAACAAGAACAACAAATGAGAAGAGAGGAAACTTGCGATCCAAGAAACTTCCTAAACTCAAGTGTGAAAAGGTCCCAAAAGTGTCTAACTAACTTATAACTAACTACTAACTACTAACTTCTAACTAACTACTAACTAATTATTATATGTTTTGAATGTTAAAGAAGGTGGTATAAGCAAGAGGAATTCACAACCCAAAGGCCCACAAACCAAAGTCCTAACATTGGACCAAAATATACAAAGAAAAGCCCAACTAAGTGGGTGTAGAGGCCACAAATTCACATGGACTTTTAACACTAAAGACGGTCGAAATGGGTTTATCCCAAAAGAGAGAAGTTGTAGATCTTTGTCTTTTCTTTCCAAAGCCACCAAGATTGTCCAATTTGAAGGTTTGTAGCTTTAGATATGGCCTGCACAAGACAACAACATCATAATGAGAATTAAATCAAAAAATAAGCAAAGATTAGCAACTAAACTCCATTTAGTCCAATAACACAAGACTCAACAAATATGTCAATATTAACCATAAAATGATGTCAAATATGCCTAACATAAGTCACTATTAAGTGCTCAAAAATACTCTATCAAATATCTTCTTGTTAAATTTTGCTTTTAATTAACACTTTCCACTTCAATGACAAGTTTCAACACAAGATAAATGCAATTGAGTAAGCACTACTAATCAAGCTACAAATTAACAAAATAAGTCTTCTAACCTAAGGCTTAATGTAGAGCTAAGCATATAGGGCTCAAGGTCTACAATACTCATTTAACCTACAATCCTAAAATATGTGGTTTATAATCCTAAAATATTTGGTCTACTTAAGATGCATACTTTTTTAGTACATCTACTTAGCCCACAATTTAAACGAATTTACCCGCAAGTTTGTGGATCTATTCGCAGACTTTTATTTAATTTTTTTAAAAATATATTTAATTTGTAAGACTTTTGATTTTATATTTGGTTAATCAACTTCAAGAATCTACATTCTTACTTCTTGTGGCCAATTTTTCCATAATAGAAACATGTCAAACCTCTAGGACAAGACTTGGATTTTCCTTGTGACTTTCCACGACTTCCTTTGCTTCTATGCTCACTCCTTCCTCTATTCTCAACAACATTAGCTTCTGAGTGACTATTCATTCCTCTTTCTTTCCTTCTGGACTCTTCATACAGCAGAATATCTGTAATAGTATCCAGACTAAGCTTTCCATTTGGTATTGAGTTGCTAAGAGTGACAACCAATGTGTCCCAGCTCTTAGGTAGAGAACTAAGGAGTAGAAGAGTTTGTAACTCATCATCAATCTTTATATCTGCCTTCATTAATTGATTCACAATATCTTTGAAGGTGTTTAGATGCTCGATCATATTCTGGTCGTCAGAGTACTCCAATTTTACCAATCGTCTGACAAGATAAGCTTTGATTCTAGGAGTTTTCTTTTGAATCATAGATTCAAGCTTCGTCCACAACTCATACGCGTTGGTATAAGTTGACACGTGCTTAAACAAGCTTTTGTCGATGTATTTTCGAATCATAGAAACAACTTTACGATTTAGAATAACCCAATCTTTTTCAGATTTCCCTTCTGGCATTTTTTCATTTGTGATTGGCTCATGCAAATCTTTGCAATATAGATGGTCTTCCATCATTGGCTTCCAATAAGAATAATTCTCTGTAGTTAGCTTGAACATGTCTTCATCATGAGCGAATGTTCCTTCCATCTTGAATTGCACAGGACTATGATTTTTCAAACCAATAGCTCTCATATCACTATTAGGAAACAACAATATCTATTCTCTCCTCTGTGAATGCAAAATGGGCACTATGCGGAAGCATAAAAAATAACTGAAAGAGTAGAGAAGAAGATGACACCATAATTTTTACGTGGAAAATCCTTTCGGGAAAAACCACGGGACCTAGTCTAGTAAAATATCTCCACTATAAAAGTAGTATTATAAAGTGTTTCTCTCAATCTCTAAGATCTCTCAATGAATCTCACTCTCTCGGATGGTATACAAACCTCTCTGTATATATATCTCTGTTTCTCTCAAAGAGGAATACAAAAAAACACTCTAACTCTCTTATGGTTTCTTCACTTGGATGTGTGTCTCTCAATATAAAGAGAAACCTAGTGGGATAGAGAGTATTGGGCTTTTGTCCACATAGTTGAGAGCCCAAAAATAACCCAACATATTCATCCCCAAGCATTGTGACTTGTGAACCACAATTAAGGAGGGAATTCCAATAGATATCATGTTATCATTTAGATTATATGTGCTTTTATTATAACAAAAATGTACTTGGGATTAGCCGTACCATGATTAAATTTTCTGGTTATCACGTTGATTGAGAGTAACACTATTTTCAAACTTCTTTAACATGTGTTATTCACTATGATTATTAAATCTTATTAGACATGGTGTTTTCAAAGTACGAGAACGACGTAATCGAGACTAGAAAAACTTGAAGATTTAGCTCCTTAATTATTTTTTCTGCTTTTTAGCTTGGTTAGTTTTTCTCTTTATATAAGGGTCAATTATGGTTACTTGAGTTGTTATTTTCACTATTCATTTTAATTGTGTTTATGTATCCAGATTTGAGAATAATGCTCTCATTTACATAAGGATTTATTATTGTCATTTTAATATTATTGAGGTATTATTTTAGATTATTTTACTTGTTTAAAGTTGTAATTGTAGGTATTTTAAAAATATAGTTATTATAAATTGAAGGTTTAAGCCTTCAACATTGCTCTCCTAAACACAACTTTTTATCGATTATCTCTATATACAATCAATTATAGCCTTCGTTACTGCGTGTTGTCGCTCTCATATACTGTTGGAGATATTATAAATATATGATAAGATATGATAGCCTTCGTTACCGTGTGTTGTCGCTCTCATATACTGTTGGAGATATTATAAATATACGATAAGATATGATAAAATATGATAGGTATCTTATTAAGAGGTTACATATATCTAAATATCTTATTAGATTAAATGGTTACAAATATTTAAATATCTCATTAGGAGATATTATCTAGTTATCTTTTAATTTGTTATTAGTTTATCTTTAGGTAGTTGACATTTATCCTATAAAAAGGGATATTAGAAATTGTATAATTTAATTCAATCAATATACAATTTCTTTTACTTCCAATTTATACACAATTTAATTGATTATCTTTATATATAAGGGATTATAACCTTCGCTACCTACCACTGCCCTTCTCCAATATGCAATTTTAATCAATTATCTTAATACGTAATGAATTATATGATTCGACCAAATCAATTAAATTAAATTATCTACTCAATTATATATATATATATATATATATATATATATATATATATATATATTAATTATAATCGATTATGATTATATAGTTATATTTTATTTATATATTTATATTTTGATATATTATATGTTTATATATTTTTAATATATTTATATATTTAATATTATATATTTATTTTTAATAATATAATAATGTAATTTTGATATATTTGATTTATATACTTTTATATATTTATATATTTGTTATATTTGTATATGTTTGTTAATATATTTAACATTATATATTTATTTTAATAATAATATAATAATATACTAAATTATGTTACATAAATTTATTTATTTAATTTAAAAATATATAATTAATTATTATATATTCATAATCAATTTCAAATATATATATATAATTTATTATATATATATTTTAAAAATTATATTATATAGTTAAAATTTTATTTTGTTTCAAATATTTTTATGTTCAAGAAATATTTTATATGTATGTTTTTTAAAATATTTAAATTTTATGTTAAAAAATTATATATCTATATATTTTATTTTTTATATTTAATTATTATGTAATTTAAATATGATTATGTTAAAAATAATTTTATATGTACGTTCTTTTAAAAAAATTGGTTATATAATTAAAATTTATTATGTTTTGTTAAAAATATGATATATATATGTTTTATTTTTTAAATAAAAATTATTATGCAATTAAAACTTGATTATGTTAAAAAAAATTTATATTAAAAATATTATATTATATATATATATATATATATATACATTTATACATAATTGATTAAAATTTTTAAATTTTATTATTTAAATGTTTGTGAATAATATTTATAGTCTTTTTAATTTTTTGCTTTGTGTATAATTTTCTTTATACATTAATCATATGATTATATTTTTAAATGTTTGGTATTATATTGTTTTATTTTTGTTGTTTTTTTAATTTTGCATAATAATTTTTTTTATGACTATATGTATATGTATGTTATGTTATGACTATAAAAATAGTATAAATTTAATCGATTATAATTTATATTTAATTAATTGATTAAATATAAGTAGATATAATTTTAAAATAATTAATTATAGATATAATTAATCAATTAAATTTTCAACAACTTTAAAATAATTAATTATATATAACATTTAATTAATTAAATATTATACTATAACTCCAAAACAATTAATTAAAAATAATCTAATCAATTAAATGAAACTGTTTAAAACTTTAAAATAATCCATTAGTATATATATAGTCATTTATATATATAATAATAATCAATTAATATATATTTGATGATATAAAAAATAAAATTTGAAATAATTATTTTTTATATTTTTTAAAATAATCTTATAATTTATTTTATTTTTATTAAATAATTTAAATTTCACTCTAGATGTATTTGTTTTTAATCCACTTGGCTCCATTCTCCCAAAAGAGCGTAGGGCGAAGAACTTTACCTTGTATTACCAAACTGTCCTTTCACTGTCACTGATCACTCCTTACGTGTCTTAAAAATATCCACCCTTCTAATACTCTCTCTCCTCTCCCTCTTTTTTAAGTCTTGAGAAACAAGAAAAACGCCTTTGGAGGGAGCCGCATCGGTCTGAGTGCCCGACGAATCTCCACCCTCCACCTCATCAATCCAACGGCTCCCCTTACTCGCCCAAACTTTCTCCCTCTTTCCCTTCCCCTCTGCGGTTTTAATCATAAACCCTAGCCGAAACAGTGAACTCACTCTCTCCTCACTTCTCAGCGCGCGCTCTTTTCTCTTCTCTCTCCACATATCACAGATCTCGCGATTCACTTCCCAAATTTTTCGCTCTTCTTCTCTCCAGCTTCAATTTTTCACAATCCTTCTTTCTCACCGACCTCTTCCTTCCTTCCTTCCTTTTCCTTTTTCTTTTTTCTTTTCGTTTCTCGTCTTTTTTATTTTTATTTATTAATTTATAAAATCGGACACGATCGGTGTTCGATTTTCCCCACACCATGGCCTTTTCCTTTCCGTAGCACCGGCAAGATCACGCGACTCTGTTCTCTGCGTTAACAAACAGAAAAAAAAAACCGGTTCGGTTTTTTTGAGTGGTTTTGTTATTTTCCTTGACGGAGAACCGTACGGCAATGCCGGCGGCGGGGATGCGGCGGACGACGAGGGTGTTCGGCATGAAAGGGGCCGACTCGGCCCGCGTTTTGCGTTCCGGACGGCGCCTGTGGCCGGAGTCCGGCGAGGTGAAGAGCAAGCGATCCAACGACGCCGACGAGTGGTCGATGCCGCCGTCGAAGGCGGCGAAAGCCGACAGCGTGGCGGCGCCACGCGCCGCCAAGGGGAAGCGCGAGGAGGTTGTGGTCGATGCGCCCGCTAAGCCAGTTGACAGGAGGTTCGGCCTTGTGTACGAGAGGAGGCGGAGGGGGATGAAGAAGGAAGGTTCTAGAAGGATCGAGGAGGTTCGGCGCTGCGAGCTTTCAGTTGTTGTGAGTCGCTGCGCCGGAGGGAGTGGTCACTTTTTAAGGTTGTTGGCTTCGGTGACGAGGTATGCTTCGAGGGTGAGGGTTTCGCAAAAGACACTGTCGGGGTTCTTAATGTCTGAGGCTATTCGCGGTGCTTTTGCATCAAGCGGGATGCAGTTTGTGAAGGTAAAAAAATCGCTTCTCTTTTGAGTTTGTTTATTATTATCTCAATTCATGTTTTTATTATTAAAATTAAAATTAGTTTTAAAAGCGATGGTTCTCGTATTTTTTATAATCTCGTCCCTCGTTTTAGGATCTTAAGTTCCATGAAGAGGAACGAAATTCATTTTATTCGTTAATTATAAAAAATTCTCTAATTATAAAAATTCGAGAACTAAATAATATAGGGACTAATACCAATTTTGACAGATCTAAATCATGTTTTATTTTTTAATAATAATAAATTTATGGAGTTATGGGTTGTTGGTAGAATTTTTAAAGAATTTTGGGGTGGTGTAAGTCAGCTACTGCGTCTAGTTATGAATTGGTTTTGAATCTACTTGTTTCGATAATTGAGTGTTCCCAATGTTCACTGGATATGTATCCCATCAAAATTATCTTGAATTGTTGATATAATCATTGGATTTTGTGCTCGTTCCTTTATCTACCCGAAATTGTTGCTGGCCTCTGTTATAGCCACTGTCCTTTGTCTTCGTTGTGCAGTTCCTTGAATTGAGCCTTTTGGCATCTTTACCTATTTTTTTTTTGAGTATTTAACCTGCATCTCTGCATCAATTCCATTGTTATCTGTAGTGTCTGCTTTCTTTCTCTGCCTTTTTTTATTCCAAACTCTGGAGTAAACAGTTAAACACACTGGATTCTTCAAATTTTGCTTCATTTTTGGTGTTTCAGTTTCCTCCGCTTTCTTAGCTTGGGGCTAAATTTACCGAGATAATGAAAAAGATAACTAGATCAAAAGTCCTACTAGATACTAAAAGGTTTTTCAAACTGGTTATTTAATAATTATAATCTATCTTGTTAATAATAGTAGCAGGAGCGGTGTTCCCCTGCTCCCAGGTGCTTGTGATGTGCTGCAGCATTTTGAGGGGGAAAGATATAGAGTTGCTATTTACTGGCTAGTTTTCTGGTTTTTATTTTGCTCAACGATCTAAAGATGTTTCTGTTTCTTTTATCATCTTTCAGGGTCCTCCTACTGCAAACATTGGAATATGCCAGTTCTTTGGAATCCGACAGTTTGTGCCATCGTTCTCTGTGGACTATACTGCTGTTCCTCTTTGTTTTGAGTATCTGCATTCTGTGATGTTCTTAAAATCTATGTTTAGGTCATTTATACTTGTACATAGTCCAATAAATGTGCCTAGTGATGTTGAGGATATCGAGTCGGATGATGATTTTCCAGAATTCCAGACTAAACAACAGATTTCAAGCAATGCCTTTAAGAGTGAACCTTCTGAGATTGTAACTGTTACATCTGATGTTATTGAAATCAATGATGGTTTGTCCTTACATTCCTCTGTCAAGACTACTAGGGTAGGTGGTCGGAATGGACAATATAGGAATGGGTTGAACTCTAGAGGCATCCAGAAAAGGAGAAGTTCACTCAGGAAAAGGAAAGCTCGTAATCCTTCAACGGTGAGTTTGCGCAGAAATGGAGCAGTAACTTCTGATTTAGTGGTTGGTAGGAAAAGCAATATCCAGTTGTCTGGTGTGACATCTAGCAAGAAACTTAGGAGTTTGGTTAATGGTAGCACCACTCCTCGGAGCATGAAAGAAGCAAGTTCTGCCTCGGTGACTTCAAAAGAAAGAGATTCATCTTCTTGTTCTGCGAACTTGTTGGTTTCAGAGGTAGATCGATGCTACAGGGTAGAGGGGGCAATTGTTGCTTTAGACATGACTGCTCCAAGAGAATGGCTTTTCACTGTAAAGAAAGATGGATTAACAAGATGCACGTTCAAAGCAGAAAAAGTGATGCGGCCCTGCTCATCTAATCGATTTACCCATGCGATAATGTATTCATTGGAGAATGGGTGGAAGCTGGAGTTTACCAATCGCCAAGACTGGAATGTCTTCAAAGACCTTTATAAGGAGTTTTCTGATAGGAATATCCCTGCCACTGCTGTCAAATGTATCCCAGTTCCAGGTGTGCGCGAGGTCTCTTCCTATGCAGAGAATAATAGTTTTCCTTTTCACAGACCAGATACATACATATCTGTCCATAGTGATGAGTTAATTAGAGCAATGACAAGGACAACTGCAAATTATGACATGGATTCTGAAGATGAGGACTGGCTGAAAAAGTTCAATAATGAGTTTCAAGAACATGTCTCAGAGGATACTTTTGAGTTAATTATTGATGCCTTGGAGAAGGTTTATTATTATAATCCAGATGATTCGTTTGATGAAAAATCTGCGGCTAATGGTTGTCACGATCTTGGTAGCAAGGAAGTGGTAGAAGCTGTATATAACTATTGGATGAGAAAACGAAAGCAAAAGCGATCTTTTCTACTTAGGGTTTTCCAGGTAAATATTCAATCATGATTTAGATATTGTATTGTGTCTGGGGGAATATGTTGATTCTAGATTGCCAGTTCTATGGTGTATGATATCTTTGCATATAAATAGTTTTGTTTGTCCAATATAGCATGTTTCCGTGCTACTTAAAAATAGGTTAAATTGAGGATATAGGTTACATACTAATTTTATACAATGTTATGAATCACAGTCACCCAACATAGGATAGTCACTCCTACAGAATCTTAATATGATGTCACTCCAAAGTCCAAAGAATAGTATCAAAATTTTATCAGGCCTTATACTATAAGGTCTTGAACTATCAAGCTATCATATTTACCCAACAGGCCCCTACATGTCTTTTTATCATTTGCCTTGCCTTGATCACATCTATATGACTTTTAACATATCTCCATCAAGCTATCATGTATTAAAATTTTATCAGGCTGTCATCTGTGCAAAACAGGTCCTTGCATTTTTTGTAACCTGTGGATGTGGGGTGTGTGAATGTTGATACCTATGCTTATACTGTTTGCCTCGATCACATCTATATGGCTTTTAACTCTTCCTTTGTTTATTCCCAATGTTAGTTTGGTACTTTGGTTGGGTATATAATATATCAATGTTGGGGCAGGGGCATTGTTGTATACTTCAGTACTGCATTACATCTCCATTCTATGGTTGACGTAGTTAAGTTGTGTCAGGGGCATCAATCAAAGAGAGCTCCACTTATCCCCAAGCCCTTACTGCGAAAAAGGAGGTCGTTTAAGAGACAACCCAGTCAGTTTGGTAGAGGCAATCAACCAAGCGTGTTGAAAGGTAATTTTATAATCTTTGTCTTCAACGAGATGGAACGTGGATTTCTTCTATTAAATGTTGTGAATTTGAATACATTGACTTTCACAAGAGTGTTGAATTTTGATGTAGTGTTTTTTCCTTGACCCCTATTGGTCTGTGTAGATGACTCTTTTACTGTTTATCTTATAAATGGTATTTTGACCTGTTTGTCCAATGATTTTGCTTAGTGGCTGGTTCTTTGAATAAAATGATTTAGAACTTTTCTCTTACCCATTACATTATTTTCATAAAGCTTTTTGATTTGGCATATCACATGACTTTGCAGTAAGTCTGCAATACTGCAACTACTGTGGATATTTAGCACTAAGCTCTGAATCTACTATGGATATGACTTTGCAGTAAAGTCTGCAAGACAACTAGTGTGGATATTTAGAATTAATCTCTGAATCTATGGGTATGTTAACAATCAACCTCGTCATCTCTTTCATTGAGTCTATGGTGATTTGTGTGTGAATGAGAATATGGATCTGTTACAAGACTGCTTTTAGTTTTGGTTGGGATATTGTTGGTGATGGTAGAATGATGGGATATTTTTCTTTTTTTATTTTCTTCTATTATGACTTATGCTAAGCTTTTAATCTGCTTATGTATAGAGATGAATGTTAGTCTGATGATGTTGTATTAATTTTCAGCTTTTGCAGCTGAACAAGAAGCCTTGGAAGAAAATGCACTGCTGAGGATTGAAGAGGCGAAAGCGAATGCAAACATGTCGATGGAACTAGCCATACACAAACGCAGAAGGGCTCAATCACTTGCTCAGAATGCAGATATGGCCACGTACAAGGCCACAATGTTAATTAGGATAGCCGAAGCAGCAATGGCTGCAGAATCAGTAGACGACGACGCGGCAGCATATTTTCTTGATTGAGATGGTTAGATCAATTCCGATGCTAATTATCGCACCACAAATTTTATTGCAAGATGGGTCATGGTAGATTTGCTGCTGTGTTTTATTGTAAACCCCTGTACAGATTTTTGCTTGTATGTATAACTAATAACTTGGATTTAAATCAAGACCTCACACCAATCTTTTGTATCAGTAGGTTGGTTCATCTCATTCCAAGGAAGAAAACTACAAAAATGGAAATCAAAAAAGAAATACAGGATTTCTAAACCTCATGGTGCCTGTTCCCTGATATTATTATTATTATTGTTTTGGGTTTCCAAGATACACAGCACAACCAAACGACGTGGCCTGTGTACGTTATCAAAATTGCCTGTGCTGGACATTTCTTGCCTTGCCTTTTGAACTAAAGCTGTGAAAAAGGACCTATATATGGCAAGTTTTATATTTTTGGTTTTCTAATATTTATAAAACAATTATTCAAATATGGTTAAATTACTCCTTTTACCAAGCATTATGAATTGTTTCATTTTAGGTATACAGATGTATTAAATGTTTAAAAGAAAAATTTTGTTCATAATGATTCTATTAAGATTAATTTTTGTAGATGCATGTGCATTTTTTTTTCTTCGGCCTGGAAAACATTTGAAAGGACACAATAGTGGGCTGATAATTATGTATATTTAATGAATTCGGTTGAGGTGAACAGTGGATATGGGGCTAGGAAACTAAACCAGTAAGTGGGCTGTGAGCAATTTTCACTTCACTGTATTTGGATAGGAACAAAAGAAATAAAAGGAGAAATAAATAAATATCTGAGGGCTTGTTGGGTATAATTATTTTCCCTTTTTCTTTTAAAAAATAAAGTTGAATATACGTTTGGTTTAAATTTATAAAATATTTGTAAAGAAAATGTTTTTTTAAAATGGGTCTAAATTAGAAAACAAATTGTTTTCAATAAATACACGGTGTGACGGTTCTAAAATCTTAGAGCAATTGCAAACAATTTTTTACTACTCTTTAGGGCTGTTGCAAAAAATCTTCTACTATCTTTTTTAAAACTATTTAAAAAAATTAAAATTAACAATTTATACTAAACATGTTTTTTAACTTTTAAAAACTTCAAATAATATATATATATATATATATATATATATATATATATATATATATATATATATATATAGTGAGAGAGTCCAAAAATAATTTTAAAATAGGTACTTTTCATTTTCACTTTTAATTTAATGGGTTTTAAAATAATTTGAATACAATTTAGAACAATTGGATTAACAGAAAAAAAAATGTGAAGATCAAAAGAGTTTATTCTTGTTCTAGACGTTTGAGTCCCATCTTTTACTGTATTTAGTCCCCAGTCCCCTCCTTGTGCATGTACTATTATAATTATGATTAAATTATAGTCAATTAAGCAATAAGTTAATTTTGTTACAATAAATGCATTTTTCTTTTTGACAAAAATAATTGCATAGTCAAACAGTCTAAGTGCTTTTTATTGTGAAGACATTACATTCTTTGTAAGAGCTAAATGTAACATGTTTTACAAAAGATGATGAATAATAGATTTGACAAAAAAAAGAAAAAAGAAGAAAAGCTTTGGTATATAAATTTTAAACATACTTCAGAATTAAATATGGTCTTATGGAGGGATTGCCTAATATTTTTTTATGAAAAGGAAATTCTTTATAAAGCTTGTTAGAAAATAAGTAAATGATTCAAAACCTCTTTTCATTCCAGAAATATTATTTCTATTTTCGGATCTCCATACCATTCCGATTTTCGATGTTATTATTGATAATATTGTTTGTAATTATTTAGGTAAACATAGGGATGTTTAAATCATATTTTGTCATTAAGTAAATAAAATATATTTTGGATAAGTAGGTATTAGGCTGAAAAATAGAGAGATAAGTAAAATGGAGAAAAGAAGTCTTTGGATCCATTTCTTTTAGCATATACATACTAAGGTCGTTGAACATAATTGTGCTTAAGTAAATATGTTTGTGCTAAACTTAGTGAGCATGTCCATGCTCATCGCTGGCTGCTAAAGTGAATAATAGTAAAGTCCATTTCACGACTTTATAAAGGGACGATCTCTTAAATCCTATGTGTTATAAATTATTTTTGGATAAAATATATTTTTTATCCCTCTAAATTAGTTAGAATTCAATTTTTGGGTAAAATATATATTGATCGGTCACTGGACTATCCAATAGGTGTCCAGTATTGATTGGATCAATGGACTATCCCTTAGGTGTCCAAGGTTGAAAGGATGACTGGACTATCTGTTAGGGGTCCAGGGCTGATTGAATCTATGGGCTATCCATTTGGGCCATAGGTGTCCAGTATTGATTGGATCAATGGACTATCCCTTAGGTGTCCAAGGTTGAAAGGATGATTGGACTATCTGTTAGGGGTCCAGGGTTGATTGAATCTATGGGCTATCCATTGGGGGCCCAAAGTTGAAAGAATCCATGGGCTATCCATTGAGGCCCAAAGTTGAAAGGGGCACTGGACTATCCAATAGTGGTCCAGGATTGATTAATGTGTACAGTGAGTGGATGTTTTCAGGTTGCGATCGAGTGACTTGTTGTTTCTTTGTTTTACGCTGAGACTAAATCAACAAATATGGGTCGACATGGATTTGGCCAAGCATCCCAGGCGCCGAGGCAGAGTCGACGCGTGTGGACCAGGCTGGGGTGGTTTAGGTTGGGCCACTTGGTGTGGGTTGTGTCAATTTGGGCCAGTTGGTATGAGTCATGTCATTTGGGCCAGTTGGTGTGGGCCAACGACTGGGCCAATTGGAACTGGGCTGGTTGGACCAGGGGTCGTGCTTGAGCGTCCCACGTCTCCTCAGTTCTCAGACACGCTTTAGTGGATTTCAAACATGTCTTTTCAATTTCGGGGTGCATTTAACTGAGCCACCGTGTAATGATGGCGTCGTTTTGGAGAGTCGCACCCTATGATTTAGTCGTAGTGTTTCGATGCCCCCATTTAAATGTTGGGCGCATGCTCCTGAGAGACCACTAGATTCTTCTGATTGCCTATTTGCTTTGCATTTTTTCTAGAGCTTCCTCATCTTCTTCGAGTCATTCTTCATCTTTTTCTTCGGGTTTCTTCCATTGCCAGGATGCCAGGTACTTCAAGTTCTGAGTCTTCCTCCTACTCTTCTTCATCTTCTTCTTCGTCAGGCTTTAGGGCCTTGGTGGCCATGCTTGTTGCTGTGGCTGAGGGGACTTCCTCTTAGTCCCCTGTCCCTGTTGGCACCAAGGGCGAGCATTTTGAGTTGGTCCACAAGGATATGTTGGGCTATTGCTCTGAGATGTCCCGCTCTGAAGTGGCGTCTCTGTCAGAGGGATGGAAATGGGTTTGCAAGCCATATGCCCGCAAGTTCGTGATGGTGCACTGTGCCAAGGGGGAGCGAGTGTGTCACGTTGCGAAGGCGGGGGAAGACGACTTCGTATACATGTACGAGACTGTCTTGTTGGATTTGGGGGTCACCCTCCCCTTCGACTGCTTTGATGCTGACGTTTTACAGATGCTGGGGATAGCTCCTTTGCAGCTTCACCTCAATGGATGGGCAGCCCTTCAAGCCTTCAAGGTGGTGTGCCTAGCACTCGCATTGATACCCTCGGCCCTAGTCTTCCTGAGTCATTACACTACCCGAGTCAACAAAAAGGTTGGCTGGTGTCCCTTTACTCCCTTGCCAAACACAAGTCTTTTCAGCACTTATACAACTTCCTACAAGGGCTTTAAGAGTTGCTTTGTGAAGATCAAGGTTGTTGATGGTGGCCTCTTCTATGCTGATTCTAGGCCCTTGCCATTGTATTGAAGGGAGCCTCTCAAATTCAAGGGACTCCTTAGAAGTCAACTATCCTTGGAGGCAAGGGTTGACTTGCAGATATTCGATGAACTGCCGTGGGGAATGAATTGCAAGGAAATAGTGGCTTGGGTGTCTGAGAGCAATGCCACTCACCATCTGAAGAGTGAGTTTTATTTAAGTCCATATGATATAACTAGAGAGGTCAAGGATGGGAAGCTTGTTTCCCTCTTAGATTCTCCCCCTAAGTAAATTCCTATTGTATTTATGTTTATATTATTAATTCTGCTGTTTTTGTTTTTTGTTTGTTTGTTTTTACTTTTGGCCTTGCGACCTTTAGAAAGAGAAATAGAACATTAATTGACTTAAGGTAGAAAACTAAGACCGTTAAGGAACATATTTTAACACTGAACCTAAATCGCTAAATGAAACCAATCAAGGCTCACTAAATGGCTTTAGGCTTCAAGTGCGTAACCTATAAAATTGGCTTCGACTTTGACTAATTTGAGGGGTGGAAAAGGATTTGGACCACTAAACCAACCTTATAACTTGAAATTGACTAAGATTTCCACTTCCAATGACTAACTCACTAAACTGGCTTAGGATGTGGACAAAGGGCTGATTCAACATTGTTTGACTTGAGGGAGGTGGATCTTTAAGGTTTGGTCATGGAGCTGGACTGTCCAAGTTGTTGCTTTGGGGCCTTTGGGAGACTTAAGGAAAAACCTAGGGATCTGGGTATTCAAGCTACCAGGTTCCATCAGCTAACCTTAAAAGTTCAAGTTAGGGTCAACTTAAGAATCTTCGACATGGAGTCGACCTGGGTAATCAGGCTTCACAAGTCCTAGAATCTGAGAAGGAGTTGGCCAAGGGTGTCTAACATAGAGTCGGCATGAGTAGGGTTCAATTTAGGTAAAATGGGGGAACCAGTACAGGTGTATGCAAGGAGGGGATTGGTATGTATGCATGATTAGTCTTTATTTTATTTTCATTCTCGTACTCTCTCTTCTTTTTCTTTTTTGTTCTATCTCTCTTTTTTTTTCTTTTTTTTTAGGTAAAGAGTGGGTGACTGCGTCTCGAGATTGTGCACGCGTTGTTTCGAGTATGCTGTAGTAGTAGTCTGCCCTAGCATTTATCTTTCTCTTTTTAGCGGGGAGTTTGACCAGAGGAACCCAACCCAGGTTCAGGAGGCCACTTAGGTGCCAACTACCTGGCCAAGCCTAAGGTGCTTCCGTTCCTTGGACCGCCTTAAAAATGTTTTTCTTCTTGTTGAGTTTTAATAAATTTTTAGCATGCAAGGGGAAAAGAGAGATATGGAAAGAAAGAAAACACTTTATTGATACAATCTCCTGATGGGTTAGAGCAATCTCATGATTGGGATCAGTCCCTTGGCCTAATGCTAGAGACTAAGGATTAGGAACAATCTCCTGATTGCCGGACTTCCTAGCCTTTCTTCTGCCTCGTTAGGATGTTGGCACTTCTGCCGTTTCCCTAGTGAGATTTCAAGGGAAGAACATCTTGACGGAGTCCGCATTGACAGGATGTTTCAAGTCTCGACCTTCGGCATCAATCAAGATTAGGACTCCTCCGGAAAAGGCATGTTTTACCACGTAGGGTCCTTCGTAATTAGGCGCCCATTTTCCTCTCTGATCTTTGGTGTTTGATAATGTCTTTTTTAGCACCATGTCTCCTTCCTTGAACATGCGGGGCCTTGCTTTCTTATCGAAGGCATCCTTGATCCTTCTCTGATAGAGCTGGCCATGACATAGAGTTGCAAGTCGTTTTTCTTTGATCAAGTTTAACAGGTCGAGTCGTTGTTGAATCCATTCAGCTTCTTCCAATTCTACTTTGACCAAAACTCTCAAGGAGGGTATTTCGACTTCTACTGGGAGGATCGCTTCCGTACCATACACTAGTGAATAGGGGGTTTCTCTCATGGATGTTCGTACGGAGGTACGGTACCCGTGCAGCACGTAGGGTAGCATCTCGTGCCAATCTTTATAGGTTACCACCATTTTCTGTACTATTTTCTTTATGTTTTTGTTGGTGGCTTCTACTGCCCTATTCATTTTGGGGCGATAGACTGTAGAGTTGTGATGGTGAATCTGGAATTGCTCGCACAATTCTATCATCATTTTATTATTTAGATTAGGCCATATTGGCATATGATGTCTCTTTTGATGAATTTTACCACTACGTTGCATGTCATGGTAGAATAGGAAGCTACTTCCATCCATTTGGTGAAGTAGTCAATGGCTACTAGGATGAATCTGTATCCGTTAGAGGCCTTGGACTCAATGGGCCCAATTACGTCTATGCCCCACATGGAAAAAGGCCAAGGAGAGGTCAAATTGTGCAGAGTGGATGGGGCCACGTTGATATGATCAACATAGGTATGACATTTCACGCATTTTTTGACGTGCTAGTAGCAGTCTGATTCCATCTTAGTGCAATAGTATCCTACCCGAAGGATTTTATGGGCCAGGGCATGCCCATTTGTGTATGTGTCGAAGGTTCCTTCGTGGACCTCTTCTATTATCCTTTCGGCCTCTTGACAATCCACACACCGAAGGAGTGTCATGTTCATGTTTCTTTTATATAGTACGGTTCCACTCAAAAGGAAGCCAGAAACCAGTCTCCTTAGTGTCCTTTTACTATTTTCAGAGGCTCCCTCTGAATATTCTCCTTTTTACAAGTACCTCTTTATGTCGAAGTACCATGGTTCTGAATCTGCCTCTATTGTCTCACAACTCAAATATTGACAATATGCCACACGAGGTTGCTATCGGACATGGATTGTCATTTCTTGCCCCTCATTTACTTGCACCATAGTTGACAAGGTTGCGAGAGCATCAGCCATCTAGTTTTCTTTGTGGGGGATGTGGTGGAAGGTAATCACGTCGAATGATTCGATTATCTCTTTTACATGATCGTGGTAGGGGATTAGTTTGGCATCTCGTGTTTCCAATTCCCCGAGGAGCTGGTAGATGACTAAGGCCGAATCTCCGAAGACTTTGAGCTTTTTCACCTGGTGTTCCAAGGCCACCATGAGTCCCATAGTGCAGGCCTCGTACTATGCCATATTATTGGTGCAATCGAATCCCAACTTGGCCGAAAAGGGGAAGCACTAATCCGTCGACAAGGCTAGGACTACTCCTATCCCATTTCCCAATAGGTTGCACACCCATCGAACCACATCGTCCACTCCTCCGATTGAAGTTCGGTGCTCATGGCAGTCATGATGTGTTCATTTGGAAATTCGTGGAGCAGGGGTTGAAAATCTGCCAAGGGGTGGTAAGCCAGGTGTTATGCTAAAGCACTTCCTTTGTTGGCTTTTCGGTTTACATATACGATATCATATTCGAACAAAGCCATTTTCCATCGTGCTATTCGTCCTATTAGGGTTGGTTTCTCAAAGATGTATTTGATAGGATCTGTTTTGGCTACTAGCCATGTGGTGTGAGACAAGTATTGTTTGAGCCTCTTAGCAGCCCAGACTAGAGCTCAACAAGTTTGTTCCAATGCTGGATACCTCCTTTCACAGTATATGATTTTTTTGCTGAGGTAATAAATGACTTGTTCTTTTCTTCCTGTGGCGTCTTGTTTTCCTAACACACAATCCATGGATTCTTCCAGTACCGTTAAGTAAAGAATCAGAGGCTTCCCTGGTACTACGGGGACGAGAACCGGGGGGTTCTCTAGGTACTGTTTAATCTTCTCGAAAGCTACTTGGCATTCCGAGTCCCATTTGAGTTTTTGTTTCTTACATAGAAGCTTGAAGATCGGATTGCACATGGCTGTCAATTGGGAGATGAACCGGGCTATGAAGTTTATCTACCCCAAGAAACCCCGGATTTCCAATTCTATTTTGGGGACCGGCATTTCCCTGATGGCTTTTATTTTGTCCAGGTCCACTTCTATGCCTCTTTCGTTTACCACAAAGCCGAGCAGCTTCCCTGTTTTTATGCCAAAGGTACACTTGGTTGGATTTAGCCTTAGCTTATACTTTCGGAGCCTAATGAATAGCTTCCGTAAGTCTTCTATGTGTTGCTATGGTGTTTTCAACTTTGCAATCATATCATCAATGTATACTTCGATCTCTTTGTGCATCATATTGTGGAATAGGGCCACCATAGCCCTTTGATACGTTGCTCTAGCATTCTTGAGCCCGAATGGCATCATCTTATAGTAAAAAGTTCCCCACAAGGTGATGAAAGTAGTCTTTTCTCTATCGTCTGGGGCCATCAAGATTTGATTATATCCGAAGAAACCGTCCATGAAGGAGAAGAATGTGTGTTGTGCGGTGTTATCTACGAGCACGTCAATGTGAGGCAAGGGGAAATTGTCCTTGGGGCTAGCACAATTCAAGTCTCTATAGTCGACACACATTCGTACTTTTCCGTCATTTTTGGGTACGGGTACTATATTTGCCACCTATTATGGGTAATTTGCTACCGCGAAGAACCCTGCATTCCATTGCTTTTCCACCTTTTCCTTGATTTTCAAGGCCACATCAGGCTTCATTCTTCTCAATTGCTGACGGACTGGGGTTGAGTCTGGAAGTAGGGGTAATCTGTGCTCCTCGATTCCATGGTCCAAGCCCAACATGTCTCGGTATGACCAGGCAAAGACATCTGCGTATTCTTTTAAGAGCCCGATGAGGTGCAATCTAGATCTGGTGGCATTTGTTTTCCCACTTGGACCTCCTTCCTTTCTGTTTCATCTTCGAGATTGATGCCTTCGAGCTTTTTGGCCAGGGGTTGGAACTTAGACTTTTCTTGTCTTATCCATCTTTCCATTTCAACCAAGGCTTCGGCTTCTACATGTTCATCCTCGACTGGTTTGTCAGGCTGGCTAAGGTCCTCACACATGAGGATTGTGTTACCGTCTTGGGGGGACTCCTTATTCATGCTGTTTTTTAGTTTATTTAGAGTTAAGAGGAAAGAAAAAAAAACATATTTTAGCGGGACCTAGTCGGGCGCGGATAAAGGCATAAAAAGGGAAGGGTGCGAGAAGAAGGAAAAAAGGAGAATAAGGAATGAGTGAAATTCATGCTTTTCCTTAAATCTCGATGGGCCTATTAAGGCCGTTTACAAGTACGAATTACATTTTCAGGAAGTACTGGTCAGGAAGCCTCAGTTGTCCAGTTTGTTGGCCCTTTTCATTGGATTGAGACCGGAGCTGCTATACCACTTAGGTGGTGGCCGAGCCCTCTACCTGGTTGGTATCCTCCTTTAGTTAGGACCTGGGCAACCACGATTTATGCTCTAAAAGGGTTAGGGGCTTTTATTCCAGCGTTGATCGTGCTCGCAACCTCGAGCGATTGAAAGGAGGTCTCCAAGGCTTCTTCGTCCTCTTCAATGTATCCAGTTGGCAAGGGGGTACTAACCATTAATTCATTCTCCCCCATTACGCTGATCAGTTGTTGTTCCGAGACAAATTTCACCCTGTGGTGAAGGGAGGAAGGCATGACTCTTGCGGAGTGGATCTAGGGTCTTCCCAAGAGGCAACTATATGTGGGTCGGATGTCCATTACCTAAAAGGTAATGTCGAATGTGGTAGGACCGATGCAAATAGGGAGGGTAACTTCACCCATGACTTCTCTTTTGGACCCATCAAACGCTCTAACTATTACCGAGCTGGCCCTCAGTTGAGCATTGGTGGAACATAGTTTTCCAAGGTGATTTTGGGTAGAACATTGGGGATGATCCATTATCAATTAGCACCCTTGCAATCGTATAATCGCTGCATTTTACTAAAATATGTAAGGGTTGGTTGTGCTTCCTCCCCTCGGTTGGAATCTCCTCTTCGGAGAAGAATAAGTGGCTGCCTACTGTGAGTTTGTTCATGATGCCCCCAAACCTTTCTATGGTTATGTCCTGGCTTTCTGAATTTACGAGTAAGGAGAGGAGCAAAATTCGTGCCGGAGTCTTGTTCATCTGGTCCAACAACTCGTACTCGCTGTGCCAAATGAGTTTTAGGAATTCCTCAGCCTCCTTCCCTATCGTGGGAGCCTTTGCGGTTTCCACTACCATGCCTTTTGCTTCAGCAGATGGACTCTTCTTCCTTAGGGCATCAAAGGTGTAAATTTTGCCACTTCTTGTTACTCCTCTTGGCTCTGCAGTGTTAATGACTTCCTTGGTGGAATCCTTTTCCTCAAGTGCTATCTCCGTTGGGTTGTAGATCCATGATATCGCGTGGTTATCCCAATAGGCTGGCTTGGCTGGGACTTGGATAATAAGAAGTGAATCGGGTCGTAACGTATGATTAGTGGCTTCGGGAAAAGATCTCTGGCCTACCCAATGATCACGACTTGTGCGGGGTAGGTTCGGCTACCCCCCGATTCGTTGGACTCCTGATTTAGGGACTCGTGGCTCAAGGTATTGATGGATTGCCCCCCATGAGCAGGGAAGGGGTTATTGTTCACATTTGACTTGTTTTCTTTAAACCCCAACCATCCTCCATCTATAAGGTCTTGAACCTTGTGTTTGAAACCCCAACACTTTTCTGTGGAATGCCCAATGGCTCCTACGTGGTTATCACTTTTGCGTTGGGGTCATAACTTTTGGGGTACGAAGGTTCTAGCGGTTTCAGCGGAAGTATTGCTATCATGTTTGTCACAACCTAATTTGTCACGAAGCGCAAAATGGTTCGAGGAGGGTCGAAATGGACTCAACCATAAGATGACCGAAACCAACTCGGCTACTCGGAGTCGCCACCGACGTTTTTCCAAGGAACGCGAGAAAACCTAGGGGAAAGGCTAGTTTGATAAATGGAGTTGCAGGTTTTAGAGTTGGTTACACATTGGGAACATAAGGTGCCTCAACACATCTATCACTCGATAGTTACCTTAGGCTAGCTGTAAGGTTGTAGGGATGATGCTTAATTTTGGATCCTATAGAGGTTACGGAGAGTCAAGGATGGGAGTAAGTGTTTTTGGGTTTTTTATTTTACGACTTGATAGGAGTGTGTCTCCTGTGCCTACGTACCTCAGCTTTAGAGGAATCAAAGTCCACGTAGTTCGGCTTTGATTACGGGTTAGGACGGGATGACACTATTCAGTGCCAGTTTAATGGTATTTGGGTCGACATGGATTCGGCCCTAAGTGGCGGGGTGTTAGGGAGTGGTTGGCTGACATTGGGCCGAAGTGAACTCGGCTGGGGCGATGGGTGATGTGAAGGTTATTTCTTCTAAGTCAAGGGCCGAGGTGAACTCGGCCTTGGCAAGAGGGAGGCCTAGGAGGAAGAGAGTTGGGAAGGTTTGGTTTCAGTTTGTCAAAGGGGAGAAAGGTTACCTAAAGTACTACCCAAAGAAAACACTTAAGTATTATTTACTAACCTTTTATCCAGGGGAATCCAGTGTCTTCTTCCTTTCGTCTAGTACCTCTTTCTCTCCTTGGATCCGGCTTTGGGATTCTCGCCTTGCCTTTTACGTGCGATCGTCAGTTTTCTCTTGCTCTCACTATCCTTTTTCAGTTTTCTTACTAGTTCTCTCTGCTTCCTCCCCTTTTTTTTCTTCAGCTCTTTGTCCTTAGGCCTTATATAGGCCCCAAGGATGGCAGGAAGTAACTCTCCATGATCCCATGATTCCCTCATAGCCGTGGCGGTTGCCTAGCTGTGGAGGCCAACTCCACTCCCCCCTTGATCCCGTCCTCAACGTGAGTAGTAGGAACCATCCAGATACGTGGGAGACTTGGTCTCAACCAGTCGTGATGATTGGAATTGACTCGGTCTCGACCCTACTATCAAGGTCTTAGCCCAGTCTAACATTTTGGGCCTATGGAAGATTTGGTTTGATAGGACCAATAGGGAATTTGGCCCCGGACAGTTTTCGGGTGCAACAATGTTCCTTTGGAGTAGGAGGGGAAAAAGTGTTGTGTAGGTCATAGGGATAGGAGCCAGAATTCTTCCCCTCCCACTTTGTTGTGCCGGCCGAGTACCTTGCGTGTTTGATGTGCTTGCCGCCTCGGTTTTGGGCTGGGCCGACGAGTCGGCAGAGGCTGATATTCTTGGCTTGTTTAGGATGATCTGAGCGATGTAAGGGCTCTTGCCCTGACCATGGGGGTTGGAGGGGTCTATTAAGATAGTGTTAGCTTCCCCCTTCTTCTTTTCGTGACTGGCTTTCTTGGCGAAGCTGATGCCACTATTGACCTGAGCGAATTTCCCCCATTTTATGTCGGACTCAATCCTTTCACCTACGGTGACTAAGTCAGCAAAGTTTGAAGCTACACTCCCTACCGCTTTGTCATAAAAGGGGGACGGGAGAGTATCAATGAACATTGTTACCATTTCTTTTTCGGTCAGAGGGGGCTGAACTTGTGCCGCTAGTTCACGCCATCTTTGGGCGTAGTCCTTAAACCCTTTAGATTCAATTTTCGACAAGTTTTGTAAGTGGGATCGGTTGGAGCCATGTCCTTGTTGTATTTGTATTGACACAGGAAAGCTTCAGCGAGATCTTTCCACATCTTCACCCGCCCTTTCTCCAAATTAACATACCAGCTCAGGGCTGCCCCCGTCAAGCTGTCCTGGAAGCAGTGCACCAACATCTTATCCTGGTGGATGTAGGATGCCATCTTCCTATAGTACATGGCTAGGTGCACATGAGGGCAAGAGCTTCCCCTGTATTTTTTGAATTTGGGAATTTTAAAATCGGTAGGGAGTACCACATCAGGCACTAAGCAGAGGTCTACAACATCCAATTCATGGCTATCAAATCCCTCGATGATCCGCAAGCGTTCTTCCAACATACTTATCTTCTTGTTGCCCGAGGAAGCTGTTTTCTAGGGCCCTAGGGCAAGGCTTGATTGTCCGCTAGAATCACCTTGAGGAAGTGCCCCCGTAGGCTGAACACAAGGGCCTGCTCTATATATCAGAGGAGGGCCCATGCTTGGGCCTTGAGTGGGCCCAACTCCTGAGTTGTTTACAGCAGCCTGCTCATGCCTTTTCGTTGTAGGTTGCTCTCCTGTGTTGGTGTTTCAGTCGGAGGGCATTTCAGGGGGTGGGCTTTGAGGTATGGCAAGACGAACCCTGGTGGATAGGTCGAGTCACGGTTGCTGCCGCGTTCAGAGTTGCTCCTTGGGTAAGGAGTTCGAAGATCTTGTTTATTTGTTCCTTCATCTATCCCATCTCCCCCTTAGGTCCAGATTCTGTTGCTCAAGATTCTCTATTGCGTGCTCCATGTCCTTAGTCTTAGACCGGGTGTTGTACCGATGACGAGACACAGCCAATTTCTCTTTCTTGGTATATGTTAAGTGTTTTTTAATATGCATGCATGAAAGAAAGGAAAAATGGAATGAATGATGCATAATGGGTATGTTTAAATCACAGATTATTTCAAGAAGACGAAAGTAAAAATGTTTCATTCACTTTTAGTCAAATAGAATACGACTGTCTCTTAGTTTTTCCTTTCTTTTAGGATGGTGCAGACAACTTTTTCATGTCATCATATAATCCTTTGTAGAGCTCCAAGAATTGAGATATTTCCCTTGGGGTCCTGAATATGTTAGCCATATCTTCGCCAGCGAGGAGGTTTCTAGGGACATCCATTAGTGCTTGGTTTACGAGCCATGCTAGCTTAATATACCGATCCCTCTAGAATGAGGTTTCCTTCGTGGCAACCTGCACTTGTTCATCAGCGGCATCCGCGATATCTTGGCACCTCTGCTTCTAGCTTTCCAAGGTTTCCTTCAGCTCTCGAATCGTTGCCTGGGCCTGTAATTCTGCTTCTTCCGCCTTTCCTCGTTTCTCGACCAACTCCATCAAGCCTCGTCGCCTTTGGCCTTCCAAGTGCTCTTTAGAGAGCTTGGTTCTGGTCAGTTCTTCTTCCAACAGGTTTGCCCTTTCTTGGAGATGGTGGAATTGCTCTTATTGCTCTGCTTCCCTCATCTTGAAGTTTAGTAGAGCCTTCTTTAGTTGCTCCTTTTCCGCTATCACCTAGTTGCGCTTGGCTCTTCTGAAGCATATTTCTTGGTTTGCTGCCCTCAAGCAGCTGCCTATTCTTAGCCTTTGTTCTTCCTCGGCACAAGCCTTTTTGCTTATTTGATCACTTAGCTGACATCCCAGGCTAACTTCTTTTTTGGCAGAGGCTAGTGCCATTGCTCTAGCCTCTTTTTCAAGGACCTTTGTTCGACTTCCTTCTGAGCAAGGTTCTCTTCGAGCTCCTTTACTCGGAGGGTTTCCTGGACTTCATAAGCCCGTGCTTCCTCGTCCTGGTGTTAGATCTCACTACAAGGTAGCCCGACCTGCTTGGCTCGATCCCTCAACCAGTCCCTATAACTGGGGGAGGCTCTACAGCTCTTGGTCCTCTACTTAGTTCCTTTTCTGACAATGTTCTTCCAAGCGTGTTTGATCTTCTGGTGGGGTTCTCCACTGTGAGCCTCCGGCCCATGTATCACGAAAGGAATCATGGCCTCTTCCAAAGGAACCTTGATCATAGGGTACTCGGCCTGTCGAGATGTCAACTCGGGATTATAATTGATGGCTTCCTATGTCCCTAGGAGCGAGACGTTCGGGAATCCACCACAGCTGACGATCATTTCTTCTCTTTCGTTCCACATGGGATACAAACATACTGTTCTTTCTGAGGCTTGATCTAGCTGTCTAGTCCAGAGGTCCCTTTATATGGTTTTGATCCAACACCATTTGAAGTCCTCTATTGAGCATATTGTCTTGTGCTTGCTATGGAACAAGTGAGCAGTCAACCATAGGTACAATAAATGGGTGCAACACCTTAGGTTTCCCCTTTTCTGCTCACAACAATGGTTCAGAGTATAGTAGGTATTGGCTAGTAGCGCAATGGTGGGATTTTCTCCCTTGTCTCTTTTGGCAAGATACACATCTACGGTTGCCACATCCACGAAATCATCCCCATGAGGAAACATGACTGTTCCATACACTAGCAACCCGTAAACATCCATGACTACTGGCCAGTCCCCATCTTTTCGGAGTCAATGCAACCTTTCCTCTAAGTAGGATTTATGAATTCCTTCCAGTCCGTTCCGGTTCCTCTTTTCCTTGACCATCTCTAATCCCGTCACCCTTAGCAATTTCGCTATTGAGCCCTAAGAAGGACACTGCCCCTTATGGAAGTAATGTGGGGATTCCGCCAAGGGGAGCCCCAAAAGACGCTCATACTCCTCCAGAGTAGGGGCTAACTAGAAGTCCTTGAAGGTGAAGCATAGTAGGGGAGGATCATAATACTGGGCTAAAACTTCTAATGTCACTGGCTGCACCTCAATATCTAAGATACTCAAGAGGTTGCCATGCTTCCTTTCAAAGGCTTTGTGCCACTAACCCTTCAAACAACTACCCCAGTAGCGGAGTGATTGGATGTCTGGTAGCTTGACATGGATATGGCGCCATTGTCTGACTCGAAATTGGGTTTCTATTTATATCTTTTGAAATTTTAGTGATTTAGTTTAATATGATGTAATGCAATGCATGTAGTTTTCTTTTCTTTCTTGGGTATGCATGCATGACTAATGCGATGTTGGATGAGGACATGTGGGTTTGCAGATTTTGGCTATTTTCCTGGTCGGTTCCATCTCGGATAGCTACAGCTTCTAAGGCTCCTCACCATTTGGCTTCTAGACTCCTCACTTTAGGCCTCTAAAACTATAGACTTTCTTGAGGAAACTACCACAGACAAAAATGAATCCCAAAGTATGGTCATCCTCAAGGCATTCAGTTCTAGATGGAACTTTCGTAGTCACCAGTACAGAGGTTACCTCCAGTATGGGTACCACTACGCATTCCTCGCTCCCTATGCACACAGGTCCGAGAATAGGACCCCACTCTTTGATATAACCACAGATTGGAATGAACCCTCCCCGAAAATGCCAATATTTCCACACAAAAGTAGCCATATTTAAGTCTTCTATCCTAAGATTTCACAAGCATCATATAACAAAGTGACACTTAAACCCAATGGCCCAAAAAGCATAACCCCCCAGCATGAATCAGATTTCCCTATGTAACTAACCTAATAGGGTTCAACTCTCAACAAATAAGTCCCCAGTGGAGTCGCCATCTATCACAACCTAAATTGTAACGCCAGGCGAAATGAGCTGAAATGGGCCGAGTTAAAACCAGCTCGGCCATTACATGGCTGAAACCAACTCGGCCACTAGTAGTCGCAACTAGTGTTTTGGTTTAAGGAATGCCAGAAACCTAGTGGAAAAAGGCTGGTCTTGGAAACAGAGGCATGGATTCGAGAGTTGGTTACACGTTAAGGACACAAGGTGTCCTAGCACGTCTATCACCTGATAGTTACCCTTGGTTAGCTACAAAGGGATGGGGATAATGCTCAAGCTTGGGGTTATATGGTTCATAGAGTGACAGGGATAAAGTTCACATCTTTATTGTGTTTTTTTGGTTTCATGACTTGGCAAGAGTGTGCCTCTTGTGCCTACATACCTCCTCTGTTGGAGGAGTCAAAGTCAACGTAGTTCTGGCTGGTTATTGGTTCAGGGGAAAGCAAAGCCAACTTGTGTCAACTTAGCCATATTTAGACCGAGGCGTACTCGGCTTTGGCGAGGATAGGTTTGAAAGGGTGGCTCGCCCATGTGGGGTTGAGATAAACTCGGTCTTGGTGGTAAGAGGGTTGAGGGAGGAAGTCATTTTGTCATGGCAAGCAGTGCCGAGGTGGATTCGGCTTTAATAAAAGGAGTTGAGAGGAGGGTAAGCTTAGGTGATGTACTCAGTAGCAAGGCCATCTCATCTCGGCCAATAGGTCGAGGTGTACTCGACCCCAGCAACAAGGGAGATGGGTGGGAGATTTAGTTTTGGTTTCACTCAAGGGGGTCCTAAGGCTTCAACCTGAGGGAATGTTCATGCATTCACTTCACTAACCTGGTATCCAGAGGAGTCCTCCACCTTCCTCCTTTCCTCCAATACCTTCTTTCGTCTTTTGATCTGGCCTTGGGGTCCCTGCCTAGTCTCCTTCGAGCGATCGTTAGTTTTCTCCTTTTTTCTCACTTGTCTGCTGTCTCTTTTTCACTCGCCCATTCTCTCTTTCTCACTAGCCTCTTCTTTCTCTCTCAATTTTTCGACCCCCTTTTACTTCGTTTTTGGGGCCTTTTATAAGCCCTGAGGCTGACTCCCATGCGCCTCTACATTCCCATGATCTCAGCTCCACTCTCCCACTATCTGGCGGTTTACTCTCGGATGTTGTGAGTGGCCGACTCCACTACTCCTCAATCACGAGTCAGTGGAGACATGCCAGGGACCGGGTCCCGGACAGATTTAGGGTCTCACAATACTGCTGACATGAAACTCTGTTAGCCACGTTAGTATTAAGTTAACAAAGTTAGACACATGGATAAAAAATAATATATTTTGTATTTTGAGGGACCAAAACCAGACAAAATTTTAGAGGGACGAAAAACATATTTTTCTCATTATTTTCTTGAAAAGTGGTAATGATTTCTCTACAGAAGGTCAAGGAGGAGAATTTCTAGAGAGGACATCAAAGTAGCAGAAAAGGCGACCTTAGGAGCAAGGATCACTTAGAATGCTTACATTCCAAGTAGGGGAAGTGAGAAATCTTGTTCAAGGGTATAAGTATAACTGTGAATAGAAGGGTTTACTCTAAAACCCCAAAGTTTGCATGTTTTGGTTCTCTGAAAGTGAGATTAAATCCTCAGAATATGTTGATTGATTATATGTGAATTTGATTTTTATTTTATTGATATTGTAAATAACATACAAGACCCTTAGGTTCCTATAGTGATTCGCATTTCTAAAAAAAAAAATTGGAAATTTAGAAATTTGCAAGTTGTAGAGCGATGAGCATGCCTATGCTTGATGACCACACTTGTGTAAGACTTGCACTAATTATGCATGCCCATGTTTTCGTGAGCATGCTAGTACTACCTTGAATGTACCTTGTATGTGTTACAACTTGTTGTATCGAGAATTCATGTGTAGCATGTTGAGTTATGATGTGGAGTTATGTTGATATTACTATGTTGAGACTATGCTATGTGTATGTAGAATTGATATGGATGTATTGCAAGAGAATTTGATATATAAATCAAGAAATGAGTTAATGAGGATGAGTTTCGTTGTGATGGGTGACCTAGCTTATGAGATGACAAGAATGAGCCTGAGTGACACTTGTCTAGTGAATGACTTAGCTTGTGAGAGGTAAGGATGATGCTCACTAATTGTGATGAGTTGTAAGATGAGGTACGTAGCCCGAGAGAGGCAAATATGGCCTTCATTCGTCCAATTTTTAAAGAGTAACAATAAGAAGAATTATGTAACATGCATCATGTAATAAAACTAAGGTGTGAGGTAGTAGATAAGAACCCAAGTGGTAAGGTCACTAGACCTCATTGGAGTTACTCAGAATGGAAATTCCAATAATTGTGACCGATCCAATGAGTCAGGAAGAGAGAGTGCAAGTCGAGTAGTACTTGACGTGCTACTAGATGATATCATTTTAGAGTGGTATGCCCAACCATAAAGAGTTTAGCAGTGTTACTCGTAGACTACTTCTTGGTTTAGAGTTGGTACCCATTGCATATGGAATAGTAACTAAAGTGCATTATCATCATTCATATATATATATATATATATATGTGTGTGTGTGTGTGGGGAATGCTTTCGATATTCTATTTCATATTTTTTATGGGTGTGCTATTTACGTTGTACTCATATCACAAGCTTGTAATGAAGTGTATTCTCACTCCCTTTTGTTTGTTACTATTTGTGTTTGATCGCCATTTACAGGTGACGTTGAGAAAGGACATGAAGATTGAGCTGGATTCTTCTTTTACTGCTCTGTTCTTTTATTTTATTTTGGGTTTGATGCTTTGATAAGACATGTGACATAATATGACATACTCCTTACTTCCAAGGACTAGTCTTTGTAGGTAGTTAAGATATTTTGTTAGACAATATAAAATGAAAATTTTATTGTAGTTTCGCTATTACAAGTAACCATGTTAAAGAATTTGAAAAATAAAAGTTTTGAAACTTTTAAGAAAATAATATTTCTAAAACTTTTCTTTTCTCCTAAAACACTTTAAACAATATAAGTTTATACGAAAGATGAAGAGAACTTTAAACAAAATAATAAAAGCAATGCTATGTAAAAAGTCTTTTGCTAAACACTTTTGTTAAACCCTTAAAGGTTTTGAAGCTGAAAACAATCAATTAAAAAAGATAATCATGTTTTTTTATAAATAAAAAAAGTATATTAAAAACATAACATCAAGTAAGCTTCATTTGATCATCAGATGAAATAAAAGACACGTCATTTGTATATTGTCTATTCCCATCAGACGAAAGGTACAGTGGTTATATCGAATGATATATGTTTAAACAAAGAGTTTCATTTAAAATTCTTAGGTTATTAACTTATACAAAGTATTATTTTATGCAACATTATGGTATAAGTTTTATAGCACGACAAAAGTCATGTATCTCTTAAAATATTATCAAGAAATCATAATATGTCACATCAAAAGACCTATTGACCAACAATTTTGAACATACTCTAATAGGCATGTTTTTCAGAAGAAAAGTGTGTTAGAACAACACAACTATCTTTACCAAAAGTAGAGATAAACATATTCATTTATCATATCAAAGTGACTAGTTGGTGAAAGACATTTAATGCAAACATTAAATAATCAAATGTCTCTATAGACTATAGGATTTTGAAGTATCCAATGTCTCTATAGAGTCTGCGAGCATAACAATTCATAGTGTACATATGTAATATTTTCTCTTGTAAAAAATTTGCTATCTCTTGTAAAACAACACAACTACCTTTACCAAAAGTTCTAGGCTCGTTCTTAACTATCACATACATGTTTTAGATGATAGGAGTCACCCTTGTTTCAAATGATTTTCTGTTTAAGTGGTTGAAGCTTGAAGAGGCTTGTGAAGAAAGAATATTTGGGTTGATTGCTTGGAGACACAATTGAAAGACTACTAGGATTCAAGCCTGAGATTGGCTTGGTTGTCGTAAGTCCATAAATGAGTGTATTTTGCTTATAGTGATTTTATCATAATTCTCAACCGTTAATTTTTTAATCAAGGATTGTAAGTATATTTTATCTTCTAAATTGCATCCCTCACAATAGTCAAATCTAGAACAAAATACTTATGAAACTTGTTAAAAAAAAACTCCTTATGAACTTTGAAAAAAAAAGGAGATAACATATCATATTTGTATCATTTCTAGGTGTCAATGTTTTATTCTAAATACTAAGGACCAAATTGAAAAATTATATTGTAAAGTGGTAAAGGAATATTTATTGGAATTAAAAAATATTTAAGGCTTATATAGTATATTGTAGCATTAAGTTGCTTTCAAATAAATTATTATTCATATAAAACTAAGTCTTTTTAATGTGTTTTGTTCTCACTCGTAAGCTTTTTAGAAAACTTTCTAAAAGGTCATCTGCTAAAAAATTTTCTAAGTCAAACACGTTTAACTTTGAACTTCATAAGTGATTGGCTTTTGAAAGGAAGACATATCTTATTGATATAGGTAATACTAACAAAATCGCGAGTTATGCTCGATTATATAGTCTCATACATGTACAACCTTTGGATCACTTTCACTTTTATGTGTATTTGGTTAATTCCCGTGTCCCTTCTAGTGGAAACTTATCAAGAGTCACTCCTTATTCGTGTCTCATCTCTATTTGCACCAACAATCATTCCTCATGCTTATTAGGGTTTAAAATGTCACATGACTGCTAAATTTCGCTTGATTTGTCCTAAAACCACATCATATTGAGAGAAACTCTACTTTGATAATTTTTATAGTGCTAAATTGCTTTTAATCTCCATCAACCAACCTTAATCTTTTTAACATGCTTTGTCCTCTCTCATATGATTTCTAGGAAACTTTCTAAAATGTTACTCATCTTAAAATTTTCATAAGTTAACATTCATAACTTTGGATTTCAATTGATCAGTTGTTGGAAAAAAAAAAATACATCTTGTTAATACTAGTAATTTTACTAATAAAATTATTTAAGTTAATCATACATTTGTACAATTTCTATATCTTTCTCATTTCAACGTGTACTTGGTTAATTCATGCATCCTTTTGGAAGCCTTATTTTTGTTCTTTCTTTTTTTTCTTTTTCATTGACAATCTTTGTCCCCTCGTTAGTGTCTAGGATGTCAAAGTTGGTTCACATGTATATTGTATATCAACGATGTATTGTATTGTTGTGATGGTTTTTTTTAAATCTGTTGGAGACTTAACCAATTTAGAATGTCCTGCTTATCGATAAGTGTTTTTTTCATAGAAACGGATCTAGAAGCACAAACTTTCTATATCAGTTGAGTTTAGATCCAGATTCGAAACCAATTTTAAAAGTAAAAAGAATCGGTGTAATTTTTTTTTCTGCAGCATGTTATACACTATAATGAAATAACAGTCTTTCAAAATATTTTTTTTAATCATACAAATCTTTTAGGTTTAGAGTGTCAGTATCACTTGTTGATTTATAAAAGATTAAAGTGGAAATATAAAACTAATTATTTTATATTTTCCAAAAATTTATTTCATGAATTTTTTTATAGAAAACAAATGTATTAATATATTAATTTATATATATTATTTAATTATATGCTTTAATATTTTTATAAAAATAAATGACTAGTTTTTTTGTCGTGTAGGATATCTCCCAGTTGAAAGTTAAAGAGTAGAGACTAAAATCTTTAAATACAGACATCCGTTTAAGGGGTTGATCACTAAAAATGTACTCATGATAAAAATATAAATTAAATAGTAAATATCTTAAATATTTTATCACTTTTTAATAGAATTTTAATTAATTTATTTTATCATCACTTTTTATTAACCAATAGTCCAATGAATTTAAATAAAATACATTAATTAATGGTGTGAAGATTTTTTACACTATTATTCAATTTATGAACAATTATGATACGATATTGAATTTTTTAAAATTATTTTAAAAGTTCTAATATGATAATTTTTAATTAATTGCTGGTATAAAAAAAATTATATTGAGTTTAGTGGCATCTCCAACGAAGCAATTCGCACTAGTTTCTATACTATTTTATAACATTTCACATTTTCTTATAATTTCATATAATTTTTAATATTTTAAACAATCCAATCAGTTGTATTCCCTAACCAATAAACGAAGCAATTCACACTAGTTTCTATACTACTTTATAACATTTCACATTTTCTTATAATTCCATATCATTTTTCATATTTTAAAAAGTTCAATCAGTTTTATTCCCTAACCAATAAACTCATTAAATATTTTTTGATAAATCCTACAATATATCTCACTCTTTTATATTTTAAAATTAATCTTAATTTCAATTTAATATATTTGTATATCAATTATTAATAATAAATAGATAAATAAATATATACTATATTTTAATTAAATAAAAATGTACTTTAAAATTTAAAATACACCAAAAAAAAATAATGCAGATTAAATTTATAATATCTTTTAAAACATGTGGAGAAGGAACACAATGAAGCACTGAATTCTAACGTTAAATAATGTAAAGCAGAAGGCACTGAAATTGTATAAGGTTAAAAAGACAAAACTTTCGTACAGTTTATAGATGCTATCTAAGATGTGATTTAATTAGAATTAAAATTTTATTTTGATAATCTTTGTAATAAAAAATTTGTATTAAAAAAATTCTAAATTTGATCCAGTAATAATTAACGGAAAGAGTTCATTTGGAGTAGTTGTAAGTTTTAAAACTTTTAAAAATCAAAATCAATATTTAGTTTTGAAATTTTTTATTTTAAAAATTAATTTTTATTTTTAAAATATCTTTATCTTATTAAAATTAGTTTAAAAATATATTTACATATTAGTAAGAATAATAGCAATAATAATAATAATGTGCGATAATAGCAGCAGGTAATAACGACAAAAACTATGTTGGTAGTGAAAGTAACAGTAGTATTGACAGTAGTGGTGGTGGCAGTGGCAGCAACAATAATATTAATGGTGGTAGCATTATTAGTAACAATTTATATGATGGTGGTAGCATTATTAGTAACAATTTATATGATGGTGGTGATGGAAACTACAACAAGAATTTAATAAGAAAGTATTTTTTAAAAAAAATCAAAGTTAAAAAACTGTTTTTTTAAGATGAATCTAAAACTATTTTAAAATTGAGGAAAATTTATTCAACTTTATTTTAGAAACACATTTTGTTTTAAAATTATATTTGAAAATAAAAAATAAATAAGTTGCACCTACTCATACGGACCTGAAAAATTATGTGTAAGTATTTTCGATGTTAAAATTGTAATACATAGTGAAAAGCAGTCTACAAACGGTAATTTTAAAAACAAAAAATGCAACGGTGATTAAAAATAAAAAAAAAAAGGCAATGGTCATTCAAAAGTAATTTAATATTATTATTATATAAAAGATGATTCACATTTAAGAGAAAAAGCCAGTTAAGCAAGCAACCCAATTTACAAATAAATGATTCTCACGTAATTTCTAATGATGGATTTTTTTTTTATTCAAATGCATTTATTATATATTTAAAAACTAGCCAACTCATCCGCCAAGAAAATGATTTAAGATTATAAAATGGAAAAAAGTAACACCTTCTTAACCACAAAATAACAAGGTGAAGCGCAGATGAAAATACCCATAGTTTTGTTTGGCAGCAAAGAAATTAGATAGAAAAAAAAAAAGGTGAAAATACCAACATAAAATAAAATGATATATTTATCCTCCATCGTTGTACTTATTTTTGCTTCGTACACTTTCAAACTATGCAATTTAATTAATTATTTTACAAATATTATCAATGTATATAATCAAAGGTATATATGTAATCTTTTTTAACATAAAAAACTGTTTTTAAAAATTTTTATTTAAAACTAAAACAGACACACACGTATATATATATATATATATATATAATATTATTTAATATAATATAATAAATTTTAATTTTATAATTAGGTATTTAATATTATTATATATAAAATATTTATTAAACATAAAAAATATTTATAAATTTTAAAAAATATATAAATAATTAATTATATATATTTATAATCAATTATATTTTATTTTATCTTTTAATATAACTTTACAACTTTATTTCTCTTCTATTTCATACAACTTAAATTTTATTTTATTTCTTACATATTTCTCACTACCTATTTCTTTCCACTCGAATCTTATCTTCTCTCCTATACTAAACATAGCATAAAGGATTATTTTAATTTATAAATTTAGAAAATTTTATTACATTAGTCTTTAAATAAAAAAAATTAAAAAATCTAAAATATCAAAAATAAGCCTCTAAACTTAATTATTTATCCTCATTTTAATCTTTAAATATAAGTTAATATTTTCACTTTAATTATTTTTTTTTTTAAATTTTGATCAAAAGTAATTCTTAATTTATATTTTAAATTTTTTATTTTCTTTAATTCAAAGGAAAACATAACCCCACCTTCTAATTTTAGTGACTAAAGTAATCCTTTCCTAATTTATGGAGACAGTTGACTTATAGTGCCCTAATACAAAGGTAATTGATCACGAGTCGAATAAGAAGTATAAGCATGATTGATGATTCTAGTATTTGGCAAGGATCATGACTTAGTACTTGTCAATAATGTGCGAACAATAGTTTCATATTTTTATGTGAACTTTAATGAAGTGCTTCTTTTTTATGGCCAGAATATATAATCCGAATCCTCGTGAAGAACGATAAGCATGCATGCATCCCACATTGAAGATCTGCCACATGGCTTACGCCGAAAGTAGAAATATATTAAAATGCCAAAAATACCATAAGAATTGGTATTATAAATTCAAATCCCATCTTTCTTTTCCTTTCCTTTTAAATTAAAAATTACATATTATTATACTTTTCAGATCGGTCATTTTAATATATTCGTTTTATAATTTTAGTCTCTATTTATATATATTTTTGTTTTGATTTTTATAAAATTTTATTTTAATCTTTAGTATTATTTTGTTTACTTCTTATAAAATTATAAATTTTTAATATAAATATCTCTTATATCGAAATAGGTTGATTTTAATTTTTATTATTTAAAAAATATCAAGTTTATTATCCAATAGATGATCATCGTGTCATTAATAAATAACGACAGACTAAAAAATTCATAAGAATAATAATAAAATTTATAGGAACTAAAATTATAAAATAAATATGTTATAAAAATTAGAAATATATTTAATTAAATATTTTTTTCTTCATCATTAATTTTTTTACTGAAATATTTATTAATTTTTCTAATTTAAACATAGCATATCTGTAAAGATTAATTTTTTAAAATATTAGAAAAATAGATAAAAATGAAAAAAATAATAAAGCTTTGTATTAACGAGTAAAGAGCCCATCTCTTTATGAAAATATTAAATCAGATAAAAATGGAAAAACCTAAAAATGAAAAATGTACCTGTCTCTTTGTTAATTATTAAATTGTTACATATATGCTATACTTTTAAACTAGAAAACAGATAAAAAAAAATACAGAAAAAAGAGACATACTTTCCATCTCAATTATTGTACACTATTAATTAATTATTATTATTATTTTGGTGAGTAGTAGGTAATGAATTAGTTAGTATTGGTTACCTTAAAAAAAAAAAAGCGAAGCACGTGGATGAAAAAGCCTACGCAATATCCAATATTGCAGCAATTGTAAATCTGATATCATAACAATCCATTGACGGTTCGCTGAATCCATATATCCCACAAAAATATTATTTTAAAAAGCTTAATAAAATAAACTGCACCGTGTAAACGCATTAACCGCATAATAATAATAATAATAATAATAAAGAATTATTTACTCCTTAAAAAAATACTTTTTTGTATTATCTTTGTTGAGCTTTTGTATTATCTTTGTTGAGCTTTTTTGTGTTATCTTTGTTGAAATTTATGCGAGAGATTCACCTTTTGTTGTTAGACATATGTTTGGTTTGACTATTTAGTATCTACGTGACATAAAGAGATTAGAAAGTAAATAAAGAAAAAGCACTTAAATGGACAAAACAATAAAGAGATTATATTTAAAAATTATTTTTTAATAATACTAAATTACAAATTTTTAAAAATAAGATATCAAATGAAAAAAAAAATTACTTCATTTTTATATTTACATGTATCTTTATTTCTTTTTTATATACAATGAATTTTATTATGTTAATTTTTCATAACTTGATTACTTATGGATCTTACATTTAGCTCTCTCTTCATAAATATTAACTAATGTTAATAAATAAAGTCTCACTTATTTACTACTTATGAAAAGAGATATCAACATAATTTTTCACATGATAATTCAATGTAAGATTCATAATTCTCTTTTACATTTTCATCATATTACTCGTTGTATGTATTACTTTCTCTCTTCTCATAACTTTTTTCTACCTTTTCCCTTATGTCTATATATATACACTCTTTGAGCATGAAAAAAAAAAAGAAAAAAAATATTTTCAAGAAATTTCAATGAATTAAAGTAATTTTAAATGACTTTTAATGATTATTTGTTAAGAACCATGATTTTTTGGGTTAGGTTTTCGATGTGAAATCAATAAACTCATACTTAAAATCAGACCTAATTGAGTTTCATGAAATGGAGTCAAATTGAACTTAAACAATAAAAAATTAATATATTTAATTAAATTGATTTAAATTGAGTTTTCAAATTTACTGGGTTAGTCTGAACCATGAACACCTCTAATTTATAGCTTTGAAGTTGACTAATTTTTTTTCTTTTCTTATCCTTCCCAACTCTTTGTGGTCCTTAATATTAAAAACCATTTTCGCTATTCAAAATTTCTGATATAACTACTTGCTTGGTTTATACTTGTGGAGGGACCAGTAGAAAATAATATTATATTAGTAAGTGGAATTTGGTTAAACGTAAGATTGATATATCATTTAAAATAAATTAGTTAATAATAATAATAATAATAATAATAATAATAATAATAAAAGTAATTGTAATAAATGGTAATAATATATTAAAAATAAATGATAAAATTAAATTACATATAATTATCTTATTTATATAATATAATAAATACATTACTTAATTGGATTACAAACCTACAAATAATTTAATTATTTTAATTTAAAATATTTTTTATTATCTTATTTATTTTAATTAATATTTTTATTTTATTAATTATATTAATACTAAATTAATTAGAATTAATAATAAAGATTAAAAAAGAAAAAAAAAAGTCAAAAAATCTAATAATAATAAGAAAATTACAAAGATTAAAATCAAATAGAGCCATATTTATAGAACTTAAAATATAAGTAAGCCTAAAATTAATTGATGAAGTATTACATAAATTTTAAATTATTTGATTTTTTGTAACTAAAAATTTATATGAGTTGAGTCTCAATAGTTCATTAAGGTTAGACAGACATTCAATTTCGATAAGCGCTTACAAAAATACTTACAATTATCCACTAACAAAATTCTCACATAAAACAGGAAAACTGAACTTATGATATATGAGTTTGATATTTATCATTTGGACTAACCTTTGTTGGTAAATTATTTAAAATTTTATAAAATTAATCTATATGTAATGTGAATTCTTAATTAACAATTACATTAATATATGAAATTTAACATTATAAAAATTATTATAGGTCATTATTTTAATTTTTAACTCTTGATTAGAAAATTTATATGTATGTCTCTCACTCCCTCCAAATTTCTAGCTCATTGTTATAAATCTTGATTAACAAGTTTACTATTATTTTTATTATTGAAAATTAATTGCTTTCTTAAGCGGCAACCAGCAGTTTACAAAAATTATCCGCGAAAACGGAAGCAAACGAAAACATTAGGCTTAATATTTTAATTTTAATTTTTAAAGTTTATTTTATTTTTTTTATATTTTTATTATTAATTAAAATTTATTAAAAATAATAACTTTTTGTAAAATTTGATTAATAATAACATGAGATAAAACATAGAATAAAAAGTCACTTTAATATCTGAATTTTGAAGGTACTCTCACGTTAGTTCTAAATCGAGCAAAATTAAAAAAAAAATTCTAAACTATCAAATAAATCTCTAAGCTTAATTACCGACCATCATTTTAGTTCCTAATGTCACTTTAATTATATATATATATATATATATTTTAATTAAGAGATGGTTAATTTACATCTCTATTAAAATAAGATTTGCCTAGTCTAATTTTAGGGTTGGGTGCAGGTATGAATGCCCATTTTAGGGCACTTTAGGCGAATAATACAACTCTTCATGATCTTACTATGGACGAAATGTGATACTATTTGAAGAGATGAATAAAATGGGACTTTAAAATATTCACACCCTCTTACTTGTGGCCAAAGTCATACTGCCATACGCCTTAAAACATTGAGTTAGGATATAGTTTATACCAATTAATTTCATCTATTCTTCAAAAGAATTAAAAAAGTTATACACCTATATTTTTATTAAGTGACGGTGGAGAGAATCACATCACCGCATGGTGATAGTAACAAGAACATTGACAACAATAATGAAGATTTTATTTGTAGAGAATCCATGTTCTCTTTTATTGGAGACGGTAGCAAGTAAGGTAAGATCATTAAAGTGATCATTTTTCTTTTACATATTTAACATAATTCTATATTTATATCTTAAATTTGAAAATAATAATAAATTAAAACAACTATTTGATCTACGCGATCATTATCGGAGATAAAAGTAATAAAAGGTTATTAAATTACATTTATACTTAGCAATAGATACCGTATTTGATATTTTTTAAATTCTATATAAAATCTTTTAGTTAATAAATTACTGAAAATTTGTGTTTTAAATTAGTAAAGATGTGTTAAACAAAAAGTAATTTGTATTATGTTATTATATAAATTAAAAATTCAAGAAATTATTGTGTGGATACTGTCGTAACTTAGGCCGTGACGGGGTCGGCAACAAATAGAAGTTTGGAGTCCACATTTCTTTTAGAGAAGGGAATGCGGAAATTGGAGTCGTCAACGACATTTTCAAGGAAAACGCCAGAAAACCTATGGTTGGATAAAATTAGTTTTGGGAATCAAAGTTCGGATTCAGGAGTCGATTACACGTAGGGAAACAACAGTATCCCACCACGTCTGTCTTTAAGACAGTTACCCTAACTAGATACAAGAAATACGAAATGATCATTATATTTTTCACCTTTCATATATAGGGAAGGATGAGTATCTACAAGGAATAAATGAATGATGTTTTTGGGTTTTGTGAACTTGATAAGAGTCGCCTCTTGCTCCTACATATCTTACAATGCAATGAAGAAGTCAAAGTTTATGTAGTTCTGATTGAGGCTTAAAAGGTTATAGGGGCAAAGGCCGATACTAAATCGGCCATAGGAGGTTTCAGCTAAGTGCCGACTATGGGATGATGTCAACTAGGAGTCGGTATGGGTGAAATACTTACTAAGCGTCAACAAAAAGTCAACTCCAATAGTCGGCCAGGGAGACTCCGAATGTTGGGACTCATGTTTGACATTATAACTGATCTAGAATTAGCCTATGGGAAAGGTATGGACTTAAGCTTTGGGCGTGGAAGCTAGTTTAGGACTACAAATAGAACATTAATGCAAAGTGTTTAGAGTTTCACCCAGTATCCAAGTGTTTTGCTGCTGTACTCAAGGAGTATGTGGATCTTACTTTATTCTCCTTCTTCACAATGCTTTCTCTCTAGAAAACTTTTTCTTCTTAGTTCTTTCTCTTTAGAATTTTTTGACCCTTTTTCCTTTGAGTTCAAGGCCTTTTATAGGCCAGCTTCTACCTTCATGATCTTTCAAGGAGATCTTCCCCCATTAATGTAGTGGCTCTCCACAGGGGTTCATAAATGTCATAGTGTCCTCCACGGGACTCCCTTCTATTAATGCAACGACTTCGCATTCAATGCGATGGTGACTTCTCCTTCCTTTTCTTGATTGTTGCGGTGGAAAGCAGTTCTCACGCTTGTGGGGTGGCAGGCCTAAGCTAACTTTTCTTAGAAGCCAATACCTGACACATGCCTCCCCAACCATTTGTTGTCTGCCCGAGGCAGATTGAGGCACGTGGACCTATCAGATCATGCCTCCTCAGTTTGCTTTTTCTTCATTTCAGCATCCTTTCTTCTTTTGAGAGGGGTAGTCTACCTATCCATTTTCATGCCTTCTGTCTCATTTCCTTTTTCAAGCTCTGGCGAAAATGGGTATCCACAAATACATATCTAACATTTTATTAATAGATTAAGCAGTAACTTAAAATACCATTATAATGAAAATTTTCATCAAGCTTATGACACTTACAAATTTGTAAACACATGTTTAATTCTTGGTCCAAAAACTCTTGAGAGATGATAAAAAACTCTATACTTTATCCTTATCCACAATCAATAAAAAATTTATTATTTATAAAAAAAATAAAAATATCTATAATTTATTATATTTAGTTTGATTCTTTATAGTCCACATTGACAATTAAAATTTAAAAAACTGCATAATTATTTAATATGCATATATATAGTAAAATTGGCTTGACAGAAATAAAAGATATTAGATTTTAAATTATTATTTTCACTGGATAAAGTTAATAAATAATAATTATTAATAAATTATGAAAATAATTAATGAAACTATATACTTTTAAATATTAATTTTATAATCAAGTTTAAATTAGTAAAATAACATCAAGTCATATAATTATTAAATTACAAATATGTCACATAACTATTAGATATTAAATTATGAATTATCACAAAAATCCTTTTGTTTTTAAAAATAATTAATAAAAAAAAATTCATATAATTTATGTTTTTATTAATCTAAGATAAATTAGATACTTTGTTTTTATAAATGCTTAAATTATATATATGTTTTAAAAATATATTTAAACTCATTAAGATCCACTTAATAATAAGAAATTTAGGTAACTTCTACAAGATTTTAAATTCTAACCTTGTTGAGGAGGAAAACAAGATTAGAACCTAAGACCTTGTACATCTTACCCAAACTCCTCAACCACCAAACCAATTCTAGTAGTTATAAGTGAGGATTTTAGTGATGTTTATAATATATAGTTAAAATTGTTAATATAATTAATGTTTAAAATTAGTTATAAATGATATTGGAATTTTAATAGAGAAAAAAAAAGTTTTTCTGGAAAGCTTATTAGTAACTGCATTCTATTACTACGAAATTGGTTCAGGAAATAGACTAAAATATGGGACATTTAGTCTTAATTTTAAGAGCAAATAGTGTAATTTAACACACAAAAAGAATTAATTTCCTTTTGCAAAATACTAACGGATGGTAATTGGTTCAGGTGATACGTCTTTGAAATTCCCCCTTTAAGTCAGGTCATGTGGGTTTGAGCTTTTCTATATGTATGGAAGAAAACTCCCATTCAAAAAAGGAAAATAAAAAAAGCTAATTTTTACTGTGTTGTAAATATTTTTAGCTAAAACAAGATTATTTTTCGCAAAAATAATCCATGGTCGAATAAAAACAAACACTCATTATAAACGTGAACATTTATTCTCGAATATGAGAACATTCTATATACCATGATTTATTTTTCCTTATGACATATATCTCCATCATTATTTAATACTACGTACTTATTTTTATATTATTTAACCGGCCAAATATTAATTATTTAAAATTTTTCTTTTTAACATTTGAATTGCAGCAACCGTTGAAGTGAGTTTTATTGAAATTATTAATAAAAAAATAATCTATCAATTTATTCTTAAACATGACAACATCTTCTATTGTACTTTTTCTTTATTATCATATATTCTATTCAATCATGAATATAAAAAAATTATACAAATTAAAAAATTAGTTAACCATCATTTAATTGTATTAATTTTATTTAATAATAAATCTTTTTCCTAAATTACTTTTTATTAAAATTTATTATCAAGAATAAAAAAGTAAATTAAAAACATAATATTTAATAAATGAAGGGTATTTTGGAAAATTTATGAAGTAAAATTAATTGAGATTTGTTTATATTTGACACTAACACCCATGAAATACATTTTTGTTAACTTATATTCAGTACGTTATTATTGAAATAAATAAGATCCACACAAGAAGTTGGTTGAATTGTATGTGATTTTAAATACTTTTAAAATAAGTTTTAAAACAAAAAATTTAAATTGAATGTCCAAAGCATGTTAACATAACAAAAAGGATAAGGATTGAGAGATTAATATAAGGTATTTATCTTGGTTCACTTTACAATTTAGAGATACGTTTAGTCTATTCAATTGAAAGATTTTTCCACTAAGTCTCAATGAATTACCACAAGTATGTTTAGCCTCTTCAAACTTTACAATCACTTGTAATCTACAACCTAAATTAAGAGCACACCAAATATTCTTTGACACTAAATCTCTTCAGACTTTCACAAATGTGTAAAAAAAGTTTTTACAAGATACCTCACCAGGTAAGTATAATACATATTAAAAAAAGAACTTTATCTTTTATAAACAAAGAAAATATACAAAAAAAATATGTATATATTAAGGACAAAATGGTTATTTTGTTATTTGTTGAGTTTCTATCCATTTTTTTTTATTGAAAATCAAAATTAGATGGTACTTATTTTGAACACAATAATGGATGACAAAATTTTGATATTCTTATCCGATTTTCTAGAAATAAATTCTGAATAAAATAAAAAATATGTAATAACAAAAAATGAGGGTGTTACAACATCCACACTAGATGGTTGAACAAGGAACTCAACTTGCAATGAAATGATGACACGTAAAACATTGCGAAAGTGATGACCAATAGTCTTTCTAAAACAGTGGAATAAGAATGAAACAATATGATTTTTCACATTATGACCTATTATGTGTAAAAATTTTGTAACTTGCTCCTCAATTGTGAACTATATGGTATCCTTCACAATACTAGCTCCTCTTAATTTTTTACACAACAACATAAATGCTTCAGGTCCCATCTGTATGATGTTCCAATATTTTTTAGTTTGTGTTAATTGTCACATTAAATGGAAACACCTACACTATGTTGATTTTCGTCAATGATTGGACTATGAGTGTAACATGATATGGTTTAAATCATATGCAACTTGTAACTATATAACACAACAGGATTACAAAACAAAGGTGTTGTTGTGTTACTAATTGTTATCGACAATGACTTAAAATTTTCATGTGAGTTAGTAGGTCAACATTACTCAAATGTTTTACACAAGACTACACTTCAATCATATTATCAAATGCATAATCAAACTTGTCTTGTTATTAGAAAAATTCATGCTTCTCTATGTGAAGGATAAATGAGAGACAAAAAGAAATCAACATATAATGCAATTAGTATTATCTAGATGTCGTGCATAAGCCATGTAAAAAAAATGAAACTATCATATCAAAAGGCAAATATCACATAGTTCATTATAAAGAGAGAGAAGAAAATAAATGAAAGGTTTGGTATCATCCTACAATAGGAGAAACGACTAACCTCATGGACAAATTTGACTTTTTACATGAAAAATACTTCTCTCCTTCCCTCTTTCATCTATATTAGCATGAAACAAAATCTTGTGTAGGGCCTTCTTACATTTTTCTTTTCTTCACTTTTTAGGTAAGGAAGGAAGGAATTTTGGGTTATTTTCCTTCCTTTAACTCTCAATTCTTCCTTTTTCACTCATACCAAACACAATTTTTGTCAAATAATACTTCAACAAGAGTAAGTGTTATGAGCTATTGTGGGTACAAGTCACCTAACATCGTATTTGTGAAAAAAATTCAATTTTAATTAGAAACTCTTAATAATTTGTTTATGAAAATACATATATTTTTTTTCATGTTTTCATTAATATATCATAATTGTTAAAACATAGTTTATGACTAAGCATAGAACATAATCAAAAACAAATATTGAAAATATACATGAATAATATATATAACAAAATATAAACATCGTGCCAAATGGCACCTTAACCCATATACAAGCAACAATAATGTATCTAAAAAAGGCAAGGTGTGTGTAAACACAAGGTGTACCAATTAGTTAATACATACATCTAAAAGGAGAGGGAGATCCACATACAAAAATACTTTCCCTAGCTAGCCACTTCTACTCACTACCCCTAAAAAAATTAGGATGAGAAAAAGTCAAAGGACTTATGCAACACTTTTAAATCCTATTAGGACTCCTCCAAGAACAGGGTCTTGCTCGAAACATTCTCTAGTAAGTAGTATCATGTGAAGTAGTTCTCAATGTATGAATATGTGCTATCCACATTCTTCTATGGGTAACTAAAACTCTAAAGCAACATCTAATGTGACTGAAAAAAGTAGGGGTCTATTAAAGGTTAGTCAATGGCCATTGCCCCTTGATACCACACCCATTGGGTGACCCAATATGCAAGTCATGCTTCACCATCTCTTACGACAATATCATGAAACTCAACTATGAAAGGTGCAATTTGCTGATCCCTCACCATCTCCAACAGAAACATAGTTGTGATTGTCACAATAACAACACACAAACAAGCAAGGCAAGGGTAAGCTCACAAAACCAAACATAAATATTAAAGATGCATTTCCAATAATTTGAAATATCAATTTAATTCATCCACAAAAGAAGACAACAAGTACACATATGTTAAATCCATAGATCCACACACTTGCACAATAATTGAAGATTCACAAAATTGAGAAAGGATTAATGCTCTAGAAATTGAAAGAATTGAAAAGTATAAAATGGAGAAGAGATTAGGAATGACTTACCACTAATTCCAAGGAAGAGAAAGTGAGCTTTGCCAGCCTTATAGAGAAATTGATGAGAATTAAGTGTTCTTGCTCAAGAACAAGATGAGAGAAAACTCTCCAATAGCTTACAATACAAGTAATAGATTTCTTCCAAAAGTGATTACAAGAATGAAGGATTAGGCTTTCATACCTTCTCATAATTACATGGATTAAGACTAATCTAAAAGGCTTTGGGCCAAGTCCAATTCCCAGCCCAAAAGCAAGCCAAGTTATGGATCCAAGGCTTTAAGGAGGGAATTCGCAAATCCCTTACTAATCACTTGCTTAAATAAAAATTCCTCGCTAATCCATTGTTAAATCCATAGTTAAGCCCATCTTTAAATGAGCTTTAAGACCCAAGCCAAAAATACATGAAAGGGAACAAAATAAGGTTTTAACACAAAAAAGTGAAATCCTAAGAAGCTAAACAATGGCATTGTGACAGTCTCATAATGTGAGTAGAGTTGGGCCTTGATTAGGCCCTCCCTGCCCAATGAGGATGTCCATCCTTCCTCAACCTCCCCTTTGTTATGAGGCCTTAAAGTACAATAGCTTTCATGTCCTTCAAGGTCTATTGAAGGTCACCTTCATGTCCTCCCAAATTCATAAGATGAGTACCCATGTGTGTTGGGCTCTCCTTAGCCCATAAGGAAGCCCACATTCTCTAGCTTTCCTTAGGCTTATCCTTCAAGTCTAGCTTGTTTTTCCTTGGGTTATGGAACCCTTCCAACCTTGATTTCATGTTCCTTAAGTCCACGTAGCATGTCCATGACTTTCGTTTCCAGATTCATATCAATAGATCAATTTGAACACAAGAATTCACACATAACAACACATCATGATATTAACCATGAGCAATCTCCACTAACATTCTTACACTTGTTAAAGGTCCTATATGAGCAACTCTGATAGCAACATCTAACTTACCTATATGCTTGTTCACTACAACAATTGTAGACTCATGCATGGGTATATGAACATTACAAACAACATCCTATTGGAACATAAGTCTGTGTCCAAAATGACTCAAGTGTTTTGATGAAAACAAAAATTGTGGAAATGGATAATATACTATGATTAACCATTGTTCTTTAGATTTTACAAAAATTGCAGGTTATTGGACTTAAAGGTTGGAATATATCCGTTTAAAGGAAACTATTTTATAAGTTCATCTATTGTGTCCATAGAGAGCTTGTTGTCCAAAGGAAATTTTTATTGTCCATAGTGAGACTCAGTGTCCATAAAGTCACTCGTTGTCCAAAGGATACACCTAGCATCCATAGCGAGACTCAACGTTCGAAGGACATTTTCAGCATCCATAGAGTCACTTGTCGTCTAAAGAACACTCCCAGCATCCATAGAGTAACTCGCTGTCCAAAGGTCATTCCCAATGTCTATAGCGATACTCACTGTCTATAGGACATTTTGCGTCTATAGAGAAGCTCACCGTTCGAAAGGAGAGCTCAGTGTCCATAGAGGGAATCAATGTCCAAAGACGAAGTCAAGGGTCCTTAGAAGAGCTCAACATCCATAGACATGGTGATCGTCCAAAGAAGGACTCATTGTCCAAAAAGAGACTTATTGTCCAAACATGTTCACCATCCAAAGAAGGATTCACCATCGAATATGGGAGCTCAACGTCCCAAGGACTCATCCAACGCATAGAAGAGTGTGATGTCCAATGATGAGTTCACTGTCCACAAGTGAACTCAGTGTTCAAAGATGCCCTTGTCATTAAAAGGAGAGATCATTTAAAAAGTGGAACGACTGAACTGTTTCAAATCAAGAAGTATCTTTCTTAGAAGGATAGTGTTTTGTTTATTTTTCTTATCTTATTTCGTGAATTCTTTCATTAGTATAAAGAGCTGATATTCTAGATCAAACGTTCAAATGTCTACTTAATAATTTGTTTGATAATGTGTTAAACCTTCAAATTGACGAAGAACAACAATAAAGATTTTATAATGCAAGCCAAGTATGATAAAAGGAAGCCTAGATTATGACTCCATTCAAAAGAAACCAACATAAGATTTCTCACTCGTCAATAGTAGATAGTATGTAGAATTTATAGAAAAATAGCATTTTCTTGACACAATCTTCTCTATCTTTAGAAAAAGAGGAGCCTTTGCAGAAATCAGAAATGTTGACTCAACCACTCCTCATGCACAAACAACATTCAAATTTTCACATGCTATAAGAAAGAATGGATCAAGCTCAAACAGAGTAGAGAACGCGAAAACAAAAAAGAACGAAAAACAAAATTAATGTGATACACTCTTACACTCTTAAAGTCGCTATGGACGATACTCTTTTTCATTCTTTACATAGCTTACTTAGCTCAGCAAAGCTAAGTCTTTGTAAATTGTATTGTGATACGCTCAATGTGTGAGTAGAGTTTGCTGTAAAAACTCATTGAGTTGGTATGATACCCTAAAAAGGGTTAGTGACAAAGAATACTTAGTTTTCTTGTAATCAAGTAGATTACAAGGGTTGGAATACATGGAGAGGTAAAGAATACTTGGTTTTCTTGTAATATGTAGATTACAAGAATTATAATACCTAGAGAGGTAGAAAATACTTGTTTGTAAGTCAAGTAGACTCAATGTAATTCCTTTGTGTTAAAGGGATTGGACGTAGTTTTGTTGAAAGAGTGAACCAATATAATCTCTGTACATTTTTCTCTCTTACCCTCACTCTTTTATCTCTACACTTGTTTGAGCAGTCCCTATTGGATGACTGCTTTAGACACTCCCTTTGGACAATCATATCAAACTGTGTTTCAAATCCTTTAGATTTGTGAAAAACTTTCAAAAATTACACACACATGCAATTCAACCCCCTTTCTTGTGTGTTATCTTTTCCTTTCATTGGTATAACAGTTCATCCTTTAGGGGTTGAACATTTAATAATGTAGGGGAAACGATCCTAAAAGCTATGGAAACTAACAGACACGTAGTGAATAGACCTCTTCTGTTCAAAGGCCAAAACTATGACTATTGGAAATAAAGAATGGTGGAATTCTTTGATGCATGTCACATTGACATTAGGACATAGCTGAAAGTGGCAATTATATCCCTACCAATAAAGAAGGAGCAGAGATTTAGTTAAAAGTAAAAGAAACTTTGCATTGACTGAATTGAATAATACAATTTCTAATATCCCTTTTATAGGGTAAAAAGACTGCTTAAAGATAATATGAATAACAGAAACATAAGACAAATTATGATGTTCACAATTTTCTAATGAGATATTTAGATATTTGTAATATCTTAATCTAATTAGACATTTAGATATTTGTAACCTTTTAATGAGTTACCTATCATATCTTATCAGATTTTTATAATATTTCCAACACTTCCCCTCAAGTTGAAGCTTACTAAGCTTTCAACTTATTACAAGAAGAAAATTTTATTTCCCTACAAATAAAGAGAAAAGATAAAAATTGAGTTCTATCAAACAAACAATAATTTGAAAGGTAATTCAGAGATGTTAGAGAGTCAGAGAAAATTGATAGAAATATAACTTAGCCAAAATAGTTGGAATGCCCATTAGCCAAAGAGAAAATAGTCACCACTTAAAAGGCAGAAACAAATCAAGAACACATGCTTAACCACCATAAAGCAGAATCAACAAAGCTTAACTATCAAGAATAGAAGCCAAACACAATACTTAACCACTCAAGATAGAAGCAAAATATATCAATGTGTAATCATCTCTGGCAAAAGTTTAAACCAATGTTTAACCACCATATAAAGAAGCTTTCATCAAAGAAAATTGTAAGAAACCATTGCAATACAAATCTGTCTTCAAAAAGAAATTTTCACAATCACCACGGAAGCAATGTAGAAACCACAACCGCAACTTAGCAAACTTATGATTCAAAATCCAAAATGAACTCAAAACATTTTATCAAATCGTTGGTGTGCACAATAAATCTTGTTCTAATTCTCTCTGTATTCTCCCTTGTGTAACAACAATGTTGATGGCCTGAGTCATTCCTTTACCATATCAATTATGCTTTCACTTTGTTATGAAAGTGAAAGAAGATATCAAAATAAAAAAATCTTGCAGCGGAAAAAAATCATGATAGGTGTCAACACTCAATCCGTACATCTTGTGGAGATGCACCAAAAGGAATGTACTAAGAACCAATGGTGAAGTACAATTCTTCATAAATCCATTATAATGGTCAACACCAAGCAAAGACACAATTGAGGTAACAAGCTTGACATGTCCTAAAACTACAAGGGCAAAACCAAGAGAATTTGTGGTAAGTAGAACATAGCAAAGTCAGACTATAGAGTTGTTTACTACAAGAAAATAAACAAAGTAAGAAGAAAAATACTAGGTTGTCGCACAACCCATAACTGAATAATTCTCTATTTTGAGCTTTCTAAAAACTCTAGCCCGACAAAAAAATGATTTTGCCCTCTTGTTGTACTGAACCTAGGTTTTTATTTTACAAGAACAACAACTACAGGTGCTAACAATGGAAGTAATGTTGTGACACCAAAAATAAACCCTACTCCATATCTATCCATCAAAGATCTACTGAAGTAGGAGCTCACAATTACTCCAAAGGCCGAAAAACCAACATAAAGACTAAAGAGATCTTGAGGTGCTTTGTGACTCACATCATGCCCTCTCAACAACTATTGAATCTACAACAACATTCGAGAAGGCAATAGAGAAAGATCCAAGAAGTACGCAAAAAAAAAAACATTATATTTGTTGTCAACAAAAGTAGCCATCAAACTCCATGAGAGCGCACTGATCAACCTTGATAAAACTAGATATGACTTTCTTCAATAACCAAAAAGAAGGACAAAATCACTAATAAACCTATACAAAGGTTTGACAAGTCACACAATACAGAAAAGCCAAAAATCACAAGTGCCTCAGCAAGGTCCAAATGCAAATCATCTTTTAAGTAAAAGTTCACAACCAACCTTGCAAGTCCTAAAACGCCTTGAACAAAATACACCATCATAGCAGCAACATTACCATGGGAAAAATCTGCCTCTAAACAATTTGATGTTGCTTATACAACATTTATGTGGTCACCAAACACTCTAACAATGAAATGGTGAATCCTAAGTCGGGAACTCTCTGTTTCACCATTGTCCAACAAGGCCCATTGTGGATTATATTCGAGCGCAATATGATCATTAAGTTGAGGTAGGAGCTCTTCATTTCATCCAACAAGACCATTGATGGTCGTAGTACAAATGTACAGATCAAGAATGGTGGTGGCCTCACCATACAGTATGTAAACAATGTCATCATCCATGGAATTCGCATAAAAAAGTCATGCCCAAAGATGGAAGCGTGATTAGGGACTCCTACAACCACTTTGGGTTGAGGACAAAGAGCAACGACGACATCATCTCCCTATTTGGAACCTCCAACATTTAGATAGATCATGCTTCCCTCTCTAACTCCCTCGACGGTCTTATTGATGTCATCATGGGCTCCACCGCCATTACAATCTCAAATTGCCACATGACCAAACATAATGATACAATGTTATTTGGGGCCAGATACCAGCACCAAGCAATAACGAGCTAAGAGTCAAAGTTAATCATATTTAATCGGTATAGAATTGCCAAGGTCTTCAAGGAAGTTATTATCTAATAAGTTCAAAGACCTTGGTCAACATTGCCATTAAAAAAATGCCAAAGCTTGGAACCAAGAAATAAAAACAAAACCACAAGTCATGGAAGGGATAATGGCAACCAAAGTTGCAATGGTTCTTCTGGAAGGGATAATGGCAACCAAAGGGCAAAAATAATTGAGGCTTACAACAAAATAACAAAATAAAAATACGAGTCATGGAAAGCGTAATAGTTGATAATGTGACTAAGGTTGCTTTTGTTCTCTTGGTCACTTTGATCGTTATCATTCCATATCTCAAGGCTGGTATTGGTGAGTTCGATAATTTTCTAACGTGTGAGTCTCATGCCGACATGTGAGTCTCGTCAAAGGGGAGCAGTTCACTAAAGTGGGGTAGCAAAAATAGAGCTCCCAAGATCTGAAGTTCTGATACCAAGTTAAAAGTAAAAAAACTTTTTATTGATTGAATTGAATAATACAATTTATAATCTCCTTTTTATAAGGTAAAAAGACTGTTTAAAGATAATATGAATAAAAGAAACATAAAGATAATCATTGTAGATAAATTACGATGTTCACGATCTCCTAATAAGAAATTTAGATATTTGTAACCTCTTAATCTAATAAGATATTTAGATATCTGTAACCTCTTAATGAGTTAGCTATCATATCTTATCAGATATTTATAATATCTCCAACAAATTCCAAGATCTTTGTGGAATGAAGAACAGAAGACAAGGTACCTTCTAAATTCATAAGCTAGAAACTTTCTCATGTGTGTTTTAACGAAATCAGAATATGAGAAAGTCCACAGTTGCAAGTTGTCCAAAGACATGTGGGACACTCTTGCTCTAACTTATGAAGGTACATCTCACGTAAAAGACTCTAAAAATAGCATGTTAGTACACCAATATGAATTGTTTAAAATGGAAGATAATGAAATCATTGATCTAATGTTTGAAACATTCCAAACAATTATTAATAATCTTAGATCACTAGGCAAAACTTTTGATAATTATGATTACATTACAAAAATTTTGAGAAGTTTGCCTAGAAGATGGAGACCACAAGTCACAACCTTGGTAGCGTCTAAAGACTTTAAGAAGCTTCCCATGGAAAAAAATTTGGGTATGCTTAAAGTTCACGAGATAGAGCTAAATTAAGATGAAGGGCAACGAAAAGGAAAGTCCATAGTCCTCAAAGCTTAGAAGGCTTCTAAAGGCTCAGCTTCCAAAGCCTTCAAGGCAGATGAATCATGTGGAAACACATCAAACAAAGATTATTCTGATGAGGATGAACTCTCCTTCATTTCAAGGAAGATCCAATCTATTTGGAAGCACAAGAGAGGATCAAGATGGAAGAATTGGATGAGAATGGGCTTGGTGACACTTCTCAAGTGAGCTACCTAGGCCTTTAAAGGGTAAGAATGATGTTCACTGATTTGTGTGGGTTGTAGATGAATAGGTTACTTCTAGAAAGGTGAGGACGACCCTCATTGACCCAATCTTATGAGAAGAGAAACTAATAAAACAATTATGTGACATGCATCATATAATGAAATCAGTGTGGGAAAGTATATACGAGTCAATTAGAAATATAATGCAAGTTAGGAAAGTATAATGCAAGTTATGTGATAGATACGATTGGGGTTTTCATACACAAATTATAATCACAATGCGTATGCCATGATAGAAATGCATCATATCTTCTACTTCGTATGCATGTGGTATCATCATATTCGAAATAATAGGCTAGGGTAATTCTCCTTAATTATTATTGGTTACTCATACCATGTAGCATGATATCCTCTTGTGGCACATTAGGATCTACTCAACTTGCATTATATGTCATAGCTCGTGGGATCATGTACGACTACTGGGGTCTCCATACCGTATCTAAAGAGTTGATTATCTAGATTCAACATTCAAATGTTTACCTAATATACTATTTGAGAATGCGTTAAGCCTTTAGATTTATAAAGAACAACCACAAAGATTTTATAATACAAGTCAAGTTCGATACAAGGAAGCCTAGATTATGACTTCATTCAAAAGGAACCAACAAAAGCTTCCTCACTCATCAATAGTAGACAATACGTAGAATTCATAGAAAAATAGTTTTTTCTTGACACAATCTTCTCTATCATTAGAAAAAGGAGCCTCTAGATAAATCAGAACTGCGACATTTAATGTTGACTCAACCACTTCTCATGCACAAGCAACGTTCAAATTTTTACATATTATAAGAAGTGATGGATCAAGCTTGAATAGAGTAGAGAACGCGAAAACAAAAAAGAACAAAAAGCACAAATAACATGATATACTCTTACGCTCTAAAGTCGCTTTGGACAACACTCTCTTTCATTCTTTGCATAGCTTACTTAGCTCAGCAAAGCTAATTCTTTGTGTATTGTATTGTAATACGCAAATGTGTGAGTAGAGTTTGTTGTAAAAAATCATTGAGTTGGTGAAATACTCTAAAAAGGGTTAGTGACAAAGAATACTTGGTTTTCTTGTAATCAACTAGATTACAAGGGTTGGAATACCTGAAGAGGTAGACAATACTTGATTTTCTTGTAATCAGGTAGATTATAAGGATTGTAATACTTGAAGAGGTAGAAAAAACTTGTTTGTAAGTTAAGTAGGCTTAGTGTAATTCCTTTGTGTTGAAGGGACTAGACATAACTTTGTTGAAAGAGTAAACCAATATAATCTCTGTGCATTTTTCTATCTTACCCTACATTCCCTTATTTCTGCACATCTTTGGATGACTGTTTTGGACGGTCCCTATTGAAATGATCTTGAAAACTATGGAAATCGAAGGACACATAGTGGATAAACCTCCTTTATTCAAAAGCCAAAACTACGAGTGTTGGAAATAAAGAATGATGGCATTCTTTGATGCATGTCTCATTGACATGTAGGATTTAGTTGAAAATGGCAATTATATCCCTACCAACTAAGAAGGAGTAGAGATTCCAAGATCTTCGTGGAATGAAGAACATAAGACAAGGTGCCTTTTGAACTCAAAGACTAGAAACTTTCTCATGTGTGCATTAACAGAATCATAATATTAGAAAGTCCACACTTGCAAGTCGTCCAAAGAAATGTGGGACACTCTTGCTCTAACTTACGAAGGTACGTCTCAGGTAAGAGACTCTAAAATTAGCATGCTAATACACAAATATGAATTGTTTATAATGGAAGATAATGAAACTATTGATCTAATATTTGGAAGATTCTAAACAATCATTAATAATCTTATATCACTAGGCAAAACTTATGAAAATTACCATCACATAACAAAAATTTTGAGAAGTTTGCCTAAAAGATGGAGACCGCAGGTCACAGTCTTGAGAGTGTCCAAAGATCTTAAGAAGTTTTCCATGGAAAAATTTATGGGTATGCTCAAAGTTCATGAGATGGAGCTAAACAAAGATGAAGGGGAACGAAAAGGAAAGTCCATAGCCCTTAAAGCTCACAAGGCTCCAAAAGGCTCAACGTCCAAAGCCTTCAAGGCAAAGGAATCATGTGAAGACACATTAGACGAAGATTATTCTATAAGGATGAACTCTCCTTCATTTCAAGGAAGATCCAATCTATGTGGAAGTACAAGAAAGGATCGAGATGGAAGAACAACTTCAAGAGCACACTAAGAAAATGAAAGACAAGATGCACGTGGTGTATTATAAATGTAAGAAAGTAGGACACTTCAAATTTGAATGTCCTAACCTTGAAAAGGAGGAAGAAAAGGAGAAGAAGAAAAGACTCATGGCTACCTGGGAAGATCTTGACTTGTCATCCTTAGAAGATGAAGATGAAGAAGCCAACTTATGATTGATGGAAAACACAACATTTGAAGATGAGGATGATGAAGAGGTAAATTTCAATAACTTAGAATATTTACAAATAGCCTTTCAAGAACATCTTTCAAATTCCTAAACTCCTTCTCTTGGATACAAACTAACAAGTAAAATTTCAAAACTGTCCAAAGATTTTGAATCCTCAAAAAAAGAAAATAGTATTATTAAAAAAGAAAATAAAAAGTTGAAAGAAAAACAAACCAATAACTTATCTAAAGTCAACACTTATGAAGTAACTAAACTTCAAAAGAAAGTAATTGACCTTAGGTAAAATCTAGCCAAATTTGTTAATGGTACAGAAAATTTAAACAAGTTGCTAAAATACAGTAGAAGTCCACATGATAAATATGACTTAGGTTTTAAAAAGGAAAAAGATGGATTGTATGTAGTTATGTTGAAAGAATGAACCAATAAAATCTTTGTACGTTTTTCTCTCTTATCCTACACTCTTTTTTTTTCTACACTTCTTTGGACAACTGTTTTGGACGGTCCATATTGGTCGACTGGTTTGAACGCTCCCTTTGAACGACTATATTAAACTGTGTTTTAAATCTTTCATTTTTGTGAAAAGTTTTTTTTAAAAAAGTCATACACACAATTCAATCCAATTTCTTGGGTGTTACATGTAACTTCAAACTATACATAATTTTCATATAATATTTTTATTTTTTAATTTTTTCTTAAATTAAAAATAATCTTTCAATATATGGGATACTTTATATATATATATATATATATAAGTTGACAATTTTATTTGTCGAACTTTTATTAGATACATATTATACTTTAGTGAATTTTGATAATTAACATGAAATGAACTGTTTTGATATTTAATGTAAAAATGAACTAACGAATAAGAATTTGATAAGTTGCATACATATTCAAGTTAAATATATTTCCTTCATTTATTTTTTTTATTTATAGAAATTAAAATATGCAATTAATATTTTTTATTCATAAAAAATATTTTTAACTTCTGACCTTTGTATTTTTTCTTATTTGTAATAAATATGAATATTTTAAAAAAAAAGATGTAATTAAAAAGATAATAATCAATATTATCTTGTATTTTTAAATAAATAAATAAATAAAATTAAAATTTTCTTCTACAAGTGGATAGCTAAATATGTTGGAGAAAGTATGATGTTTCTTTATGTATTGAGAGGTTCGGGCTTATACCAATTTATGCTCTCTACGCAAGGATTACTGACTCAAATCAGAAAAGTCTTATTGTACTTGCTATTTGGTAAATCACTGGATCAACTTCTTGAGTGTGAAAGTATGATCTTACTATAAGTATATTCATTTTTTTTAAAAATATGTTTTCTTTTCCTTTCAAATTAAGGATAAATTTGTTTTATTCGTAATTCAGAACAAGTCGTTTTAGTCTCTCAACAACTAACGTCAGTGGACTAAAAACTTCGTATGAGTCAGAGAAACTAAAAATAACCTTTTTTTTTTTAAATTACACAACTAAAAATATTATTTTTTAATTTGAGGAACTAAAAAACATATTTTAAACTTTTTTTTACAAATATTATTTTTAATAAACAATTATGTTTGAGACACAGTTAAACACTAAACATAAACGCTTCTCTCCATCAAAATTCAAACCTTGGTTCAAATCCACCTCTAATTTGATAGAGGAAAAACATTTAAAGTTTTTTTTTTTTCAAAAATATTATTTTCAATAAACAATTATGTCAGAGACATAGTTAAACACTAAACACAATCATTAATTTAAATGACAAAAAATATTTTAATTTTTTTCTACAAATATTATTTTTAATAAATAATTACGTTAAAAACATGATTAAACACTAAACGTAAAACTTCTTTTAGTAAAAATTCAAACCTTGATTGATCGAGTGGTGAAAAACTAATTCTTGCGCGTATTCTAGGTCCCCGGTCTGTTAATGATACGAATATTTTAAACCATTAACGACTTTACATGTTATATGTGCCAACAATAACATGGGACTTTATGTCTTTTTCGATTGTTTGGTTTCTCATGTTTAACAGCTAAGTCTTGACGCCACTCGGAGAGGATCCCTTCAATTCATTCCCTTTATGTTTGTATCAATCAAGTCAAAACTTAAAAGTCTCCTTACACTGTGAAACACACCTTTCACGCCATGGAATATATATCTTTTAAAACAGAATTATTTAAACGTATAATTTAGTCGTTAAATGATACAGTTTGTGTTGTTTTAATTTATATAAATTAGTTTTTGTCACTAAATGAATTATTTTAGTATGATGAACTTACTGGCAATTTCACAGGGAACCGATTTGTACATACAAAAGTATTCAGAACCAAAAATCTTTCAAAGATTTTAACGTAAAAAGTTTACTAATTAAAAATTATTTTCAGTATAATTTTTAACATAATTATTATAAAAAATAATAAATTCATATATAAAAAATAATTTATCGCAAACTATTTATTCAAAATTTGAAGTGTTTAATTTCTATTTAAATAATTCTTCCAATGTAACATTGAATGTCACGCCTTCTAAATCAATCACATTTTTAATAATATTATAAACTGATACGTGATGGACTCAAAAAATTCTTGCTTCTAAAGCATGGATACATTTTTTTCCTTTTAATGATAACTTGATATAATTACGTATTAATTTTCTATTTACTAAAGATATTAATTGTCACCACCTAAATGTGTTGATGCTAAAAGTAAAAAAAGAAAAACAAAAGATCTTTATTAAAAAAATATGATGAATATTTCTGGTGCCAATTAAATTCTGGACTTTGCATTTGTCGCACTCAATCACCCTTGAGTTAATGGAGTTTACATCCCTGAAAATATTCTGAGTCGGCTGTTACCTAGTTTTGACAAGGTTTGGTAATAATTGCAAGCTATGTAATAATAAACTATAGACTCCTACTAAGTTATTATAACCTATTTCTAATTTCAGCACACCACTGTGTCTGTTCCATCCTTCAATAGTAATCTTTCTCAAAGACCCATTGCTCCAAATCACAATATGAACATGTAGATCTCAATGTCTCATCAAATTGATTGCATGATTTGGAAGCCAAAATGATCACAAAAGCTTGAAATTTCCATGTACATAGATATTTTATAATATGCATGTACCGCCATGTAGGAACATGTGAGTGAGAGGCCAATGATTGTTTCTATTCAAGTATGCATTTTGACTTTAAAGGGTCACATAAAGGCAAACTTACTTACAAGTACAACTAGAAGGAGCTAGCAAGGAGAAAAGGAAACCATATTTGATTGATATGGCAAGAGAAGAGGGTGGAGGAGGTATTGTGAGTGAAGGAAGGAGGAGTTTTTCATCACCAAGAAGGACAAGTTGGGCCTTTCATGAGGCAGTGAGTGGAGAGAGTGATGTGTTTGAGAGATGTGGAAGGGAAATAGATGAAGAGGAGGAGCTCAAGTGGGAGGCTTTGGGGAGGCTTCCAACATATGATAGGATGAGGAAAGGCATTTTGAGACAAGTTTTGGATAATGGAAGGGTTAACTATGAGGAGGTTGAAATCACCAAGCTTGGAGTGCAGGAAAAGAAGCATCTCCTTGAGACCATTCTAAAGACTGTTGAGGAGGACAATGAGAGCTTCCTCCATAGGATGAGGGACAGGATTGATAGGTGCCCTTTTCAATGTTTTGGTTCTCTGTGTGTGTGTGTGTTGTGTTCAAGCCAGTTTCATTTGAACTTCTTTGATTTTAATTTGTCTCTTCTTATTACATTCCTCTATCTGAATTTTTCATGTATTGTTGTTTGCTTTTGTTTTTATAGGGTAGGGATTGAGATTCCCAAGATTGAAGTCAGGTTTGAGCATTTATCAATTGAAGGGGATGCATATGTTGGAACCAGGGCATTGCCAACCCTGCTCAATTCTACCTTGAATATAATAGAGGTATTTTTTTACATCTACATAGCTTTTTTTTCTTACCTCAATTTTTTTTCCAAGTTGGTAATACTATACATGAACACTTCTAATAAAAACTTGATTTGTAATTTATCACATTAAATCCAATGTTGGATCAGATCTAAAGTTTTGAAATAAGAAAAAAAAAACATCTCTTTTTGTTTTTTTTTAGTAAAATAAAGAAATACAATGTGTACAATAATACTAAAATCTAAAATTTTATATATACTGCTCAAACTTCCACACCACTAGAAGGGAATGTCTATTTTAATTCCTTCAGAATTTGAATTAATAGTTGAAAATATTAATCTCTATATTTGAAGTAAATTAAGAATTAAGATATACTAGTGTAATTCTAAACTAAATTAGATTTCTATTGTTTGAATAATTAATAATCACATGTATATGAAACAATTCAGCTTTGGGGGATCTCAGTTATTCTTTTTCTTTTGTCCAATTGTAAATGATGGAACAGAACATTGAACTTTACAGCTCGATCTTTTGTTATAGGTTCCTTTTCTCTTTCTTTCTTACAATTTTATTTAAAATATAAAACTTGATGCATGTGTGGGCAGTATTTGGACTACTTTTACACAAAAATAAAAAAGAAACGGGATGAAATTAATGCCACAATGAACTTCAAATACATTTTGTTTCGTTTGAAAAATATTAACCAATACTCTAAAATTATTGATTAAATAATTAAAGTAAAAATATTTTATAAAAGATGTAATATGTATTACCTACAAACTCTAAACGTGAATTTAGTAAAAGAAAAAAAATCATTTACTGATTTCTAAACTAACTTACTAGTTTTTTATTTTTGACAAACATGTAGATGAATATGCTTAGCATAACATGGTATTAGTGAATGATGTTACATCCTTCTTGTTTGTTGCAAACAGGGAGCTCTGGGCTATTTCAAGCTATTGCCATACAATAAAAGGGTTGTCAAGATTCTCCATGATATAAGTGGAATTGTGAAACCATCAAGGTACTTAATTAGTTATGCTACATGTAATTTGGATACTTCATAATGCTTACATTCTAATAACTTCTCTAGAAGCCATTGTTTATCCAAACTCACCGTGATCACTATTTAAATTCTTTGGTTTTCTTTTAATTTGAATTAATTTTATTTTTTCATCAAATTTAAAATTATTATTTTATTTTTTATATTTTCTAAAATAGTTAGTTTTAATTATTCTCCTTGTGTAACAAATAAAATATAAATAATCATTTATTAGTATAACATTGAAGATATTAGAAGAAAATTTTAAAATTAATAATATTTTTTGACTTTTTACTATACAAATGACAAATGATAATTTATATTTTATTTTTCATATAAATGAGAGATTAAAACTAGCTATTTTTACAAAGTATGGATTAAAAAAATTAATTTCAAACTTGGAAAAAAAATAAAATTAATTTAAATTTAAGAGATAAAAAATATATTTAAATCTAAATTTATAATAATTATTACTTGAATGCAAATTTTGTTCAGTTTTTTTTTAAATACAATAAATTACTAATTTAGTTCTCGAAGACTCAAACTATTATCTCTCCCCCTAAAGCAATAAAACTATGAGAAAATATATTTTTAATTCTTTTTTTTTTTTGTCAAAAGTGATTTAGATCCTTATATTTTCATATTCATAAATTTAATCCTCAAAATTTTAAAAACACAATGAATTTAGTGTTTTCTTTTAAAAAAAAAAAACATGATGAATCCTTATAAAAGAGAAATTAACCCTGTTTGATTGAAAGTACAGAAATTAAAAATGTTTTTTCCTAAAATTGTTTAAGTGATCTTTAATATATTTAATATTCATTACTCTAGTTCCTAAATTAAAGTATTTTAGTAAATTTCATGAACTGAAGGATTTTTTATATTTGAGGGGCTATATAACATTATTTAATACTTTTAGAACTACTCAAATATTTTTTATTTTAGATATTACTCAAGAAATATGGTAATATTTTAGAGAAGAAATTGATAGTTTACTAAATATATATATTTATTTTCTTGAGAGTTTTTTCGGAGAACTTTAAACAAATAGTAATTGTTTCTCTCAATAATAAAATTGAAACGTATACAGCAGTGGTGTCAGTCCAAAGATATTGTTTCAAAACTTAGGCAATCACAATACTTAGTTGTAGGCAGAGAATGACTTAGTAATGATTCATCTGTTAAATTTTGATAATTTGACTTTTATTGCATTAGAAATAGATAATACGACGCCTACTGCTTTACAAATAGACATCCAAATACACAATGACTACTCATTTGTTAAAACTTTACATATTTTGATTTCTTTGCAAATTCCTATTATAGAAACTAGTTTCTAAAAGTGAATCAATCATGCTACCTAATTGATATTTTTGGTAACTGGATTTAACTTTATTTCTATCTCTTTGCAGAATGACTTTGCTTTTGGGACCTCCAGGCTCAGGAAAAACTACACTCCTGCAGGCACTTGCCGGCAAAATGGACAAAGATTTAAGGGTTACTTATCCTCTTCTTTCTATTTTATGAATAATTGAAAGCAAATTATCAATTTCTCAAACTGTCCAAGAAACACACCTGTCCTATTAACAATTGAATAAAAGGGCCATTTTAGTTATTGAATAGAAGAAAATTAAGAAAATTTTTCTAAAAATATAAATCAACAATTACTATAATCTAAAATTTAAAAAGTTGTGACTAAAGTGATAATATTAATATATGTTTAGGGACTAAAGTAATATTTTATAGATTTTTTTGACATTTTCTTAATTTCAAAAAAGAATTTAATAGATATATACTAGAATTCATAATACCAAATAATTAAAAATAATAATTCATATGAATTTTAAGATAATTATTTTTAAATCAACAAATTCTTTACATATGACCGTTTATGATTAGAAGACAAAGTAAAAAATATTTACATTATTGATGTGTATATTGTTTATTTTTTTTTTTAAATTTATTGGACTACTTAAATAGTAATTACCTTTGTTAAAGTTTTTAATGATTTAACTATATATTATTAAATGATAGTGCATCAAATCCATCATGTTACTAACCAGGTCATATGTTATTTTCCTTATATATTCACTTTTGAGTCATCATGATTTGGATGGATACCTAAAACGATAGGCAATGAATGAGGATTTTACCAATATCAATATGGGTACCAAAACCATATGAATTGGATTTTTTGGATTCATGCAAGGATTTCATACATTCACACAGTTAGTGAATCAAAACTGTTAGATGAAAATTAGATGACTCATTTTATTTCAGTAAATTAGACTTAGAATACATATTTGAAATTTGAGTCATACAATCTTTATCTAATGGTTCCAATTTGCTGACTACTTGAATGCATAAATTCTATTACCGCAGGAAATCTAGACCTTTACTTTTACCTATTTGTTTTAGGCCACGAAATTGAGTGAGTGGGACCAGTTTTTATAAAATTCTAGTCTAACTAATTTAGAGTGGGTTTTGATAAACTTGTCCACAAGTCTTCTCAGCAAAATAAAAAAATAAAATAAAATAAGTTTTTCTGTAAGTTATAATTAATTTATACATATAAGTTAAAAAATATTTTTTAGAAAATTAATAAAAAAGAATTTTTACAGAATAATTTATGAAAAAAATTATTTTATTTTTCTTTTCATAAGTGTTTATAAGAAACATACTCTTGAGTTCAATACCCACATATATTCGTAGGGATATTTGATCAATTCAACTATACCTATAACATGTTCTTTCGGGAAAAATGACAATTTAGCGCCACTTGATATAAGAAGAGTTGTATTTTTGTTATGTCCATTAACTAACGAGGTATTAAATTAATTTAATCAATAATATATCTATAATTAATCAAGTACCAGAAAGATGGTAAAATGTTTATTAATTGTATGTAAATTATTAGTTAATCAACACGCTAGCTAAAGTAAAAAGTTTCTTTATTAGAAACTAAATATATATTTTTATTGGATTGTTATTATTTGGTTGAAAAAGTTTTGGATACTCAAGTTTGCTACCCTATTCCTTGTTAAAATTTCTATTTGTGGCCAATGGGTGGAATGGAGGGAACAGAGATAGAAAAAAGAACTCTAGTGAAGTAGCTTTGTTCTTAAATTATATAGGTAAATTTATACCAATTTAATTTAAAGTACATCATGATTTTTAACCTGTGAGGACGAATACACCTTTACTTGTATACTTTTAGACAAACTTCAGGTAAGCTATGTTCTCTAGGATTTCTGGTTTTGTGAGGGAGATTCAGCAGAAAAGGAAGATTTTGATGCAGAGAGAAATGTTAATATTTTGTTCCCTTCAGTTATGATGCTAAGAGGGATTATGAATTGCGTTTTTGATATTTAAAATTTGAATCAATTTTATTTTAAGTCTTTCAAATTTGAAATTATTTTTTTTAAGCCTCTCACATTTTTAAAATAATTAATTTTAGTTTTTTTTTTTTATCTTAGGAGACAAATGAAAGCTATGTATATAGTTAAAAATTAAATTATCGATCCTAAACTTTTTCCTCAAATGCTATTCCAAACTAATAACATAGCAAAAAAATAGTAACTACGAGAAATTTAAACATTTAGAGAAATTCTCAGCAGGTAACAGGGAGAATCACTTACTGTGGCCATGAATTGTCAGAGTTTGTTCCTCAAAGAACATGTGCTTACATTAGTCAGCATGATCTTCACCATGGAGAAATGACAGTGAGAGAGACAGTGGACTTCTCCGGACGCTGCCTCGGAGTTGGAACAAGGTACGATATGCTGGCAGAGTTGTCCAGACGAGAACTGGCAGCCGGCGTTAATCCGGATCCTCAGATAGATGCTTTCATGAAAGCCACTGCCATGGAAGGTCAACAAACAAGTCTTGTTACTGATTACATTCTAAAGGTTTGATAATGCTATTTGTTTTTGTGATATGTTACACTTATAACAAATTGTATAATATTATTTTTTGTGTTTATCTCTTTCCATAATATCATTTATTATATCACACTTTTTTTCTTTCTTTCTCTTTTTTTTTTTTTTATAAAAATTGTTGTATGTGTAGTGTAGTGTATCTCTTTTCCATTTTGGTTAACAGGTATAGGCCTCCAAACTTTAATTTCTTTCATCTAACTTTTTGAATTAATGCTGCAATAGATTCTTGGATTGGAAATATGTGCTGATATTTTGGTAGGAGATGAGATGAGAAGAGGCATATCTGGTGGACAAAAGAAGCGTTTAACTACTGGTATGTGCAAAGGAAATTTCACTCAAAAGCATGTGTTGTTTTTAAATACTTTGTTATCTTTAGTTCTTCACAAATCCTTCATGCATGTACTCACACGCAAGTCATTGAGCAACACGTTGGTTCTACTATGACCTAAGAAGCACACACACTTCAAAATTGTAACTATGTCGTGTTGTTCCGATATCAAACATGTACAATGTTTACAATGACTCATTCATTTTTACACTATCAGTTTTTTCATTTGATTTAAGATTCGTGTTTCGTACTCTCATGTAATTTTATATTAATTTTAGACTTAAATATTTTTTTCATCTTTTAAATTTAAGTCAATTTTTATTTTAACCATCTAAATTTGAATTTTTTGTAGCTTCATATTTCAAAAATTGTCTTTAATCTTTTTACATGACAAATGCAGAATCAATTTAATGTCATGGTTTGCTACGCTATTGGTTGTGTAAACGAGAGTTCTCTCTCTACATAGGAAACGCTTTTAAATTCTAATGGGACTAAAAACAATAATTTTTGAAATGTAAACTAAAATAAAAAATTAGTTTAAATTTGATGTATGAAAAATATGTTTAAGCTTTAATTTTGTATGTTATATTATAGTGTTGTTATGGGCTGTGATTTCTAAAGTGTTATATGTTTGTGTGAGTGATATATTCTATTTGTGTCCCATGGGGTTTCTGCACTTTCTAGACTAAAACATTGTTGAATGGTTTAGATGATTATACCATGGAGTTTGAGAGGAAAAGTGTCTGTGTTGTGTAGTATTGGATTCCTTTGCAGAATCATCCATTTTGTCAGTTCTCATAAACAGGAACTTACATAAGATGAATGCAGGTGAGATGTTGGTAGGACCTGCAAAAGCGGTCTTCATGGATGCAATTTCAACCGGCTTGGATAGTTCCACAACGTTCCAAATTGTTAGGTTTATGAGGCAGATGGTTCATATCATGGATGTTACCATGATAATTGCTCTTCTGCAACCTGCACCAGAAACATATGACCTTTTTGATGACATAATATTACTTTCTGAAGGTAAGATTGTGTACCAAGGTCCACGTGAGAGTGTTCTGCATTTCTTTGAAAGTGTAGGCTTCAAATGCCCAGAAAGGAAAGGAGTTGCAGACTTTCTACAGGAGGTAACTTCCAAAAAGGACCAAGAACAGTACTGGTTCAGAAGGGACATACCTTACCAATATGTCACTGTGTCTGAGTTTGTAGCATATTTCCACAATTACAGTATTGGTCAGCAACTTGATGAAAAGATTCAAGTTCCATTTGATCCTGATGAAAGCCATCGCACTACGTTGGTGAAGGAAAAGTATGGCATCTCCAAGTGGGAACTCTTCAAGGCATGCTTTTCAAGAGAATGGCTTTTGATGAAGCGCAACTATTTTGTGTACATATTCAAGACTTTTCAGATTACTATAATAGCTATACTTACCATGTCAGTGTTTTTTAGAACAGAAATGAAGCATGGTCAACTTGAAGGTGCAGGAAAATATTATGGTGCACTGTTTTTCAGCCTCATCAATGTGATGTTCAATGGAGTGGCAGAGCTTGCAATGACCATCAATAGGCTTCCTGTTTTTTACAAGCAAAGAGATTTCCTTTTTTATCCAGCATGGGCTTTTGCTTTGCCCATCTGGGTCCTCAGAATTCCTCTCTCTCTATTGGAGTCAGGCTTATGGATCATCCTCACTTATTATACTATTGGCTTTGCTCCTGCAGCTAGTAGGTATGACTATGCAATCTGTAGATAGTGAGTTTCTCAATAGGACAAAATTCAGATAGGTGCTATTTGTGTTGCTCTCTAATTAGAATTCATCTTGGTAGGTAATCTGAATTATAAAGATTTTCATTAAACAAGAGCAGTACAAACAGCACCTTAAAAAACTGTATCTACGTTTTCTTCTTTTCAATAACATAGAAATGAAATAATTGATGTACTCTTCAATCATTATTTACTCTTTAGTTTTATTGACTTGCAAATTTTGTTAAATGATGTATATAAAAACCTGTTACAGGTTTTTTCGTCAGTTACTGGCATTCTTCTGTGTGAATCAAATGGCTTTATCCCTATTCCGCTTCATTGCTGCAGTTGGAAGAACAAAAGTTGTGGCAAACACACTTGGTTCCTTCACAATTTTAGTTGTTTTCGTCCTAAGTGGATTTACTGTTTCAAGAAGTAAGTAATAGTTTTTCTTTATACCACTACTACATACTCTAAAGAAACATTTAAATATTAACTGATATTCTTCAATTTTCATATGAAATTGTTTCATTTAAACTGATCACTCCAACTTGTCTCTCCATTTATAGATGATATTAAACCATGGATGATATGGTGCTATTATAGTTCACCTATGATGTATGGTCAGAATGCCATAGCCATCAATGAGTTCCTAGACAAAAGATGGAGTGCTGTAAGATCTTATAGTGTTTCTTTAATCTTAAAAACACTGCATTATTATTAGTTCATTGCTGATTCTTCACTTTTCACAGCCCAATATTCACACAAAAATTCCGGAGCCCACAGTTGGGAAGGCTTTTCTTAACGCCAGAGGCATATTTACAGAAGACTATTGGTACTGGATATCTGTGGGTGCCCTTATAGGATTTTCTCTGCTTTTCAACATTTGTTTCATTCTGGCTCTAACTTATTTGAATCGTAAGTTTCTATACTAATCTTTCTTTGTGTTACCTGCTACAAGAGTATGTTTGAGTAAACTTATTTTACTTTTCCTTCTTATTTTCTCCTATTATAAGTGACTATGAAAAATTTACCCAAACAATTTATTAAATTCTTCTAAGTTCTTTCTAATAAACAACACAAGTTTTTTTTCCTACTAGATAGGGTAAGGCTACATGAATCAAATGACATACCATAATGTCCTCTAGTAAATTATGTCTATAGGAAATCTTTTAAATCTAAATTCTTCTTAGTGATTTAGCTAGCCTATAATTTTTCTTGATCTCTCTCCCTCCACCTCGACCATCCGAAAAATTCACAATCTAAAAACATCCTCTGATATTGCCTTGAAAATAAATTGCAGCATTTGCAAACTCTAAATCTATTATAGTGGAAGAGGAAGACCAACAGAAAAGCACATATGCTTCATCCTCAGAGGAAAAAATAGCAACAGCAACTACAGAGCACAGTTCAGCTTCAGTTTCTAATTTGTTTGAAGGTAATATTTGATTTTCTCTTCAAATAAAGAGTATAAGAAGCTTCCTACAGTGAGATGATAAAAGAAGTAACATTTGTTGTATTAGTAATGTGAAATTCACTCTAAATTCCATTGGCTATAAACACAGATAATTGTAAGTATTACAGGTATTGATATGGAAGTAAGAAACAGAGCACCTAGCTCAATTCCAAAAGCTGCAGAGAATACAAAATTCAAGAAGGGAATGGTGTTGCCCTTTCGGCCTCTGTCACTTGCCTTTCAAAATGTGAATTATTACATCGATATGCCACATGTAAATTCCAATTCCCTCTCCTCTTGTACCACTTTAATCATATCCTGTAATCCAGATAAAATTTTATACAACATTTCTTTTATCATTTTCTATGACTTTTCTATTTTTCTGGCTATGCCAAATTGATTTTTTCCCCCTTACACTCAAACTAAACTTCACCATGATTCCATACTCAGCAGTTATGTGTATATATAAATACATTATAGGGCACGATCAATTCACACTATACATCAAACTTCTACACTTACATCACCTAATACCTTTCTGTAGAATATAAAATTAATTAATCTAACCTTACACAGAAAGGAATTGCTTAAAGAACATTAAAATGATTAATGGTCTTTTTGGATAAACTCCTCCATGACTATTTAATGAAAAAAAAACAAGAAAAAAAAATAAAATAAGTTTTTCCATAAGCCAAAATTAGCTTATGGATAAATTAAAAATCAGATTTTGGAGAAACTAACATGAGAGAACTTCTACGTATTAGTTTATGTAAAAGCTAATTTTATTTTATAAAGAAACTTATTTCATTTTCTTCATTCTATTTTTTTTCTCCTATAAATACTTTAGGAAAAGTCTAGCCAAACAGAACCTAAGTTTATTCGGTGTAATAATAGTATCTAACTTCATCAATAAGTTTATGAAATTACATTATGATGTCACCACTAGCACATGTTCATATGTCACATTGGTAATTTATTATCAGGAAATGAAGAAAGAAGGAATTGAAGAGAATAGACTCCAACTACTAAGAGATATAAGTGGTGCTTTCAGGCCTAAGATTTTAACAGCATTAGTTGGAGTAAGTGGTGCTGGAAAAACCACCTTGATGGATGTGCTTGCAGGAAGGAAAACCAGCGGTTATATTGAGGGAAGCATCAGCATATCTGGTTATCCAAAAAACCAAGAAACTTTTGCTAGGATGAGTGGTTATTGTGAACAAAATGATATCCATTCCCCAAATGTTACAGTTTACGAATCTCTGGTGTTTTCTGCTTGGTTGCGTCTCAGTAAGGAGGTTAACGAGGAAACACGAAAGGTATGATTTTCTTCTAATCAATTTTCATGTTAAACCTCCTCTCACAGACTCTTTATGTTTATGTATATCTATTTTTAAATATGACTTTCTCTATCTATACTTGATTAGTTTACTAGATTGTTGGACAGTTGAGGATGACCCAATATTAAATTTATGATAGGTTTTGATATCATTTTGAAATTTGAATAGGATTTGTTTAGATAAACTTCTTCATAAATACTTATAGAAGAAAAAAATAAGAAAGAAAAATAAAATTAACTTCTCCATAAACTAAAATTAACTTATGCATAAATTAAAAATAAATTTTTGTAAAAGCTAATATGAGAACTTGTGTAAATTAACTTATATATAAGTTAACTTATGAAAAAACTGATTTCATTTTTCTTTCTTATTTTATTCTAAGTGTTTATAATGAAGTTTATCCAAACAGATCTTAACTCAATTCCAAAAGCTATACCCAAGCATTTATAAACTTTACTTTAACCAGATTTGTAGTCTATGTGGAATCTCAACAGTTTCCAAATTCTATACATTTTCTAGCTTAATTTTAGCCAACATCAATAGTACATGAGTTAGTTGAGAAACTTTTTTGTTAGAACAGTGATAACTCAGTGGAGTCTGTAGGTTTTTAACCAATAATTCTATTGTTGTTTTGTTTTGTTCTAATTGATTATAATAAAAATTAGTTTATCATTTCAGCAATGTAGTTGTTCTTTTTTAATAAAAAAAAAATAGTCAGTAAGAAAGGAAATGCAAGGCAGGATGATAAGGAAGCATCCTTTTATAGTCAATGTAAAAGAGAGAAAAGAAAAGAAAAATGAACAAGCAAAGCATCAATCAAGAGGACACTCCAAAAGAATTATTCTTATTATCTTACAAATCTAATTCTTATTTACAGATGTTCATTGAAGAAATTTTAGAGCTGGTGGAGCTCCACACAGTGAGGCATTTTATAGTAGGCCTTCCTGGAATAAATGGCTTATCAACAGAGCAGAGAAAGAGGCTTACCATTGCTGTTGAATTGGTTGCAAATCCTTCCATTATTTTTATGGATGAACCAACAACTGGTCTTGATGCTAGAGCTGCAGCAGTTGTTATGCGTACTGTTAGAAATACAGTAGATACAGGTCGAACTGTTGTCTGCACAATTCATCAACCAAGCATTGATATATTTGAAAACTTTGATGAGGTGAATATTCATATCTAGATTTTGCTAATGAAAACTGTTGTTTTAGGAGTAAAACCCCACATTGGCTCCCCTTAATTGCAAGCGACGGTCATTTTAGTCCATAACATGATAAAAATATAGTTGAAAAGGACTAAAGTAAATCACATTTTATAAAATACTTACAGGAGAAAATAGGAAGGAAAAATAAAATAAGTTTTTTTGTGTGTTAAAATTAGCTTAACTTATGCATAAGTTTAAAATCAATTTTGAAAAAAGTTAATATGAGAGAGCTTCTACAAATTAGCTTATGTATAAGGTAATTTTAACTTACGGAAAAACTTATTTCATTTTTCCTTTCTATTTTTTCCTCTTATGAGTGTTAAGTCATTGGATCCGTTTCCTAGTTCGGTTCGAGAATCTCCCCCCCTTCTTCTATTCCGTTCCGAAGAGTAACTAGGACCAATTCAGTCACGTTTTCATGTTCCAATTGAACACTTTTTTTATTATTCTCAAAGAAGAAATGGGTTCTTTACAAGAAAGAATTACTTTGTGGAGAAGCTTATCCAAATAGGTTCTAAATAAGAGTTTTATAGAGTCGAAAATTATAAAACAATTGATGTTTGCTTACAATATTAGAGACCAACGTGGGAGTTTACTTTTTGTGAGGGTTTTGAAGGCACAATACATTACTCACCTTTGAACTACATCATTGGCTTCAGCTGCTTTTGATGAAGAGAGGTGGACAAGTGATATATGGTGGTCCTCTTGGTCAAAATTCTCAGAATCTTATTGAGTACTTTGAGGTAACCCTCTACCATTATAATGCACAAATTCTTGAACTAGCATGATGCCTGTAATATTACTGATTGTGCATAAACCTTTCTAAGGCTGTTACAGGAGTTCCTACGATTAAAAATGGATATAATCCAGCCACATGGATGCTGGAGATAACTTCTCCTCTTGTTGAGTCTCGGCTTAATGTAGACTTTGCAGAATTATATACTAAGTCAGACCTTTATCAGTAAGTGGCACTCATGGTTGTATATTGTATTCCTAGATATTCCTGCTTCTTTTCTCATGAAGTTTTACTTTTCCATACTTTAATAACCCTTTTCCAGAAAGAACCAGGAACTTATTAAGGAGCTATGCACACCGGTATCTGGAACAAAGGACCTTTACTTTCCATCTAAATACTCGCAATCATTTGTTACTCAATGTAAAGCTTGCTTCTGGAAACAGAACTGCTCCTACTGGAGGAATCCACAGTATAATGCCATTAGATTCTTCATCACAATAGTTATTGGTGTCATTTTTGGACTTATTTATTGGGACAAAGGAAAAAAGACGTAAGTCCAAAAGTTATTTGACAGTATTGCACTTCATCAGTACTTGTTAGCTTCTAAAATATTTCTAACTCAAATAGAAAATGACATGTTTCTATCCAAGAGACCTTAGTATTTTTATGCATCACAGGATTGTCACAAGATATCATTAGATATAAGACCAAGCTGGATTAAGGGTATGTTTACGTAAACTTCTCCTAATTACTTATAGGAGGAGAAAATAGAAAGAAAAAATGAAATAAGATTCTCCATAGACTAAAATTAATTTATGCATAAGTTAATCTGTAGAAGCTTTTCATATTAGCTTATCCAAAAACTTATTTTTAACTTATGTATAAGCTAATTTTTTTAACTTATGGATAAGTATATTTCATTTTTTCTTTCTATTTTCTTCTCCTATAAATACTCATGAAGAAGTTTACTCAAACAGACCCTAAATGAAGTTAGGTAAGGCCGTAAGGAATCTCTTTGTTTGGGATGTCATCATACTCCCCCTATGAATCTATACTCTACATACCTTCACCAATTTAGCAAATTATCAACAAGCAAAAATAAATCCTTAGCTAGAAAACCCAGGAACAATAGTCATCCTCCTTGACATTGAATGATATCTCCTGTTGAGTTCTCTAATCCAGATAAGGAAAAAAGAAAAGCAAAAGAATAGCAGAATAGAAAAGTTTGTCTAAATCACCAGTGCCTTGAGCATAAGTTATGTTTACAAAGAATCATCTTTGTACTTTTTTGTAGCTGCAGGCCATCAATAAGAACTCATGTGTGTCCATGATAAAATTTCAATAAATATCATTTGTGCAGGGAAAAGGAGCAAGACCTGTTGAATCTGCTTGGAGCTATGTATGCATCTGTTTTTTTCCTTGGAGCCTCCAACACTAACTCTGTTCAACCTGTTGTTGCAATAGAAAGAACGGTTCTCTACCGCGAAAGAGCTGCTGGAATGTACTCAGAACTTCCTTATGCAATTGGTCAGGTAGCTAAGAAAGCATGTATCAAAATAACTGATCAAAGTTGCACAATTCATTAAAAATGTACTGTGTTGCAGGTAGCAATTGAAGTAATTTATGTTGCAATTCAAAGTCTATCCTATACCATTATCCTCTACTGGATGATTGGGTTTGAACCACATGTTGGAAATTTCTTGTGGTTCTACTACTTCATATTCATGTGCTTTATGTACTTCACACTCTATGGAATGATGACTGTAGCTCTGACACCAAACCATCAAATTGCTGCAATTGTTATGTCCTTCTTCATCAGTTTTTGGAACCTTTTCTCTGGTTTTCTTATCCCAAGAACGGTATGTATGTGTACCACAGCACAAATAGATAGTGCATATTTGGTTGCATTAGAGTTTAAGGAGAATAATTCAGTTACTGCACCTATTCACATCTCTCTCTCTAGCTAGACCTTGTTGCCACTAGAGTGTTGCTAACCAGCCAAAGGGAAAGGCAAAATGGAAAAGGAATGTGAAAAATTATAGAATATAGTGTTACAACTTGGTCATGGAAGTGAAAATTTGTGTTGCTTTAATTAAGTTTTCATCTATATAAATTGGTCCTTTAAAAGGACCTTGTTTAACATTGCTAAGATAAAATTGGTAGCAAAGGAATTTGTATGTACATTAGGACTAAAGCAACAACACAATCTGTCACTTTCGTATATTACATTAAATATTAACTCAAGAATATAATATGGTGTATATACCCAACTAAGATTTTATATTGTGGTGGTATCATGAGAAATTGATTATAAACATGTGTGATGTGGTCAGTAACCTCAAAAATCTTGATATTATAGCTAAAATCATAGTCATATAATACTTTTTAAAACCTTAGACCCCGACCAACAAAGAATATAGACCAATTTGAGTAAATTTCTCCATAACTTTTATAGGAGAATATAATAATAAGAAAAATATCAGTTTTTCTGTAAGTTAAAATTAACTTAGGTATAAACTAACTTATAAAAATTCTATCACATTAATTTTTCCAAAAATTTGTTTTTAACTTATGTATAAGTTAATTTTATGTTTTTTTTTTTCTCTTATTAGTGTTTATAAAAAAATTTATCCAATCAGACCTTATAATGGATTTAGGTTAGCAACATAAATTTTAAAAATATTTAAATTTTCAATTGATGGCTAAGTGTATTAATGCATTACTTTTTAATTGTGAAACTAATATATACATTTCACTTATTATGCAGCAAATTCCAAAATGGTGGAGGTGGTATTATTGGGGATCCCCTGTGGCTTGGACCATATATGGACTGGTTACATCCCAACTGGGTAACAAAGATAGTCCAACAGAGGTTCCTGGGTTTAGACCCATGACAGTAAAAGATTACCTTGAGAGGCAGTTGGGCTTTCAACATAACTTCCTTGGAGTTGTTGCATTAACTCATGTTGCCTTTTGCCTCCTCTTCCTTTTTGTATTTGCATATGGCATCAAGTTCCTAAACTTCCAGAAAAGATAATCAATCACACAGAAATGAGTATGGAAACTGTTAACCAAAAAGATATAGGACAAAGCAGAAAAAATGTATTGTTCCTCTTCATAAAAGATCTGTGTATACTCATTATTTGGATTCTTAATTACATGTTTATGAAACTTGAAATTAATGTGATTCTTAATTACATGGTTAAGTGAATATCTAATACTTATGGAACGTGATGAGTTGACAAAGAAAGATGATGGGCCCTTTAGTGAGGCCAGACACCTTATTAACCCAATATGAAAACTTCAGTGGGCCCAGACACCTTCAAGCTTTCCAATTATCTGCTCTGTAGGCACTTTTGATGCCCTATTAGGTGTTATACCACATTACATACTAAACATCATGTGTGTTGAACACATCAATCTCTCCAAAGGGTGAGATTCATTAACTATTAGATGTCCACTTAATAAATTTGTTTCATTTTAAAAATAAAGGAACTGATTCATGAAATTAAAAAGGATAAAATTGAGATTCAGTATCATGTTATTATTGTTGTTATTTAATTAGAATTAGAGTTTTATTTTAATAATCTGTATAATAAAATATCTCATTAAATTTACAGATTATTAAAATAAAATTTTAATTTTAAATAAAAAAATCATACTAACATCACTTCTTAAATATTTTTTAATTAAAAATAAGAAGAATAAAGTTGTATATTAAAATAATATGATGATTACACCCATATTTGCGAAATGAAGACATGTTTGATTAGTTTAACTTAGATTCCTCAATTTACAAGACCCGTGCAAATACCTGTCCATCAAAGCCCTTTAAGAGAAACAAGACAAGAAAAGAAAGACTCCCAAGATAGACTTCGTCTTACTCTGAAGAAGAAGATGGTTACCGCCTTGGGACAGGAATATGTAATTGCAATGATTATAAAACTATTAGTACATTAATTAAAGATGATGTATTAATATTCTCTAAAAATATTAACCAGAACATTTAGAAAAATTCATTAATATTATGTTAAAAAAAATAACGTACTTTTTCCTTCACATATAAAATGTCTCTGTTCACAAAAAAGAAAAAATATATATATATACATATATAATGGTCTCCATGATCTTCTTGCCATACATAGTCTTACAAAATCTTAGTTGTTGATTAGTTATTACTGTACTAATTAAGGAAGAGAGAGTGTGATTGACAAATGCTATGGAGCAATCTTGCTATTTAGCATCTAGGAACGGAAACAAGAACAAGGCTTTGTTTAAATTGGATTGTTCGCTTTAAAAGTCTATGTTTGATTTGTTATTTGTTAGCTTTTTTTTTTTTGATTTTGTATTATTTAATTATTTATTTAAAAGTCTATTTTATATTAAAGTGTGTAGGTAGGCTAAATCTAGGAGTTACAAAGAGATAGATGGAATAAATTCTTATGTCGATTATAATGGATGGATTAAAAGTAATTCATTAATTAATTTATATTTATTAAAATTTTATTAAAAAAATCTAATTCATCCATAATTCATTTAAAAAATTCAATTCAATTCATCCATAAAGTTATTTTTAAAAATTAAAACAATTATACCTATTTCAAAAATTTTTTCGATCAAGACTTCATTAAAATTTCTTTAGTCGAGCTTCAATTGAAAAATCTTCCATCGCGTGTCTCGGCTGAAAAATATTTGCCCAAGACTCAACCAAAATTTTTTTTATTAGGACTTGGCTAAAAAATCTTCGACCAGGACATATGTTCATCTTTATCCAACATTTTTTTATCCAACGGATTTATTTATTTTTATTTAATGTAATCCAATAGATTTTAAAAAATAGTTGATGAATCACTAACCATCTATAAAGTTAAATGGATGGATTGGATTCATTTCATTAATATAATTTTCTTTATGTTGGATGGGTGTAGTAATAGATGGATTGGATGGATGACAGATAAGTAAATTGTTTTGTCACCTCTCACTAGACATATCGATAAATAAGTTAATTGACTAATTGGTTGATGTGAAAATTTAAAACAAACTACAAAAATTAAAATTATTGATGCTAAAGTTCAAGATAAGGGTGGAAATAGGTAGGTCAAATTCTAAACGAATTGAGTCTGACTTATTTATATGATATAATTTTATTTTTAAGGTTTAATTCGATCTGTGTGATAATTTATTTAAAAGGTTATTTGATAATAAAGTTTTCATATATATATATATATATATTAAACTTATAAACTTGACTATCTATATAAGTTAATATGTTTAATGTTTAAAAATATAATAATAATATTAACGTAAAAATATTATTTATACTTATTTAAATAAATCAATTCGTTAAGCTTAGAAAAAACTTTTTTAAATCACTTAAAACCTAACCATTTAACTAAATAGACTTTCATAAAAATTTTAAGCTAGTTTATTTTCTAAATGAAATTTGTCTAATTTAAACCTTATGTAAGCTAACATAATATCTATTGTATGACCTAACTTATTTTCATCTCACTTTGCCAAGAGAAGATGTGGAATCTTTCCTGTAGTGATTTGGATAATCAATATTATAACGTTAAATAATTTTAATTACTAAAAAACAAATACAAAATATTTTTATCTTTTTTAACACATACAATAAATGATTTTATTTTCGCTAAATATTTTTTGCTTTATTTCCAAAGCCACTAACTATCAATTACTTTAAAATTATTGTTTTTGAATTAATAAAGAAAATATTATTGATTAGGACATGGTTGATAACAAAAGATTAAGCATGGGAGAGAATCTCAATATGTGTGGGAAAGCAGGGAGAAGCATGGCTTGACACATTGCTAAGAGCGGCAACCAACTCCAGGAAATGAAGAATCAACCGTTGTTCATCGTCTCAACCATAGTAACTATGGTCTAAACTAGGCATTTATCTTCCAAAGATAACATGGGTTACCTAATAACTTTGACATTTGACTCAAAACCCAAAGTGTTGATAACTTGTTGGCGTAGAGATTACAATTACATATGATGAGAAAATTAAATACTCCTGCTTTTGCTGAAAAGAAAATAATAAACAAAAAACAAGCAACATATTACAAAAACATGGTTATTCTTATTCAAACATACTTAAGAAATTATTAGGCAGTGCTTAAGAATCAACACAAGAGGTTCTATTCCCACAAAGATTGCATGTATTCTGAGGCTCTCAACTGTTTTGTTGGTTTCAATCAGAATCTGATGAAGATGAAAGATGGTTGTGTTTGGAAGCTCCTTTCTCTTTTTTCTTTCCCTTCTTGCCATGCCTTTCTTCCTTGAGGTGATGATTCTCAGTGGAGAAATCTGATATGTCCATGTGAACACCAGGATCATTGGCCTGATAACTACCACCAAACATGAGTGAGTTGTTGATGGCTTGGAAGTTGCTGTTAACAAAGGTGCTCAGTTCCTCAGGCTCATCACCATGAGAAGTGATGCCTGATTTTTCATCCAATTCACTTTTCATGGTGGCACCATTGTTGTTCCCTACAAGGCTGACCATGCTCAAACCATGTTCCCCATCATTCTCCAAATGGGGGGTTGAGCCTGATTTGTGGAAATTTGTGACCTTGTGAGTGATGGCAAAGACCATATCCCTAATCTCTCTATCTAATTGCCTGTGTGCCTCTCTCTCAGCAGATGGAGACTCACTTGGCTGAGTTGGTGAAGGCATTTTCTTTCACTTGAGTTTGTGTTCAATATAGAATGTGGGTGGGTTTATATGAGAGAGATGAGAGACTCTAAAAGGGAATGGAATGACTTGAATGCTAATAAAAGGATATTAAATTTATTCTAATCACCACAAAAAAGCTCAAAAAGGATTGCTTCACATTGGGTTTGCCTGTTATGCTTACACTTTGTGCTTTTATTACCATAACATATCAACATTGTGAAGGGAAAGAATAGAATTTTCAAGTTTATTCAAAAGCCAAATTGGATGAACCATTCTCACTTCAAAGGCACACAAACCTGACCCATTTTCACCATTCAACTTTATCCGTTTTTTTATATATTCTCCTTGGGAATTTTTTAAGTATATATATTACAATCTATACCCATAAACAAATATTCTAAAGAGTACTACTAACCTTGTATTTTTTTTTAACGCATTCTCATATATTAATTTAATAAGATATAGAACCGACAAAATTTTATAATTTCTAATAAATTTTATAATTTCTAATAAATTTTATAATTATTTAAGAGTATATTGTTATTTTATTTTAAAAAACCAAATTGGAGATTAACCGTCAATTTGCAATCTCTTCCGCGGTTGGACATTCAGGATCTAAACGGGTGACTTGAGAAAACAATTTTTATTTTTATTTTCTGTTTTATGAAGTTTATATATAATAAAAAGCATAAATAAAAACAGAAAACAATGATCAATTAATTTCACTGTTTCTTATACAAACTTTTAAAAACAAAAATAAAGTAAAAATAAAATTTTTCTTAAATTATCAAAAGAAAGCTCATAATCCCCACACCCCACAAAAAGAAAGTTATATATTCTCTCCGGTCTTTTTTATAATACTCCATTTTAAACTGTCTTGATTTTTTTTAATGAGAACCAATATAAAATATCTCATGCATTAATATTTTTCACAAAAATATTCTTAATTATAAGTCATATTTTAACATAAAAAAAATACATTAATATTTGAAACTCTTTGAAAATTTAATTTTATTGTCTTTATAAAGAGCATTTTAAACCTTATTTTAACTTTTTACATGTATAGCCATTAAAAATTAAAGTAATAAATATATTAATTATGAGAAACTAAAATAATTAAAACCAATACAAAATATTTATAAAAAAAATAAAAGTAATGCTCATTAATATTAGAGATAATTTAAAAAAAAAAACTTATATTTGAGACAAATTTAATGTCATTACTTACATAAATCAATTTCCTTAATCCTGATAAATGAGTGAATAGTAAAAAAAGAACAAAGACAATTCAAGGATAAATAAAGGAATAAAGATTCTGGATATTTAACTGTAATGTTTCCCTTCTTGTATATCATATGATTTAACACTAAACAACGTTAAATGTGAATTGCTTTCATATCCACATAAGAATTAACTTATTTGGATGTGTTTTCTACAAGCTTCTGCAACAGTCATTTAACTTGTTTTTCTCAGCCCAAGACTTATAAACCTTCTTTTCTCCTCTCTCATATAAATAAGGCTGAAAATTAGCATGTCACAAACAAAAACAAAATGGTGCAGTTACATTGTACAAGGTAGAGTTACATGGAAAACAGTTGGGAGATATAGGACACCCACCTTAATGAGAGCATAAATGAATGAGGCAAAAAGAAGCAGAACCTCATTTCTGGGGGAAACAAGGGTGTTAAAGTAAAGTTTGCAGAGTTAGTAAGGCTTGCTGTAAAGGCCAAGCAAGGATTTCTCCCTCTCTTGTACTCTTTTTCTTGCAGCCTCTCTTGCCTTGAGTGCTGTCTTTTCTTCTTCAGAGATAACCTTGGATTTCTCATCAGGTCTTTTTCTCTTTCCAACCGTAAGAGATGAAGGAGCACCTTTCACATTCCTTTTGGGATTCAAAGAAGCTGTAACAACTGGCCCAGGTGAAGATCCATTATGAAACTTGTTTGCTTTGTTTTCAACTGATTTGGACTGTGATGTTGACAAGGACTTGTTCGCAGATGGTCCCTTGTGCCCAGCATTTGACGTGAAGTGAGGGGAGGCATATGCTTCTTCCTGGCTCACCCACTTGCCTGTTGAAATTTCTTTAAGTAAATATGCCACTCATAATCAACATGATATTATACATATAAACAAGTCTAACCCTCGTACCAATGGCGTCAGAATAGTAAAACCCAGACTTGGGATCATAGTAAAATCCATTTGTTTTATGGTAGTAATACCCTGAACTGCTGTCAAACTCCCATTCTACAAAATCATACAGCAATAATCAGTTTCCAGATCCAAAATCACTAACATTGACATCCATAGTGAGTACATTGAGTTGGGTTTGTATCATGAACCATGGTATGAAACTACATGTATATTTTTTTTCGCACCATGCTCCTATGCAATGCAGAGATCCTGACCTTAATTTTATGTTGTGGTAAAGCTAATTGTGTTTAAAAACAAATCAGCCCTTAGGTTGCAACTACGGGAGGCACAGTTGAAAATACCACTGCAGGTGATCCATTCCCATATTTTTTCCAAACTGAACAGGAACAAAAATTTATATTTATGCTGTCATCACAAATAACTTCCAATACCATGAATAGTTTCAGAAAAGAAATTTGAAATTTCTTTCCAGGGGTAAAATTGAGAAAGTATTTATTTGACTTATTTTGCTCTTTCAATGAACCTAGTATGAGAAACCATAATATTATCTAGATTTCAATGTTTTCTCGAGTTTTTACATCCATGGTATTATCTACCAAAAATGAAATGAGGACCTGGAGGGGGAGGAGACTAATCTTAAATCTTTAGATTTGATATTCAAGTCCTTTCAGAGGAAAAACAATTCATTTTTTTAATGGAAGAAAAAAAAATCTAGACCACAGTTTTAGATTGAAATACTCTGGAGGGAAAATTAAAATTTGACAGAAAGATAATTAGATTATCTAGCCCAAGTTTCTTAAAAACAGCAGGCGACAAATCTTAAAAAGGTTAAATTTGGCCTTATTTTAATAATCTATAATGGACTCCAACTCCTAAATCTACCACATGAAATTAATATTAGTTACAACAATTTCCAATAATCAATAGATAATCTTCCATTTCCTCTTACAAAGTAAACTGTTATAACTGCAGCTTACTGGGCAATTACTTATAAAGTAAGGCTTGTTTGGCATATCCACTTATACAAGCCAACTCCCACCACTTTCTGCAAAAAAAGAAAAAAAATCTGGTCTTTTATGAGTACAATAATTACGGATCACCTTAGGAGAGAGGTGTGGCACAATAACTTCTTTGAAATACTTTAAAAGACCACATAATGTAAGTAATTTCTGGAAATGTGGCTCTCCCAATTGAGTTGACTCCAAAATTCTTTCTTCTTTGTAGAGGACACCTAATTTATTCCCCTATATGATCTAAACAGTGTTTGAATGTCAAAACATGTCTTGAACTATGCAAAAGTTACTAAATAGAACTCTATCAATAGAAATATATAGAAGTTTTATACTTACAACCTTGAGCATCCAATTCATGTGATTCTCTGGCTTCCTCAAACTTTGCTTTATCCTTTTGATAGCTACGCTGAGCTTTCTGCATTGGAATACAAGAAACAGATATAACAAAATTTATATATTGTGGTATAAGGAAACCAACAATTGTGCATTATGTGTTATAAGGAAACTTCACTCTTTTATTCTAACATTGTAAAGCAGCTCATGACATCAAAGAATTTGTTTGAATTTATAAAAACCACTTACGTTGTGTTCATTGACTTTGTAGAAGTTCATTTCAACAATGTTAATAGACTCTGGCACAAATAAGGAGGGTAAAACGCTATGAATGTACGAATTGTTCATGATTATATGGTGTGTTTATGATTACATGCTCAGACATCCTTTTATTTAAGAGTTGTTATTGGACAGTGATGCTGTGGAGGCTTCTCTTCGATGCTGTCCCAAGGTTTATTTAAGGGAGTCTATCGGGTATGCCGTGCGATTGACTTACTAATAAACTTATACTACCTCCACTCAAATTATCTTTTGCTTTGGGTGTTTTGATCTATTTCAAAATATTTTTCACTTCGGATAATTAAAAAAACATTAGCTATTTTCCTTCTAATAACACACTTACTTTTTTGTATCTCACCTAAATGCTTGATTAATTCACAACTACATTCTAACTCTTTCATAAGGATAATTTTAGTCAAAGAAGACTATTTTATCATAGTAATTAGTGTAGTTAAAAATTTTCTAAAGACTTGTATCATGGATTCATGGTTGTCAAGATCGCAATTATACTTGTAGGATTTTAGGATTCTACAAGTTTCAATCCATTTGCAATCTCGCGTTCCTGTACAGAATTGCCAATTTAATGGGATTGGTGCAATATCATTGTGGTTGCTTGGAAAATTGTGTTATCAGCAAGTTTTTTCAAGTCTCAAAACCATGAACTCATGGGTTGTGTTGTTACACAATCCAGAAGAAAAAGTCACTGCTGTGGGTTGCATTATTGACCTAATCCATGCATTTCCCATCAGTTTATAGTGTACTCGCACGTGAGACTCTCTCAACCCATTTTGGTTCCACTCTCTCCCACCCAAAGCTAAGTTTCATCTCCTCTCTCCTGTCCTGTCTGTGTACCCATGCAAGACTTCCTCTCTACTCTATTTTCTTTAGTTCCACCCACACCTCCATGTTTCTTCAACTAAACAAATCAACTATTTGTGCTTGCAACACAGCATGTTTACCTTGGTTCCAATAAACTCTTTATTCCTTTACGATCTACTCCATATTATGTTGACAATCTGCAAATTCAGGGAAGCTGATGGTGGACAATCTGCCTCTGGTCATGACCGGCACACTGGAAGCTTGAATTGCAACAAAGAAATGCTACTTCAATGACAAAAGACCATGAAATCTTCATCTTGCATTGGACTCTGTCAGATTACCAGGTGTTGAATCTAATGTGGATAATGAAGTTGTGAAAGACATGAATAAGCTGGTGGGCTCTATTAATGGAATAGTGTTATCAATTGCAGATAGCAGAAAATGGCAGAAAGCCAATAATCTGCTATATCATATAGCAGATAGTGTTGCTGACAAATGGCGGAAGTTCTATAGTGGTTGAAATATATGATGTATACCAATTATATATGCATAAAAATTAAGTTGTATGCAAATAAAAAAAAAACACATAAAATTTGGCATAATATTAACTCAAGTTCAATTGGCCCGAGACTTGCCAGATATGACAAGGATGCAGGACCATGCCACAACCACAAGACCCATTGTGGCCAGTATAGCAGACGGAGTTGCAATCACAGATTCAAAAATTTCTGCAATGCAGAAGCACTATAGTGGCTATTTAACAACACTGTCCTGGTGAACCCAAAATATGGAAAGTATACACATGTATGGAAAGTGATGTTCTGAGGGGGAAGAATTAGTAACACGCTGCTGAGATAGCCAATTTGATATGCCATACAGCATGCTAATAGAGGAGACTAGGAGAGGGATATGTGAGGGAGAGGGGGCTAGCCATTCTGTTGGTTGTTTTGGACAGAGAATTAGTTTCTCTGCGTCTTCTAGGCTCTGGTTTGTCCTTTATAAGAGCTCAAGCTCAACATCTTTCCTTCATCAATAATATACAAGAGCTTGACCAATTTACTATGCTAACCTTGTTGCTTGTCCAGAAGCTTCACGAGTATAATAAGCTCTCATGTAACACAACCTTGCGGGTTCTCATACAATGCCAATTTACTATGCTAACCTGACCACTTACTTGGACAGTTCACTAATTGAACCAAATGGTCCCGTCCAAGTTTTTATAACAGTTATATTATCATGAATCATTTTCAAAGTATGAAGAATGCAGCATAAATATTAATAACATAAAATAATGTAAAACCCTTACTGCTTCGATTTGCTCGAGGGCATGAGCTGTTTCTTTCTGTTCTTTCTCCTTAGCAATATTCTCTTTTCTCATAGCAGCCAGCCTCTTGGCAACATTATCTTTGTGACGTTGGCCAAGTTCATGATTCCTGATGCTTGAAGGGTTGTTTGATATATAAATTTTGCAAAAGTCACACCATTTGTTTCCCTGGCTGACCCAGTACTGAAAACCAAAACAAAAAAAGTAATTTAACAAAACCCACCAAGGCACCAACTACAAAGTGCATCCAAATAATTAATCAGTCACAAATAACAAGTCTAACTTTCACATATCATCACTGCATCTCAATAATCCACCTCTGCATGGTATAAATGCACACACAGCTAACAGTTCTTTTAAAATATACTTACTACATGTATGATATTCTAAAGCTTTCTCATGAAACTAAAGCATGCAATTGTAGACCCCTACCTTCCGATTCCAGGTATATTATTACAAAAGCAAAATATTCTTACATTAATTTGGTTTTGAAGTATCAGAACTGATATATCATAAATTCATAAGAGACAAACCTTGGAGAGGATTTTTGGGGGTAAATTTCGAATATGAACGGAGCAGAAGGTCCAGGCAAAAAAAAATTTGATATAATTTAGGTGCAGGAATGTAAATTATAAGAAGTAAAGAGTGCATCAGAATAATTGTAATATAAAGAAGGCGTTTACCTCAGTCATGGCAGCAGATTAGGGTTGGGAATCGATTAAAAGGAATTGAAACAGAGAGGCTGTGAAGTGCACGCAAATCTCTTCAAATTTCAAAACCCTCCAACAAAACAATTTTCTTAGATGAGAGAGAGAGTGAGAGAGAGAAGCAGCAATTCATTCTCCAAAAGCCCAACAACTGGCCCACGACACCAGCAAACTGAGCCTGCTATGCCCTATCATATTTACGCTTCCTCTCTCTCTTTTTTTATTATTAAAATATCCTTTAAATATAAATATTATGAAACTCACCTTATTTTTATTCTTTTCTAAACTCTATTTTAATATTTTTTTATTATTCAACTCTATTTTTTCTCCCATTCTTTAAATTTTTTTTTTTTTTTTTTAAAATTTTATTTTTACATCATTTATTTTTATTGCTTAAACCACTCATATTTAATTTATTTTCTCTACTCTCTTTTTTCATAATAAGATATAAGTGATTTATGTTTTATGTTTATTTTCTTCGACATATTCCGAAAAATATTTTTCATGACAAAAATATATATTTCGAAAAATGCTTTCCATAATAGGTATCAACCTATAATGATAATTTTTTTTTAAAGATTGTATTGATTGTTTTTAGGTATCGTTATTGTTTTTATAGTGGATATTGTATTTTAAAATACAATTTAATTTTTATTTTTGAATTTTATAAAAAAATATTTTTTTAAAACAAAAAAATATATTTTATATAGTATTTTTCGAAACAAAAAATACATATTCTATAAATTACCTTCTGGAACTATAATTTTTTTTTTATTAAAACATAGTTTTGAAATAAAGAATTCCAGAAAAGATATTTTAGAAAAATGTTAGAAAAAAAAATAAAAATAACGATATCTTTATCAACAATGGGAGGTGGTGTATAACCTTGAAAACAAGTTTTTTATTTCGGGGCAAAAGCCCAAATGTTAATGCGATTAAGAAATAATAAATTACTACGGATTTCACTCATTTTATTTTTTAAATAAATGACAATTAAATATAATAATAAAAATATGAAAAATGTATCTTAAAAGTTTTGAAAACTAACTTATTTATGTAGTAGAACTTGTTAAGTTTTTTTTTTTCCTTCTCAGCACTTCTATCCATTCGTGTCGTATGAATAATTTCAAAAGCTTGATGACGTTAAATATACAATTGTTTCAAAAAAGAATTCTCAGTGTAAGTCAACAATTCTCGTTTAAGAATACAGGTAGTTTTGTGTCTTGACCGCTTGTAGAATTTAACCTCTCTCAGGGGTATCACCGAGTGTTTATACCCTAGAGAAGTGGGCTCACAGAGGTTTTTGTGTGCAAGTAACTTCCCAATTATCCTGTAACTAACTGATTGGAGCATTCTTCACGTGGGGAAATTTATGGGGAGTGAGTCATCTTGGGCCTCTCCTTCTTTCCTTAATCTGGGTCGTTTTGGGTTGAGGGTCCGTTAGGTGAACTTGGGCCAGTGATGGCCGATTGGTACATAGCCCCCAAGCTTTCGATCGTAGGCCGAGAGCTTGTTCTGTTTGAGTCGTCCGTTTGTGTGTCTCGGTCGGTTAGCTCGCAACCGAGTTGTTTCTTCGCTTCTCATGAGTGCGTCTCTTAGGTTACTGCGTTTAATCAAAGGTAGTGTAATCATCACGTTGTATGCATGTCTTAGCTTGCGTGTCTGCATTAATTGCGCTTTATGGTGTCATTTCGACGGTTTTCCTTGCAGTTTTCCATGTTCTCTTGTGCGGTTTCTTGTCTTAAGGCACTTTTTCAAAAAAAAAGAATCTCCTTGCTCCCTCAACTTTCTTTCGCTTCTTTAGGAAGTAACCTTTTGCCTCTCTCTGCTTTCTCCTACCCTTCTATCTCCTCAATTTCGTGTTGCTCCGTGCTTCCTCCTTTCAACACTCCTTGGTGTTCTCTAATGGCGAGGCGAGGAGGTATGTGTTCACTTTTCTCCTTAATGTGTTTTGTTCTCTGTTTGTTCTGCCTCTTTTATTTGTATTTTCGTTTTCCTTTTCGTGTGGGCTTGTGTTATGGCTTGGGTCCCTAGTCTGACCCTTACGCTTGGCTTCGCAGGGAACCTCTCCAGTGGGTTTGTTGAACCCTCCAGTTCTAGTGGTTCCGCGGCTCAAGGGAGCGAATCTCAACGCTCTGCCAGCCAGGTGGCGGAAGAGGGGTTTCCCTTTGAAGTCATCTACCGCGAGGCTGGTGTGATGTCGGCCAAGGGAACGCCCTCTTGGCTTGACTAGAGGGTGGTAACGCCGCGTACGGCTTATACAAGTGTTGAGAAGCTAGTAGGGATGGTTGGCGCCATTTGTCGACGAGGGCCATGATCGATCACCGTTTCTCCCTGCGGCCGAAGGAGTGCATGTGTGAGGGTGCTACCAACGGGGTAGAGCATTATTTTTATTTCTATGAGACACTTTTCTCAAAACTAGGTATTACCTTGCCCTTTACAACTTTCGAGCAGTCAGTTTTGTGTGCTCTGAGCATAGCCCCTACTCAACTTCATCCCAACAGTTAGGCCTTCATTAGGGCCTTTGAGCTGTTAAGTGAGGATTTGGACCGGGAGCCTGCCTTAGGAGTCTTTTTCTGGTTCTTCTCTACCCGTCGAACGGAGAAGGTGGGTTGGACGTCCTTGAGCAGTCGTCATGGCCACTAGTTGATGAAGCCTTTTCGTGAGAGTTACAAACAGTTTAAAGAGAAATTCTTCCGGGTTTCAGAGGGGGAGGTTGGGCCGAGCGTCCTATTCGATGCATCTAACAATTCCTTCTTTCCCTTATATTGGTCCGATCGGCTGGCCATTTCAATCACGGTCAGTCATGATGATTTGGAGGACTAGGAGTATGAGTTCGTGGAGGAACTTGGTGAGATGGCTCCTCTCTTGTGCTCCAAGCTCATCACTGACAAGGGTCATTACCCCCTTCTTTTTTTTTTTTTACTTGGTTTTATGTTGTGCAGGGTACTCAACTAGGGACATGGCCAGCATAAGGGCATAGGCTCAATCTTTGCGGTCAACTACTGTCGCAGCTCAGGCCGCCCCAGTGCCAGTCGCTAGCCGGCCAGTGACGTAGATGTCCAAGATCGTCCTGAGTCCCCTGACCTGGTAGTTGAGGTGGCTGGTGGGTCCTCTATCAAACGAGCTGCCGAAGTGGGAGAGCTTTAGAGTCAGGAGCACCCTACTAAGAAGGCACCTAGGGACGTGGTGGGGCGTGTAGCGGACTCGCCTACTGAGCTCGTGGAGGCCGGTCGGGAGGGGACAGGGGGGAGCTGGGTTGAGGTTATGGCTAGCCGCCCTCCTAGTCCTTCCGTGTTCTCGCCAAATTATTCCATTGGTCAGGTGGTGGATAAACAGTTGATCTGCCCCAGCGATCAGCTCAAGGTCAGAGAGTTGGGGCTACCGCGATCTCTAGAGGTACTGCAAAGGTACAATAACTATGGTCTTGTTCTTGCCAGGGCTGTGGAAATAGAGTTTGGTGAATTATTGACGCACCGGGATACTTTATTAGCAAAGCATCAAAAAGCTAAGGATGCCCTGAAAAAGTTGAGTATTGAGTATACCGAGGTCCAAGTTAAGAACAATAGCTTCTGAGAGGCCAACGCCAGTCTCCAAGCTGACCTTGACCGGGCTGTTGCTCAAACCAAGGAGTTGAGGTTGGCTCAAGGTGATTTGGAGACTTCCTGCAACTTTTTTCGTGTCGAAGCTGGCACCTTGAAGAAGGAGAAGGAGGAGCTGGTGTCGGCTAAAGCGGTCGCGGAGGAGGAGGTGTCAAGGTTGAAGAAGGATTTGGAGGCTTGAGATGCGTTGTTGGCGGAGAAGGAGGCTATTATAAACGGCGGCCTTGCCATCGACGAGCAGTATGAAGCTGGATTTGCGTATGCCTTAAAGCAAGTAGCCTTCCTTTACCTAGACGTTGATACCTCTACCGTCGGGCCCTTCAAGGAAATTGTGGATGGGAAGCTAATTGACATCGTGGTATAGCCTCCTTTGGAACCTGCAGCGGATTGATGTGTGCCTGCATACAATTATTAGGATGGTTTCGTTTATTTGTTATTGTAGGGATTTTGTTTTGTTTTGGCGGGATTCTCTTGAACAATGGTTATACCTTTCAATGCATTGGTTTATTGTGTATTTTATTTTTTAATTATGTTTTAGTCTCTTGCCTGCGTGGAGTAGTGCTTTATAGTTTGGACTGCTTTGATGTTTGGCCTGGTTATGCGTTTTTGGGCTGGTCCTGCTTGTTTGGCCGGGATTTCGTGAGACTTGCCCCTTTTTCAGCAGATGTTTATCTCGGCCGTCCGTTATTTGTGCATCGGCGATTGAGCTTATGCTTTTGGTTTTTCATGGGATTGTTGCTTCGTTTTGCTTTGGTTGCAGGTGTAGTTTGTGCTGCCCTTTTGGTCTTTGGTACTGCTTATGGTTTGGGTGACCGAGTTTTCATCGTTGCCGTTAGTTTCTGAATGAGCCTTAATATTTCGGCCTCCGACCTAGTACGGTCTCTTATGGGTAACTTACACCCGGCTCTTTGTACTTTGGAGGTATTTAGGTGGATTTCTTTCTCGGTCGTCTTAAGTGACCATGTCTGCATGCCAGGGCGTTACGCCTTCCTAAGTCATGAAGGGTGCGTGTTTTGGGCGTAGAGCTCTGCATCGCTTCGTTTCGTATTGAATGCGTTTTGGGGGTGGAGCCTTGTGTCGCTTTGTTTCATATTGAATGCGTTTTGACTTTTTTCCTTCAAACGTATTCTTGAATTTTTAATGACGCATAAAGGCGTCATTCAGACTTCTAGACTTGCATTTAAAACGCCTTTAAGACGTTGGCTCCGTGGGTATGTCTCCTCGGATATAAATAGGCAAGCTCAGGTTCCTGTTTTCCTCACCCTTCTTTTGCATCCTTCCTCAACTGTTTCTCCATAAGAGTATGTCCTTTGAGAAACATCTTCGCTCCTTTCTTTTTTAGGTTCTTGCCACCAGTTTTGTGTGATAAGTGAGTGACGAGCGTGTAGTTCCGAATGGGTTGTCCTTGTTGGGCAACGCTCTTCGCCCTGGTACTCAGATTAGGTATGGAGAGAGCCTGTGAGTTCTGGCATCATCATTGCTAGGGCCATTGGGGGCCCTCGCTTCCTGGGAAAATGGTCATACTTGCGTAACGAGGGTCCTTTCTGTTCCCCTAGAGGGGGAATGGTGTTCATGGTCTAGTCTTTCGCTATCCCGTTCGGCGTCCCAACACAAATCAGACTTGACCATGATAGCCACCCTGGAGATATTTTTTATCTCAGTCATCTTCCTTCACTCGGGCGACCTTGAATTTATCGCTTCGAACCTTCTTCAGCTGTGTCTGCTATTCTTGAAGGAATCGAAGGTTTTCTGTAAGCCAAGTGGGCCGAGGCTAGTTCGAAGGAATCGAAGGTTTTCTATAAGCCGGAGTGGACGAGGTAGCTGTGGCTTTGTAAGGCCCGATGTTTCGGCCGAGAGTCCTGTATCTGTTTCTTTTGGGGCGGAAACGCCTCTTTTATTTCTCTCTTCGATGTAAACCTTTTTCGGTGTAATTTTCCCTTTTTATGAATAAATACATTTGTTCATCTTGCTGCTGTTTCATTTGCTTTGTTATTCCCAGCAAGGAAACTTAGTAACTAGAACGATGTTAAAAAACCAGTAAAAAGGCAAGGAAAAAGTGTCAATTTGGAAACAGAGTGCTTGGTGTTGATCGACCTGGCTTCTCTCCATTCATTCCTCTCTTTTTCTCTTTTTTTCTTTTTAAAGAGAAGATAGGAATATTAAACTTTGTTACTCCTTTATAATCATAAATAGTGATGGTGTCGTTGGCTAGTGTGTTGGTCCCTTCTTTTAGTGATGTTGAGATCAAGGGCTCGAGTCTCTTTCGCCCCAATGCATCTTTTTTTTTTGGACGGTCGGGTTTCGTGCACGTTGGGCTTCATAACCTTAGTTGTGTTCCCATGTGTCCTCCGACCGTGTGCTTTCGTGACTTGATGTATTTTCGGGTCCTTCCTTTCTCGCTTGGAGGGGCTTTTGGCCGACTACTTCGGGGGATGCTACCTACCCATTTGTGGAATGACCATGGGGAAGTGATGGCATGCAACTGCTCCGGGGGCACGTTACCTACCTCTACGAACTTTTGGCAGTTGTCGCATCTTCTCACATAATCCATGCAGTCTCCTTTCAAGGTCGGCCAGTAATAGCCGACCTTGGCGATCTTGCTTGCCAGTGCCCAACCTCCGATGTGAGAGCCACTTAGCCCTTCGTGGACCTTCCTGATCATATAACGTGCCTCTTCGCCCTCAATGCATCTTAGTAGTAGGAAAGAGAAACCTCTTCTGTACAGTTTTCCTCCTATAATGATGTATCTTGCTGCCTCTTTAATTAGTTTTTTGGCCTTGGTCGGGTCTTCTGGTTTTATTTCATCCCTTAAGTACACCATCAGGGGACTCATCCATGTTATCCGATCCTCAACGCAACCTACGTCGGGCTCCTCGATAGTTGGTCGGTCGATGCTCTCATGGATGATTGACTTCTGCACTCCTCTCTTCTAGGAGGTGACGAGTTTTAACAATAGGTCTGTCCTCTTGTTCTGCTCCTTGGGTACGGTGGTGGAGGTAAATTTCTCGAAGGCTGCCACCAACTTGGTGGTTCTGTCCAAGTACCTCACCAATTGGGGATCCCTGGCCTGGTATTCCCCACTCACCTGCCCAGTTATTAGCTTTAAGTCGCTCTTGGCGGTTAAAACTTTTGCCTCCAATTCCTTGGCCAGTCTCATTCCGACAAGTAATGCCTCGTACTCGGCTTAGTTATTGTTAGCCTTGAATTCAAAGTGGAGCGATTGTTCTATCAACACCCCATTTGGGCCCTCCAATATTACTCCAGCGCCGCTTCCTGCCTGATTGGATGCTCCGTCCACTGAGAGGAGCCATCCACCACTTGTCTCTGCCTCTCAGCTACCCGTCGTCATTTCCCTGACGAAATCGGCTAGTGCTTGGGCTTTTATATGACCCCTGCTTTCATATAGTATGTCGAACTCAGAAAGTTGGACGCTCCATGCTACCATCCTACCCCCCAGATCCGGCTTCCTGAGTACTTGTTTTATCGGTGGATCTGTCCTCACGATTACCAAGTGCCCTTGAAAATATGGGCTTAGCCTTCGAGATGTGATGACTAGGGTGAGGGTCGCCTTTTCTATTCTTTGGTACCTTCTTTCTGCGTCTTGGAGGATTTTACTTATAAAGCATATAGGGTATTGTTTTCCCTCTCTTTCTTGTACCATCGTTGTGCTCACTGCTTCTTCCGCTACCAAAATGTATATTACAAAGGGGATCTCGGGTGTTGGCTTCGTCAATATCGGGGGGTGGCTAGCATTGCCTTCAACCTCAAGAAAGCCTCCTCGCTCTCTGTCGTCCATACAAAGGCATCTCCCTTTTTTAGGGTATTGAATATGGGGGCGGTCGTCTTGGCTAACCGGGATAAAAATCGTGAAAGTGTCGTGATCCTTCCGGTCAGTTGCTGCACCTCTTTGACCGTCTTTGGGCTTCACATGTTTATGATTGCCTGGCATTTTTCTGAATTAGCTTCAATCCCTCTCTTAGTTAGCATGAATCCTAAAATTTTTCCCGCTTGCACCTCGAAGGAGCATTTTTCGGGGTTCAGCTTAAGCTGATGCTTCCTCAATATTTGGAACACTCTTCCCAGGGCTTTGCAGTGGTCAGCTACTGATGTGGACTTTACTACCATATCGTCCACATACACCTCCACATCTGCTCCTATCATACCTTCGAACATCTAGTCCATCATGCGTTGGTATGTTGCCCCCACATTTTTAAGTCCAAAGGGTATCACTTTATAGCAATAGGCTCCCACATTCGTTATGAAGGCAGTTTTGGCCTCATCCTGAGGGTGCATTTTGATCTAATTGTAACTTGAGTACACATCCATGAAACTCAGAAGCGCAGAGCCTGAAGCTCCACCCACTAGACGGTCTATGCTTGGTAGGGGGTATGGATCATTTGGGCACGCTTTGTTCAAGTCCGTGTAGTTAGTACACATGCACCATTTCCCGCTGGCTTTTTTGACCATTACCACATTCGCCAACCATGTGGGGTATTGTATTTCATGAATGAAACCGGCGGTGAGGAGCTTCTTGGTTTCCTCACGGGCAGCCCTTCTCTTTTCTTCCCCTAGCTTCCTTCACCGCTGGGCAACCGGCCTGAAGCCTGAGGATATCGACAGACAGTGGCATATGAATTTGGGATTGATCCGGGCATGTCGGCCGGAGGACCATGCGAACACGTCCCGGTTTTCCTGTAAGAAGGAGATGAAGTTGCTCTCCTCTTCTCACGTTAGAGCGGTTCCTATCTTTTTCTTGTGCACTAGGCTTGTGTCAATATTGATTTCCTTCAAGTCCTTTGCTGGTAGGGGCCTTTCGCGCTCGTCATTGCATCTAGGATCGAGGTCGAGGTCCAAAACATTCACATCCGGTCGGTCGGCCCGAGTTGGCCGTGAGCCGATTCTCAAACTGTCCTCGTAACAGCGCCTTGCCACTCGATGGTTAGCCCACACTCTTCCTACTTCTTTCCCCACTAAATATTTCATGCATAGATGATAGGTGGATACTACTGCCCCCAATTTATTTAACGCTGGCCTTCCCATGATTACATTATATGACGCCTCCACGTCCACTACCGTATACAACACCGAAATGGTACGCGCGTAACTGGGCTCTCCAAACATGGTCTCCAACTCAGTTCCTCCCCTTATCTCTACCTGTTCTCTGGTGAAACCGTACAACTTTCCTACGTAGGGCTTCATGTCTACCAGTTGCAACCCTAGTTTTTTGTATGTTGACCAGTACAAAATATTAGCCGAACTTCCTTGGTCAATGAGAACTCTCTCGACTTTGTATTCCGCCACCTCTATTGAAATTACCATGTGCTCGTCATGCCTCGGTGATCTTGTCGAATGAGATCACCAGTGGCGGCTCCTGACCGACCCTTTCTTTTATAACCATAATGTCGCTTGCTTTCCTTTTTCGTCCTCTCTCTACTCCTAGGACGTCTCCTCCTCCAGAGATGGTTGTTATGACGCCTCTCTAGATATCCCTTCTTTGGGGCAACCGGCTCCTCTCTCTTTGTTTTCCCCCTCTCGGCTCTTCTTTTGTTTCTCTCGGCCTCTGCCTTTCGTTCGCCTTCTTTGCTGCTCTCAAACTAATTTTTGTTCTCTTGCTTTCCTTTCAAACATCCTGACTTAAGTGCCCTTCCTGTATCAACTTCTCTATTTGTTCTTCTAAGGTGCGATGATCCTCCGTTGCGTGGCCACGTGCCCGGTGAAACTCGCACCATTCTTGCATGTTTGGTCCCATCCGTCGGCCTTTCATGTCCCTCGGGAACTTCAGCATGTTGGTGTGGTGAATTTCGTGGAGTATATGTGCCCTCTTCTCTCGTAGGGGGGTAGTCTCTCTGTCTGGTGGGGTATTTGTTTTCTCCCTTTGGCGTCTGTCGAACTTCACTTCCTGTTTCTTTTTCGACCTCAATTTGATCGGCTTGATCCTCTTCTACTTCGATGTGTTTCTCGGTGAGGGTCTTGATTTCCTCCATGCTCTAGGGTTTCCTCAACGTAAGGGAATCGCTGAACTGCCCCGCTCTGAGTCCTTTTTGGAAGGCATTCATGAAGAATTTTTGATCGGGTCATTTACTCTGACTATGGCATTGTTGAACCGGGCTAAGTAGCTTTTGAGTGCTTTGCTCTTATTTTGTTTGATGTCAAAGAGGTCCGTTACCTCTAATTTTTTTGTCTTGTTGGCAGCGAATTGAGAGGCGAAGGCGTTTGCTAAATCGTTGAAAGTTCGGATGGATCATGGTGGTAGGGTGGTCAACCAATGCATGGCCACTCCCCGCAGGGTTCTTGGGAAAAGTTTGCAGCTCAAACGATCGTCACCCCCACTTATATACATCTGAGTTTGGAAAGCCTAAAGATGAGTGTGGGGGTCTTGGCTTCCATCGAATGGTTCGGTGGTCACTTCTCTGAAGTTTTGGGGATGGGAGTCTAGTCTATCTCTTCATTGAACGGTTGGGCCCAAAAGGTCAGGGAGCCTCAGTGACCTTCGCCGCTACTAGTTGGCGTCGAAGCTCCTCCTCCCGCTCTTCCACTATCTTCAACGTCTCCTTATATCTCTCTTCGACCAACTTGTGCCTTTCTTCCGCTTCTTTCAATCACTGCTCCACTTCTACATTTAGCCTAGACTGTTCGTCACTGCAAGCTTGTAGTATTGCCACTTTTTGCAGTAACCATTGCAGCGTATCCTCCTCTGCTTCATTGGTGGAGCTGGCCACCTGATTATGTGTAACCGGCATCGTCACCGATCCTACGCCCTTCTAGCTCCTGGTTGTCTGCATCGGTCTTGAAATCTTAAGGCGTCGGGGAAAAATCTCACCAAGACCCCATGGTGGGTGCCACTGTTCTCGTTTGAGAATACAAGTAGTCTTGTGTCTTGACGGCTTGTAGAATCCAACCAGTCTCAAGGGTATCACCGGGTGTTTATACCCTAGAGAAGTGGGCCCATAGAGGGTTTTGTGTGCAAGTAACTTCCTAACTACCCTGTAACTAATTGATTGGAGCATTCTTCACGTGGGGAAAGTTCTAGGGAGTGAGTCATCTTGGGCCTCTCCTTCTTTTCTTAATCTGGGTTGTTTTGGGTCGAAGGCCCACTAGGTGAACCTGAACCAATGATGACTGACCGGTACATAAATACTGCACAATATAAAAGATATTATAATAAATTTTGCACTATTTATTATCATATATTATACAAATACAAATTGTTTAAAAAATACATTCATCAAATAGTCAACGCATAAAATCACCAAATAGTGAAACATTTAAAGTTGTAATTTAACTGCTTGTCTTGTTTTACATTATCCCTCAATGTCACACCTTAAAGTTATTGATACTCTCAACTATATAATTATCATGTTTACATAAGAGTCTTGATTTTTAAAAATTGGATTTAGAAGAAAAGTTAGGTGTGCTACAATGTTGAAAAGGAAAATAGAAAAATAAATATTGTGAGGGAAGAAAAAAAAATAAAATGAGTTAAAATTAACTTCTGCATAAATAAAAAATAAATCTTTGAAAATACTTCGATAAATTAATTTATATATAAATTAATTTTAATCTATAAATAAATTATTTTATTTTTCTTTTTTAAGGTTTATTTACGTAATTTTTTTCATAAGCACTTAAACCAAAAAAAAATATAAAAAAAATTAAATAAATTTCTTCTTAAACTAATTTATAGAAACACTCTCGTATTAATTAATCCAAAAATCGATTCTTAACTTATGTATAAATTAATTTTAACTTTAAAAAATTATTTTATTTTTCCTCTTTTGAATATTTACGAAGAATTTACCTAAATAAAACTCTCTCTTTATACATATCACATCGTGGATAGATTTACTTAAAGAAGTTCACTGCAACGACTAGCCTAACAACTTTTTCTTGCAAAAATAAAATCGTTTGAACATTTTTAAATGTATTTTTCTTAAAATACGAGTTTTGGTATATAGATAACCTATTAATAGATCTAAAATAAACTATAATATAAATATTTTCAAACTTTATCTCTAGTAAACGTGTTACTTGTGTTTTTCTTCCGATAATTTTAATCAAAATAGTTTTAAACATTACCAAGCTAGCTTTCACTGGCAGATAGAAAAGGTCTTATTTTTAATATGCCCGGCGATATTAATTACAAAAACAAAAAGTTATTCTTGAGTTGAGATTCTTATTCCGTTGGATTTAGAACAAAGAACGAACGTTTCTTTGTCCAAATTTTATGATTATTATACTGCTACAATAACAACTAGAATGGTGTATCTTCTTTGTTATATAAATTTTTGGAAGATAAATAGTCCACAGTGACATAAATGATTTATTTCAATGAAAACAGTGTTGAACTTGCCATTTCTGATACAAAGTACAAGGAGGTCAAATGAAATGTTGCTACCACTTTTATTGCTGGACTTAGCCTTGATGCATAATCAAAGTATATTTTATGCTGTTACTTCATCATATTGCATTCTCAAAAATTGTTTACCTTTCATAATTAACAATATCAATATAAGTGTTTACATTATCAAAAATTACTATTTTTAAAAACTGTATTCTTTTTTAAATTAAAATAACCGCTTGAATATTAAACTCCAAGGTAAAATATGAATTTGGTCTTTCAAAATATCTTGAAATATTAATACACTTTTAATCTTTATATTTGCTTAAAGTGATGTAGTTTTAGTTGATCGTAAAAAACTAAAAACATAACAGAGACTAAATATATGTTGACTTTTTATAGGAACTCAAATTGAATTTTAAAATGGTTTGAGGAATTAAAAACATATTTAGTTCATAATTATTTTATTTTAATTTTTTTTAAAATTAAACAATGAAAAATGCTACAAGTTGTTTTTGTTTTCACTTCTGCTTTTTTTTTATTATTCTGAAAACAAAGAAATATGCAAATAAGGGAATAAGGAAAAATATTGTGTATGAGATTTCAATTAACAAGCCTATATAGCCTCCATTTACTGCACCTCTCTTTGCATTTCTCACCCAACGTTTCAATATTATGCACTAAGGAAGGAGAGTAAGTACATTGAGTATAATAAGTGCTACAAAACGTTCAGACGCAAAACAAAACATTGAATTTATCATTGTAAAGTTTGATTCAACTTATTTTAGAGAAACAGCCACTATTCTTTTTGGTGATTTTATGAGAATTTAAAAAAAAAAAGCAATTATTTCTTCAAAAATAATTGAAAACTAAACATGCTTTTAGTATATGTTTGATTTAACTTATTTAAAATAATAATAATAATTTATTTTTCTCGAGAAACCAACTGTTATAGCTTTTGCATCAGAGGTAAGAAATGTGTTTCCAAACAAGCATTTAGTTTCCCAATTTGTTTTATGCTTGGTTATGGGGTCCTCAATACGAAGCTCAAGAGTGACATGACATAAGCTGCAATGCAGAGAAATAATGGGGAAATAATGTATATTACTACTTAATCATTGTAGCCCCTACCATAATTGTGAATTATTTCACAAGACTTTATGACAAACAGCAACAAATAAAAATCTTTGTTTTGTAATTTTTATTTGAAATATATATTTAATAAAATATTGTCTCACAATATGAACATAATTGACTTTCTTTAGAAGTAAAGTTGCAGTCTACTGGACAAGATGCTAGAAAACAGATACTCAACAGTCACAATCTGTTTAATAATACTATAATAGGTATACTTTTAAGCAAGTTCTAAGATAACTTGAGCCTTCTCTTCAATCTTGCTCAAGATTGATGAAACTATTTTATTCATAACTCTGATGCCAAACTCTGAAACCTATATTCCAGTTTTTGAGAACCTTAGATATGCCACTTGTCTATGCAGTAATCTTACAATAAGATGCAGGGGGAAGCATTTCCTTTGTTTTAATTACAACTATTACAAAAAAAAAAAAAAAAAAAAGTGTAATGTATTGCAGGTAAAATGCATTTGAATCAGATACAAGATAGTAAGGGCAATCTTTAGAACTAAAAATTATTATTACCTGTTTCAAAGTCTGCAAATTGTTGTTCACTGATATCATTTTTTCAGGATCCAGATTGTCTGCAGTCGAAAAAGCACAGTCAGTAAATTTAGACCGTCTGATGAAGATCAGCATATGTTTGATGTCATCCCTATCGGGTGCGATAAATAGGATCATGCATGATATGTGTTGGGTTTGAACTACAAATTTACCAACTGCATGATTGCATGCTTTTTGAATTGCAGGCCAATCTGGATCCCATCCTTTCATACTTGGCAGCAACTGAAAGCTGATGAAACTCCTTAGTACCTAGAAAGATATGAACAATCTACCATTAAGCTTCCTCAATTTCACATTCACTAAAGTTGAGAGAAATAGTTAAGGAACTGTATATTTACCTTACTGAAGCAACTGGATCCAGAGCAAGATGCAAAGCCACTGCTTTTAATGACATGAATGTAATTCCAGTGTTTGCTCTGTAGTCTTGAGGACAATTCTCTACACAGGCAAAGATGCATCAGAGAAACTCTCCATTTTGGATCATTGTATCAAAACTACTGACACATCATCTATCAGTCTTACAGTGCAGATCGCGGAGGCGAATGATGATCTTTCAAAATCACTACTTGGCTCAACAAGTGACACTAAATCTTCGTTATGGAATTTATGTACGCTTCTGGAATAACCAATTTCAGTCGCTTAAGAAAAGAATTGCCACAATCCCCAACTGAGAACACCAGAGGTGATGCTGTGGCAATAAGAACAAAATTTTCACCATTCCCTACATCTATCTTGTACAGATCATGAAAAACTTCCCGAAAATGATTCACCAAGTTGTCATAGAACAACCTGCTTGGAGGAATGACATTGATAGCAAGAATCCCAAATTCTGAAAGAACTAATTTAGCATCAAGAAGAACATCCTTTCTAACAAATTCCAAAGGTGGAGAACTTCCACCATTCCTCACATTGCTTGAATCTAAATCAACCATAACAACATCAAATTCATGGTTGACCTCATCCTCCACCAAGTGATCACCAAAACCATTAACCTCACAATCATCCTGCAATTTTCCATGACAGGCAAGCTTTTTCATAGATTCAAAGGCATCCCCAACAACAAGTTGGATAAACTCATTGTCTTCCAATCCAAAATACTTCCTTGCCACCCTCAAAACCTCCCTATCACTATCCACACCCATGACCTCAAAACCCAATTGAGTTCTCAAAAAAGTCACCAAAGCCCCACCTCCAACCCCAAGGCACAAAGCCTTCGGCCTAAACCCATTCCGAATCCGGCCCTCCACATATCCACTATTCAACACAAGACCAGCCACCATAGGCCCCAAGTAAGGGTGCACCAAAACCTTAACATCAGGGACAAACCCCACATCATCACCAATGCACACAGCGCCATCTCTCTCAGGAACAATACAAATTTCAGTTTGAATCAAATTAGGCATCCTCTTGAACCTCAGCCTCCTTCTAAACTCCCTCCCATGATGCAAAACACCACCACCATTTTCAATTTCAACATCCTCAACCAACATTTCACCAACATAACCACCAACACATTCATGAACCACCAAACTAGAAACCAAGTTATCCTCATAACTCAAAAGGGGTATCTCAGGAATCCCACTTTGGAACAAAGATCTTGGAGATAAGGCCAAAAGAAGAGGCTTTGACCACACATGGAAACCCTTTAGGTGGAATGAACATTCCAATGGACGGTGATATACACATGAGGGGGAAGTTAAAGTACCTTCCTTGAAGTGGTTTCCAATGAGAATCAAACGTGAGATTTCAGGGGCACTGAAGAGAAGTTGGAGATGGCCCAATTCGGTGGAAAAGATCCAATCGGTTTCGCGGCCTTCCGGGACTAACATGGCACCAACTTGGGGTGAGTCAGAAAATTGGAGAGGCGAGTCAAGCACGGCAACTCGAAGGGGGGAATTGGAACATGTTGGATGGGGGATTGTGAAGGTGATGAAGCGAGAAGGGATTAAGATTTCGAAGCTTGATGCATTGAGTGCCATCGCACTCTGTTTTGTTCTTCAATATGTTCTTGTCTTTCGCCTCAACTTCCTTTGTGATTGTTTCTCACTGTTAACGTTACCACAACTCAAGTTCCAACTTTTTTTATGTGGGTCTTCAAAACAATCACAAACGCTTAAATAATATAAATTAAAAATTTTAATTGTATATATCTAATCTTTATTAACATAAATTATTACTTAATTTTAATTACATAATGATTTTTATTAGAAAAATAAAACATATATATATATATATATAATATTTTTTAGCATAACATAATGAATTTTAATTATATAATTAGTTTTTTTAAATCGTATAGATAAAATATTTTTTAAAATATTGTTTTTAACATAATGAAAATTTAATTACATTATAATTTCAATTTAAAAAATAAAATATATAAATATATAATATCTTTTAAACATAAAATAATAAAATTTTAACTACATAATATACTTTTAAAAATATATATAAATAATTAATTATATATTTTCATAATCGATTACAAATATATATAATCAATTAATAATTAATTATATATATATTTTTAAAATAAATAAATAATTAGTTTAACCTAATTTAGTATATATACAATAATTAATTTTATTTTAAAAATATAATTATATATTATATATTTTCGTCTAATTATAATATTAAAAATAAATATATAATATTAAATATATTAAAATATATAAATACATAATATATTATAAAAATATATGCATATATAAATATAAAAATAAAATATAATTATATAATCCTGATCAATTATATAATTAAGTTGAATTATATATATATATATATATATATATATATATATATATATATATATATATATATATTTTACATGATCGCGATAAGAAAACAAAATAATTGATTATGTATAGAGATAATCGATTAAAATTTCATATAAGAGAGTAGGTAGAAGGTTTAATTTGTAATTTTATATTAGGTTGTCATTTCTACTTTGTTTCTTTGTTTATTTCTTCACTCACTCATTTTTTGCTACCAAACAATCCTCGTTGTTTTCATCGTTGCCTATCATCGCTATTTCTCAACTACCAAACTTGGCGTTGGAGAAGTTGAAGATAAAGAGTGACTACTTCATAATAACCCCACCCTTTATTGAGAACTATTCTAGTCGATGTTGGGCTGTAGGCACGAGGTTGTTCTCACAGCTCAACATTATCTTATCAATCATTGTGTTTTGCCTTTTCCCATTATAAGTGGGTCTATATAGGATGATATCATTAATTCAATGAGATATATAAAATGGTTAATTGAAGAGATTTTGACAATGCATGGTTGATTATTCCTCAGCTCATGGTATGATTTGTGCATCATGATTGTGGACTTGAGTTACTTAGTCTAGAATCTAGAAGGTTCACAACTCATCTAGTCCCAAGGCAAAAACACTATAAATGACAATGTTGACCTTATCAAGCTTGGCTAGATGTTGTAGGAATCATCTTTGACACTTCATAGTTGAATCATTGGATTGGGTCAAGTTTATGAAGTTAAGTAATAGACTTAATAGTTACCTCAAGAGAGTCCACAACCCTCTACTCCCAAGTTGTAGGTGAAGGGACTATGAGCAAATGACAAGGTATTGGGCTCAACAATTAACTAGGGGGCCAAGGGAGAACAATATCATTGTGGGATTCCAATTTCCTCTACTAGCCAAATGAAATGAGTGAGCTCATAATTTAGGATTTTGAGATAATTGAAGAATGTTTTGTTATTTTTAACAATATTTTCATATATTTTTTCTAATGTTATTGCCAATTTGGTCATCTTTTTTCTTATAAAGAATACATATGCATGGTGGTAGGTCAAAGTAATTGTACGTTTGTTAAAAAATCATATTAAGTAATGATTGATGAATAGTAAACTTGTGAAGATGTCAGGTTATAATTTTATTTATATGTTTGTTCTAAGTAATTATTAACTCTAGATTAGTCAAACGAATATATCTAAGTAATGATTAAATTAACTAAATGTAAATAAATTAGTATTTTCATACAATATTATTTATTAAATTTAACATAAAATTAATTTCTAGAATATTATTAAATATTATATTTATTAAATTTAATAAATGTAATTTTAATATAAGCATATTAAACACACAAATTTTAAATGAATCTATTTATACTAAAAATCTATTATTAAATAAAATGTAATTATTAAAAAATTTAATAATTATATATGTAAATATATTTAAAATATAAATAAATTTTATTATTTTCTAAAATTTGCTTTATAAAATATATTTTTAAATAGAAAAATAAATGTATTAATATGATATATATATATATATATATATATATATATATATATATATATATATATATATATTATCCCATAAATTTTGTTTCTAATTATTATTTAATAAAATAATTAATTATTTTAAATTATATCATATATTTTAAAAAATTTTATTATATTGTAGATTAAAATTTAAAATAAGAGAAGAGTGACAATATAATATTTAATAATATTATTGAAATTAATTATACATTAAATTTAATAAAAAATATTATAAGATACTAATTTATTTAAATATCTATAAAAAATAATATATTAATAACATCAACTACCTTAATACTTGTGTTTAATTTTATTTTACTTATATATATAACTTTTATTTTAATTATTTTAAATATGTTTTATGAAAATAATAATAATTAAAAATAAATATTTTTAAATACATAGTTAAATTTAGAATAATTCATAATAAATTTCAAATAATAATTAAATAATTAAATTGAGATCAATTGTTATATTTATATAATAAAATATTTAGAATGCAATAAAATATTTAAAGTAAATTTTATGAATTATTTTTTTGCAAATAAACAATTATATATATATATATATATATATATATATATATAGTAAGATGAATATATTTGCATTAGGTAAGGAGGATAAAATGTATTTTAACACAAGGATGGAGAATAGTGTAATATTTATATCTTTAAAAGGTGGTAATGTAAAACATATTTTGATAATATTTATTTTAACAAATTTTTTTTTTTAAAAAAGGAGTAAAATGTAATGTATTCTAATATGTAAGGAGAGTGGAGTGTAATTTTAATATAAGAGGGACAGACTGTGTAATAACCACATCTCTAAGAAGATGACAGTGTAATATACTCTAGATCTTAATAAATTATTACATGTCTTAAATAATTGATATGATTTTTATTTTGATATGATATTTATAAATTATATTATCTTTAATATTATTCTTATAATATTTTTAAAATATTTAATAATATGAATTTATTTTAATATTTTACTTAATAATATATTTTAATTTTATATGTCAAACCTTTTTTTATAAATATATACAAATAAAATATTAAATACAACTTTTATATAATATTATATATTGTTATATATATGATATAAAAAATATTATTATTTTAAAATAATACATATAATTTATAAATATCATATCACAATAAAATCATATCATAATATATATATATATATATATATATATATATATATATATATATTATGTATTATATATTATTTTATATAGAAATGCTTTATCCTATCGTATTATATTCTAATTTAGGATTAAAAAAAAATATTTAACCAACATGATAAGATGGATAGGAAAATAAAATTATCATATTTTGCTAGGGTACCAAAGAGTTGATTATAATGGGATAATTATCATATTCTATTTCCTCTCCACAAAAACTATCATATTCTATTATATCTTGACAATTAAACATTTGGGTAAAATATATTTTTCATTCCTCTAAAATATGTAAAATTTGGTTTTCCCTCTAAATTTTTTTGTTTGTTTTTAGTCCTTCAAAATATGAAAGTTGTTAACCTCAATTCTTTGCGTCCAAAGGCATTTTGACATTCAAAGGATCAAGCCAAGGTTTATTAAGAAAAAAAAAAACTAATAATATTTTAGAGGGCAAGAGACTCAAGTTAACAAATTTCATATTTTGGAGGACTAAAAACAGACAAAAAATTTTAGAGGAACGAAAATCGAATTTGACATATTTTAGAGGGACAAACAACATATTTTACCCCTAACATTTTAACTTGGTATGTAGCTGTACTGATCGGCCTACTAACTTCTCATGCAATCAAGATGCCATGATCGGTCTACAAGAGGCGACTGGCATAGTTCCTAGACATTTAATACCTACAGGACGCCTGATGTAAGCCAGAGTCATGATGAAGGGACCTCGACCTTGACCCATGGAGGAAGGTTACCTGATCCCTGACAAAGATGACGTTTGGTAGGCTTACCAAGGAAAGAGAAACACGTAAGGGGATGGCCTAGGTCCCATCAATCACCATCGTCTCCAACAGGCTGAGAGGAGTCAAAAGGGATATAAATAACAAGGTCAAAACTTATGAAAAGGGGACAAGAGAGACACTATGTTACTTTGTGAACCAAGAACCCCAAGGTTACAGATGAGAACATTGGAACCCACTATGGGGCTTGCGAGAAAATATCTCCCAACGACTACAATTTCAGAGAAATCTTAGAGACGATCATGTCGGTCATGAGACAGTAAATTGGTTCTAGCAACGAAGACGATAAGGACACCATGCAACGCTTGCTCCGCACAATAGCTTCTTTACAAGAAAACAGGGAGGAGCAGGCACGCCTAAGTCAAGAAGTAGCCCAATGATAGGATGAAGCAGAGGAGTATCACCAGGAAGCATTGAGGCTGGTAGCGGAGCACGAGGAGGAACTACAAAGACAACTTGAGGAGATGAAGACCGCAACCGACTGCCCAGGTCCCTTATCACAGACAACTACATTCATTATCTTCTAGGGATAACCTTTTAGCCCTGAGATAGACCAAGTTATCATCCCACCTCACTTTCGGGAGTTGGTGGTGAACCCCTTTTATGGAACCCAGGATCCCAGCATTCACCTATTGGCCTTCCAAACCCAAGTATACATTAGTGGCAGGGATGATGCCATTAGTTGCAAGCTCTTCCTAGGCACCCTAAGAGGTGTCGCCATGCAATGGTTTACAAGTTTACCACCCAGAACTATTCATACCTTCAATGATCTAGCAGTAGTATGTGTGTTGCAATTCATTACCAATCGCACCAAAAGACTCGAGGTGGTCGACCTCTTTGACATTCAGTAAGGCAAAGGAGAAAGCCTAAAAAAATATCTTACAAGGTTTAATAGTGCTACCATTCAGGTCAATCATCCTGATCAAAAGTTTTTTGTCAAGGCTTTCTAGAAGGGGTTGAGAGTCAAGCAGTTCAGTGACTCACTCGCCCTAAGATGACCATCTAGCATGGGGAGATAAGAGCCAGGGCTGAGAAGCATGTCGAGGCCGAGGTGGATCAAGTTGATAGGATCCATGCGGAAAGAGACACCTCGACAACTTGGAATAAGGGCGATCACTCACACCATGCAAAGACACATCATCGTTGGGGGGGTGTAAAATGGACGTTGTCCCCATAGTTCACTCCACTAAAGGTAGGGCGAGCATAAATCCTCCATGAGGTCTGCCACACGTAGTTGCTTGACATCCCACCGCCTATTGGCCGACGGATGGGGTAGTCACTAGACATGTGGTGCGACTTCCACCGCACTAGCAGACACATGACAAAAGACTATAGAATACTACAATCCTAGATCGAGAAGCTGATCCATGGTAATTGATCCATGGCAGCCACCTAGGACAATTCATACTTGGATAGGACGAGCCAAAGACCGTTATCGGTCAAACAAGGAGCCAACGAGGAAAGGATGGAAAAGAGACAGAACGATAGGGATCCCAATATGAACCAAAACAATGCTAGAAATAGAGACAAAAGCCGAAGTAGGTGACTTACACCCCCGCATAGGGAAACCATCGCCACAATCTCTAGCGATGGGGTGATAGAGAGGATGTCCAAGTTAGGATGAAGAAGGTATGTGCAACAAGTTATGATCGTGTATAGCAGGAGGAGTCACCCTAAAGACCCGGTCATTTCCTTCTCGGAGGTCGATTATGAAGGCGTCTAGCCCCACTAGAACGACTTAATGGTGATCTCGGTCATGGATGTCGATTACAAGGTGGAAAGAGTTCTTGTTGACCAAGGGAGCTCAACAAATGTACTTTTCTGAACGACTTTCCAAAAGCTAGGGAGGATAGAGGAAGAGTTGGAGGCATGCCCAGGCACCCTCATTGGTTTCATGAGAGAATAGGTGGAGATCTGAGGAGCCATTAATCTACGAACTACCTTTAGAGCTGGTCTGGATGTAAAAATCATCCTTCTCATATTCATGGTCGTCAACGCTTTGGCATCTTACAACATTATCCTAGGACAACCGACTTTAAATTAGCTCTAGGCGATAGTTTCCACTCCCCATCTATGCATGAAATACTTGGGGGAAGACTAACTGGGAACAATTCGGGCTGACCAACAGACGACTCGTTATTGCTACGAGGCAAGTTTGAAGATTAGAGGCCAAAGGATGCACTTGGAGAAAGTGGGGTAGGCCTACAAAGTAATGTCCACCTTCTAAAGCTCGACCCGCGGCAGATCGAGGGGATAGAGCGTCCCCAATCGATTGACGATTTGAAAGAGATCTAGATTAGTCAAAGGTCGACCGAGACCACCAAGATCGGAGTCGGGTTAGGACATGAATAGGAGAAACAAGTGATTGACTTTTTTAGAAGAAATGCCGGGAATTGATCTAGATTTTCTCTGCCACCGATTGTTTATAATCCTTGGGGCTCAACCGATAGCCCAAAAAAAGAGAAAAATGGGCGAAAAAAAGTGAAAAAGGCAACAAAGGAGGAAACCCAAAAGTTACTGACAACTCATTTCATCCGGGAGGTATGTTACCCTACCTGGCTAGCCAACATGGTGATGGTCCGGAAGTCTAATGAACGATGGCGTATGTGTATGGACTATACTAATCTAAACAAAGCCTACCCGAAGGACCCCTATCCACTCCCCAGTATCGACCAATTGGTTGATGATGCCTCTGGCCATGGTCTCTTGAGTTTCATGGACGCATACTTTGTGTATAACCAAATTCGAATGTATTACATGGACAAAATCAAGATCGCATTCATTATCGATGTTGACAGCTTTTGTTACAGGGTAATTCCTTTTTGGTTAAAAGATGCAGGTAGCACTTATCAAAGGTTAATAGACCGAATGTTTAAAGACCGAATAGGCTTAGACTTGGAGGTCTATATAGATGATATGGTGGCCAAGTCGGCAAAGGGTGAACAACATTATAAGGTCCTTACCCGAGTGTTCGATGTTTTGAGGAAGCATAAGTTGAAGTTAAACCTGGAAAAATGCTCTTTTGACATCCAAATAGGGAAGTTTTAGGGATACACGCTCATCCGAAGGGGCATTGAAGCCAACTCAGATAAGTGTGAGTTCATCATCAATATGAGGAGCTTGAGGAGTGTTAAGGAGGTCTAACAATTGGCCAATCGAATCACCACATTATCATGATTTTTGTTGCGATCGACCGAAAGGGCGCTCCCAGTATTCTAAAGCCTCAGAAGGAGTGAAAGATTTCAATGAACGGACGCGTGCGAATCAGCTTTCCAAGAGCTAAAAGCAATGTTGGCATCACCCCAATCCTCTTTAAGCCGAAATAAGGTACACCAATAATTTTATACTTATCTATTTCTAAAGAAGCAATTAGCACTGCTTTAGTACAGGAGGAAGGAACAAGCCAGTACCCGATCTACTTTGTTAGCAGAGTCCTCCAAGGTGCTAAAGTCGGATATCAAAAGCTGGAAAAGGCTGTCCTAGCTCTGGTGATCACGACCCAAAAGTTGAGAGCATACTTCCAAAGCAACTAGATAGTCGTCCAAATCAACCTCCCCATCAGGTCTTAAGGAAGCCTGACTTGGCTACATGAATGGTCAAATGGATGATCGAATTGTCAGAATTTGACTTAACTTTTGAAAAGAGAGGGTGATAAGTCAGATTTCATCCACTATACAAGGTCTTAAGATGAATAGAACATGTTTTGGAACTAAGAAACTCATATTAGCTAAGTTTTAGTTCATTGGCCTAGAAATAGGAAAAATACAATTATGTGTTAATATAAGGATATTAGCTAATGAAATGTTCATTGTGTAGGTTGTAGCAGAGGTCTCAGTCCATCCAAACCTAAGTCAAGCCTGACTCCTAGACGGCCAACTTTGAACCTCAAGTAGGATTTGGTTCGGGCATCAAGATCGGCTCCAACAATCTCTAACATGTGGCATACAAAGAAGGTTACAAGAAGACCGTGATAGCCGCAGGAGGTTATCAATTGGAATCTTTTGGAAGTTGCTCATTAGTATAAACCATTAGTTTGTTATAGTTAGTTACGTAATCATTAGGGATTAGAAGCTTCTAGGAACTTCTCTAAAATCTTCTGTTAGAAGCCAAGGAAATGTATAAAAGGAGAACATATGGTACAATTTAAGGGGTTGATACACATGCTCATTCACTCTAATTCTCGCACTTTGTTCATCGTCTTCACTTCGCTTCATTGTTGCTTGGTGGTGCACGATTCCTCAATATGACATCCAATCGATTGAGGGGTACAGGTTCTGAGTCTAAGGTAGAGTCTATCAGAGGTGATCGATCAGTATAGCTGGCGCGATCTGGTAGAAGGAAACCTCAGGGCTTGGACCAATTCAGGTGAACCACCACAGTCTCCACCAGGGTCGCTACCGGCGTAAGATACTGAGTTATTCTCATCCATTCCATGTATCAAACCCTGTATGAATAAAATGTTTTTCAATATATAGTTGCTTCCATATCTACTTTCCATGTGTAATTGATGTTCTATCAATATGCTCTTATTAGTATCATAGCCACATTTGTGAAAACATAAGAGTAGAGCACGTTAGATTAGGCCGGTTGGAACCTCTAATAACAAGTTAGGGAAACCTTAGATCAACCACATGCTTACTCTTTGTCGGCTTATGAGGTTGTGATTGTGTAAATCCTCGACTAGGCAATGGACGAATGTTCAACGGTTCATCGAAGATTTTAGGCCGATTGTATGTGAGTCATTCAGGAACTAGACCGTGTGATGTTGACCTGTGAATTGATACAGTAATTTTAGTTAGCACAATTGTTATCATTTTCTTAGATTAGTTTACTTTGTGTCAGACTTCTGCATTTTAATCCCCTTTTGCTTATGTTCTAGGCCGCCTCTATCCAAGACCAGCCGAATTGATTTTATAAATACCGCATCAAGGCCAAGTTGACCGATTACACTCTAACTGATATCATGTCGGACTCATCTCTATCGAGATGAAATCGGACTGGTCCCTACCGAAAGCAAGTCGGCATCTTGTTGAAAGCAACTCGGCATCTAGCCGAGAGTGAGTCTACATTCCTACACAACGCTATTGTTGGCATGAATTTCTGATCCTGTTTAGACATAACTAAATACATTGTGTCCTTGAGAAGAATGGCTTAGGGTTAGTTATACTATAATTAGCTTTAGTTTTATTTGATAGAAGCCACCACGACAAAGCAAACTATTAGAGGGCATCTTAAAGCTTAAATACTAGCAAATTTCAATGTAGAGCTGACTCCAACTAGGGAATTGACAAAAAAGGCTGAACAACCCTCCAAGGGTTGGACATTGTTGGTTAATGGGGCATCAAATCGGAAGGGCAGTGGAGCCGAGGTCGTGTTGGAAGGCCTTGATGGAGTATTGATAGAACAATTACTCCGATTCGAATATAAGGCTGGTAACAATCAGGCCGAGTACGAAGTGCTTCTAGTCGAGATGAGACTTGCCAAGGAGATAGGAGCCCAAGTACTCACAACAAAAAGTGGACTCCTGCTAGTAGCTAACCAGGTCAACAATGAGTACCAGGTCAGAGAGTTACAGTTAATTAAGTATTGGGACATGGTGAAAAAGCTGGAAGCCTCTTTCGAAAGCTTCACTTTCCTTCACGTTCCTAAAGATCAAAATGAACACATGAATTTATTATCCAAGTTTGCTAGTACCCAAAAAGGGGGACTAAACAGGACAGTCATCCAAGAGATGATTAGTCGATCGAACATAAAGCCAACAAATGTATGCTCGGTCGGCTAGAATGCCTTATGGAAGGACCTCATAGCAACTTTCCTCCGAAAAGAAGAAGTACCTGATGACCCCCTAGCAGCCAAAAAACTCAAAAAGGAAGTTGCCAAGTACACCTTGATATCCCAACAACTATATAGAAGAGGATTCTTTTATCCCTTTTTAAAATGTTTAGACCTTGACAAAGTTGAATACGCCACGAAGGAGATTCACGAGGGGGGTGTGGGACCTACATTGACTTTGACGCTAAAATATAACTAACTTTACATAGGATAAGGAAGATTAGTAAGGTTGCACCTAGCCTACTTCTTGAGTTAGAATTGGTATTAGATGACCTGCATAGTAGTACTAAGAACACATTGCTAACATTCATATGCATACTTGCTTCTCATCATCTTCTAATTATGGTTGCTCATTGTTAGCTAGTTGTGTGTCTGTATTTTCTTATTTTTTAATCCTATAATTAATTGTGCGTGTGTCCTACTTATATTGTGCTCATATTGTGAGCCTGAGTGATGTATGTTTATCACTCCTTTCTTATTATGTACATGTGTTTGTTTGTGTTTAGGCTAAACACTATTTGCAGGTGATGTTGAGCAAGAGCGTGAGGTTAAGTTAGGGCTCCTCGACCATTGGTTGTCTTTCCTTTTTGTTCTTATTCTGCTTGGGATACGCTCTAATAGGATATGTGACATCGAGGCATTTTTTTTAATTACGTTATGATTGCGTATTCATTTTATATTTTGTGAAGTTAGAAAAATTGGCCTTCGGAGTGTCATTAGGAATGCATGTTTTATTTCAATTACCATGATGATGAGACTTTGTGAGTCCTTTGAACCCAATTTAAGTATATTTATTAATATTATTTCGTATCGAGGATTGAGGGTGTCACATCATGCTTATCTCAAACTCTTTCTACATTAACCTAGAAAATTTCTCACAAAGAGTTTCATTAGTAGCACAAAAAATGATATCATCTACATATATTTGAAAAATAATAAAATGTGAATTATAGTTTCTATGAAATAAAGTGATGTCTACTTTCCCTCTCTAAAAACCATTTGACATTAGAAATGAACTCAGTTTAACTAAGAACGAGGTGCTTGATTGAATCCATAAAGTGTCTTTTTCAATTTAAAAACATGATTTGGAAAAACATCACTCTCAAAACCATATGGTTATTTCACAAAAACTTCGTCATTTATTATGCCATTTAGAAATGTATATTTGACATCCTTTTGATGTAATCTCATATTATAATGAGCTATAAAGGATAACAAAATATGTATGACTTCTAACCTAGCTATAGGAGAAAATGTTTCAGTAAAGTCTAATCCCTCTTGTTGAGAATAATCTTGTGCTACTAATTTGGCCTTGTTTTGTACAACCTTACTATTTTGTCTAATTTGTTCCTAAATATCCACTTTGTATCGATGATGGATTTGTCCTTTGGTGGAGGGACTAACTTCCACACATCATTCTTCTAGAACTGATCTAGCTCTTCTTGCATGGCCTTGATCCATCTATCGTCATGCTCTTAGTTGTTTGGCTCAACTTTAGAAAGATGAGCTACTTGAGCTTGATCTTTGAGTGTTGATTGAGTTTTGACTCTTTTCTGAATGTTTCCAATGATTTGCTACTTTGTATGGTAGGTTTTCATCTACTAGTTCCTTGAGAAAGTCTCAACTTTATCTTCCTTTGGTTCATAATCCAAATCAAGTTCATTTAATGACATTTACAAATCTTTTAGATTTAAATATACAAAAGAATCATTCAGCTCTAATAATTCTTTGTCAAACTTAACATCATTAAATTTCATGTGGATGAATTCTTCAACTTTCAAAGTCCTAGAGTTATATACTCTATATGCTTTAGACATTGTTGAGTATCCCAAGAGTGTTCCTTTATCTGCTTTAGGACCAAACCTTCCCAAGTTGTCCTTAGTGTTTGTTAAATATATTATCGATTTCCTGTATCTTTTCTGATATGATTTTTATTTGGTTTGTATTTTCTTGATATAGTTTCCTTATTTCCTTTCTTTAGGCTTCGATATTTACCCTATAAAATGGAGATTAAAAATTGTATTAAACACACCGCTCAGTTCAATATATTTTGTCTATTTAACTTGGTATCAGAGCAGAGCAAAGCTCTGCCTGTACCCACAACTAAGGCCCGTCGTCTAGGGTGTTGCCGCCACCGTCTGTCGCCACCCACCGCCGCTGCTGTCTACAATTGTTTGCCGCCGCCGTTCTGTTTGTCGGCCTCGTTCCTACCATAATGAAAGGTGATGGTATTGTTGCTAAAAACTTTACTACGGTAGCCTCTCGTAGAGGAAGAAGTGGTCGTGGTACTAGAGGAATGTCATGAAATGGTAAAGGTGGTCGTGGTAAGCTTATCTGCTCACATTGTGGAAAAGAAGGACACCTACAAAATAGATGTTATGATTTGATTAGTTGACCAAACAAAATTGCAAATATATCTTAGAGTGATATCCCTTCAAATGAAAGAACTAGTTTTTAATTAATCTCAGATGAAGAGTATCAAGAGTTCCTAAGGCTCAAGTCCAACAACCACACTCAATCATCTACATCACCAAGTGTTTCAACTACCTGCATTTCTCATTCCATGGGGAGTCAAGGTCCATGGATAATTGACTCAGGTGCTTCTGATCACATTTCTGGTAATGACTCTGTGTTCTCTTCTTTCTCCTCACCTAAGTTTCCTCACTTCATTTCATTCGCCAATGGTTCCAAAATGGTATCTCAGGGAGTTGGTTAAGTTTCTCTATCCTCATCAATTAGTTTAAACTCTGTGTTGTACATTCCCAAATGTCCCTAAAATTTGATTTCTTTGAGTCAATTGACTTGTTCTTTGAATTGTTCAGTAACCTTTTATACTGATTTCTTTATTATACAAGACCAGAATACGGGCCAACTGATTGGCAAAGGACATGAATCAAGAGGACTTTATTACTTATCCAACAATCCTTCTACATTGTGTTTTGCGTTAGTATCTCCAAAGCTTTTGCATAATCGTTTAGGGCACCTTAGTCTTGCAAAGCTAAAGTTAATGGTTCCTAGTCTCAATTAACTGTCTACCTTAGAATGTGAGTCCTGTCAATTAGGCAAACATGTCAAATCCACCTTCCCAAACCATGTCAACAAAAGATGTAATTCACCTTTCTCTATTGTCCATTCAAATATTTGGGGACCAAGTCGAGTAACATCTTTTGGTTTTAACTATTTCGTGACATTCATTGATGAATACTCACGATGTACTTGGGTCTATTTGATGAAAGAAAGATTTGAACTTTTGTCCATCCTGATGTCCTTCTCTAAAGAAATGGAAAATCAATTTGAAAAAAACCATTAAAATATTGAGAAGTGATAATGCAAAAGAATATTTTTCTTCCAAACTAAACTCATATCTGTCCTCAAAAAGAATCTTACATCAATCCATGTGTCCTCATACTCCTCAATAGAATGGTATAGTTGAAAGGAAAAATAGGCATCTGGTTGAAACTGCCCGCACCTTACTCTTAAGTGCAAATGTCCCTACTAATCATTGGGGTGAAGCCATTCTTATTGCCTGTTTTTTAATAAATCGAATGCCATCTGCTTCACTTGAGAATCAAATTCCTCACTCAATTTTATTCCTTAAAGATAAAATGTATTATATGCCTCATAAAGTCTTTGGTTGTGTATGTTTTGTTCATAATGTCTCTCCAAGTCGTGATAAACTCTCTACAAGAGCAATCAAATGTGTGTTCCTTGGATATTCTCGTCTTCAAAAAGGGTACAGATGTTACTCTCTATCTACAAGAAGACACTATATGTCAGCTGATGTTACATTCTTTGAGGAAACTATGTTCTTCACCAAAGATGATTGTGACTCTATCCAACAGGCACTACCAATTTCATATCTTAGTCCACCAGAGTCGTCATCCCTTGAAACACATAATCAAGAAATACTCCAACCTTCCTCTTCTGTTCATTCTCAAGTTGAACTATTTCCACCTTCAATGTCTACATGTCAAAGCAGGACACAAGAGATGGGTACCCCAATATGTGAAGATTCACTTGATTCATATCCTCTACCCTCAACTGACCCCACACCGGATCCTCTTCCATCCTCACCTTCCCATGATTCTGACATTGGTTGGCCCATTGCTCTTCGGAAAGGTATTCGCTCCACTCGTAATCCTTATCCTATTTACCTTAGTTATCATCGTTTATCTCCTTCGTATTTTTCTTTTGTTTCCTCTCTCTCGTCCATTACTATTCCTAAATCTGTCTGTGAAGCACTTAATCATCCTGGATGGCGACAAGCCATGATAGCCGAAATGCAGGCGCTGGAACAAAGTGGTACTTGGGAGTTAGTTCCTCTTCCCTTAGGCAAGAAGGCAGTTGGTTGTAGGTGGGTATTTGCTATTAAAGTTGCTCCTAACGACACAGTTGATCGCCTCAAAGCCCGATTGGTGGCAAAAGGGTATACTCAAGTATATGGTCTTGATTATGGAGATACTTTCTCTCCTGTGGCTAAAATCACTATTATCCGCCTCTTACTTGCAATGGCTACTATTCGTTACTGACCTCTTCATCAATTAGACATCAAAAATGCTTTTCTACATGGTGACTTGGATGAAGAAATATACATGGAGCAACCTCCTGGTTTTGTTGCTCAAGGGGAGTTTGGGTTGGTATGCAAGCTCCGTAGATCCTTGTATGGATTTAAACAGTCCCCGAGAGCTTGGTTTGGGAAGTTTAGCCAAGTTGTTCAAAACTTCGGGATGACAAGAAGTGAAGCAGATTACTCTATATTTTATTGTCATTCTTCTTCTGCTAAATGTGTGTATCTGGTTGTATATGTGGATGATATTATCATAACAAGAAATGATGATATCAAAATTTCCCAATTAAAGTAGTACTTATGCAGCCACTTCCAGACCAAAGATCTTGGCCACCTGAAGTACTTTCTTGGCATAGAGGTCGCTCAATCCAAGGAAGGCATTGTTATCTCCCAGAGAAAATATGCTCTTGATATCTTACAAGAGACTAGTATGAGTAATTGTAGGCCAGTTGACAGTCCCATGGATCCAAATATGAAGCTAATGGTAAAACAAGGTGAATCTTATTCTGATCCAGAGAGGTATAGAAGACTAGTGGGTAAACTCATTTACCTCACTATCACTAGACCTGATATCTCCTTTGCAGTGGAAGTTGTAAGTCAGTTTATGCAGACACATTGCGTTGATCATTGGACAACAGTCCTCCGTATTCTTAAATATATCAAGAAAACACTTGGACAAGGTTTGCTATATGAGGATAAGGGAGACACTCATATATCATGTTATTGTGATGCCGATTGGGCAGGATCTCCCATTGATAGACGATCTACTACAGGTTTTTGCATATCTATTGGGGAAATATGGTCTCTTGGAAAAGTAAGAAGCAAAATATTGTTGCTCGTTCTAGTGCTGAAGTAGAATATCGGGCTATGCCTTTAGCCACTTGTGAATTGATATGGGTAAAACAACTTATTCAATAATTGAAATTTACTGATGTCAAACCAATGAAATTGTATTGTGATAATCAAGCGGCTCTTCACATTGCTTCTAATCCTGTATTTCTTGAGAGAACCAAACACATTGAGATTGACTGTCACTTTATATGGGAGAAGTTGCTGGCCAAAGAAATAAGTACGGAATTTGTCAACTCAAGTAATCAACTTGCTGACATTTTCACTAAGTCTTTAAGGGGACCACAAATACAAGTTATATGTTCCAAGCTTGGAGCATATAATTTATATGCTCCAGCCTGAGGGGGAGTGTTAAATATATTACCGATTTCCTGTATCTTTTCTGATATGTTTTTTATTTGGTCTGTATTTTCTTGATATAGTTTCCTTATTTCCTTTTTCTAGTCTTCGATGTTTACCCTATAAAAGGGAGATTAAAAATTGTATTAAACACACCACTCAGTTCAATATATTTTGTCTATTTAATTGTGTTCATAGTCAAACATTCACATCCTAATTGGTAAAAATAAGAAATGTTAGGTTGTATACGCTTCCACAATTCATAGGGAGTCTAATTCAAAATAGGTCTATATATATATTATGTTTTGCAAATAGCAGGCTGTATTAATAACTTCTTCCTAGAAGTACTTGGGTGAGTTAAAGTCATTCAACATTGTTCTAGCCATATCTTGAAGAAATTTATATTTTCTTTCAACAACACCATTCTATTGAGGTGTTCTTGGACATAAAAAATTATGAATAATTCCTTGTTCTTCACAAAACTTTTAAAAGTTTTTATTTTTAAATTTTCCCCATGATCACTTCAAATAGAGACAATATTAATACCCTTTTCATTTTGAACACATTTACAAAATCTAGAAAAGACTTTAAAAGATTCAACCTTGTGAGCAAGAAACATAACCCATGTCCTTCTAGAATAATCATCGACTACTACCAATCTATAATGTTTTCCACCTAATGAGGCAATTCTGGTAGACCCAGATAGATCAATATGTAACAATTCTGAAGGTATAGAAGTAGAAACAACATTTTTGGACTCAAAAGATCCTCTGACTTGTTTCCCTTTTTGACAAGCATCACATAATAGATCAATTTTGTACACAAGGCTTGGTAATCCTCTCACTAGGTTATGCTTTTCCAGCTTGGATATAAATCTCAAGCTTGCATGGCCAAGTTTCTTGTACCACGTCCATTGATAATTGTTTATGTACACCATACAATATATTTTGATTTGTCAAATCTATTAGATCAATCTTATAAAGATTATTGTGGCTCTTGGTAGAAATTATTATACAACCATTACAGTATTTAACTAAGCATTTTCCCTTGTTAAAGGATACATCATATCCACTACCACACAATTGGCTTATGCTCAATAGATTATATTTTAATCCTTCAATAAACAAAACATTTTCAATAGAGGGAAAATGATGCTTACCAATCCTTCCTATGCCAACAACCTAACCTTTCTGGTTGCCTTTGAATGTAACCTATCCTTTTTTGTTTAATCTCAAGTCTTGGAACATAGACTTTTCTCTTGTCATGTGATGTGAGAAGCCATAATGTAGGTACCATGATTGGAATTTCCTTCCTACTGTTAAGCATATTTGCAATAGGAATGATCATAGATTTACGTACCCAAATTTTCTTTGGTCCTTTCTTGTTAGTCTTTGAAGGTTTGAATGATCCTTTTGGAAGTTCTTTGTTGTCATAGGACTTGTGTCCAAACTTTCTATAGTTTAAATAATGGAAATTTGGTTTATCCTTTTTTATTTCCTTTTTTTCTTTTCAAACCCTAAGTCGAATTTGTCATTTGGATGTCTACTATATTTGAGCAAATTTTCTAAATTCTTTGATCCACTAACAAATTTGGCAAGACTTTGTCTAAAATCAATTACTTCTTTTTGAAGTTGTTTATTTACTTCAGAAGTATTGATTTTAGATAAGTCTTGGGCTTGTTCTTTTTTAGTTTTTCATTCTCTTTCTTTAGGATATCATTTTCTTTCTTCAAGGAGTCAAAATCTTTGTATAGTTTGGAAAATTTCTTTTTCGGTTCTTTATATTTAGAAAGAACTAAAATGTTAGAAAGAAGTTCTTGATAAGTTAATGTAAATCTCTTCGCCATTCTCATCGTTAGAGGTGATGTTTGTCATCAAGCAAATGTTTGTTTCTTCTTCTTCATCTTTTAATGAAGACAGGTCAAGATCTTCCCATGTTGTCATAAGGATTTTCTTCTTTTGATGAAGGATTTCTTTTTCTCCTTCTCTTTTTCCTTTTCTAGGTTGTGACATTCAGATTTGAAATGCCCTGGCTTCTTACACTCATAATGCACCACTTAAGTTTTGTCTTTAGCTTCTTTGGTCTGTTTCTTGTTGTTGTTCTTCCATTGTGCTCCTCTTTTCTACTTCCACATAGAGTGGATCTTCCTAGACATGAAAGAAATTTCGTTCTCATCAGAGCAGTCTTCGTCAGATGTATCTTCACAAGACACTTCTACCTTGAAGGCTTTGGATGTTGAGCCTTTTTGAGTCTTATGAGCTTTAAGGGCTATGGATTTTCCTTTTGTTGGCCTTCATCTCCATTCAGCTCCATCTCATGTACTTTAAGCGTATCTAGAAGCTCTTCCATAGAAAGCTTCTTAAGGTCTTTGGATGCTCTCAAGGCTATTACCTGTGGTTTCCATTTTTTAGGCAAACTTCTCAAAATTTTTGTTATATGATCATAATTGTCATAAGTTTTACCTAATGATATAAGATTATTTATAATTGTTTAGAATCTTCCAAACATTTGATCAATAGTCTCGTGATCTTCCATCTTAAATAATTCGTATTGCTGCATGAGCATGCTTATTTTAGAGTCTTATATTTAAGATGTACCTTCATATGGAAGAGTTAGAGTGTCCCATATTTCTTTGGACGACTTGCAGCTATGAATCTTCTCATACTTTGCTTCTGTTAAAGCACATATAAAGAAGTTTCTAGCTTCAGAGTTTAGAAAGTACATTGTCTTTTGTTCTTCTTTCCATGAAGATATCATAATTTATGCTCCTTCTTTGTTGGTGGGATGTAATTACCATTTTTCATTACGTCCCACATATTGATGTGACATGCATCAAGAATGTTGTCATTCTTTGTTTTATTTTCAATAATCATAGTATGAAGGTCTTTTAACTGCGTGTCAGTCATTCTCCATTGCTTTATGGATCTGTTTCCTTGCACTGTAAAATGCTCAACCCATTAAGGATAAGCTTTGATACCAATTGAAGATGAAGGACATATAAGAAAGGGGGTTAAATTATGTGTGTGTGGTTTTTGAAAGCTTTTCACAAAAAAATGATGTATAATAAAGTTTTAAATCACTGTCCAAAGGGACCATCCAAAGAAGTATAGTAAGTAAAAAGGGTAAGGTAAGTGAGAAATGCACACAAAATTTATATTGGTTCACTCCTCCAACAAAGTTTTGTCTAGTCCTTTCAACACGAAGGATTTTCACTAAGTCCAACTCACTTATACGAAGGAATAGTAGATATGGTGGTCATATGTTTGTACTTATGGCTCATTACACATAAGTATTATCTACCTCTCTAGGTATACACCCCTTGCAATATACGTATAACAACATCCTATACGTCTTTACGTGTGTAATGAGCCATAAGTACAAACATATGACCACCATATCTACTAAATTGTGAAGGGTCTGAGTCGTTGGTACGAGCTCGCCATCTACTCTTGCGATAATGTCACGATCATCGCAGTTACAAAAGATGTAGCGAAAAGGTAAGCTTACAAAATTTAAGACAATAGATAAATATAATAATATTTACTAAAAACCAATCAACATGTAATAAACCCAAGCATAACCATAATTAGTCACCAGCTATTTATGCAAACAAATAAACATGAAAGGCAGTCATGGGATGCATGCAAACTCAACTCCATGGAGATTTTCAACATTCGAGAAACCAACACTGACATGTCCCTTATCATAATACAATAGTAGAGACAAACCTCGTAGATCCAGAAGGTAGCATGTGCTAAAAACCATTGGGGGACACTGCTAACTAATATATGGAAATGATGTAGTAGTTTGTCAAGATAGATATACATGGGTAGTGGCTTATTGAGACACAAGGTTGTTGGAACATAAGTCTATGCGTTCAAAATAACCTAAGCGTTTTTATGATAACAAACATTACGATTAAAGGATGACATCTATGTTTAACCATTGCCTCTAGCTTTCAGAAGAACAACATGTTATTGGACTTCATGTTGGAATGCGTCTATTAAGAGAAAAATTTTTGGTATATAAGTTTATCATGTGCATCCATCAAGAGAACTCGTTATCCAAAGACAAGCTCCTTCTCTAAAGATGTTTTTAGCATCTAAAAGAAGAGATAGCCCAAACCAAAACAAATGCATTATTCTATACATGAAGTCTCTCTCTTTAAGCGTAAAGAGTTATTTAAAATACTTATCTTATCTCATTAATTCTTTTTTTACATATATGATCTTGTAATCATGACACGATGTTCAAAATTTCTGTTTTATCTAATGCCTTGTGTTTGAGAATGTATTAGGTTTCAGATTGACGAAGAGTTATGCCAAATATTTTATTATCACGAGTCATGTTTGATAAAAAGGAAGCTCAAATCATGACTCCATTCAGAAGAAACCAAAAAGAAGCTTCTATCCTTATCAATAGAAGACAACATGTCAAGATCAGAGAAAAATATTTTTATCTAACACAACTTTTGTTTGTCTTCAGAAAAAGAAAAGTCTATACAAAAGTACAGTGAAAAATAAATCTTTGGCATTTAATGTTGAAGTAACCACTTCTCATGCAAGAGAAATATTCATCTCTTTACATGCCTATAAAAAAGGTTGACTAAACTTGAAGATAATAAGACATGAGAATAAGAAATCTTACATAAATACAGTCTTATGCTTTTTTTATGACATTTTTGTAAAAACTTTGTAAAGCTTAATTTGCAAAGCAAAGCTAAATGATTCTACTTTGTGTTGCTATATGCTTACTGTGTGAGTTAGTTTTTGTAAAAATTATCTATAGTTGTCAAGATAGCCTAAAGAGACTAAGTGATAAAGAATATTTGGCTTTACTTGTAATCAGGTATATTGCAAGGGGTGTATACCTAGAGAGGTAGATAATAATTATGTGTAATGAGTCATAAGTACAAACATATGACGACCATATCTACTATTCCTTTATCCTTTTCATCTACTATTATTATTATTATTATTATTATTATTATTATTATTATTATTATTATTATTATTATTATTATTATTATTATTATTATTATTATTATTATTATTATTATTATTATTATTATTATTATTATTATTATTATTATTATTATTATTATTATTATTATTATTATTATTATTATTATTATTATTATTATTATTATTATTATTATTATTATTATTATTATTATTATTATTATTATTATTATTATTATTATTATTATTATTATTATTATTATTATTATTATTATTATTATTATTATTATTATTATTATTATTATTATTATTATTATTATTATTATTATTATTATTATTATTATTATTATTATTATTATTATTATTATTATTATTATTATTATTATTATTATTATTATTATTATTATTATTATTATTATTATTATTATTATTATTATTATTATTATTATTATTATTATTATTATTATTATTATTATTATTATTATTATTATTATTATTATTATTATTATTATTATTATTATTATTATTATTATTATTTATTATTATTATTATTATTATTATTATTATTATTATTATTATTATTATTATTATTATTATTATTATTATTATTATTATTATTATTATTATTATTATTATTATTATTATTATTATTATTATTATTATTATTATTATTATTATTATTATTATTATTATTATTATTATTATTATTATTATTATTATTATTATTATTATTATTATTATTATTATTATTATTATTATTATTATTATTATTATTATTATTATTATTATTATTATTATTATTATTATTATTATTATTATTATTATTATTATTATTATTATTATTATTATTATTATTATTATTATTATTATTATTATTATTATTATTATTATTATTATTATTATTATTATTATTATTATTATTATTATTATTATTATTATTATTATTATTATTATTATTATTATTATTATTATTATTATTATTATTATTATTATTATTATTATTATTATTATTATTATTATTATTATTATTATTATTATTATTATTATTATTATTATTATTATTATTATTATTATTATTATTATTATTATTATTATTATTATTATTATTATTATTATTATTATTATTATTATTATTATTATTATTATTATTATTATTATTATTATTATTATTATTATTATTATTATTATTATTATTATTATTATTATTATTATTATTATTATTATTATTATTATTATTATTATTATTATTATTATTATTATTATTATTATTATTATTATTATTATTATTATTATTATTATTATTATTATTATTATTATTATTATTATTATTATTATTATTATTATTATTATTATTATTATTATTATTATTATTATTATTATTATTATTATTATTATTATTATTATTATTATTATTATTATTATTATTATTATTATTATTATTATTATTATTATTATTATTATTATTATTATTATTATTATTATTATTATTATTATTATTATTATTATTATTATTATTATTATTATTATTATTATTATTATTATTATTATTATTATTATTATTATTATTATTATTATTATTATTATTATTATTATTATTATTATTATTATTATTATTATTATTATTATTATTATTATTATTATTATTATTATTATTATTATTATTATTATTATTATTATTATTATTATTATTATTATTATTATTATTATTATTATTATTATTATTATTATTATTATTATTATTATTATTATTATTATTATTATTATTATTATTATTATTATTATTATTATTATTATTATTATTATTATTATTATTATTATTATTATTATTATTATTATTATTATTATTATTATTATTATTATTATTATTATTATTATTATTATTATTATTATTATTATTATTATTATTATTATTATTATTATTATTATTATTATTATTATTATTATTATTATTATTATTATTATTATTATTATTATTATTATTATTATTATTATTATTATTATTATTATTATTATTATTTATTATTATTATTATTATTATTATTATTATTATTATTATTATTATTATTATTATTATTATTATTATTATTATTATTATTATTATTATTATTATTCACACGTTAAGATACTTAATACTAATATTTTGTAATAATCATGTTACATGTGTAAAAACTTATTACTAATATTAATATCAGATAAAAATATAATTAATTCTGTCTTATTAATATTAAAATGATGATGCATAAATACTAATTACATTAATTTTTAGAATAGTGGGTAGAAGTGTTGAAACTGGAAAGAGATAAATGACTATGTATTTATTTTTTTAATTTTATTTTAAAATAATTAAATGTTAGTTAAATGAATGTTGTATATAATTGTATATATTATGAGTTTATTGTTTGAATTTGTTAGTAAAATTTATTGACTAAATATTACTTGTATTGTTTGAATATAATATTTTTATTTTATGGGAGAAATTTATTATTATAAATCATTTTATTATTATTGAAATAGTATTCTAGATTTATCTAATTTTTAAAATTTAAATTTTTACAATATATTTTTTTATATTTTTATGGGTTAATATTGTAATAAAAGAGGTTTCATTTTTTTTGTATAATATTTTATGATGCGGTAACAACACCAAATATCATAATCTATTAAGATATAAATTTGGTATGGTAGTTAGTATATTATTTAGTTATTAACCTAATGGGTTATTGTAAATTAACTATTTATGATTGTGGGAACAATCTTGAATGACATGACAACTCATTTGTGACATATGACATATTACATTACTTTATTTGAGTCCCTTATTATGTCACAAAATATAATTTACATTAATTTAAATGTTAAAAATTGGATAATGTATTAACGATTGAATCAATTTTCATTAGTTTGAAAGGGACATTGAGACACGACTTGTTAGGAGAAGAATTATCGCTTAGATAATTTTTTACTGTGGAAAAAATATTTTGTTTTCGACAAAAAAAGAAATGCAAAATAAAACATTTTTAGAAGTTTTCTTTAAAGAAGGTAGTTTTAAGAAGGTTTAAAATATCTTATTTCTTTAAATTTATCATTTTTAATATTTTTAATTATATTTTTTAAATATTAATAATTAGAAATAACATTAATATTAAATATTTATTATAAAATAAAAATTATAATTGATATATTTAAAAAAAATTATTTATTATGAATTTTAATTATGATATAATATATTTAAAAAATATTTATTTAGTATAAATTTTAATCATATAAAATAAATATTATATATATATATATATATTTTGGTAGTACTTATTATTATTATTCTCACGTTAAAATACTTAATATTAATATTTTTTAATAATCATGTTATGGGGGTAAAAACTTATTACAATTAATTCTGTTTTATTAATATTAAAATGATGATGCGTAGATGCTAAAAATATTGATTTTTTAATAAGTATATTTTTCAAAAAACAAAATAAAAATAAAAAAAATATAGTGCAAAAAGTTGGGTAGGTTAGCCTCCTGAGTGGCGGTGAACGGTGCAACAAACTGAACGGCAAGCGTCGTCGTCGTCGTACGGATGATAAGCTTGAAAGAAGCGGAATTCGGATAACCGATTGCTAACTGAGAAAAACCAAAATCGTAATCGAAAATCAAACGACAGAGGGTGATGGATCCCTCACCCCAATTTCCCCCTCCTCCACAAAACCCTAACCCGAACGTTTTCTTGGACCCTACCTCTGATACAATCCCAAACCTCCTTCAAAATCCGAACCCCACCGCCCTGAGCCAATACCTCTCCTTCTCCGTCCCCAAGAAGCGGAGGCGCGGCCGCTCCCAACGCAATCCGGCGTCGTTTCGCCTTCCTCTCCCCCTCCCCTCCGACGCTTCCTCTTCTTCCCGAACCCCTCCCTCCGACGAAATCATCGTAATCAACAAGGAACCCAAAACCGAAGCCCTAATCGCCCTCAGCGCGGGTTTTCCGGCGGACTCCCTCACGGAGGAGGAGATCGACGCCGGCGTGCTCCCGGTGATCGGCGGCATCGAGCAGGTCAACTACACTCTCATTCGGAACCACATTATAGCCAAGTGGCGCGAAAACGTGTCCAATTGGGTGAGTAAGAAAACGTTCCTCGATTACATACCACAACACTACCACGCGCTTTTGGATTCGGCGTATAATTATCTTGTCTCGCATGGTTATATCAATTTTGGAGTGGCAGCCTCCATCAAGGAGAGGATCCCGGCAGAGGCGAGCAAGCCGGCGGTGATTGTCGTCGGCGCCGGGCTCGCCGGGCTGGCTGCCGCTAGGCAGCTCATGCGGTTCGGGTTCAAGGTGACGGTGCTGGAAGGGCGGAAGCGCGCCGGGGGGCGTGTTTACACCAAGAGGATGGAGGGAGGGAGTAGGGTGTGTGCTGCTGCGGATTTGGGAGGGAGTGTGTTGACTGGTACGTTGGGGAATCCCCTTGGGATTGTTGCTAGGCAGTTGGGGGATATGCTTCATAAGGTGAGGGATAAGTGTCCTCTTTATTGTGTCGATGGGAGGCCCGTTGATCCGGATATGGATGTCAAGGTGGAGTCTGCGTTTAATCGGTTGCTCGACAAGGCAAGTAGGTTGAGGCAGTTAATGGGGGAGGTCTCCGTGGATGTGTCACTTGGGGCGGCGCTTGAGACTTTCCGGCAGGTGTTTAAGGATGCGGTGAGTGATGAGGAGATGAACTTGTTCAATTGGCATCTTGCAAATTTGGAGTATGCCAATGCTGGTTTGCTGTCGAAGCTTTCGCTTGCTTTTTGGGACCAGGATGATCCTTATGATATGGGGGGTGATCATTGCTTTTTGCCCGGGGGAAATGGGAAGCTGGTTCAGGCTTTGGCGGAGAATGTGCCGATTTTGTATGAGAAGACTGTGCATACGATTAGGTATAGTGGCGATGGAGTGCAGGTGATTGTGGGGAGTCAGGTGTTTGAGGGTGATATGGCATTGTGCACGGTTCCGTTAGGTGTGTTGAAGAAAGGGTCTATCAAGTTTATACCGGAGTTGCCTCAGCGGAAGCTTGATGGGATAAAGAGAATGGGTTTTGGTCTGCTGAATAAGGTTGCCATGCTTTTTCCTCATGTGTTCTGGGAGATGGATCTTGACACATTTGGGCATCTTTCTGATGATCCGAGTCGTCGTGGGGAGTTTTTTTTGTTTTACAGTTATGCAACAGTTGCCGGTGGTCCCCTGTTGATTGCTTTAGTAGCAGGGGAAGCTGCACATAAGTTTGAGAGCATGCCCCCTACAGATGCGGTCACATGGGTTCTTCAAATTCTCAAGGGTACTCTTTTCATGGGTTCTTCAATACTGCCTTGATATTTTCTTTCCATCATACTTCAGCTAATACAATTACAAGATAAGAATGTCCCTACAAAATGAACAATGAAAAATAAATTAGAAGATAAGAAATTGCATGTCTATTATCAAGTAGTTTGCATGTTTTCCTCAGTTTCCTAACATGTGTCTTGTTAGCTGCAATTCGAGTTTTATTTAGAATAACACAAAAATGAAGTTGTATCATTTTCTCATAATAATTCAGCAGAAATACTTCTTAATTTTCATTTCAAAAGATTCTGAACAAGTTTTTATTGCTGAATTTCAGTCTAATAAAACTAGCCATAAATTTCTTAATATTGATTACAATTTTAATATTTTATCTAGGAAATATTTATGAAGCAAACTGCTTTATCTGTCTGCAGGTATATATGAGCCAAAAGGAATCAATGTTCCTGAACCTATCCAAACTGTCTGTACTAGATGGGGTAGTGATCCCTTCTGCTTTGGTTCTTACTCCAATGTTGCAGTCGGAGCTTCTGGTGATGATTATGATATTTTAGCAGAAAGTGTGGGAGATGGTAGACTTTTCTTTGCAGGGGAAGCAACCACTAGGCGCTATCCTGCTACTATGCATGGGGCTTTCCTAAGTGGTCTAAGAGAAGCTGCAAATATGGCCCACCATGCTAATATTCGAACACTTAAGATGAGAGTTGATAAGGCCCCTTCAAATGCTCATTCTTGTGCTTCCCTTCTTGCAGATTTATTTAGAGAACCTGATATAGAATTTGGGAGCTTTTCTGTCATTTATGCTCAGAAGAATATGGACCCCAAGTCACCAGCAATCTTGAGGGTAACGTTTAGTGACCCTAGAAAGAAATGTCATGAAGTTGCAAAACAAGACCAACAACACACAAACAAATTACTTTTTCAGCAGCTTCAGTCACATTTTAATCAACAACAGCAGCTTCATGTTTACACTTTACTGTCAAGACAACAGGTTCTTGACCTAAGAGAGGTAAGAGGTGGGGATGAAATGAGATTGAATTACCTTTGTGAAAAGCTAGGAGTGAAACTGGTAGGAAGAAAAGGATTGGGGATGAATGCTGATTCTGTCATTGATTCCATTAAAGCTGAGAGGGGCAATCGTAGGCCCATTTCAACTTCTTTGGCTCTTAAACCAGGTGGGTGATATACATTATGAAATGTTGTTTTCATCATTTCTATATAAATCTTTTGAAAACAGGAAATAAAGTGAAAGCAATATGACATTTTTGTAATTATTTGTGAAATCATAAAATGAAAATGGAAAATGTTTTCACAAACCAAACAAGCTGTTAACTTTTCTTTGCTTCTCAATTTTTCTTTTCTTTCTCCTGTGTATTAATAATTGCTGTAAATAATATTTTTCTTGATTTATGAAAGGGATGTCGTCAAAGCTAAAGGCAGGCATTATGAAGCGCAAGTTAATCAGGTTGAGCTTAATTGCTTTATATATATATATATATATATATATATATAATCTCATCATCTCAAATATCATTATTCTATTTGATGTGAAATTATAACTTTATTATATTGGTCAACTCAGAAGGGCAAAAGTGGTGAGGAAAAGTAATGGGTCCATGAATGTGGGGAGTGCCATCAAAGTATCAGAAGAGGTTAAGATAACAGATCAAGTGCTTCCTGATGTACCTGTTTCCGGTAATTATTTTATAAAGAAAAAAATTATACTCAGTATCCTCTCTCAAAATGCATATTCTTTGGGGTTGCATTAGTTGTATTATAATTTGTTTTAGGTTCTTGCATTTTTTTATAACTAAATTTCCATAGTTGTCTTTGTTATGAAATACTTTTATGTTAGCTAAAGTAATATATATCTGATGTTTAGAACTTTGACTTTCAGTTCGGCATGTTTAAGATGACAGATTGATGCTGTTTTTCGCGAAGAGTTTTGTAGATACTGTATTTTCATATTTGTTGGATTTATATATGTGGTCAGAACTTGAACCTGAATGCCAAGAGTCTCAAATTTTCATTATTTTATTGTTGTCTTTATTTTTTTCCCTAAGCTATGGTCTCAATATTATGAGACTCTTCCTATATGCTAGGGTAAAGGCCTTGTGACATCAAGCAGAATACTTCTTTTCTCCTTTTCCAATTTACTCTGCAGGTTTGCTATATCATTAAAAGATTAATTAAACTGAAGTTGGATGTGCAGTGTACCCTTGTGTCTCTCACCCTCTCCCTATACAACAATGGCAACACCAAAAGCCTTATTCAACTAGGTAGTAGGAAAAATGATAGTGGTATCTTTGCTAGAAACATGGGTAGTTGGTAGCAGAGTCTATTTTCTTACTCTTAAGGGCACTATATGGGTGGATTTGCATATTATGTTGTTAAAGCTGATCCAACCCGTCAATATCCCACCAGCCAGCTGCTTTCCATACTATTTTTATTTTCCATATATGTTCTTAAATTACTTCTTGTGTCACCATCTCTATTGTCTTCACACACATTTTTTAATTTTCCCACATTTCTGCAGCTGAGAATTTGCATTTTCATATATATATTTTTTGCTTCTTGTATCACCATCCCTTGCATCCTTACTAAAACTTAGCAGAATGCCATTGTGTAACTTCAACATTCAACTGTGCATATGTCACAGTTGTTAAATGGCATTCCATAATGGATTAGTGTGGCAGTTTTGATGCCCACTGCCATTCACTGTCCGCTTTGGCATTTTCCACCATTTCCCATTTTGTGGCTGCCATTGTGATGACAGTTTATAACAGCCATGGACCTTTACAAATAACAACAACAAAGCCATATCCTACTAGGTGAGGTAAGCTACATGAATCACATGACACCATTTGACTTGATTAAAGAACAAAGTTTCAATGATGTCCTCCTCTTCACAAGACTAAAAACCATGCAATCTATGCATCTCATTGGTGCCTCTTGAGGCCTCTTTATACATGTCCAAACCACTTAAATTGATTTTCTATTATCTTTTCCTCAATTAGTGCTACACCAATCTCTCCTTGTATACACTCATTTTGTGTCTTGTTTTTTCTTGTGTGGCCACACATCCATCTTAACATTTTCATTTCTACCACTATAACTTTTTCTCTTGTTGTCTCTTTAAAGCATAAAATTCATTACCATAAGAGTGTAGTTGGATGTATAATAGTGTGATAAAACTTGCCTTTGAGTTTGATAGATACTTTGCTGTCACAAATAACCCCCAATACCTTTTTCCATTTTAGTCATCTCACTTGTATTCTATGTGTGACATCCTCATTAATTTTTACATCATTTTGTAAAATTGATCCCAGATATTTAACTTAGAAACATGTGGTTTCACATATTCTTCCGTTTTTACTTCTAAGTCACATTCTTGTCTCATGCTAAAATTATAAATGCACATACTTTTTTCTTACTACTAAGTGTTATTGATGGCAGATGGTGAACTCTGGCGGCTAGCCAAAAATTTGCCATATAAATATGGCGTTGTGACTTATGGTGAAAGCATAGTAGACATGTATATATATACATGCACACGCGTGCACATGCACACAAACACACATAATAAGAAGGGATCAAGTTATTCTAAGAGTAACTCTTAGAATTATTCTTCATTCTCACATTTCATTTTCTTGCAATCTAATGGTTCTAACGAGTGATACATCTTTATCCGTTAGATTGCAAGAAAATGAAGAGTGAGAATGAGGATTAACTCTTGGAGCTATTCTTTGAGTAACTTGATCCCTCCTCATATAATATAATATATATATACATGCAGAGGCAAAATTGCAATGCAAAGGTATTCTCGAATAGTTACAAAAATCAAAGGGAAAAGAAGTTGAAGGTTGACTGAGTTAGAGAGAAACAAGAGCAAGGTTGAGGCCTCTGTAGTCAATAGCGGCCGCTATAACGCCGGAGCGGAGCGGTGGCGGGCCGCGACGGAGGTGGCATAGCGTCACAGATCGCCATCGCAGCTGCGATAGTGGCGGAGTGGCCGCTATTCTGCTGCTCTGTGTTTCAGAAGGTGAAAAGTCCAAAATGCCCTCCTGTAGTGAGGGCATTTTTTGACTTTTCGCATTTTAGGGTTTTAAATGTTCAAAATCTCTGCAGTTTCCTCTTCTTTTTTATCATCTTCTCCTCCTTTCACTGTCACCGGCGACGTATTCCTCCTCCTTCTCCGACGACGTATTCCGCCTCCTTCTCCGGCGACGTATTCCGGTGACATATTCCAGCGACGTACTCCGCCTCCTTCTGCTCTGTTATTTGGTGTTTTTTGCTGCTCTCTTTTTTGCTGTTTTTTTCTGCTCAGTTTTTTGCTTGTTTTCTGCTCTGTTTTTTTCTGCTGTTTTTTGTTGTTTTTTTTTTCTGCTCTGTTTTTTGCTTGTTTTCTGTTTTTTTCTGCAATTGTGTTTTTCTGCTGTTTTTTATTATTAATGATATTTGTTAGTTTATGAATTTTGAGTAATGTTTATGTTTTTGAACTTATATATATAATATAAATATATTAATAATTTTTTAATATATATATATAATATTAGAATAGCGGCTATCCTGCTATCCGCTATCCTGCTATCCGCTATCCGCTATCCCGCTATCCCAGTTCCGGGGTCGGCCGTTCTGTTCCGCTATCTGGGATTAACTACTATGGTTGAGGCAGAGAGACACGAGCGAGGTCATAGGAAGAGAGGATGAGGTAGATAAACCAAACAAAATAGCGAGGTTGAGGGTGTTTGAGAAGGTAGATGCCAGATATCATTGTCACTAGTGACGATCATCATTTGGGGGTTGATAGAAGAACACATTGAATGTAGGGGTAGGTCACTGCTTGTGGCTTGTGCTCATTGTTTGAGACTTTGAGAAAAAACTTGTTTGGGGTTTTAGGTGGGTGGTCCTTTTTTTTTTAATTTTTGGGGCATGGGTTGGGTAGTTTTTAGGGTATTGTAAATTTGGGCTTAGGTTGGGTTTTTAGGTTTTTTTAATTTAGGATTGGGTTGGGCTGGGTTAGATGATCCAAAACCCATCTTTTTTTTTTTCTCTCGTCAGATTTCCATCGCTCATCTCTCCTTTTTCATCTTCATCCTCTTTGATTCCACCATTTCTGCCATCACCACTACATGAAAAGCAGCTGCCATAGTCCACCATGCCACTGCTATATGGCCTGTGAGGAATCTGCCATGGCATCGCCATGGCCGTTTTTAATAATGCTCCGGATTAAGTGAAAAACCCTTTGTTTCCAATGTTTATCTCCAGCTACCACTGTTTGAGTTACATTTCTTCATTTGTTTTGTTTTTTCATCTCTTTTCTTTGTCATCTTCTCTTTTTTTTCTTGTATTTTTTCCTTCGCTACTTTTTTTTAGTTTTATCCGCTGCCCTTTTTCTGTTTTCTTCTCTTTTTTATTGTTGTTTCAACATCTTATTTTTTTTCTCCTTTTTTGTTTTTCTTATTCCTTGATCTGTTTTTTTTTGTTCCTTCATTTCCTTCTCACATCTAGGACACTTTTAATTGTGTGATTTTTATCTTTCTTGTTAGTGTTGTTATGAGATTTTATGATTATGTTGATTTGATGAGACTTTGATGAATTTTATTTCATAGAATATATTACTAATTTTGTTTCTCTTTATATATGTTTGTATTTAGCAGATTATTTTTTGTATTTTTTTATACATATACTATTTTTTAATTCATATGCCATGCTTTTATCATTTGCTTGCAATGCCATCTGCCATATTGTATGGGGGAAATTTTTTGCTTTTTGCCATGGACTGCCATCTGCAATTGATAACATTGGCATGCATTTATATTTTATTGTAATTTTTTTTCTTTGTTGATATGTAGCTTGCCCCTATGAAATACTAACTTCCTAAATATTTCTAGGGAACAATCAAAATGACTTGTCAAATCCATAAATGGATGACCTTTTGCCCAGGAGGTGAGTCATACCTAAGAACTCTGAATCCTGATAGTTTTTCTTGGATTAGATATTTCTTGTATTATACGCAATAAGGAATGAAGCTAGCAGTCTAGCATTCTAGTACGCTATTTAATTCATTGAGAATTTCAAATATATCAATTTACTTTTTAATAGACTAGCTTTTCATATTAAATTGCAGAAAAACTAAGATGCCATTCTTCAACTTGTTCTCCCTGTGTGCTTTTCTTGGATCCTATGCGCACGGCTCGTGCCTTCACATTTTCTTACAAATTACCATTCATTAAAAGAAGCTTGCGTGACTATGGAATTCACTGGTTCAAATCCTGGAAACAACATCTCCACTTGGGGCAATGTTATGTAAGAAATAGGTTTGAAAGTTGTAGTAAATATATTTTGTAAATGAATAGATCATCTTCTTGCAACTAAATCCAAGATCTTGACGACAATGTTCGAGGATGTTGACTCTTGCATGATACAAAGGTAACATTCTCCTCGACATCCTTTGACAATAACGGCACCAGCTGTTTACCGAAGTTTCATCTGTCATCAACCTTGTGGTAGTTGTCTTTGGTGGGTATGGTGATTTGTTGTGTTCGGTTGGATCATCCTCACTGCATTTGTTCAATAAATTGAAGATGGTCTCTTGCAAATACTTCAAGTGCTGATTGGCATGTATTATATCTCTTCTAAATCAACACCAAACGGAATGTTGACCTTGCCTTGGTCAAGAGATGAATTTGTCAGAGGGGTACCTGGCAGCATTTTGATTGGTCTCATTATACTCATGTTTCCTGCAAATTAAGGCTACCCTTTCTCTCTTTGGGGTTCAATGCCACCTTTTAAGGCTGCCAATTGGAAAAAAAAAGTGTATAAGATTTTGTACTCTCATTTTTGTTTGTTGACTTCATGATTTACAAGGATACGTAACTACTGGTTGAAATATTCTAAACCTCACACTAGAATTTCTTTCTTCTAATGTAGAACTCAAGTCTCATACTTTACAATTGGATTCTAGTTCTGCAGTTCTAGCACTCACACGAGTCGGCTGTGCACTAACCCTTTGACTAATTCCAGGCAAACAATGTAATGTCGGCATCACCATTTATTCACTTATTTACAACTGAGAGACATGGTAGAAGACTTTGATATCAATTGATAAAAACTTTGGGAGAATTATACTACAAAAGCTAGCTATTGTAGTGGGAGAGTCCAAAGTCTTATAAACTTTGAACTAGAATCTTATTCTTTTAATGTAGGGTTCAAGTCCGCATTATATCATTTGAAAGTCATGTTTCCTTAAAATTTTCCTAGGATCTGTGTCAAAGGTTTTTGTCTTCATTTTTTTTAAGGATAGTATATAAATGTTAGGTGTCATTTAGGTTTCATGTAGGGATGAAGATGACAAATAGATTCGAATCTAATGGATATCTATAAAAGGTATCCACGACATTGGATTTGTAAGTTTATAAATTAATTATTTCATAAATTTGTTATGTTGGATTTTAATTTTTTAAATTATTTTATTTGTTAAAAGTATTGAATATACATTATCTTTCTAATTAATTTATTATGTTAGATTTAATTTAGTTATATGTTTTGCTTGTTATCTTTTATAATTAAGATATGGAATAACATTGATAATTAATGTGGTATATAGTTGATTTTCTTAAACAATGTTTCAAGTTTGAAATCTTATGAATGAGGTAAAAATCTTGGCTTTTAAGAGTTAATTTCATGATGTTGTGGAGGTTTGCTACTTGAACAAGATTACTCTCTTATGGGGATACTCATGGTCCTCGTTTTAGTATATAAAATAATATTTTCATGTAACTAAAGTGTGTGATAATAAATATGATTATGGGTATTTAGTACTCATAAAGTATGGAAATGAATGTTAAAATCACTATTTACAAAAGTATGCTCCAAAAAATGGGCATATTTTTAAACTGCAAATAAGAAAATAAGTATTATAATATCTTATTCAAACTCCTATTCAATGTCATTTTTACTTTAATTTAACAAGTGAGTGTGGGTTTTTTGCAAAATATTTGGTAGTTGTGGTTTTCTCTAATTCATTTTGTACTTAGTTTTTGTCAATTAATTTTGTTGATGACTATTTTTTATCGAAAAATTCAATTGACTATCTCTAATGAAATTTTTTCTCTCAATTATATTTTTTTAATCACAAAACTCGAATTCGAAATCCTAAGTAAAATATTCTAGTTCAATTTTATTTGAACCAACATAATGTTAATTTGTTAATTCACTTTATGTTTTAATTACTTCTCTTTCCAACGATTTTATTGGATAATGTACAATCATAGATGGGCTAGTTAGTATTAGGGTCTATTTGAGTAATCTTACCAATAGAAAAAAAATGAAATAAGTTTTTCATTAGCTTCTCCAAAAATTGTTTTTTAATTTATGCAGAAGATACTTTATACTTATGGAAAAACTTTTTTAATTTTTCTTCATATTTTATTATCCTATAAGTACTTAATAGAGAAGTTTACTCAAACAAATCATTGTGGTTCTTAACATGATTTCGTATTTTATGTAATTAGGGTTAATTTATTGGAATATGTGGTGATTACATACTTAAAAAAAATTGATATGTAAACAATTCCATTTGTTTAAAATCGATTAAGTCTATACATAGGAAAGACAATTTAAAAAATTAAAAGCCTAAAAAAAATAAGTATGTTTGTCAATTTTTATTGTTTTAACTTAAAAGTTTCTTTCAAATTAAAAGTTGTTGGGTAACTTTTTTTTTTAAATTTAGTTTTATTTTAAATTATTTATCCAGTCCAATAAAAAATATATTCATAAAATAAAATTGTTATGTAAAATTAATTTAATTTATATAAAATTATTTTAATAATAATAAAATAAAATATTAAAATACAAGAATTTAAAACAACAAATTCAAAAAATGTCAAAATTACTTTGGTTAAAATTTTTTTATTTTGATGATAATTTGTAAATAATACATATATAATTATTATATATATATATAGTTATAGATTTATTATATATATTTACAATAATTATATGTGTGTGTGACCCATTAGTATCGTTAGATTGTAAAGGAATGAAAGATGATGATGAAAAATAATTCTCTTAAAATTACTTTTGAAGTGAGTAGATCCTCTATATATATATGTTCAGCTAAAAAAATTAAACAAAGAAAAATAGGCTATGGCAGTGCTTGGGATTTGAAGAGGTGATTTGTAAATAAGTCAACAAAAAATTGTAGAAAAACTATTAAAAACGAACTTTTTATGTTCCGTTTTTATATTTTCATTTATGAAAATGTTATTTTATTTTATTTTTTAAGAAATTTTGATAAAAATGTTTAGCTTTAACTTGTCCTTGAAAGGAAAAGAAAAGTCAAAAAAAAAAAAAAAACTAGGCCTAACACTAGCTAATGAGCACAAGGAGAGTTGTACTAACAAGACTTCCAAAATGTTATTAAGACTAATTTTCGCACACCCTTGTTCCATCTTCCTACCCTTAACTTTGGGCATATATTAATTTTTTTTCGTGACAAAAGTACACTTTATACAAACATGTTTAAGAGTGTAAGTTGTCAATATACAACGGAAACAAATTTTGATTGTGTAAAAAGTTGAGGTGGGGTGTTACTTTTTCTATACATAGTGTTCTAGCTTCCTAGTCTAACTATCCTTTTTTTTTGAGATTTAATCTTTCCTTATTCTCCTTTTTGTGTTTGACTTTATTCTCTTTTATCAATTTTGATTTTGTTATTTATATTCCATTTGGCTCTTCTCAACTTGTTGGAAGTGATAGGGATTGATGAGACCTAGACTACCTTCTTGCGTGTTCTTTTTTCCTGGGCGAGCCTACCAAACTTCGTCTTTGTCAAGAGTTAGGTAACCTTCCTCCTTGGATCAAAGATCATTCATCATGACTCCTGCTTATGCTAGACTCTTTGTAAGTATTAAATGCCCGTGTACTATGCTAGTCACCACCAGTAGGTCGGCTACAGTGGTTTGGATACTTAGGAGGTCCATAGGCCGACTGGTAAACAGCCCCTTAAGCATCGATTGTAGTGAAGTCGCTTTATCAGATGGTCACTTCGTGCAATCGGTCGGGATGGACTCAGATGCCCAAGAGATCAATAGGACGACTGATAAGTCATATTTTATACACCTTACAAGGACTTAAGATGGGTGTTTTTGAGGTTATTTGGTGCTTAAGAATTGAGTCTTAGCTAAGATTCATATTATGGACCTAGAAATAGGGAAAGTATAAATCTGTGCTAATTTGAGGGTCTTAGCTAATAAAAGATTCATTCCTTTTTGCAGGTCAGAAACCATTGATCTTGGCCCATCCAGAGAGTCTCGGTCTAGGAGAGCCGTCCCGACCAATTTGACTCCTTCCACTGGCTGACTCTGTAGTCTAGCAACCCAATAGGAGCGACCCAATTATGCAGTCCACGTAGGCGACCTAGCCTAGGTGCCAACACAGCTCCAAGCCAGCTCAGTTGCCATATCACCCCTGGAGAAGCTTGCAGCGCAAGGAGAATCTTTAGGAGGGTAGATTAGGAAATGCAATCTATAATTATGTTAGGAAGTCGTTAGGTGTAGTGTGCGTTGTAAGAAATCCCAGCTCATGTACATATAGGAAGAGCTGGGCGCGTTGTAATGTTGTTGAAATTCAGACCTAAATTCCATCGTCACACACTCCATCTTCTCGCTCACATTTCCATCCTCACGGTGGTGCATGGTGCATTCAGTAGTGTTTCTCACGATGGAGGAAGCGCAGGTCAAGAACTAAGAGGCCGAAGGTTGTCAGAGGGGACCGCTTGGCTTACCATCACACTCTGGTGGACCTGATCCTCAACATCTTGGCTATAGGAGGTGAACCATCACCGTTCGTCCATGGCGATCATTGTAGAAGACAGATTCACTGAATTCACACCCTATGTTTGTACTTTGTTCTTAATAATATAAGTAGATTCTAATTCCAATCTCTTGTTTACGAATCCTACATTATAATCTGCTTTGCTGTGTCGCGATTGCACATTGTTAAGTGGACAATGTTAGACTAGGTCGATCAGAACCAGTTTAACAACTTTAGTAGGTAATCGATTAGAGGACCTAAAATCAACTATGAATTTAATCCCTGTCAACTGATGAGGTAGCGATGGTGTAAATCCTCACTATGACAATGGACAAATGTTTGGCGATCGTCATAAGAGAATCTCAGGTTGATATGGAACGTAAACTAGAGTGAAGGGACTGGAACCGACTTGATTATTAAGACTTACCATGAATATAGTAGTAGCATTAGAGGTAGCTTAGTTTAGCTTGCATTTACATTTTTACTTAGTTTAATTCCTATCTTATTTCGTTTGCAACAAAACCCCCCTATTTCTTGCATTTCAGTTTGAGATCGAGTCAGTCTGACTCTATTGCGTCTGTCTGCACTAAGTTGAGACCGTGTCGGATACGTCTCTGCCAAGACCATATCAGACCAGTCTTTGCCAAGAGCAACTCAACACCTAGCCGAGAGTGAGTTTGCTTTCTACATTTGAGAGTTTCTGCCTTATTTTAGTTTTCACACAAAGTCATAATTGAGCGCATTGTGTCCTTGAGAGAATTCAACCTAGGGTTGACTATGCTATAGTTAGCTTTAGTTTATTTGATGCGCGTGGAGATGACTAACACGAAGCTTATCAAATTGGCGTCGTTGCCGGGGACACAAGTTCCTTTATGTCTTTGTGTTCCAAAACTGAGTAAAGCCGAATCTCGAGTTTGTGGAATGATGTGTCTGTCAGTCGAGTGATAGAGTTTATTTTGAGTTCGTGTTTATTTTGATTTGGATCCTGAAATAATATAGCATGCTGAGTGTGTGTTAATTTCTGTGTGTGAGTTTCACTGCTAAAAAAACAAACAAAATAATAGCCATTTCTGCATCATTGACTTCATTTTCTGCATAATTGATTTTGTTTTCTGATAGCTACTTGTTTTCTGTTTCCTGATTTGCATAACTGACTCTAACTTTTTCTGCATAACTGATCTTTTGTTTACTGTTGCTGATTTGTATAACTAACAATAACTCTTCTACATAGGTAACTTGCATTTTTCTACATGATTTTGTATGATGCATGACTAGGAGTAGTTCTGACCCATTGCATGATTTAGATCCTTAGATAGAAATAACTTTGCGTAGGTTGAGAAAAGCTAGGAATATAATAGTAAATAATAGTTCCAATTCTGTTTCTAGTTCTGACAAGTAGCCCTGTTATTAACATTTCTGATTCTGTTGAGTATAGTAGCACTAACAATTTTGCAGAGCCGGAACAGATGGAGAACAATGATTGAACTCTAAAGGAGTTGGCTACACCAGATGTGGCGTACCAACTCTGGTGCATCCAATATCCACAGTTGGAACCAACTCAGACATACAAACTGAAATTTGGTCTTATACATCTATTGCCTAAATTTCATGGTCTTTCAAGAGAAGATCCCCATAAGCACTTAAAGGAATTCCACGTGGTCTGTTCCACAATGAGGCCGTAGGGGATGTCGAAAGATTACATCAAAATGAAGGCGTTCCCATTCTCCCTGGATGGAGCTGCAAAAGATTGACTATATCTACAGTCGGTTCTCTTCAACATTTAGGGAGATATGAAGCGCATGTTCCTAAAGAAATTCTTTTCGACATCCAGAACCATGACAATCAGGAAGGAAATATGTGGGATAAGACAACATTCTGGAGAAACTTTGCATGAATACTAGGAGAGATTCAACAAGTTGTGTGCCACATGTCTACATCATCAGATCAGTGAGCAATTACTGATCCAGTATTTCTATGAAGGTCTGACGATGATGGACTGAAGCATGATCGATGCTACTAGTGGAGGAGCATTGATGGATAAGATGCCAGCAACAACAAGGCACCTGATCTCCAATATGGCAAGCAATACACAACAGTTTGGGATCATAGGAGCTAGCTAACCCCAAATGGTGAATGAAATCGATGCAGTGGATAACCTGAGACTGGAAAACCAGCTGACCGAGTTGACATCATTGGTGAGGCAACTTGTTGTTGGACAACACATAGTAGCCAGAGTATGTGGCATATGTACTTCTGTGGAGCACCCTATTGATATGTGCCCCACATTGCAAGAAACTGGGTCAGACTATCCAGAAAGTATTGGAGCAATAGGTGGTTACCAGTACGGGAAGCAACCGTATCAGAGTTGGCCATTTGATAATCAGTAGTTTGGAAAGCAGCCATTTTGGCCAGGGCCGAGTCAAGGGCCATATGTAGCTCACCGATTCGAACCTGCCCCGAATGCACCTCAAGGTCCAACAGGTTATCGACAACCAATTCCGCAATACCAGGCACTATCGTTCTAGCAGCAACAACAACAGAGAATACTAGCTCAAGGTAACTCACCGTCTTTGGAGGACGTGATGAAGCAATTAGTAGCTAGTAATCTAGAGTTCTAGCAAACCATGAGCTCCAGCAATATGCAGTTCCAGCAAAATATGAACGCCACCATTCAAGACCTCAAGACGCAAAGAGGACAATTAGCCAACACTGTGAGTCATTTACAGTCAGTTGGATCTAGCAACCTATCCTCACAAACAATTCCAAATCCGAGAGGGAATGCGAGTGTAGTTACTTTGAGAAGTGGGAAAGAATTGCCACAACCAGCACCGCAATAGTTGCCGAGATCAACTGATGCCAACTCTGAGCCAGATGCCAATTCACAGGTACTTCAGTAAGACAAAATTGTCACATTGCTATTTCCAACTCAAACCCTTTCAGCAAGGAAGCCTGAATCCGATGAAGAGCTGTTGAGGATGTTTCGGAAGGTGGAAATCAACATTCCACTCCTAGATGCAATAAAGTAGATTCCCAAGTACGCAGAATTCCTCAAGGAATTGTGTGTGCATAAGAGGAAGAAGATGAAAAGAGGTGTCGAAGTAGGAGGTATAATGTCGACGTTGACCAGAAACGAAGACTTCACTACAGAAGCATAACAAGCAGTGCTAAAGAAATGTCGAAACCCCGAAATTTTCTCTATCCCATGCACCATTGGCGACTATACAATTGTCGATGCCATGCTCGACCTAGGAGCTTCAATCAATGTCATGCCAACGTCAATCTACAAATCCTTGAATATTGGTGACCTGGAACCCACTTGGATGACAATACAACTAGCAAATAGAAGTGTTGTTCAACCGTTGGGCGTTCTCGAAGATGTGCTTGTCCAAGTTAATGAACTGATTTTCCCAGTTGACTTCTATGTGTTGGATATGGAGGATGATACATCAGGGAAGGGATCCACCTTAATCTTGGGGTGACCGTTCCTCATGACTGCCAAAACAAAGATTGATGTGCATGCTGGGACACTCTCGATGGAATTTGGTGACACCTTGGTGCAATTTAATATTTTCGAAGCCATGAAGCACCCCACCGAAGACCATTCACTCTTTGGCATATATTTGATTGATGAATACCATTCACTCTTTGGCATATATTTGATTGATGAATTAGTTGAGGAGTGTCTTCAACTAGACAGTAGCAGCGAAGATATTTCAGTTTTTTTGGAGATACTGATTCATTTGATTGCTTAGGGTCCATGATAAGTGGGTTTTTAGTCATATTACATGCCTCAAATAAATACTAAAGCTAACTATAATATAGCTAACCCTAGGTCGATTCTCTCAAGGACACCGTGTATTAAATTGTGACTAAGTGTAGAAATCAGAGTTTTATGCAGAACATCAAGCGTAGAATGCCGACTCGCTCTCGGCAAAGACTGGTTTGATTTAGTCTCAGTAAAGACGAATACGAGATGGTCTCAACTAAGCACAGACTCGGACGTAACAGAGTCGGACTGACTTGGTTTCGGATGGACGCGACGGAGTCGGACTTACTCGGTGTCGGACTCTAAAAAAGTAGTAAATAGGGGGGATTGTGTTTAAATGCAGAAAAATAAACTAAGTACTAAAACTAAACTAAACTACGCTAAACTAATCTATACTAACTACTACACCAATTCGGAAATCAACACATAATAGGTTGTCATTCTTAGAATTATACTCCAAATCAACCTTAGATTCTTATGGCAATCGCCGAATGTTTGTCCATTGCCATACCGAGGATTTACACAATCGCTACCTCATCAGTTGGTAGGGAGTATGTACTTGGTTGATTTTAGATTCTCTAACTAATTAGATTATTAAACTAGTTCCAATTGACCCTAGTCTAACGTGATCTACCTCGAACAATGTGCAATCACGACAAAATTAAGAGCAGATTAAAGCACATGAATTGTAATCAAGAGACATAATTGCAAACCAATTATAATATTGAAAATAGAATTGAATACAAAGGTGGGAATTCAGCGTACTCTAGAGAGTCCGCTTTCCATGACAATCGCCTTGGAAGGACGATAGTGGTGCACCAATGATGGCTAGACATTGAGGTTTCTGTCCACCGGAGTGCGTTGACTATACCGAGCGATCACCTCCGACAGCTTCTAGCTTCCCAAATCCTGATCCTGTTCCTCCTCGATCGAGAGAGACACCTTACTAAAGCTTCTTGTACCACCGTGCAAGCTTGGAATGTTTGCAGTTGTTGACGACGCTAGGTCTATAATTCCACTGTTTTTCCACATCGAAGATGTGGCCTGGCATGCTTTATTTTTTATTTATACACAAGCTAGCTAAATCTAAATCTAATCCCACATAATCGCTGATTCCTTGATTCCCGCAGATTTCTTGCTCAATTACCTGAATTACATATTTCTTGATCCTAACTGATTACAAATTTGAATTACTGATTATAGATTTCTCAATCCTAGGAGATTATAGATTCCTCAATCCTAGGAGATTACAAATTCCTTGATTCTAGCATAATCATATCTACATTACAGATTCCTTAATTCTAGGATAATCAAATCTACATTATAGATTCCTTAATTTTGGCATAATCATAACTGCATTACAGATTCCTTAATTTAGCATAATCATATATGCATTACAGATTCCTTAATTTTAGCATATCATATCTGCATTCTTGTCGGAGTGATTTTGGCTACTAACGTCGGCTTGGGCCGGGATGTTCTTGGCTTGTACTGGGCCGAGATGCTCTCGGCTTCTACTGAGCTCAGATGCTCTCGGCTTTCAGGCCTACAAAACAAGTCCAATCTTTTGTTAGTTAAAATCCTTATTTTAGCACATATTTATATTTTTCCTATTTCTAGGCCCATAATTCGAATCTTAGCTAAGAGAGGACTCTTAATCACTAAACAGTCTTAATAATACCCATCTTAAGCCCTTGTGAGGTGTATAAAATATGACTTATCAAACCCCCACACTTACACTTTTGCACTCCTGGGCAAAATCAGATTTCAAGGAAATTGAAAGAGGAAATATGTTTTCAAATGAATTTTTCAAGTTTGACAAACAGATCAAGCATGTAATCATGCCAGAATCAAGATTTTCAAACAATCTATGAGAGTTACTTTCTCCACACCCAAAGCAAATAAGCAACCTACAAACATTAAAGGGTTATCGAGAAGTGACTGAGTTCTCTCTTAGGGCATATTCTCTCAATCTCTCAAGTGTTTGGGATTGTGTAAACACTCAAATATCCCATGCAACCGACACTACCAAACTTTGACTAGCATCTCCTTCTGCACCTTCAAAATCACATGCAATCATGATCATTAGGACTTCTTGTCGGCTTGTAACGTGGCCAAGGTTAAGGGTAGGATACAGGATGGTAAGTGAGCTTTAATAACCATTCGGAAGGGAGGAGCAATGGGGAATGAGTTCGCAGCATGGAGGGAATCCTCTAGGACACTCTGATTTTATTAAGAGTATTCTTGCTCACGTCTTTTCTTTCCCTTTTTCCACTTTTCTTTTCTCCCTTTTCTTTTCTCCCTTTTCTCACTTCTTGTTTTGCACCTTTGTGCTGTATTTTTGCTGCAGCTTATAACTTTTGGCTACATTCCCTTCCTTTGTTTCATCCTGCACTTGTTTTTCTTTCTTTTCTTTTTCAACCCTTTTTAGGTGTACTATTCTTGCTATGTCCCCGGGTGTCTCCCCCACACTTGAACGAGACCCACTCCCAAAACAATTCCAAAGCTCCTCTATCCCCCTAAGGTTGAGGTTGGTGATGAGTCATAAATCATACACTGTAGGTGGACCTAAGAAGAGTGTTAATAAGCAACTCATGTACTTAAAAGATGACTGTTAGCTAAGATTTAGATTAGGAACCAAAAAGCAGAGAAAATACAATTTTGTGCTAAAAGGCATTAGCTAACTATTCTTTCATTGCAGGTCTAGCCAAGACTCTCAGCCATCCAAAGAAGGCCCAACCGAGGGCCTTCTTGACTTGGTCAACTCTATCTCGACCAGGCCGAAACTCGGCCCAGAGAACAAGAGCAGCTAGTAAGCAGAGTGGCCCAATAAGGAGCGAAGCCCAGTTGCGTCTTCCACGACAGCCATCCAACACAAAGGCCAGCTCAGCACCAGCATGGAAGCCATATCACTCTTGGAGAGACCAAGTTCTTTCTAAGCGCACATTGCAAGGGCAGATTAGGCAATCTACTTTTGTAATTCTGTTAGGCATCATGGTTCGCACGTCCATGTACAAATAGGAGTAGTCTTGTACAATTTAGGGGTCTTTGAATTCATTCTCTACGCACTTTCACAACATCCACTATCTGGCTCTCGTCTTCCTCCATTGCGGTGGTGCACGGTGCTGCATTGGTGTTTTTCTCGATCGAGAAAGTACAGGCTTGAGACTGAGAAGCCGAAGTCTGCTAGAGGTGACCACTCGGGATTCCAAGGTACTCTGGTGGAGCTGATCCTCAACGTTCAAGCTACTGAAGGTGAACCACCATCATCAACCATAGCGATCGTCGTGGAAGATGGATCCATCTGAATTCGGACCACTGCGTTTGTACTCTATTTTCTGATAATCAATTTCACTCTGCATTTCTTGCCTCTATTCTTCTCCTCTTCCTTAATTCACGATTTAATCTGCGATTGCAATTGAACCATGAACAAGTTAAACTAAGCCGATTGGAACTGGTTTAGCTAATTCAGTAGGTAATCCTTTGACGATTGTTGATAGAGAACCTAAAATCAGCTCTGAACCTAATCCCTACCAACTAATGAGGTAGCGATTGCGTAATTCCTGAGTATGGTAATGGACGAACCTGTGACGATTGCCATAAGAATCCCCAAGGCTGACCTAGACTAAGAACGAGAGTAAGGAACCTAGACTGGACTTGAATTAATGGAATTGAACACGAACACAATTATATCTTAATAATAATAGTAGCTATATCGTATCAGCAACATCTTTCTATTCGCATTTGTTTCCTGCATTCGTTACTCGTTTTCGTAATTAAAACCCCCCTGTTACTGCTTTCCAAGTCTGAGACAGAAATAGTCCATCTCTGTTGCGTCCGGCCGCACTTAGCCGAGACGAGTCGGATAAGTCTCTACCGAGACCATATCGGACCTGTCCCTGCCGAGAGCGACTCGGTCAGTGCCAAGACGAGTCACTACTGTGTAACTTAGGTTCTGCTTTATCTTGCTTTGCATTAATTCACAATTCGAGCGTACTGTGTCCTTGAGAAAAATCGACCTAGGGTTGACTATACTATAGTTAGCTTTAGTTATTTGAGGCCCGTTAGGACGACTAAAATCGAGTTTATCAAATTGGTGTCGTTGCCGGGGACACAAGTTCTTTTGTGCCTTTGTATGCCAAGCTAAGTAAAGTCGAATCCCGAGTTTGTAGAGGGTGTCTGTTGAGTCAGTTTGTTGAGTTTTTGAAATTGTCTATATCTGTTTTCTATTTGAGTGATAATAGCATGTTGAGTGTCTGTTAATTTTTCTGCGTGAATTCACCGCTAAAAAAAAAAAACCAAAAACAACAATAAAATACTTGTCTCTGCATTGCATATTGTTAACATTCTGTTTTGCATTCATTTTCGTATCGTACAATTGATTTGCATTTTCCTTACATTGCATTTTTGCAGTTTTACTAGGTGATTGATTGGTAGTACTGATCTAATTCTAATTTCTTGCATAATGTGTACAATGCATGACTAGGAGTAGTACTAAATCCCTATATGCTTTTGACCTTGAAATATAGAAAACTTTACGTAGATTAAGGAGGACTAGGAACCTAATAGTAAACAATAGTAGAAGTTTTTATTCTGTCACTGACTCTAACCAGTTTTGTACTGACAATTCTGTTGCTAGTTCTAACATCTTCGCAGAGCCAGGACAGATGGAGAATAATGACAAAACGTTGAAGGAACTGGCCACTCCAGATGTGGTGTATCAACTCAAACATATGAATTGAAGTCTGGCCTTATACACTTGTTGCCTAAATTTCACGGTCTTGCAGGAGAAGACCCCCACAAGAATCTGAAGGAATTCCATGTGGTTTGCTCCACAATAAGGCCGCACGGGATATCGGAGGACTACATCAAAATGAAGGCGTTTCCATTCTCCCTAGATGGAGCAGCGAAGGATTGGCTGTACCTTCAGCCAGCACTGTTCAACACTTGGGGAGACATGAAGGGCACATTCCTAGAGAAGTTCTTTCCGGCATCCAGAATTGCGTCCATCAGGAAGGAAATATGTGGGATAAGGCAGCATACAGGAGAAACTCTACATGAGTACTGGGAAAGGTTCAACAAACTCTGTGCCACCTGTCCACACCATCAGATCAGCGAGCAGTTGCTGATCCAGTATTTCTATGAAGGACTCTCAATGATGGATAGAAGCATGATGGATGCAGCCAGTGGAGGAGCCCTGATGGATAAAACGCCAACAGCAGCAAGGCACCTGATCTCCAATATGGCAAGTAATACACAGCAGTTTGGGATCAGAGGGCCAAGTCAATCTCGGATGGTGAATGAAATCGGTGCAGCTTCCAACCAAAGATTGGAGAATCAGCTGACCGAACTGACATCATTGGTGAGGCAGCTTGTAGTTGGACAACACCAACCAGCCATGGCAGCAAAAGTATGTGGCATATGTACTTCCGTGGAGCACCCCACTGATATGTGCCCCACCCTTCAAGAAATCGAGTCGGACCGAACAAAGAATGTTGGAGCCATAAGCGGATTTCAGTACGGGAAGCAACCGTATCAGAATCAGCCATCAACATGGAAGACGGCCATTTCGGCCAGGACCGAATCAGGGGCCATACGCAGCTCAACAATTCGAATCCCCACCGAATACCTATCAAAGACAGGCAGGTTATCAATAGCCAACTTCGCAATATCAAACACCACCTTTCCAACAACAACAACAGCAACAAAGAGTGCCTACCCAGGGCAACTCCCCATCTCTGGAAGACTTGATGAAGCAGCTTGCAACAAGCAACCTAGAGTTTCAGTAATCTGTGAGCTCCAACAATATGCAGTTCCAGCAAAACATGACCGCCACCATACAAGACCTCAAAATGCAGATTGGACAACTAGCTAATACTGTGAGTCAACTACAGTCGGCTGGGTCCAACAACCTACCCTTTCAAACCATTCTAAATTCGAGAGGAAACGCCAGTGTAGTCACTCTCCGAAGTGGAAAAGAACTACCTCAACCTACACTGCAGTAGTTGCCGAGATCAGCCAAAGCCGACTCTGAACCAAATGTTGATCCACAGTCTCGACCAAAGATAGTTGCCCCACTACCATTTCCATCTCGGACCGTCTCGGCAAGGAAGCCAGAGGCAGACGAAGAATTGTTGAAAATGTTCCGGAAGGTGGAAATTAATATTCCACTCCTCGATGCAATCAAACAGGTCCCTAAGTATGCAAAATTCCTTAAGGAATTGTGCGTACATAAAAGGAGAAAGAACAAGGGGAGCAGGGAGATTGGAGGCGTGGTGTCGGCCTTGACCAAAAATGAAGAACTCACTGCAGGTACTTCACGAGCACTACCAAGGAAGTGCAGAGATCCTAGAATATTTTCTATCCCATGCACCATTGGCAATTGCACCTTTGCTGACGCCATGTTGGATTTGGGAGCCTCAATCAATGTCATGCCAGGATCAATCTACAGGTCCCTAAATTTTGGTGATCTCGAACCCACAGGGATGACCATTCAGCTCGCAAATAGAAGCATTGTGCAGCCCTTGGGAGTTCTCAAAGATGTTCTCGTCCAACTGAACGAGCTAATATTTCCAGCCGATTTTTATGTGCTTGACATGGAGGACGAAACATCGGGAAAGGAGTCAATCTTAATTCTGGGGAGACCCTTCTTGATGACAGCAAGGACAAAGATTGATGTGCATGCTAAGACTCTCTCGATGGAATTTGGTGACAATCTGGTGCAATTCAACATTTTTGAAGCAACGAAGCACCCCACCGAAGACCACTTCCTCTTTGGCATCGATGTAATAGAAGAGCTGGTTGAAGAATATTTCCAGCTAAGCAACAGCAGTGGAGACATGGAAGCTCTTGTTGGAAGCACTGACGAGAACAACTGCTTAGGAATCGCAGATGAAGAGACTGACCTTGAGGAAGTAAAAGACCTTCCCAACTCTGAGGACGACCATAGCGATATTGCTAACTTGGACTTTGAAGTTGAATTGTTTGAATTACTAGACCAAGTCTGCAACTAAGAACACTTAGAGTGTACAAATGATGCAGAAGTCAAAGTCGCCGAAACTGATGATTCAAGTTCAAAGAGGGTAAGCAAGGGATAGAGTTTGCAAGGTAAGTCCATTTGCCTCGGGGCTTAATAGAAACATGGCCTAGATCATATCACTTCTACATGTAAAACAAGATGTATCCATAGAGTCAAGACAAAATCTAGAGTAACCCAGTCGTCATGAATGCAAATATCACACAAGAAAGGAAGGAATGGCAAGATCTAAAGCCATTATGTATGCAAGGCTCGAAAATTCTCACACGGATGGTTGCTCAATCACTGATGGTTTCTCTTTTTCAGTTTTTCAATCACTCATTGCGTAAAGATGCAGAAATTTCATTCCTGTCAAGTTTGAAAAATCTTCCCTCCAGGGTCATGTATACCTTTTACTGTTTCATCTGATCCAAAAGGAAATCCATTTTTTTTTCAAAACGTTTTTCTCGGCAATCAGAAATCAGAATTCAGTTAAGGGAAAACAAAACAAAACAAAAATGAAAACCAAAATTGAACAAAATCGAAATCGGTCCGGACCCGGCCGAAATGGAACCAGGGCCGACACAAACTCAGGAAAAATAAAAATACCAGAACCGGAATAAAAAGAAAAGAAACAAAATGAAATAGAACAGGAACAAAATAACAAAACTAAAAACAAAACAAAACCAAACAAACTGTCACCCTCCTAAGGAACACCCCCCCACACTTGAATGATGCATTGTTCTCAATGCAAAGCATATGTGCACAAAGGAAGGGGTGAAATAGAAAGACTACTTTTTTCAGGGTGGAAAGAATGTGCAAAATCTGATATCCAATATTTTTGCTCCGCTCCTGTTGTCAACAGCTCGGGGGAGCTTTCTCCTCATCCATTTTGATAGTTTCAACATGATATCCTCTAGTAGCTTCTCTGCAATATTTCCTATAACTCTTGCACTGGGATTAGTGTCATTGTTGCTTTTCACACACAAAGAAGATTTAGTTAATCTAGTACAAGTACACTCACAATTAATAGAATTCTTAAAATCCATTTTTCCAAAAAATTCAGAGTGTTTAGTCATTTCAGAATGCAAATTTACTAAGGCATGGAATGGTTGCGCTATGGATGACATTGGTATTGATGTTGTTGGTGGTGGGCGAAGTGAAGAAGGTTCATTCATGGATTCCTGACTCGACTGTCGGGAGTGGATTTGGCTTTTCGAATGTAGAGTCGGGTGGTTGCATGTCATCTTAGTTGTCCATGTAGATGCAGCTACCGGATATAGTCTCGACATCCGTCAAGTTGTTGCATTGGCTACCGACGACACATTAAAACTTTGCTTGATATTGGTGTCGACCACATGAACTGGACGCAGCTATTGTCTGATTGCTTGATTGGCCGACTTGGCCTGGATTTAGCAAGTGGTGTGCTAAGTCAATTTTGACCTTTGGCCGCTATAGTCAGATTTGATTGGTTCTTGCCATCAGACGTGGTTGTCCAAAATGGATTCGCCTTTGGGCTGCTTCTGGTTCTCGATGCCTTCAACTCTCGGCCGTATGCTCATGCTAGACCCGGCATTAGTCTCCTCACCTGAGTCGCTTTCGACCCATACCAGGTTTCGGCCTTGGGGTGTCGAGTCGGTCTTGGCTTTCTTTTGGTTACGAATTCGGCATTTTGGGTCAGACACGGATTTGGCCTAGTTGCGATTTCAACTTTGATTGCCCGAATCGGTAAGTGTTGGTTCACAAGCCAAAAAATTATTAATAGAATCCGACACTTCAGTCCCAGAATCTAAAACTTTAGTTATATCAGCACTGTTAGGATTATCAACCACATTGGCAAAGTTGGACACATTAGCCACAGAATTCGACATTTCAGGCATATCGGCAAAAGTAGAAATATTGACCCCGGAGTCGACAACCTCAATTGTATCAGCAAGACTTGGAACCTTCATCATAGAGTTGGAAACTTCTAATATATTGACATGGTCTGACATAGAAACTATACAGTCAGCCATTTCAGTCATATTAACACTGTCTCACGTGTCAACTAGAGAATCAACATCCTCGACCCTATTAGTGAAAAGCATTATCAGCATTAGCATATTTGGGATCAGCCATCTTGGCATCAGCACAAATGGGATTAGTAATGTCAACATCAGTACATGCAGGATCAACTATCTTGACCCTAGTAACTTGGTCCGCAATCTCATCCAATGTCATATTAGTAAGATCAGTAACATCAATCATAGAATTTGCGATCTTAACCACATCAGCCAGATTAGAAACAATTGGCACGTAGTCGTCAATCTCAACCATCTTAGTAGAGTCGGCAGCAGCAACTATGGAGTTGGCAACATTACTAGAGTTGACAAAGCTCGGCACAGTGGTCGAATTTTCTGAATCTGGATTTCTAGAAAATTCATATTGTACTTTTAGTGATTGTTGTTGCGGCAGCTCCATGCCACTCCTTACGGTTATGTCACTTATATTCTCATGTGGACTAAGAATGACTTGGGAAGGAACCTGTCCAAAATCTTCAAACTGTAGTTGATTTATCGTAGTGGCCAGTTGATCAATCTGTGCTTTCAACTCTTGCATTATGGCATTTATATTTTGTTGATACTGCATGTTGTCTTGTTGAAACTGCATGTTGTTTTGTTGAAATTATTGCACCAGATCTTCCAAAGAAGGTGAACTGTTAAGTTGTTGCACTGGTTGTTGTGTGGCAGACACATTCTTTTGGAATTGAATGTTATTCGTGGCCAATTGCTTCATTAAATCCTCTAAGGAACTTTCTTATACCGGTTGTGGTCTGAATGGAGGTGGTGGTTCTTGCAAAATGGGACAATCATTGGATGGATGTCCTACAAAACCACACATGCCACATCCATCTATGTATCCTTCAAATCTCTAATTGTCAGCAGCAACAATCCCATTCATTCTTGTGGATGTCGTGGATCCCCTATTGTCAAAATGGTGAGTGTTACATGCAAAATCATATAACTCAGGAAACATAGTTGTTAGCTTAGATTGATAATTCTCGTAAGACCAGGCTCCATCCCATTCGGGATATTAAGGGCACCACGGTTGATACCTCATGGCATCAATGTGCAACTGATTCCTTTCTTCATTGGAGCTAGGAACAGAATTATCAAGATCAGAAGAATTAGGAATAATACTAGTATCAAAATGCACGAGTGTTGTTAACAGGGTTAAAAATCAAAAAGAAGAACAAAAAGATAACAAAATTAGAAAAATAGAAAAAAAATAGAAGGATAATTGAATTAAAATAGAAAAGCATCAGAAGAAGAATAGAATCAAAATAGAAAAATAGAAAAATAACAGATACAGAGACAGAAAAGAAAACAAAATAGGAACAGGAAAACATACGGCAAAATAAATAGAGGCATAGAAAGGCAACAAAATAATGAAAAATAATAGAACAATCATAAACTGGTCAGAATGTTAAAAAAATTGATGCATAAAAGAAAAAAATCATACAAAGAAATTGTAGAATCAAATATGCAGAAAAATCAAAATAAGTTATGCAGAAGAAGTTAGAGTCAATTATGTAAATCAAAAAACAGAAAACAAGTAGCTATTAGAAAAAAATCAGTTATGCAGATGTAGTTAAATGCAATGATGCATAGATGGTTGTTGTTGTTGTTGTTTTTTTTTTTAGTAATGTAAAGACTCACGTAACCAAAAATTCAACACACACACACAACAAAAATGTAACACATATTCAACATGCTATATTATTTTTAGACTCGACCAAAAAGAAAACAAATACAGACTCAACAAACTTGACAAACTCTATGACTCTAGACTCAAATGACAGACACAACATTCCATAGACTCGGGATTCAGCTTAACTCAGTTTTGGCACACAGACACAAATTTGATAAGCGGATTTTTAGTCATCTTACATGCCTCAAATAAATACTAAATCTAACTATAGTATAGCTAATCCTATGTCGATTCTCTCAAGGACAATGTGTTAAATTGTGACTAAGTGTAGAAATTAGAGTTTTACGCAGAACGTCAAGCATAGAATGCCGACTCGCTTTCAGCAAAGATTGGTCCGATTTGGACTTGGTAGAGACGAATCTGACACGGTCTTGGCTAAGCGCAAACTCAAACGCAACAGAGTCGGACTGACTTGGTTTCGGATGGACGTGACGGAGTCGGACTGACTCGGTCTCGGACTCTGGAAAAGTAGTAAATAGGGGGGTTTGTGTTTAAATGTAGAAAAATAAACGAAGTAGTGAAAGTAAACTAAACTACACTAAACTAATCTATACTAACTATTGTACCAATTCGGAAATCAACACACAACAGGATGCCATTCTTACTTAGAATTATACTCTGAATCAACCTTAGATTCTTACGACAATCACCGAACATTTGTCCATTTCCATACCGAGGATTTACACAATCACTACCTCATCAATTGGCAGAGAGTATGTACTTGGTTGATTTTAGGTTCTCTACCTAATCAGATTATTAAACTAGTTCCAATCGGTCCTGGTCTAACGTGATCTACCTCAAACAATGTGCAATCGCGGAAAATTTAAGAGCAGATCAAAGTACAGGAATTATAATCAAGAGATAGAATTGCAAACTAGTTATAATAATGAAAATAGAATTGAATACAAAGATGGGAATTCAGTTTACTCCAAAAAGTCTGCCTTCCACGACAATCGCCTTGGAAGGACGGCAATAATACACCAGTGATGGCTAGACATTGAGGTTTCCGTCCACCGGAGTGCGTCGGCTATACCAAGTGATCACCTTCGATAGCTTCCAGCTTCCCAAATCCTGGTTCTGTACCTCCTCGATCGAGAGAGACACCTTATTGAAGCTTCGTGTACCATCGTGCTAGCTTGGAATGTGTACAGTTGCTGATGGTGCTAGGTCTAGAATTCCTTTGTTTTTCCACACCGAAGACGTGGCCTAGTGCGCTTTATTTATACACAAGCTGGCTAAATCTAAATCTAATCCAACAGAATCGCCAATTCCTTGATTCCCGCTGATTTCTTGCTCAATTACCAGAATTATATATTTCCTTATCCTAACAGATTACAAATTTGAATTACTGATTACAGATTTCTCAATCCTTGGAGATTACAGATTCCTCAATCCTAGGAGATTACAAATTCCTTGATTCTAGCATAATCATATCTATATTACAGATTCGTTAATTCTAGGATAATCAAATCTACATTATAGATTCCTTAATTTTAGCATAATCATGTCTGCATTATAGATTCCTTAATTTTAGCATAATCATATTTGCATTCTTGCCGGAGTGATTTTGGCCGCTAACGTCTGCTTGGGCCGGGATGTTCTCGGCTTCTACTGGGCTAAGATGCTCTCAGCTTTCAGGCCTGCAAAACAAGTTCAATCTTGTTAGTTAAAATCCTTATTTTAGCACAGATTTATATTTTTCCTATTTCTAGGCTCATAATTCGAATCTTAGTTGAGACATGACTCTTAATCACTAAATAGTCTTAATAATACCTATCTTAAGCCCTTCTGAGGTATATAAAATATGACTTATCAGTCCCAAATAGAAGAAGCCGACTATGATGAATTATGGGAAGTACATAATATTTCCGACTCTGAGGATGACAACACTGACCTTGCCGACTTGAGTCAAGAAGCTGAATTGCTCAAATTATTAGACAAGTGTGCAAGCACGAGATACCAGAGTGTTCGCATAATGCAGATGTTCAAGTTGTCGAGACCAAAAAGCTATTCCTAACACAAGTGGCAACAATGTTCACAACCGAGTACAAATCGGCCAAAGGAGGTCGAGATCGAGAGAAGACCGAAGTCAACTCGGCCAAAAAGACAAGTGTCGAGACCGACCTGCCTTTGCATACACAAGTCGAGATCATCTCGGCCTGTCAACACACCTGGTGTCGAGTCTAATTCAAGTCGTCCAGCTGGATCTGAAAACAACTAATGATAACTCTTTACCTCCGCTGCCACCCATGGAATTAAAGCCATTGTCGAGTCATTTGAAATATGCCTATTTGGATACTGAACAGCAACATCCAATCATCAATGCTAATAATCTCCACCAGGAGCAAGAAGATAAATTGTTGCGCGTCCTAAGGCAACATAAGAAGGCAATCGGGTGGAAACTATCTAACCTTCCAAGGATAAACCCCTCCATTTGCATGCATAAAATTTTAATGGAGGAGGAAGCCAAGTGATGAGTCATATTTTATACACTTTATGTGGGCTTAAGATGGGTGTTGTTAAGAATTTTTAATGATTAAGAGTCTTGTGTTAACCGAGATTTGAATTATGAGCCTGAAAATAGGAGAAATACAAGTACGTACTAAAATAAGATTTTTAACTAACAAAAAGATTAAGACTTATTTTGCAGGCCCAAGTCATCCAGGCCCAAGTCATCCAGGCCCAAGTCAGCTCGGCCCAAGTCATCTCGGCCCAAGCCGAGCACATCCCGGCCAGTCCAGCGCTCCTAGTCAAGCCAACATTAGTGACAAAAATCTTGCCTAAAATCACCCCAGCAAGATGCAGATATGGTTTGTTAAGATGCAAATATGATTTGTTAAGATGCAGATATGGTTTGTTAAGATGCATATATGATTTGCTAAGATCAAGAAATCTGTAATGCAGATATGATTTGTTAAGATGCAAATATGATTTATTAAGTTGTAGATATGATTTGTTAAGATGCAGATATGATTTGCTAAGATCAAGGAATTTGTAATTCAGGTAACTAGGAATGCAGATATGATTCTGCTAGAAATTAGGAAACTGGGAAACTCCTAAGATTGAGGAGATTGTAATCTGTAATTCAAATTGGAATCTTTAGGATTTGAATTTCTGTTATTAGGATTAGATTTAGATTTAGATTTATCCAGCTTGTGTATAAATAAGCACACCAGGCCACGTCTTCAAGTGTGGAATTTTCAGCAGAATCTAGAGCTAGTGCCGTCAGCAATCGCAAACACTCCAAGTTAGTACAGTGGTACACGAAGCTTCAATATGGTGTCTCTCTCGGTCAAGGAGGTACAGGACCAGGATTTGGGAAGCTAGAAGCCTTTAGAGGTGATCGCTCGGTATAGCCGATGCACTCTGTTGGACGGAAACCTCAACGTCTGGCCACCATTGGTGCATCACTGTCGTTCTTCCATTGGTGGTCGTCCTGGAAGGCGGACTATCTGGAGACTCTAATTTCTCACCTTTGTATTCGATTTGCTTTTCAATAATATAACTGGTTTGCAATTCTGTCTCTTGATTATAATTCCTGCACTTTAATCTACTTTTAGCTTTACCGTGACACATTGTTAGGGGTAGATCATGTTAGACTAGGGCCGGTCGGAACTAGTGTAATAATCTGATTAGGTAGAGAACCTAAAATCAACCAAGTACATATTCTCTGCCAACTGATGGGGTAGCGGTTGTGTAAATCCTCGGTATGGCAACGGACAAACGTTCGGCGGTCGTCGTAAGAATCTAAGGTTGATTCGGAGTATAATTCTAAGTAAGAATGACAACCTTTTGTGTGTTGATTTCCGAATTTGTACAATAGTTAGCATAGATTAGTTTAGATTAGTTTAGCATAGTTTAGTTTACTTTCAGCACTTAGTTTATTTTTTGCACTTAAACACAAAACCCCCCTTATTTATTGCTTTCTAGAGTCTGAGACTGAGTCAGTCCGACTCCGTTGCGTCTGTCTAAGCCGACTGGCAGTAAGTCAACATTTCACAACACTTAGCATTTTGCAACACTCTTATTTTTACACTTAGCACAATTTGAACACACTGTGTCCTTGAGAGAATCGACCTGGGTTAGCTATATTATAGTTAGCTTTAGTAATTATTTGAGGCGTGTAAGACGACTAAAAACCCGCTTATCACCAAGCCCATAAGGAAACAACAAAGAACGATGAATTCGACCATCCTAGACGTGGTCAAGAAAGAGCTGAAAAAACTGCTTGCTGCAGGGATTATCTACCCCATCTTGGACAACCAGTGGGTTAGTCCTGTGCAAGTAGTACCAAAATAATCTGGGATGATTGTCATGAAAAACCAACACGATGAGTTGGTATCTATGCAAATTCAGAACAGTTGACGAGTTTGTATTGACTATAGAAGATTAAATCAGGAAACTCACAAGGATCATTTTCCTTTGCTTGCCTTTCATTGATCAAGTCTTGGAAAACTAGCAGAAAAATCCTAGTACTTTTTTCTGGATGGTTTCTTTGGATACATGCAAATCCACATTGCACCTAAAGATTAACACAAGACTACCTTCACTTTCCCATTTGGTACCTTTGTGTACACTCGCATGCTATTTGGCTTGTGCAACGCGTCGAGTACATTTCAACGTTGCATGACAAGCATCTTGTTGGACCTGCTACAGGATTGCATGGAGGTGTTTATGGATGACTTCACAGTGTACGTTGATTCGTTTGATGCATGTCTAGAAAACCTATCCAAGGTGTTAACGAGATGCATTGATACAAATTTGGTACTCAACTTTGAAAAGTGCCACTTCATGGTGATCGAGGAAATTGTGTTGGGACATCTGGTATCCAACAGAGGCATCGAGGTTGACAAATCAAAGATTGACATCATCACCTCTCTTCCAAACCCCGCTTTTGTGCGGGAGGTTCGCTCATTTTTGGGACATGCAGGATTCTACAAAAGATTTATCAAGAATTTCAGTAACATTGCCCTGACACTGTCCAAACTGCAACAAAAGGATGTGGAAATAAACTTTGATTAGCCGTGCGTTGAAGCATTCCCGAAGCTGAAGAACCGACTCACATCCGCCCCTATTCTTCAAGCACCTAACTGGGAGCTGCCATTCGAGCTTATGTGTGATGCATCTAATTCGGCATTAGGAGCCGTCTTAGGCCAAAGAGCTGGAGTCGGCAAACTAGTGCATGTGATTGCTTATACGTCTCGAACAATGGACCCAGCCTAGTTAAATTACAAAACAATTGAAAAGGAGTTGTTGGCAATTGTATTTGCCTTGGACAAATTTCGTTCATATTTACTAGGCTCCAAAATCGTTGTGTTCTCTGATCATGCTGCATTGAGATTCTTGTTGAAGAAGCCAGATGTAAAGCCTAGACTGATTCGATGGATGCTTCTTATCCAAGAATTCAACATAGAAATCAGCGATAAGAAGGGTGCTGAGAATTTAGTGGCAGACCATTTGAGCCGGATTAAGAGCGAGAATGACTCGATGCCTATCAGAGACGAATTCCTAGACGAGCAATTGCTACACATCAACATGCCAACACCATGGTTTGCAGATATCTGCAACCTTGTGGTAGCATCTTAATTTCCACCAGAGGCATCACGACTATGCAAGGAAAGACTTCAAAGTGATGCCAAATACTGCATATGGGATGATACTTACCTATGGAGACTTTGTAATGATCAAGTTATTCGCAAGTGCATTCCTGATGCTGAGGTCAATTCGGTCCTCCAGTTTTGTCATGCAACACCTGGAGGTGGCCATTATGGGTCAACTTGGACAGCCAAAAAAATACTTGATTGCGGGTTCTATTGGCCCACCATCTTTAGAGACGCTTATCGATTCATCTCCACCTGTGAAAAATGCCAAAAAGCTGGAGTGACCATTAGCAAAAGGCATGAAATGCCCCAACAACCCATCCTGTTCTACGAAGTTTTCGATGTTTGGGGTATTGACTTCATGGGGCCATTCCCAATCTCCAATGGTTACTCATACATTCTACTTGTCGTAGACTACGTATCAAGATGGGTAGATGGGTAGAGGCCATAGCCACCAAATCCAATGATGCCAAGGTTGTAGTGGATTTTCTAAAGTCCAATATCTTCTACCAGTTTGGTATGCTAAAAGTGCTCATAAGTGACCAAGGTAGTCACTTCTACGATAGAGCCATGTCCTCTTTACTCCACAAATATGGGGTGGTGCATAAAATTGCCATAGCTTATCACCCCAAGACAAACAGCTAAGCTGAAGTTTTTAACAGGGAAATAAAGAAAACATTGCAAAAGATAACCAACCCCAACCGAAAGGATTGGAGCTGACTCCTTGAGGATGCTCTTTGGGCATATAAAACTACACATCAAACTCCGTTGGGGATGTCTCCCTATTGGATTATCTTCGGTAAAGCCTGTCATCTCCTGATGGAAATAGAACACAAAGCTTACTGGACAGTTGAGCAGTGCAACCTGGCCTACGACCAAGCAGGGAAGCAAAGAAAATTCCAACTACAAGAACTGGACGAACTCCACTTGGAAGCTTATGAGAACTCTCAAATTTATAAGTAGAAAGTCAAGCAATTTCATGATCAATAAATCTTGAGGAAAGAGTTCCAATTCGGCCAGAGAGTACTCCTGTTCAATTCACGTTTAAAGTTCATCGTAGGTAAGCTCCGTTCTAGATGGGATGGACCTTTTGTTATCACTAATGTTTTTCCCTGTGGTGCAGTCGAATTAAAGGATGAACGTACCAATAGCACTTTCCAGGTCAATGGGCATCAGATTAAGCTGTTCCATGAAGGTTCAACACCAATAGCGAGTGACATGGAGACCATCTCACTAATGGAACCGGCTCTGCCAGATGACACACCCTGAGAAAGTCTCAAGAACCCTTCTGTATTCATGCCATGCATTGAGGACAATGCAACATTAAAGTGTGTGTGTGGGGGGGGGGGAGAGTGTAGCCATCCAAGGCTTGCTGAATGCTGTGCTTGCTAAATGCTGTGCTTGAAATTTTCTGTTCTGTTCTTGATTCCATGCAGACTCAATCTTAACTATTTATATATGTTTGCTTATATCTATTTGTGTTTTGTTACCTTTAGTTTTGATTTTCTTTTACATCTTAGTTTTCGTTTCGATTTCATTTCAGTCCAATTTTTCCTTTTTCATGTCATTTTCCTTTGTTCCAAATAAAAAGTTGTCCAAGCCGGGTCTGTTCCGACTTCAACTCCATCTCGGCCAGATCTGAACCGACTTCAATTCGGCCAAGTCAGTTTCAATTCTTGCTTTTATTCTAATTTTTGTTTTTTTTCTCTCCCTAACTGAATTCTTCACGATGATTGCCAAGAAAACGATTTGAAAAAGAATTAAATCAATTTCTTTAGTATTGGATAAATCAGTAAGAGGAAATGCAGAACCCTAGAGGAGAGATTTTCCAAACTTGACAAGGAGTGAAATTTCTGCATCTTTAGGTAGTAGGTGATTGAGAAACAAAAAAAGATAAACCATTAGTGGTAGAGCCATTATCCATGTGAGAATTTTTGAGCCTGTGTACATATAAATGGCTTTGCATCTTGCCATTCTCTCCTTTCTTGTGTGATTTTTGCATCCATGATTAACTGTGTATTCTAGATTTTGCCTTGACTCTCTAAGATATATCTGGTTTCGCATGCAGGAATGAGATGATCTAGGCCATGTTTCTAATAAGCCCCAAGCCAAATGGACCTACCTTGGAAATTTTATCCCTTGTTTACCCTCTTTGAGCCTGAATAACCATTCTTTTCTGATATGACAGCTTATTACAAGTCAAAGCCAAAAAACCATGATCAACCTCAACATTAGGGGACAGAGGATCTTTGGAATTGTTTTGGGAATAAGTCACGTTCAAGTGTGGGGGTGACACCAGGGGACACAGCAAGATTAGTGTATCCAAAAGGGTTTAAAAAGAAAAACAAAGAAAAAAAAGAGCAGAATAAAGCAAAGAAAAATAAGGAAGCAACCAAAAGTCATAAGCTGCAAACAAAAATACAGCACAAAGCTGCAAAACAAGAAGTGAGAAAGAAATGTTTCAAGTAGAATCATAGTGTCCTGGGGATATCCCTCATACTTGCGAACTTACTCCCCATTGCTCGCCTCTTCCCTGTGGTTAGGAAACTCACTTTCCCATCCTGTACCCACTGTTAACCCTTACCATGTTACAAGTCGAGAAGAAAGTCCTTTTGATTATGACTGCATGTGTTTTTGAAGGTGTGGAAGGAGAGGCCAGTCAAGGTCTGGTAGTACTAGTTGCATGGGATGTTGAGTGTATATATAAACCCAAACACTTGAGAGACTAAGAATATTTTCCTGAGAGAGAACTCTGTCACTCTCAGCCATCCTTTGATGTTTACAGGTCACTTATTTGCCTTGGATGTGGAAAAAGTAATTTTCATAGATTGCTTGAATATCTCAATCTTGGGGTGAACGAGTGTCAACTCTGTTTTGTCTGGACTTAAGAAATTCATTTGAAAAATTTTCTCTTTTAAAAATCTCCCTTGATGATTAAAATCTAATTTTGCCCAGGAGTGCAAAAGTGTAAGTGTGGGGGTCTGATAAGTTGTATTTTATACACCTTACACGGACTTGAGATGGGTGTTTTTGAGGTTATTTGGTGCTTAAGAATTGAGTCTTAGCTAAGATTCATATTATGAACCTAGAAATAGGAAAAGTATAAATTTGTGCTATTTTGGAAGTCTTAGCTAATAAAAGATTAATTCCTTTTTGCAGGTTAGAAACCATTGATCTCGGCCCATCAAGAAAGTCTCGGTCCAGGAATGTCTTCTCGGCCAAACTGACTCCTTCCTGGACCAGTCGACTATGCAGTCCAACAACTCAATAGGAGCAACCTAATTGTGCAGTCCACGTAGGCGACCTAGCCTAGGTTCCAACGTAGCTCCAAGCTAGCTCAACTACCATATCACCCCTAGAGAAGCTTGCAACGCAAGGAGAATCTTTAGAAGGGTAGATTAGGAAATGCAATCTGTAATTCTGTTAGAAAGTTGTTAGGTGTAGTGTGCGTCGTAAGAAATCCCAGCTCGTGTACATATAGGAAGAGCTGGGCACATTGTAATGTTGTTGAAATTCATACCTAAATTCCATCGTCACACACTCCATCTTCTCACTCACATTTCCATCCTCATAGTGGTGCACAGTGCATTCAATAGTATTTCTCTCGATTAAGGAAGTGCAGGTCAAGAATTGAGAGGCCAAAGGTTGTCAGAGGGGACCACTTGGCTTGCCATTGCACTCTGGTGGACCTAATCCTCAACGTCTTGGCTATAGGAGGTGAACCATCGTTGTTCGTCCATGGCAATCGTCGTGGAAGACGGATTCACTGAATTCACACCCTGTGTTTGTACTTTGTTCTTAATAATATAAGTAAATTCTAATTCCAATCTCTTGTTTACGAATCCTGCATTATAATCTGCTTTGTTGTGTCATGATTGCACATTGTTAAGTGGACAATGTTAGACTAGGCCGATCGAAACCGGTTTAACAACTTAAATAGGTAATCGATTAGAGGACCTAAAATCAACTATGAATTTAATCCCTGCTAATTGATGAGGTAGCGATGATGTAAATCCTCGGTATGACAATGGACAAATGTTTGGTGATCGTCATAAGAGAATCTCAGGTTAATATGGAACGTAAGCTAGAGTGAAGGGACTGGAACCAACTTGATTATTAAGACTTAGCATGAATACAGTAGTAACTCGTGTTTCACTCAATTTGACTTTTTTTATGGTCTTACCACTCTTGCCTTTTATCACTCAACTTTTCCTTATGAGCTCTTAAGTAAGAACCTTTGATAATGATGCTACACAACAAGAAACAGTAAGGTTTTGGTATTTTGATAACTTTAGAGAACAACAACTAACAAGAAACAAGGAATTCTGGATTTTTTTTACACGTACAATGAATGTATTGTAGATGCAAAGGGGGGAAATATGATAAAAATTTAAACTTTTTCTTTTCTTTTTTTTTTGGATTGCAATATGTAAGTCGAAATAACAGATTGATTACTAGCCAATTTTTTTTCAATATCGAATTTTCTCTTTTTCTTCAAAAGTTTCTCTTCTTTTTTTGTACAATCCTTTTTTTGTATAATATATGACAGAAAAGAAAACAAAACACAATTAGACTACAAAGATAGATAAAAAAACATAAAGATATAAAACAAAGGGACATGAATAGACATGAACAAATAAAATAAACTAGGATGACACAATAGGAGAAATAGCAAAAGAAAGAACAATTTTTTTTAATCTAGAAAATAGAAAAAGATAAAGAAGCAAAGGATAGATAACACCTGATTTCAAGAGCCGAAGCTCTGATACCAAATGATATGATTTTAAAATAGGATCGTCTTGAAATTAGGTAAAGGAGGAACTTGACCCTAACTGCAACCTGCTGGTAGAACCAAAGTTATCAAAGAATGTGACCCTAACCGTGACCTGCCGGTAGAACCAACACTATAAAAATTCTTAACCCAAGAACAAATGGAAAACTCTCACAATAGAGAAAACTCAATTTTATTCAAATTCTAAATTATGTCCTTGTGGTTGCTTACAATAGTTTATTTATAGGCTTAACTAGGCAATCTTGAAGTTAATGCTCATTAATATTTTAATTGGCATAAAATCTCATCCATTATAACTCCCCATTAACCTTTCATTTCCTACCATAAATGACCTTTCCATTTTTCCACCAACTATCAAACTTTCCATTTTTTCCACACTTAGGTCTTGCAAAGATTGCTTCATCATATTGGTTTTGTACCTAGTCAAGGAACCTCCAATGTCACGCAAAGGGTCTTTGGCTTTATTGGTTGGGTCTCTATCACTTTAAGCACTTCATCTTTCCTCTCTCTTTGCTAGCCATCTCCAAGTGTTCTCTTCTTCTAGTGCCGTCTTTGCCTCTTCATTCTTCTCGTCGTCAAATATGGTAAAAAGGGGTAACTCTCTTGATTTGTCCACCTTTTATATTTTTACTTCTAAGTCAAAATTTTCCATCGAGTTCCTTTTACTAGGAGTGGCACTTTTGCTGTGGGTCCTTATTTTGACCCTCGCATGGTTTTTGTCACAAAAGGCGTTGCCTTCGAAGGGCTATCCACTATGTCTTCCCTTCCTAGTGAGGTGGCGACCAGCCCCTTTGCACAAGGAACCTCGCTTCCTCCAATTCCTCAAATGGAGGGGGTCAGCCTTTTGACATTTTGTATCAAGCGTTAGAAGGAAATGTAACCTTCAGTGACCTAGAGGAGGAGGTTTGCTCTGAGGGGACCTCATCTGACTGGATTGACGAGAATGCTTTTAAAGTGTTCTCGATCTATACCAATCCTACTTCTGCTGAGGGGATGATTGTTGCCATCTCCCACCCGGGGCCTTGGTCGCTGAAGGTTCTTCCTTGTCATCTAGACAAACCCATTTTTGGGGATTAACTGTTGATGAAGCACATTTCTTTTACTTGTATGAGACCTTTCCCTTTAAGTTAGGGATATGCCTGCCCTTTACTCAATTTGAACGGGTCGTTCTTCACATCTTAAATATTGCACCTACTCAGCTTCATCCTAATAGTTGGGCCTCTTTCCAAGCCTTCGAGTTATTGAGTGAGGATTTAAACGGGCAAGACACAAGACACAAGCTGCTGAAGCCCTTTCGTGAGAGCTATAAGTTTTCTAAGGACCGATTTTTCTGCGCTTTCCCTAGAAACATTGGTCCGAATCTCCTGACTAACTCCTCAAGCAACCCTTTTTTCCACTATATTGGACTCAACAACTGACTGTATTTATAACTATTGAAAAGGAAGACTTTAGGGAATGGGAGTACGAGTTTATAATAGAGCTCCAAAGGCTACTAGCCCTCTTTAGTGCCAAATTGATTCAGAAGGGTGACTAGTTTTTGTCCTTTTTTTCCTTTTATCTTGTCTTGCTCTGCTTTATTAATAATTATTTTATCTTGCCACAGGTTATATGTGCTTCGAACTTAAGGCTATGAAGAAAATGGCACCTTTAGTTTCTTCAGCTCCTTCCATTACCACTAAGGCTACTTCTGTTTGGGTCTGTTCGAGGATGTTTCGACATAGCATTGATCCCACCAACTACTACATTGGACCCACAGTCAACTGCGACTATTGAGGTCGTTCTTGGCCTTGCTTCTTGTGACGAGGAAATCAGGAAACGACCTCAAGAAGTGATTGATGCCCAGCCTCCTTCTTCAGGGGAAAATATTGTTGTCCCCGAGGCAACCTCAAGAGATGTAACTTTGTGTGGCTGCTAGGGACTGGGGATCTATTGTAGCCAGTCATCCTCCTAGTCCCTTAGTCTGGAACCACTAGCCCTTTGTCAGATGTTATGGACAAACACATGTCTGCACCTTTTTATTTTACCAAGGTAGATATTCTTGGGCTTCTTAGCGCTTTACAAGTACTCAAAGCCTAAGCTAGTTATTCTCTAGTCCTTTCCTGGACTGTTGAACGAAAGTTTGGGAATTTGGGCACATGAAATAAAAGGTTGGCCAAGGCTATCCAAAAATCCCATGAGTAAAATATGAATTTAAAGGCGACACTTCATGCCGCGGAGGAGAGGTTGTGTGATTATCATCAATCCACGGAGAATTTGCAAATGTAATGTTCTTCGTCTATTATTGAGGCTAAGGATAATTTGGCCGCCAAGGTTGAATTGGAGTGTTGGGAGGAACTTATAATGGTTTAGCTACAATAATGGAGAAGTTAAGGGGTCACGTAGGAAGTGGATAGGCGGAAATTTGATTCTAAAGTTCAAAGGCTAGTGGCCGAAAAGTAGGAAGTAGAGGAACGTATGGGGGCTGAGATACATCAGTTAGAAGCTGAGAAATTAAAAAGGGAAGAGCTTTTCAAACAAAAGGAGGATGTTCTAATTGAGCAAAGCCTGACTATTGTTAACTAGTTTGAGATTGGCTTCACCCCCACTTTAGAGCAAGTTACCTTTCTACATCCTACTGTGGTTGTTTCTGAGGTGGGGGCTTTTAAAGAAGTAGTGGATGGTCGATTAGTTGAAGTCAACACTCCTCCTAGTTCTCCCGCTTCATAATTTTTACTAGGAATGTATATGCCTCCTTCTTTTTGTGTTATTTTTGTAGTTAAATGTGAAATGAGACTTAGTTTCAAAGTTACTTGTTAGTCCTTTTTTTGTCGACATTTCTCTTTAGTTTTATGATGAATGGGTGGTTTTTCTTTTAATTATCTGTCAGCTTCCTCCTTCTTCTTCTTTGTTGAGTGTTGTTTTTACCAGTTTATTCGGGTTTGTGGGTTTTTCTTTTATTTATCTGTTAGCTTCCTCCTTCTTCTTTGAAATAATGTAAGTTGAACGCCCTTTTTAGGTCCTTCGGGCTTGGAGGGATCGTTGGCTGATCGCCGCACTCAGATCTTTTAGTGTTTGGGGGATCATGGCCAACCGCCCTCACAGGTCTTTCGGTGCCAAGGGTAATAATTGGTCAACTGCATCTCATAGGTCTTTTCAATGCCTAAGGGGATCGTTGGCTGACCGCATCTCGTAGGTCTTTTAGAGCCTGGGGGGATCGTTTGCGACTGTCTCTCGTAGGTCTTTCGGTGCCTCGGGGATCATTGGCCAACCGCCTCTTGCAAGTCTTTCGTTGCCTGGGGGGATCGTTGGCTGACTGCCTCTCGCAAATCTTTCGATGCTTAGGGGGTTGTTGGCCAACTGCCTCTCACATGTCTTTTGTTGCTTGGGGGTCGTTGGCCGACCACCTCTCACAAGTCTTTGGTGCTTGGGGGATCATTGGCCAACTGCCTCTCTCAAGTCTTTTGTATTTTTGACACCTTTACCTGGAGAAACATCTTGCATTTTATAATAACGAAATGCACCCTTGCCTACTTCTTCCACGATTATGTAGGGGTCTTCCCAATTGAGTGTTAGTTTATTGCTGGAGCTGTTTCTAAGGACCTTTCTCAACACGAGATCTTGCTTTTTGAGTTTTCTTGGAAAGACCTTTGCATTGTATTGTCGGTCTGCCCTCAATTTGGTTGCAATTTCCTTCATATGAGCAACCTCCCAGATTTCCTGTAGCAAATCAAGGTTGGCTCTGATCTTCTCTTCATTCTAGGCAGGCTAGAAGAAGAGGGCTCTTGGGGACGGCTCATTGATTTCTACCAGGATCACTGCATCTGTTCTGAATGTTAGTCTAAATGGAGTTTCACAAGTGGTGGAATGGGGGGGTAGTGTGGTATGACCAAAGCACTTGGGGTAATTCCTCCACCTATTTGCCTTTTTCCTCCTTTAGCCTTCTTTTGAGGCCTCGAACAATTATTTTATTTGCTGACTCCGCTTCTACATTTGACTGTGGGTGCTTGATGGAAGTGAAAACTTGTTTTATCTTGAGTTGTGAGCAGAACTCAATGACCAGTTGGAAAGTGAATTGCGTGTCATTATCTAACACTATGACGCTTGGGAGATCGAAACGACATATAATCTTCTTCCATTAAAATTGCTTAACTCTTTCGGTTGAGATTGTCGCTATCGGTTCTACTTCCACCCATTTGGTGAAGTAGTCCATTGTCACTTTGAGAAATTTTACCTGTCTAACGACTAGAGGGAAAGGTCCTAGGATATCCACTCCCCAAGTTGAAAGGGCCAAGGTGATATTACTGGGTGGAGAGGTTCTGGTAGGGCTTTGTGTAGGTCAGAAAATCGTTGGCATTTATCACACTTTTTATGAACTTGGTGAAATATTTTTTCGATTTAGGGTTTAGAAAACCCTTCAGGGACATCTGATAAAATTGGAACGATATAGAGAAGATTAGCATGGTCCTTACACAAGGATGATATGCACAAATAAAGAAATGGTGCAAATTTTTTTAATGTCATTCAAGTAGTAGCCAACTTTGGCTACTTTGCTTGCTAATGCTTGGTCTTTAATGTGGGTCTTGCATACCCCTTTGTGAACCTCCCTCATGGCATATTCAGTCTCGTTGAGGTCTAAACATTTTAAGAGGGGTTAGGAAAATCCTCTTATATACAATTGCTGGGTTATTAAGGTATATTTGGAGGCTTCCTTTTTAAGCTTCTTGGCTGCTAAAGGGTCATTTGGTGCTTCTCTTGTCAGGAGGAAAGTCACTATGGTCTCCTCGATCAATCTCATCCCAGTCAACAACGCTTCATACTTAGCCTAGTTATTACTAGCCCTAAATTCGGATCGGAAGGATTATTCTATCAATACTCCATTTGGCCCTCCAATACGAACCCAGCTCTACTGCCACTCTAATTCGATGCTCCATATACTGATAATGTCCAACCCTTGGAAGGCTTTTCAACCTCCCCGGTTAGAGTCAGTTCTACTATAAAATTTGCTAGTACTTGGTCTTTGACATGTCCCAGCTTTTTAAAAATTAGGTCAAATTTTGACAACTCAACCATCCACCCGACCATTTGTCCTACCAGGTCAAGCTTCCTTAGAATTTGCTTGATGGGTAGGTTGGTTCAGGCAACTATCTGGTTACTTTGGAAGTATGGCCTTAGCTTTTAGGCCATGACGACTAGTGCTAGAGCGGCTTTTTCCAATCTTTGGTATCTTATTTCAACACCCTAAAGGACCATGTTGATGAAGTAAATCAGGTACTAGTTCTTTCCTTCTTCCTTTATTAAAGTAGTGTTGATTACTTTGTTAGAAATAGACAAGTAAACGATTATTAGCGTACCTTCCCTTGGCTTAGAAAGGATTGGGGGCGATACCAACATTGCTTTTAGCTCTTGGAAAGATGACTTGCATGCCTCCATCCATTGAAATCTTTCACTCTTTCTAAGGCATTAGAAAATTGGGCACGCTCTTTCGACCAATCATGACAATGCAGTGATTCAGCTAGCCAATTGTTGGACCTCCTTCACGCTCCTTGGGCTCCTTATATTGATAACGACTTCACACTTATTCGGGTTGGCCTCTATGCCTCTCCTGGTCAGCATGAATACCAAGAATTTCCCTACTTGGACGCCAAAAGAGCACTTCTCTAGGTTCAACTTCAATTTATGCTTCCTCAAAACATCGAACACTCGAGCGAGGACATTGCAATGCTGCTTACTATTTGTCGACTTGGCCACTATATCGTCTATGTAAACTTCCAATTCAAGACCTATTCGGTCTTTGAATATTTGCTCCATCAATCTTTAATATGTGGCACCTACGTTTTTTAAACCAAAAGACATTACGTTGTAACAGAAGCTACCTTCGTCGGTAATGAATACAGTCTTGATTTCATGCATGGGGTGCATGCATATTTGGTTATACTTAGAGTGGGCATCCATAAAGCTCAAGAGACCATGGCCAGAGGCTCCATCAACCAATCGGTCAATGCTAGGGAGAGGTTAGGAGTCCTTTGGATAGACTTTGTTTAGGTTTGTATAGTCTGTACACATGCATTATTGCCCATTGGAATTTCGGACCATCACTGCATTGGCCAGCCAAGTTGGGTAGTGTGCTTCGTAGATGAAACAGGCTGCCAATAATTTCTTGATTTCCTCTTTTGCTGCCCTTCGCTTCTTGTCGCTTATCTTTCTTTTTTTTGGGTCAATGGCATTTCCTCTAAGGCCCATGCAAATACATCTTTATTATTCTTTAGGAAACTAATCATTTGTTTTTCCTCCTCACGTCCTAAACCAGCTCCAATCCTAGTAACCTCGATAAGCTTTTGAGCGATTTGAATTTCCTTTAGATCGTCAGTTAGTTGGGGACAATCTGCCTCTTTAGTTTGTTATAGGTTGAGCTTGAGAAGGTGGACATTGCTTCGTAGGCCTATATTTGCCTTCTCTGGTTCTCTCCTTCAGCGTCCAATCTTTACATTTGCCTTGTAGCATCGAATGGTCCCCACTCGGTCAGCCATTGGGCACTTCATGCATAGATGGGGTGGAAACTATCACCTGTAGCTGGTTTAGAGCCGATTGTCCTAGGATAATATTGTAAGATGCTCGAGCGTGTGAATCTAAAAGGGATAATTTTCACATCCGAACCGGCTCCAAAGGTTGTTTGAAGATCAATGGTTCCCCAGATCTCTACCTGCTCTCCTACAAAGCCAATGAGGGTGCTTAGGCATGCTTCCAACTTCTCCTCCGCCATGCCTAGCTTTTGGAAAGTCATCCAGAAGAGTACATTTGCTAAGCTTCCTTGGTCAACCAGTACCCTTTCCACCTTACAATTTGCTACCACGATCGAGATCACCATCAGGTTGTCTTGATCGAGCTGAATGTTGTCGTAGTCGACCTCCAAGAAGGAAATGACTAGGTCTTTTGGGGTGGCCACTACCGACCTGCACAATCATAACTTGTGGCACGTACCTTCTTCTTCCTAACCTGGACATCCTCTCTGTCGCTCCTCTTCTAGCAATCGTGGCAATGGTCCCCCTATGGGGGTGTTGGTCGCCTACTTCGGCTTTTGTCTCTACTTTTGACATTGTTTCGGGGCCCCCATCGTTCCTTTTTCTTTCCTCTTCCTGCATGTCCTTCCCTTGTTGGTCCCTCATTTGACTGACAACAGTCTTTGTCACATCTTGTCCTAGCATGAAATGTCCCAAATGGCTGTTACAGATCAATTTCTTGATTTGGGATTGTAGTGTTCTACAATTCTCTCTTGTGTGTCCAATAATGCGATCAAACTGGAACCATTCATCCTATGACGACCCCATCCGTTGGCCAGTAGATCTCTCAAAGGATTTGCGCTCATCCTACTTTTAGCAGAGCGAACTGGGGCGATGCAGCGTCCACTTTACCCCTTGACATTGATGTGTCTCCATAGGATGTGAGTGATCGCCCTTATTCCAAGTTATCAAGGTGTCTTTTTCCATGTGGATTCGATTGGCTTGGTCCTCCTCAACCTCGATGTCTTTCTCGGCCCTTGCCCTTATCTCACCCATGTTGGATGGATGCCTTAGGGTGAGTAAGTCGCTGAACTACCTATCTCTCAGTCCCTTCTGGAAAACCTTGATGAAAAATTTCTGGTTTGGATCGTTGACCTAAACAATGGCATTGTTGAAGCATGCAAGGTATTCTTTAAGGTTTTCAACCTTTGCCTACCGGATGTCGAAGAGGTCAACCACCTCAAGCCTTTTAGTGCGATTGGTGGCAAATTGCAACACAAAAATTGCCGCTAGATCATTAAAGGTATGGATAGTTCTAGGTGACAAACCTACAAACGATTGCTTGGCGACACCTCTTAGGGTGCCTAAGAAGAGTTTGCAACTAATGACATCATCCCCTTTAGTGATGTCCACTTAGGTTTGGAAAGTCTACAAGTGGATGTTGGGGTCCTAGGTTCCATCAAAATAGTCCACCAACAACTCCTAAAAGTGAGGTGGGATAACGACTTGGTCTATCTCGAGGCTAAAAGGTTGTCCTAAGAAGGTGGGGAACAAAGTTGTTTGTGACGTAGGACCTGGTCGGCCAACGTTTGTTCTCATCTCCTCTAGCTATCTTCATAATTCCTCCTCGCATTCTGCTGCCAACCTCAATGCTTCCTGGTGACATTCCTTGACTTCGTCCTGTCGTTGGGTTGCTTCCTGACTTAGACGTACCTACTCCTTACTTTTTCTTGTAAAGAGGCTATTGCGCAGAGCAAGCATTGCATGGTGTCCTCTTCACCTCCATTGTTGGAACTTGTCTACTGCCTCGTGACTAGCATGGTTGTTTTTGGGGTTTTCTGGAATCATGGACATTAGGAGATGTTTTCTCACAAGCCCCACGGTGGGGGCCAATGTTCTAGCCTCCAAGCCCAACTATGACTTCCTTGGAAACTTAACCTTTCCTTACTCTTTTTATTGCGTTTGACTCTACTCCCCTTCATTAGCTTTGACCTTGTTATTTATATTCCATTTGGATCCTCTCAGCTCGTTGGAAGTGATGGAGATTGATGAGACCTAGACTACCTTCTTGCATGTTCTCCTCTCCTTGACGAGCCTACCAAACTTCGTTTCTCTTAGGAGTTAGGTAACCTTCCTCCTTGGGTCAACCTTGGATCAAAATCCATTCATCATGATTCCTGCTTATGGCAGACCCTCTTAGGTATTAAATTCCTATGTACTATGTTGGTCATCAGTAGTAAGCTGGTTGTGGTGGTTTGGATACTTGGAAGGTCCATAAACTGATTGGTACACATAACAAAAATAATTTTTTATTATTTAATAAGTTAAGATGAAGGTATTACTTTTCAATACACAACGAAAATAAATATTTTTGTTCTGTTAAATTTTTTTATAAAAAAGTAACATAATGTTTCCGTTGTGTTAATTTTTTTTTTTACATAACAAAAATATTTCATATTTTACCGGTTAATATATTTATTTCCGATGTGTTAATTTCTTGAACAGACGTAAACAAACATTATAGAAAAAGAAGAGCTTAGGGGGTTAGCATGTTACTTGATCTTGATGTGAACTATATCCCAAAATTGAATGTACAACATAACATTGTTAAATAAAAAAATTTCAAAAATCCAAAAATAAAAAATTAACACACAAACTCATAATATAATAGTTCCTCTTATATTATATTATGCATCATATATATTATGCACGTTATAGAGATGGGGAATTAATAGAATGTTTCCGTTGTGTTATTTTTAAAATTAAGAAAAGTTTATCTTTTCATCAATTTTCTTCTATTTAAAACCTTCAAATTATTATTTTCTATTCAATGCTTGATTGTTTACGATGAATTTCATATATGAAATAGTTTAAAAGTTAAATTTAGTGGAAACTTGAGAAAATTGAAGGATTTTACAAATTTTAAAATTAGGGTTTGATGATGGAAATTTTGATTTTGTTTTAGTAAAATAATAAATTTCAATTTTTTTGTCGGTGAGTTGAGTTGTAAAGATTTTGAATATAAAGTGGGAGTTTGAGAATTTTAGGTAAACAAGATTAATGAACAGTAGGATCAAACTTTCTTAATTTTTAAAATAAAAATATTTAATTAACTAAAAAAAGTTTGAGAGATTAAAATCACATTGAAGCCAACCTTAAAGACTAAAAGTATAATGAAGTTAAAATATTTTAGACCTCTTTCTATAATAATTTGTTTGAAAAATCAAATAAATAACGATTTATTTAACAAACACCACAACTAATTAGCTTCATATAATTTAGTTAAATAAGTCTTTTATAATTGATAAAATGTTAATGACTCCATGAATAAAGTCTTACAAAAATTTAGAAGTATAGAGATCTAATTAAAAAAAAAATAGTCAAACTTCGTGAAATAATAAAAAAATTAAAAGTATAGGGTTTCATTAAATTTCCTAGTGAAAATTTTAAACAATTGAATAGAATGTATAAGCTTGTTGGTTTTAATTTGTTCCTATTGTCATTTCCTACTTTACCAAAAAAAAAACAACTCTAATTTTTATATTTTTCAATTCTGTACTTTTGAAGTTAACCATATTTAACGTGTTTTTATATTAATTTATTATGAGGTAATTTTTAATCTATTAATGATTTATTTAGGGTGGTAACAACTTTTTAGTTTTAAATATAATTTTTTAAGTAAAATATGTTTCACTAAAATCAACTTGAAGTGATTTTTAATTCAATTTCAAATATTTTTTATTTATTTTTAAAATAAAAAATATTTAAATTTAATTTTTAGTTTTGAAAAACATATTCTCACTACAGTTGACAAAGAGTTTTTATCTCACTAACATTATTATTATTGTTATGTAAATATTTTTAAACTAATTTTATCATGATAGAAAATTTTTAAAATAAATTTATTTAAAATTAAAAATTAAAAAAACTAAAACTAGTTTTTTAAAACTAAAAACTGATTTTAATTTTGATTTTTTTTAAAACATACAGCTAAAAATCACTTTGAATGGACCTAAAAACTGAAAAAAGTAATTACTTTTTAAAATTAAGTTATTCCCAAACATGTGTTTCATAACATCCGTACTTAGCCGGTGAGATTGAGATAGTAATGAATAGTTTTAGCTATTTACATAAAGTTATAAGGTTAGCTATTTACATAGTTATAAGGTTAAATCTCACTACTATTTTCCAATAAAAGATATTCAACAATTACTTCTCAGAGCAGATTTATTATTTTCAATTGCCACTAGTATAATTTTTCCCTTTACCGATACATGTGTAGTCTTTATTTATTTCGCAATTTATTATTTTTTAATCGTAATATTGACCGATAAAAGTCCTTTTTTTATTTTAAAGTGAACATCACTATAGCAATAATTTAAATTCTGTTGATATAGTTACAAATATTTTACGCTTAACTACATTTTTATCTCTTTAATTTGGACTATATATGATGATTTGTCTTCTAAGGGTTTTTTATCTATTTGAATCCTACTTCTAAAATTTAGCAAATTTGATCATCTTCAATTTATTTTTTCTACTTCAAACCTTCAAATTGTCAATTTCTACCAAGATCTTTACAAATAGAATTAATTTAAATTCTCTTTTTAAAACTCACCAACCGAAACATTAAATTTCATATAAAATAAAAATAAAATCCTCCCCGCCCTTCAAACTCCAATAACACATTTTATAAAACCCTTTAATTTTATTAGATTTTCACTATATATATATATATTTTTTTTTTCCTTTTACACATTAAATTTATATTCTCTTAGAAGATGAAGTTTAATTAAGTCAATTATAGATTCAAAGTATTTGCTAAGTGCATAATAATTGAACCAACTTATCGTCAATAAGATAACAACAAAAAGAAATAAAAAGATAAATATGCCAATAGGAAGATTATACGATAAAATTGAATCAAAACCAAGCTACTTTATAAAAATGGTTCAAAACCAAACCACTTTTATAAATGAGTTAAGTTCAATTTTTCTTTTTCACGCTCATGTGTAATTGTTTATTTCAAAAATCAAACCATTTTCATAATCCAGTTCAGTTCAAAAATTTTTCTGAAAACATTTCGTTTTTATGGTTCAATTCAACTTTGAAACAGTTGGATTCAGATTTTTGCGCACTCCCTAACCAATCCAAGGGACTAAAAACACAACGATAACAAGTAAAATGTTGGAAAAATGGGAGGAAACCTGATTGATAAGCTAGAATAGTAACCCATGCCTCATCTTTACAGGCCTAGTGCTGAATCTTATCGATCAAACTTTACAATGAAATAACCCATTGTTAAAAGTACATTTGACAGCATCAAATTTTGTTTTATTATGCTATACTAGCTACTCAAATAATTACTTAGACATTACACATTATATACAGGCTGAAGCATTTTCTCAAATAAAAATAAGCTGCATGAAAATAAATCCTATAAAACTTTTCTAAATATCTGAAAGATTTCATTTTCTCATCACCAGGTAGGCAATTCATTCATGGTGGCTAGTTCCTTCAAGCCACTCCTCCAACTTAGCTTGTTTACTAGCTTTGAATTCATCATATTTTTCTGATAGTGACAATATCACTTAGTTCAGGTTGAGATTCATGTTCAACTTGCTTGACAAGGGGTGCTTGTCAGTTTGCGAACATGCAGTAGTGTTTGCAGCTGTGTCTGACGATGACACGCTAAGGTACAGCTGTGGCTTCTCAGCCTTAGAATTTACCAATGCTGTAGAACCAAGTTGTGGCCAATTGAGAGTGCTAGTCTTCTGGTTTGAAAACATGAAAATACTTGAAAAATAGTTGCCCCTTATTTCACTTCCCTCTTGGACATAAACTGAAGGCTTAGCTCTTTCTGTCTGAAAATTTGGTGCCAACCGGCGGATTAGCCCTCCTTTTGGTTGCTTTGTTGTCAAAGTTAGCAGGGATTTTTTGATGTCTTGAATCATCTCATCGGCTATGGTGAATCCACACTCTTTCATTGATCTCACCGTTGCAACAGAGTCCTCCAAATCTTGTGCGTGCAAAGTTGTTTCATGAGACTCGTCAACAACATTGTTCTTGAGTTTGACGACATTGGGCACTGCATTTTGAGTGTGCTGTTGGATAAAGAAAAGACCGGCAGATGGTTCCTTAGCCATGTATTTAATCATCTCTGCCATGCAGTTGCTTATCTCCTCAAATCCATCAACAGTGGAGAATCCATGCATCTTCCCACAAAGATAAAATATTGTTCATCACTGAATTGTCCAGGAAGAAACAAAATCAGAGAACAATTATACTAGTGGAAACAAAGTAGAGAATAATGTCCAATCAGCATTGAGCATTTGCTGATGTAGAAGGCTAATTTACATAACCACTAGTTTGATGCATTTCATTCTAAGTCTGTCCTAAATCATAGTGTAGTAGCCCGTAGCAGATTACAAATACAATAAAATGGATCACATTGTGCTTGTCTGCAGGATTTGTGATCAGTGTTATCAATAGCAGGTAGCAGAAAATGGCAGAAGGCAAAAATCTGCCATATGAAGTAGTGGATAGCATTGTGGGCAAATGGCAGAAGCAATTGAATATATATATAAAGCTGTATAAAAAAGTGACATAATATTAACTCAAAAAATTCACTTGGCATACTATGAATTCTATTTCTAAAGAAAACAAAGTAAAATTAGGATTAGAAATATGAAATTTGAGAATAGAAGAAACAGGGAGGAAGAGAATGAACAGAAAGGAAACAATGAATAGGAAAGAAATAAAGAGGTAAAAAACAGGAAATGAAAGGAAAAGGGAGAAGGGGAACAAAAACAGAGATAAATAACAGAGGACAAAATAGAAGTACAGAACAGAGGAGAAACAGGTATAGAACAGAGAAGGAAGAAAATCGAGAGCAGATCAGACAACAAAGAAATCAAGAAAAAAAAAAATAGAGGATGTCCTATGAAAAGGTGTAGAAGGAAACAGAGAAGGACATTGGAGAAAATTATTAAAAGGAATTTCATGATAAATAATATCCTTAGGAATTTGGCTTCTAATTGAATCCAATTGCATCATGTAATATATAGTCAACCTCACTAAGTAGGATAAAACTATTGTTGTTATCTAAGAGTGAGACTCACCAGAGACTTGCCACAGATGACAAGAGGATAGAAGAGGATATGAATGGAGGCTGATTGAGGAGTGGGGGAGTCCTTTATGTGAGTAAAGACTTTCCATTCAAGTACAAGTGTCAATTTTAGCCCAGCCTGATGGGCTAGGCTGTGAATTTATAGACCCGAACTGGTTTGATTTTTGGCTCAGTATTTTTTTATTTTTTTTCCTTTTAAAATTTGTAGATTTAGAAAAACAAAATGGGCCAATTTGAACCGGTCCAACAAGCAAGCAAACCATCAAATATGCAGCTCCTTGGAGAAATTGGACCGGATCGGATGATCCATTTTAACACCTCTACATTTAAGTTAGTGAGCATGGAACTCAGAGTAGTGCATTACACATGCAATGGATGAAAAAAAAAAGTCACATGCAGTTGCACACCCAATGTGAATGTTCATTTAATAATAACCACAAAAAACTATTCTTCCACTCTTTTGTGATGCCGGCAATGTCCACCATGCCCATGGCCACCATTGCAGCCACTATCTCCCATTTTACAAAACATGCAAACGCAAGGGTTCAAAGCAAATTCTTCAAAACCCGCAATGCTATAGTACTATAGGACTTCTATAACCAGATAATATACTGCATTAGATAGTAAATATATAATATCTTTTTAAAATGATATGTTAATTTTTGCACTTTGCCAGTTCATCTATGGTTGGAATGAAATTTAAACATTTTAGATAAATAATGCAACAGTAGGATTGTAGCTGGCAGCATCACATTATAATTATAGAAATTCAAGACAGTTGCAAGAAATGTTGTGAATTTGTTGTGGTTGTAAATACATCCAAAACTGCAAATTAAAACCCTGTCTAAGATAGTAAGTTTTACTTAAATTTACCTAAATTTTTTAATCAAAAACTTAAATCCAAGTAAGAAGTCCATAAAAACTGAAGTCACCCTCTACCGATATGTTGCTGAAAGTTTTCAAATAGAAATTCTTCAAACTGCAGTGACATTTCTCAGTATGAATGAAGAAAATGAAGAGCTGTGTTGCATGGATATGGGCACAGGTATCAGTTTTGTATGGGTATGAGGCTTAGCAAAACTTCTAAAGCTGAGATACAGGAATGGGAGGATATATCATATAAAAATAAAAATAAAAAGTACATAACAAAGAACTAAAATCATAATCAAAATACAATTTTCGTAATTCTAATTCAGCTAAGCAAAAATATTTAAAGAAGGCATGCACAAGTTCTGAAATAAGTAAATTAGCAGTTAGTTTCATAAAGTAACAAACCCAACAACTCAGCAACAAACTTGGTGTATACATGGACTGATTTATACTTGAGTGGTAAGTGAGTACTGGGGTACATAGCCAATGGTAATGGGATGGAATTGAAAAGAAATAGAAATATGACATCTATGTACAAGGGAAAGAAAAATAAAATGGTGAGCTTTAATTAAATCATAAAAACTTTTGTCCCACAGCAAATAAAATTAACCTCTAACTTGTACAACTTATTCTGTCTACAAAGACCAAACTATGGCAAACAAAACATATCTGCACATAAATATACTTTCATTTTTCTTGTTTTAACCCTTCTATAACAAAGTGGAAAGTTGGAGGCTAGACTTGGTTTCCCATCTCAACAAAAACCGTGTGCAGCCTACATCATGAGTTCCAAGACACAGGGAAACAGAACAAATAACTATGAATATCAAAACTATAATAGCAAACCTTGCAAATGTTTGGGATAAGAGCTTTATTAGGTCTTCTCAATAACAGATCATTAAAGTTGATGTTGTTCCTACAAACAAAAGTAACATTAAAAAAGCGTTAGTCTCCCAAAATGGAATTGACAAGCAGAAGTCAAATTCATAAGGGGAAAGTACACTTTACCCCTTGTAATATAGATCTTTCACAGCTAACCCCCTGGCCTAAAGTCTGGTTAACATTGAAAACGTTAGTTTTCAGCTAAATCAAATGGTCATTTCCATATACCCACTTCATTTATTTGCACGATCAAACCCAACATTCAATAGCTATGGATTCTCCAAGAGCAAGAGTAATTGCCTATCAAAGTTTACCCATCTCGTCCTTGTAGAAAACAAATGATATAAGAACTAATTTCAAGGTAGCAAGGTTTTGTTTTGTTTATACTGGATGCTAATGGGAAAACCATATGCAGGAACTGATAAAACAGGTTTAGGGTGAAGGCTATGTGTCAGAAGAAGCTATAGATGGTAAATTGATTATGAAAAATGGACACTCTGATGCTGTTTCCAATTTTTCCTTTCAATTCCCCTCCTCCATTTATGAGGTATCACTTACCCAAAACGTAAACCAACCCAACACACCTATTCAAACTAGCCTTATCACAACCTAGAACTGTCAAAAAGAATCTCGTGCCACAATATAAGAATCCAAACTATTGAAGTTGTAGAATTGATTCTCTACTTCACATTGTCTGGCACATACATGTCCAATAAAACGATAACAGCTTTCTTTCATGTTTCAAATTTGTTATTTAGAATAGGAAAATGCCAACAAGTGCCCTTAAGGGACTGGTTAAAGAATCAAAAGAAGATTTTTTTTTATTGAAAAGTGTGACGGTATACTTCTCCATAATTTCTAATGCAACTTTAACAAATTTTTCAATAAAAAATTGTATTTATTGATTCCTTAACCAGTGCCCTTATGGCATTGATTAACAAGACCCTTTAAAATAATAATCTATCAAGAGAAACAAGGAAAAACACAACCCTATACCACATAGGTAAGGGCAAATAAATTCCCTTGAAGAAAACATAGTAGAACCCAGAAAACATCCAAAACTCTAACAAGTATGACCATAGAATTTCACTCTCAAACATAAAATTCGAAATTAGAAAACATAACCGAACCGATCAAAAACAAAAACAGAAAGCCAAGTTGGGAGCCAAACCGTAGACAATTTCCTGTCCACAGAACCAAAATTGAGTTAAAGAGAAAGTTAAGTTTTGTTTGGTATTATTACGAATTTAAAATGAAGGGGACCCTTTATTAATGTTAAATTGGTAATCAAAGTTAGAGTGGTGTTGTCACAAAATGAAGAAGGTATGAACCAAAATCTCATTGATTTAATTCCTACCTAGTTGTGCAATCACAAAGGGTCACCGTTGAAGAAAACGCCAGCCACAAATGCAGCCTAACATCGACCAATGAAAAAAAAAAAAGAAATTTTTGGACATTTGAAATTGAAATAAGTGCATAAATATGATTGTGAAGAAGAATGGGAAGCTACCCACCACGTTCAACACAAGATGGGAATCATGAAGCAAAGAGAAACACATTCGGAGAGTTAACGTCACTCTCTTCGTCGCCCACCACAACTCCTCCTCAATTCATATTGGGCCTTCCATCCGGCCCACTCCACTGCCTTCAATTTTTGCCAAATCTTACACCACCACTTCTTCATAAATATGCTTCCTTACCTTTTCTTTTTTTTTTTTCTTCTACAAATTATTCTAAATTTCTTCTAATTTATTGGAGCTTTTAAAATAAATCTAGTTAAGAATATTTTTTTTGGAACAAATATATTCCCATCTGTAAAGTAATTTTTGAAACTAATTAAAGTTAACCTATATTAAATTGTATATTGAAAATGTAATTTCTTTTGTATTAAAGAAAATAAAAATACTTTGAGCATAGAAGAGAACCAATAATATAAGTTGATACTTCATGAACAAAGAACTACTAGAAAACATAAATTATAATTAATAATATCTTATTATGTAATTGTAATCAATCACTAAGAGAAAATGTATTTTAAACGCATTAATTCATACCTTATATTCAATGTAAGCAATGAAATTGTAGTAAAATTTTATTAGTTTTTGTAGAATAAAAAAATGATATGAGAGAAAACAGATGTAAAGAATTTAAAGAATACTGAAAATGAAGCATGCAAAAATATAATTTAAAAAATAATTAAAATAATATGTAAAAATATGGTTTAAAGAATGATAAAGACAAAAGATTAAAAAATAAGATTTTTAAAAAATGATGAAGATTAAATGAAAAAATATGACTTATATTTTTTTATATAAAGAATATTTTAGTAATAAAAATATAATAAAATGTATACTTATTAATAAGGGACGGCATGTATATTATAAATCTAAGTTTTTTTTTTTTAAGATGCTTTATACACCTTTTTTTAGTTGTATTATTCATAAAATAAATTATATAATTCTATTTTTGATCATTTATATAAGAAATAAATTAGAGAATTTTTTTATCCTAGAAACAAAATTTACTTTAAATATATTAGTAGTTATTCTTTTATACATTTAATTTATTGTAACATTCATTTTCCATCATAGTAAATAACTACATTGAATTATTAATAATATAAGTCGCATTCATGGTTAAAAAATATATTCCTTGAGTTAAGAGTAAAGTCATTAAATATAATCACCAGTTAAATCATTTAATTTTATAAGTATTTTTTAATGTAATTTAAATTTATAATATTATTAATTAAAATTAATCAATTCAACTATTTTATTGGTTTTATTGAACTATGTATTTCTTATATATAGGACTATATATTATTTTTTTTTATCTCTTTTCATTACGTAATTTGTTGCATTTCATATATTTTTTCTTTCTTTTTTCTTTTTGAGTTGTAAATTTTATTGTTCACTTCATTGTACAAATAACCTTTCTCTTTTTGTATTAACTTCCCAACTCCCACTTTCACCCTATCTATTTTTAATTTTTATTCTAATAATACTTTAATACACCACTTTAGTTATGAAAAATATAACTATACACCACTTTCACCCTATTATCTCGTAGTTTGAGTATTATTGTTTGATTTATCATTTTCTTTGTAGATAGACTTTCATGTATAGTTTCAATTCTCAAGCGTCGTAAACATTTGACAAAAATATCACATTTTTAAAGAATACAAATATATTTAAACCAAAACAAATCTACTCATAAAAAACGTAAATGTATGGAAATAGCTAATAAAATTATTTAACTTATAGAAAAATAATTGTAAATAAATATTTAGTATTTTTGTGTATAGTCTTCCTTCAGTTCAGTCAAGTGAATATATTTATCTATATAATTTAATTATTAACACATATTTATATAATTTTGAAGGATTTCTCTCGTTTAATATTTCATCTTAAAAAAAATATTTAAAAAAATATTGTTTTTTTAGAATAGTTTTTGTCGGATGGGAAGATGATAATCCAACTTTTTTAAGTTGGAAAAAAAATTTTAATGATACAAAAATATCACGATATTTTTTTTGTGTGGAAAAGACCATACTATTTTTATTAACCCATTTAAAATAATTATAAATTTAAAGATAATTTTTTACTAAATGTGATAAATAAATATTTAAAATAATAAATACTAATAAATATTCTTAGTATATTTAATATAATTTTAAAATTATTGTTTTATGAAATATGTTATTTTAATTATTACTGCAACACTTTAGACATGTTTTAACATAAATTGTAATAAAATATTTAAAGTATAAACAATAAAAAATGTTGTTAGATTAAAGTTAATAAAAATATTAAAAACTACATGAACATATTTCTAAAAATATTTTTACAACAAAACTTATCCAAACTTATATTTTTAAAATCTATAAAAAAATATTTTTTCAATAAAGTTTTACATAAAAAAATTAAAGTAGTTTTCATGGTAATTTATAATAGGATAAAAATATAAAACTATATTACACTAAGTGCATCATCATTAAACTCTTTACCTCCTTTATGTAATGAAGTTATTTATCTAAAATGATATATTTAGAAAAAATCACTATGAAAAGGTTTTGTTAAACAAAACATGAAAAACTTTAATTCCCAATAAACATCACTATACATTCCTAAGAATATTTATGATTAATCAAGCAAAATTTAGTTATTCATAAGATTTATAATTACCAAGAATCATGCTTCTAGGTATAAATTTTTTTTTCTATCAAATCTCCTAAGAGTAATTATAAGAAAACTACTCTTCATCCTCACCCCATTAGATTAAAAAAATGAAGAATAACTTTGTTAGAGTTATTATTAAAATAACTTGATCTCTTCTCACACATATATAAATAATTTTTACATATTTTATAATCATCAATCAATTAACTTTAATTAACAATTAAGTTATTTAATTTAATTGATTTAACTTAATTATACCATGCTTCGAGGTAACAAAAATAATAGAAGTACACATAGAAATATGATCTTATATTAAACAAAAACAAACATTTAAATGCTAAAATAGTCTTTTAAAATGGAAATCCAATTTGATAGTGATCCAACCAACAAAACCAAAGACCCTTTGCGTGACATTGAAGGTCCCATGACTAGGTCAAAAACCAAAATGATAAAACAATCTTTGCAAGACCTAATTATTGATATCAAGGAAAGTTAAGAACAAAGTGAATATGGTTACTTTATTACAAGTTAATGATGATTAGAGTCTAACTTGAAAAATACATTAAAAACGCAAGTCATTTTCATATAATTTGGGTTGAATAGTTAATACAAATTAGGTTGGTACAAATAGTTGCTCCATTGTCAATCTCATTCAACTTAAAAAAAATGTATGTTCTGGTTGTTATAAGAGTTTTCTATTAGGCTAACTTAAACAACCTTGAAATTAATGTCCACTAACATTTTTATTAGGCATTAAGTTCTTGTTAGTTATAACTCTCCCCTAAATTTTTATTTTTCCACAAAAAAATGACTTTTTACTAACCCACCAACCATCATAATGGTTTAAGAAGCTTTAATACAATAAAAACTGACATAGAAAATGTGAAAAGACATATGAACTTATTACATGAACATAATGTGCGAAAATTACATGTAAATGGATCTTAACTAACTATTCAGCCAAAATTACATGAAAATGACTTTGGGCTTTTCATGTGTTCTTCAAGTTTGGTTCCAATTATTATCTACTTATGATAAAGTCACCTATTTTAGTGCAACATCTAATTTACTTTATTATGAACTTTTCTTAATTTCCACAATTAGGCCTTACAAAGATTACTTCAATATTTTGGTTTTGGACCTAGTCATGGGACCTTCAATATCACGCAAAAAGTCTTTGGCTTTGTTGGTTGGTGATGAGTCATAAAATGTACATCTTAAGTGGACCTAAGAAGGGCACCATTGAGCAACTCACGAGCTTAAAAGATGATTGTTAGCTAAGATCCAGATTAATGGCCTAAACTTAAGTAAAACACAATATGTGCTTAATCAAGGTTTTTAGCTAACTATCTCTTCATTGCGAGTCCACCAAGCTCGGCCGCCATCGAAGCCCAATGCCGAGAGCCTACCGGCGGTAAAGACTTCGACCCATGCGAGGAGCCCAGTTTGGAAGATCTAGGTGAAACGCCTCGTCGTGAATCGAGCCACCTTGGGTCCAAATCCATGTCACTATCTCGGAGTAGCTTGCAACGCAAGTCACAGCAAGGGCAGAATAGGAATTGTACATGTAATTCTGTTAGCATCGTTAGCTGTGTCCACTCTTGTATAAATAGATAGAACTCTGAACGAATAGGGGCTTTTTGGCATTCAAACTTTCCCGCATCCATAATTTCCAAATTCTTTCTCGTTTTCCCCTCCTCCACCCACGATGGTACACGGCACTGTTAATGGCGTTTCTCTCAATTAAGGAAATGCAACCTAGGAACTGAGAAGCAGAAGATTATCAAAGGAGACCGATTGGAGCACCACGCACTCTAGTAGATCTGAACCTCAGCATCCTAGCTAGTAGAGGTGAATCATCACCGTCGTCCATGGCGATTGTCGTGGAGGATGGAATCATCGAATCCAGGCCCTGTGTTTGTATTTTGCTCTCAATGATATAAGTGTTTTTTGAACTCTGAACTCCATTGCATTCCTGAAGTTAAGTTTCATTACTGTGTTGCGATTGCATCTGGTAACGGAACAATGTTAAACTAAGCCAATTGGGCTGGTTTAGCTAATTCAAGAGAAAATCACTTAACAATTGTTAATTGAGAATCTAAGATCAGTTTGAATTTAATCTCTACCAACCCGATGAGGTGGCGATTGTGTAAATCCTCGGTATGGTAAGGGACGAATCTTTAGCGTGCCATAAGAACAATGGAGGCGACGCAGACTGTAATTGGAGTGATTGAATCGAAAAGAACTTGATTATTGGGATTAAACATGAACGCAAAGATAATAATAGCATTAGGAGTAAGCGTAGTTGCATTTGCATTATAGTTAATTTTAGTTTTGCTTGTAGTTAATATCTGTTTTGATTCCAACCCCTTGTTCCCTTTGCCTTTAAGTCGAGATAGAGGTAGTCCACCTCTGTAGCGTTTGTCTGTGCTTAACCGAGACCAAACCGGATCATCTCTTGAGGTCGACTTCGACTCGATCTGTTGAGAACAACTTCGGCCATTGCCGAGGCAGTCGGTATTTTACACCGAGATTCCACTTACGTTTGCTGCACACTAAATCACCACTTAGCACACTGTGTCCTTGAGAAGAATGACCTAGGGTTAGCTATGCTACAGTTAGCTTTAGTTATTTGATAAGCGTTCAAAAAGACTAGAAAAACACGCATCATCAAATTGGCGCCCATTCCGGGGAACACAAGTTCTTTTGTGTATTTGTGTGCCAAGCTAAATGAGATCGAATCCCGAGTCTGTAAAGTGTGTCTGTCAAGATAGTCTTGAGTCTTTTGAACTTGTCTATGTCTATCTGTTTTGTTTATGGATCCTAAATAAAAAAGCATGTTGACTATTATTTGTTTCTCTGCGTGAATTCACCACTAAAAAAAAAAAAAAGGAGAAATCAAACGTTCATTTCTGTAGCTACGTAGAATTGGCATTCTGTTTTGTATTCACTACTGCATCCTTCTTTCTGCATTGTATTCTTGCATTCAGCTAGTTTTTCTGTTTTGCATTCGTGCTAGTTTAATTGCATTCTTTCCGTATGCTATTCTGTAGTTCCATTGGTTAGTTAACTGATAGCTGTAGTTTCCAATTCTGCATTTACTATTTCAAGTACTATTTCTAATTCTAATTTTTCTGCATAATATGTACAGTGTATGACTAAGAATAGTACTGACCCATTGTATGTTTTTGACCCAGAAATAGAATTAACTTTACGTAGATTACGCAAAATTAGGAATGCTGCAGTAAATACTAGTATCAATATAGATCTTGTAGCTGACTCTAACCAGTTTTACACTAACAATTTTGTTCCTAGTTCTGACGTTTTTGCAGAATCAGGACGAATGGAGAATAACGATAGGACGCTGAAGGAATTAGCCACTCCATACGTGGTGTATCAACCTTGGTGCATCCAATACTCACAGCTGGAGTCAGCTCAAACATATGAGTTAAAATCTGGTCTTATACACATGTTGCCTAAGTTTCATGGTCTTGCAGGAGAAGACCCCCACAAGCATTTAAAAGAATTCCATGTGGTCTGTTCTACAATGAGGCCGCAAGGGATATCGGAAGACTACATCAAAATGAAGGCATTTCCATTCTCCTGGATGGAGCGGCGAAGGATTGGCTGTATCTTGACCAAGACTTTTCAATACACAGGGAGACATGAAGCGCACCTTCTTGGAGAAGTTCTTTTTCCGGCATCCCGCACTGCGTCCCATTAGAAAGGAAATATGTGGGATAAGGCAGCATACAAGAGAAACACTGCACGAGTACTTGGGAGAGGTTCAACAAGCTTTGTGCCACTGTGTCCCCATCATCGGATCAGCGAATAGTTCTTTGATCCAAAGATACTTCTGAAGGACTATCAATGATGGATAGGAGCATGATTGATGCCGCCCGGTGGAGGAGCGTTAATGGACAAAACACCAAGAGCAACAAGGCCTCCGATCTCGAACATGGCGAGCAACACTCAACAATTTGGGATCGGAGGGTCGAATCCATCTCGGCGAAGGAACGAAATTCGGTGCAGCCTCCAACCAAAGGTGGAGAACCAGCTAACCGAGTTGACATCCCCAGTGAGACAACTAGGCGTTAGTCAACATCACCCACCCATGGCAGCAAAAAGGTCCAGTGGCATATGTACTTCAATGGAGCATCCAACCGATCTCAGGCCCCACTCTTCAAGAGACCAAGTCCGGCCAAACGAAGTGTTGGAGCCGTAGGAGGATTCCAAAGCGGGAAGCGGCTATACCAAAACCGGCAGTTCGATAATCAACCATATGGGAAACAACCATTTCGGCCCTAGCCCACAACAAGGACCATATGCAGCTCAAAGAGCCTGGATCCATGCCGAATGCACCCTATGGAGTAGTGGTTACCAAAGAAATGAGTCCGCAATACCCAAAGACCATCCCTCCCGCCACAAAGAAACAGAGAACTCCTACCCAAAAAAACTCTCCATCACTCGAGGATTTAATGAAGTAGCTGGCAACAAGCAATCTAGAATTCCAATAGTCAGTAAGTTCTAGCAACCTACAATTCCAACAGAATATGACTGCCACCATCCAGGATCTCAAGATGCAAAAGGACAAATGGCAAATCACGCGTGAGTGAACTACAATCACCTAGGCTCAAGCAGCCTTCCCTCCCAACCCATTCCGAATCCGGAGGAATGCCAATGCAATAACACTTTCAAGCGGCAAGGAATTACCCCACCCACGGCACAAAGATCGCATCGGTGGCTGAGGCCGATTTTGAAGCAATAGCCAACTCACAATCTCCTCACAAAACCGCTGTCCCATTGCCGTTTCCATCCTGGACCGTCTCGGCAAGGAAACTAGATTCTGATGACGAACTGCTGAAGATGTTCCGGAAGGTGGAAATCAACATTCCACTTCTCAAGGCGATCAAGCAAATTCCGAAGTACGCAAAATTCCTCAAGGAATTATGCGTACACAAAAGAAGAAAGATAAAGGGGAATCGAGAACTGGGAGGTGTGGTCTCAAGCTTAACTAGGAATGACCCCACTGCAGGGATTTCACAGGTTCTGCCAAGGAAGTGCCGAGATCCCAGCATCTTCTCGGTCCCATGCACTATTGGTGATTGCACATTTGTTGATGCTATGCTGGACCTAGGAGCGTCAATTAACGTCATGCCAGCATCAACCTACAGGTCCCTCAATTTTGGAGATCTGGAACCCACAGGGATGACCATTCAGCTTGCTAACAGAAGCATCGTGCAACCCCAGGAGTTCTCGAAGATGTCCTCGTCCAAGTGAATGAACTAATATTTCCAACTGATTTTTATGTGCTTGACATGGAGGACGAAGCATCCTAAAAAGGATCAACATTGATACTTGGGAGGCCATTTCTAATGACAAGGGCGAAGATCGACGTACATGCCGGAACGCTCTATGGAATTCGGTGACACGTTGGTGCGATTCAACATCTTTGAAGCCATGAAACACCCCACCAAGACCACTCTCTCTTTGGTTTGGATACAATGGAAGAATTAGTAGAAGAATACTTCCAACTAGACAATTGTAGTGGAATAATGGAAGACCTTGCGAGAACTAGGCTGAAGTCGATAGAATGCCCCAAGGCCGACCATAGCGAGTACTAGAGTCCCCGGACTCGAGGATGATCCAAAGTGACGTCAATGAACTTGGCATTTGAAAAAGAACTAACCAGGTTAATAAACCAAGTCTGCTACCCTAACCCCTCAGAGAGTGAGAATAGTGCAGAGATAAAAGTTGTTGAGACTACGAAACCTCTACCTGCACAATTGGCAACCATATTCACGGCCAAAATGAAGTCGGCTAAAGAAGACCGAGTCAACGCAAGGTCAAACGTCAATTCGACCGAAGAGTTAACCACGCAAGCCGACACACTTGCCGAAACCATCTCGGCCAGTAAGGACCAGACTCGAGCCAAGCTCATTACTCCACCCGGATCCGAGATCGAAGCTACAAAGGAAACCGAAGCCGACCTCAATCCGAGTCGGCCGACGCAGCACAAGGCCGAGATCATGACGGTAGTCCTAATGCCGAGTCTAGAACAAGCTGGCCAAACGGACCCGAGAGCTGTAACTCAGGAATCTCCATCTCCACCACCCATGGAGCTAAAACCATTGCCTAACCACTTAAAATACGCCTTTCTGGACAGTGAACAGCAGCTCCCGGTCATCATTGCAAGCAACCTCCTTCCGGAGCAAGAAGACAAGCTGTTAGAAGTCCTCAGGCAACACAGGCAGGCAATTGGGTGGAAACTTTCTGACCTTCCAGGTATAACCCCTCCTTATGCATGCATAGAATACTAATGGAGGAGGACATTAAGCCCATAAGGCAACAACAACGAAGGCTGAATCCTACCATTCTAGATGTAGTCAAGAAAGAAGTCACGAAGCTGCTTGCTGCAGGCATCATCTACCCTATCTCAGACAGCCAATGGGTGAGTCTTGTGCAAGTAGTGTCAAAGAAATCTGGAATGACCGTCATGAAAAACCAACAAGATGAGCTGGTACCTACGAGGATTCAGAACAGCTGGCGGGTGTGCATTGATTACAGAAGATTAAATCAGGCAACCCACAAGGATCACTTTCCTTTGCCTTTTATTGACCAGATACTGGAAAAGATAGTAGGAAAATCCCACTATTGCTTTCTGGATGGATTCTCGGGATATATGCAGATACACATAGCACCTGAGGATCAACATAAGACCACTTTCACATGCCCGTTTGGCACTTTTGCGTACACCCGCATGCCATTCGGCCTGTGCAACGCTCCGAGCACATTTCAACGTTGCATGATGAGCATCTTCTCGGATTTGCTACAGGATTGCATTGAGGTGTTTATGGATGACTTCACGGTGTATGCAGAATCATTTGACGCATGCTTGAACAAACTGTCCAAGGTGTTGAAGAGATGCTTGGACACGAACCTGGTTCTCAACTTCGAAAAATGCCATTTCATGGTGACCGAGGGAATAGTATTGGGACATGCAGGTTTTTATAGAAGGTTCATCAAGGACTTTAGCAAAACAGCTCTGCCTCTATCCCAACTTCAACAGAAGGATGTGAATTTTAAATTTGACCAACCCTGCATTGAGGCATTTCAGGTGTTGAAGAACAATCTAACATCTGCACCTATCCTACAAGCACCAAGCTGGGACCTGCCGTTTGAGCTCATGTGCGACGCATCCAATTCGGCACTAGGAGCCGTTCTCGACCAAAGAGCGGGAGTCGGCCAACCAGTCCATGTTATTGCGTATGCGTCTAGAACCATGGACCCGGCCCAGCAAAATTACACGACGACTGAGAAGGAACTCCTTGCAATTGTGTTTGCCTTGGATAAGTTTCGTTCCTACCTTCTGGGTTCTAAGATAGTCGTGTTCTCCCATCACTCAGCTCTAAAGTACTTGCTTTGAAGAAGCCCAGGATGCCAAGTTTGAGACTGATCCTAAGGATGCTTCTTCTCCAAGAATTCGACTTAGAAATCGGAGATAAGAAAGGTCTTTGAGAATTGTGAGAATGGACCACCTCAGCAGGATTGGAAGAGAAAGCGAACAATTGCCTATCCAAGACAAGTTCCCGATGAGCAACTCCTGCACCTCAAGACGGCCACACCATGGTTTGCAAATATTTGTAATTTCGTGGCAACATCTCAATTTCCACCGAGGCATCTCGAACTTACAAAGAGAAGATCGAAGTGATGCTAAGTACTACGTATGGGATGACCCCTATCTATGGAGATTATGCGGTGATAAGATCATCCGGGTGCATTCCCCGATACCGAGATCAAGTGGGTCCTCCACTTCCGCCATTCAGCCATTATAGGAGGTCACTACGGCTCATCTCGGTTGCCGCCAAAGGTGCTTGATCAGGGCCTTTATTGGCCTTCTATTTTCAAAGACGCCCGTCAATTCATCTCCACTCTGCGGATGCCGATGCCGTATGGGATGGCCTTGAACCGAGACATGAAATGCCCCAACAACCCATTACATCTTCAAGAAATCTTTGACGTCCGGGGCATAGATTTTATGGGGCCATTCCCGATCTCAATGGCTATTCATACATCACGCTTTGAAATCGATTATGTATCAAGATGGGTAGAAGCCATTCCCACTTGAGAACCAATGATGCCAAGGTAGTAGTGGACTTTCTTAAGTCCAATATTTTCTGCAGGTTCGGTGTTCCAAGAGCGCTTCATCGGTGACCGGGGAAGTCACTTTCAATGAGCCATGGCCACCCTTCTTGAGAAATATGGGGTAGCACAGGATAGCCCAACATACCCCAGACAAATGGGCAAGCTGAAGTGTTTAATAGGAAATCAAGCATACACTGCAAAAGATGACAAATCCCAGCAGGAAGAACTGGAGTAGACTCCTTGAGGATGCTCTATGGGCACATAGGACCGCATACCGAACACCTCTAGGGATGTCTCCCTACCGGGTTGTTTTCAGAAAAGCCTGTCACCTTCCCGTGGAGCTCGAGCACAAAGCTTACTAGGCAGTTAAGCAATGCAATATGGCTTATGACCAAGCAGGAGAGCATAGAAAGTTCCAACTTCAAGAATTAGATGAACTTCGCATGGAAGCCTACGAAAACGCCAGGGTCTACAAGCAAAATGTGAAAAAGTTTCACGACCAGAATATCCTGAGGAAAGCTCTCCATATTGGCCAAAAAGTGTTGCTATTCAATTCCAGATTAAAACTCATAGCAGGTAAGCTTCGTTCCAGATGGGATGGACCTTTTGTTATTACTAACATACTTCCCATGGTGCAATACAGACTAAGGGAAGAACAGACCACCGTACCTTTCAGTGTCAATGGGCACCAAGTCAAACCTTTCCTCGAAGGTCCAAAGACCAACAGAGAAAATACGCAGAGAGCATCTCCTTGGCGGAACCGACTCCACCAGATGGCATTGCTTAGGCCGACTTGGCCAACCCCTCCTATCTAAGCATTGAGGGCAATGCCGAGATTAAGTGTGTGTGTGTGTGGGGGGGGGGGGGGGTTCTGTCCATTTGGGAACTGATCATTCACATCATATCTGCCCTTCTCTTCTCTAACTTTTTCATTTCCTCTAACTTTTTCATTTCGCTTCATTTACTATTTTAAATCTCACTAGTATTTTTGCTGCTTAAGTTTGTGTTTAAAAAAAGAGAGTCTCCACTGCCGAGTCCGCCATAGCCAGAATGGCCTCACCTTAGCAGAATTACGTGTCCAAAAAGAAGAGAGGAAATTCCTTCTTGAATCCGAGAGTCCGACGAGCCAAATGGAAGGAATCTCTTCATTCCCGAAGCGAAGCTACCTCTGCTTGAAAAGAGCCAAACCTCCGGGTCCTAAGCGGTAAGTGGCGAAAATGGGAAGAGGGAACCTTCAGAGTGAAGAAAGCAGAATTAGCCGGTCAGAATTTGAGCCTTGCAAATGAGATGGCTTACACTCGCTATCTCCCTTCTTTCCGAGTGATTTTTGCAAGCATGTTAATTGGGTGTGTTGAATTTTGCCTTAACTCTAGATACAACCGTTTTACACATGCAGAATGAAATGATCTGGCCATATTTCTTATGAGCCTAGAGCCAAATAAGCTGTCCAAAAACAAGCCGACCCTTTGTCACCCCTTTGAGCCTAAATTGACCACTTCTTCTTACAGCTCACTACAAGCCGAGGCCAGAAAAACCATTCTTACCTCACCCCCGAGGCCGAGGAGCCGGTGGAATCGTCTTAGGAGTGAGTTAGAATCAAGTGTGGGGAAGTCCAAGGAGCAGAATTCGGTCAAAAAAGCAGCCGGGTTCAAGAAGAGGAAAAGGAGAGAAAAATGGAATGAAAGAAAAGAGAAGAAAGTACTGAGAAAAATAGGCAAATGAAATAAATGAGCCGAGATAAACAAAATCAGCAAGCTGCATAAGTAGAAGAAAGAAAGAATGTAAAACGGTAGAGTAAATAAAGATCAAAGGAGACCACAAAGAAATTTGCATCGTCTTCATACTGGTTACACTCACTCCCATTGCTCCTCTCTCCTCCCCAGGGGTCCCGAAGCTAGTTGTCTTACATCTATTCGACCCATAACCTCAACCTCGCTACAAGCCAGAAAAAAGTCCTAGTGATCATAACTGTTGTGTTTTGCGGGTGTAAGAAGAGCTCTGTCAAGATATGGTAACACCAATTCCATGCAATGCCGAGTGTAAACCAAACCCACACTTGAGAGAAGCGAGGAAATTGAGCACATGAGTAAAATTTCTATCACTCTTGGGGCACCCTTCCCAATTGGAAACCATGAAGGCCCCCTCGAGAACCAAAGGAAGTAGCTCCTTGATTGCATGAGCACTTTGAACCGGGATGAAGAGAGGCCACTACTGTAGAGTCAGCTTAAGGAAATCAAAAGAAAAATTTCTCACTAAGGTCACCCTTAATTGAGTCATATGTTTTGCCCAGGAGTGCAAAAGGCTAAGTGTGGGGGTTTGATGAGTCATAAAATGTACATCCTAAGTGGACCTAAGAAGGGCACCATTGAGCAACTCACGAGCTTAAAAGATGACTGTTAGCTAAGATCCAAATTAATGGCCTAAACTTAAGTAAAACACAATCTGTGCTTAATCAAGGTTTTTAGCTAACTATCTCTTCATTGCAGTCCAAACAAGCTCGACCGCCATCGAAGCCCAAGCCGAGAGCCTCCGGCCCTGGTAGAGACTCGACCCATGCAGGGAGCCCAGTTAGGAAGATCTAGGTGAAACGCCTCGTCGTGAATCGAGCCACCTTGGGTCCAAATTTCGACTCCATGTCACTACTCGAGGTAGCTTGCAACGTCACAACAAGGGCGTAGAATAGGAATTGTACATGTAATTCATCGTTAGCATCGTTAGTGTGTCCACTCTTGTATAAATAGATAGAACTACGAACGAATAGGGCTTTTTTGGCATTCAAACTTTCCCGCATCCATAATTTCCAAATTCTTTCTCGTTTTCCCCTCCTCCGCCCACGATGGTACACGACACTATTAATGGCGTTTCTCTCGATTAAGGAAATGCAACCTAGGAACCGAGAAGCGTAAGATTATCAAAGGAGACCGATTGGAGCACCACGCACTCGGTAGATCCAACCTCAAAGATCCTAGCTAGTAGAGGTGAATCATCACCGTCGCCCATGGCGATTGTCGTGGAGGATGGAATCATCGAATCCAAGCCACTGTGTTTGTATTTTGCTCTCAATGATATAAGTGTTTTTGAACTCAACTCCATTGCATTCCCCGAAGTTAAGTTTCATTACTTGTGTTGCGATTGCATCCGTAACGAACAATGTTAAACTAAGCCAATTGGAACTGGTTTAGCTAATTCAAAGAGGAAATCACTTAACAATTGTTAATTGAGAATCTAAGATCGTTTGAATTTAATCTCTACCAACCGATGAGGTGGCGATTGTGTAAATCCTCTGTATGGTAAGGGGATCGAATCTTTGGCGATTGCCATAAGAACACCGGAGGCTCGACGCAGATTTGTAATTGGAGTGATTGAATCGAAAAGAACTTGATTATTGGGATTAAACATGAACGCAAAGAATAGCAATAGCATTAGAGTAGCGTAGTTGCATTTGCATTATAGTTAATTTTAGTTTTGCTTGTAGTTAATATCTGTTTTGATTCCAACCCCTTGTTCATTTGCCTTTAAGTCCGAGACAGAGGTAGTCCACCTCTGTAGCGTTTGTCAAGGCTAATCGAGACCAAACCGGATCATCTCTGTTGAGGTCGACTCGACTCAGTCTCTGTTGAGAGCAACTCGGCCATTGCCGAGACGAGTCGGTATTTTACACTGAGATTCCACTTCCGTTTGCTGCACACTAAATCACCACTTAGCACACTGTGTCCTTGAGAAGAATGACCTAGGGTTAGCTACGCTACAGTTAGCTTTAGTTATTTGATAAGCGTTCAAAACGACTAGAAAAACACGCATCATCAGTTGGGTCTTTATCATTCCCTCCCTCTTCAAAAGGATTTATCCTCAAATCAAATTTCTCACCTTGAGATTTTAGAAACTTCAAACTTTGATGGTCATAATGGATTATGAACTCCCTTGACCACAAATAGTGCTGTCATATTTACAATGTTCTCACCAAAGCATACAACTCCTTGTCATAGATAGCATAGTTCAATGTTGTCCCACTAAACTTCTCACTAAAATATATGCAATTGGTTTGGATTCTTGTATCAATACAACTCATATTCCAACACATGAAGCATCACATTCAATTTCAAAAGTTTTATCAAAATTAGGCAAACAAAGATGCATTGGCTAGCTTATCTTTTAACAAATTGAAAGTTTTCTCATGCATATCATCCCACTTTAACACAATATTTTTTTAACAAGTTCATTTAAAGATGCAGCAATAGAACTAAATTTCTTCACATACCTCCTATAAAAACTTGCTAAATTATGAAAACTCCTTACCTCATTTGCATTCTTAGGTGTAGGTCATTCTCTAATTGTCTTTACCTTTTCTTCATACTACATACCAATAAGGTAAAGGCAATTAGAAAATGGACACCAAAAAATGCAAATGAGGTAAGAAGTTTTCATGATTTATCAAATTTTTATAGGAGGTTTGTGAAGAACTTTAGTTCTATTGCTACACCTTTAAATGAACCTGTTAAAAAGAATAGTGTTCAAGTGGAATGATATGCATGAGAAAGCTTTCAATTTGTTAAAAGATAAGTTGGCCAATGCATCTTTATTTGTCTAGTTTTGATAAAGCTTTTGAAATTGAATGTGATGTTTCATGTGTTGGAATATGAGATGTATTGATTCAAGAATCCAAACCAATTACATATATTTTAGTGAGAAGCTTAGTAGGACAGCATTGGACTATCCTATCTATGACAAGGAGTTGTATGTTTTGGTGAGAACATTGTAAATATGACAACACTATTTGTGGCCAAGGGAGTTCATAATCCATTATGATCATCAAAGTTTGAAGTTTCTAAAATCTCAAGGTGAGAAATTTGATTTGAGGATAAATCCTTTTTAAAAGGAAGAGAATGGTAGAGACTCAACCAATAAAGCCAAAGGCCTTTGGCGTGACATTGGAGGTCCCATGACTAAGTCCAAAACCAAAATGTTGAAGTAATCTTTACGAGGCCTAATTGTAGAGATTAAGAAAAGTTCATAATAAAGTGAATTAAAGGCTGCACTTAAATATGTGACTTTATTATAAGTAAATAATAATTAGAACCAAACTTGAAAAACATATGAAAAGCCCAAAGTCATTTTCATGTAATTTTAGCTAAGTAGTTAATTAAGATTCATTTACATGTAATTTTCACACATTATGTTTATGTAGTAAGTTCAAATGTTTTTTCACATTTTCTAGATCAATTTTTATTGTATTAAAGTTCTTAAACCATTGTGATGATTTGTAGGTTAGTAGAAAGTAATTTTTGGTGGGAAAATAAAATTTTAATGGAGAGATATAACTTATGGGAATTTAATGTCTCCTAGAAATTTTAGTGGGCATTAATTTCAAGGTGACTTAAGTTAGCCTAATAGAAAATTCTTGTAAGCAACCTGGATGAACATTATTCTTAAGTTGAATGAAATTGAGTTTTCTTTATTGTGAGAGCATTTTCTTTATTCTTGGGTTAAAAACTTTATAATATTCAATTATGGTCAATCTTTCTTTTTCTTTTTGATAACTCTGGTTCTACTGATAGGTCACGATCAAATTCCTCGTCATCCTTTATCTAATTTCAAGACCGTCCTAAACAAATAAAAATTCCATCACAATTCATCCCCACAAACAAGGAATTCCTTCCATGATAAAAGTTCTTAGTACAGTCAGTTTAGAAATTGTGCAATTTCTTTTCTCATTTATATCTTGTTATAAAAGAAATCACATCTCAGCAAGCAATTTTTCCTTATCAGCCCTAGATTCAGTAAGGGTTCCACTAGTCCACTTCTTCAGCATCTCTAATGCAGCCTTGGGCTGGTCCATTGGAACCATGTGACCCGCATCATGGACCTACACACAATATTTAACTGAATAAACATTTTTTCCACTGACCACGACCAAAGCCAGAAAGGAATTTGGTAAATAAATTCAGTGTCTAATTCTGGACAAAGTATATATTCACCACTAGCTATCTTTTCTACCTTTATCACCATTAATGATTTGTATATAATCTTAAAGTTGGAGTAATTAGAACAGCTAAGTATCGTACATTTTAGAAGTTTGGGGGTATGTCACATGGAAAGTAATGTTGAAGGAGGTAATCTATAATTTACCCTGTTTGCTATGTAGAGTATGGCTTATCAAGATGCTATTGATAGTTTTCACAGTATAAGTGTGTATACGTGTATGTGGGTGAAGACCAAGAGAGAGAGAAAAATACCTTAAGGAAACTTAGAGGGCCATAGCTCTTCAATAATCCGGCTTCAGATCCATCAACAACAAAAGGAACTTCAAGTGAGGTTGAGAATTCTTTCTGACCAGACCATTCCATGGAATGAACCCATCTTGAATTACCTACTCAATGAAACCACATACCAAGAAAAGGTCCATCAATTCATTCATTGAAAGGTTATAAATATGAAAAATATTAAACTTCTCAACAGATGTTAAATACATACCAAGCCAGTTGCAGATGAGATCATACTCCCCAGCATAAACAAGCAAATTGATTCCATCCTCAAGAAGGGCAGGAATACCAACTTCAAGATTCCTCATCCAATCCACCAACATTGCCAGATAAACTTCAGTGCTACAAGAAACAAAATGAATTTTTCCAACTCCTAGTGAATCCCGAACAGATTTTTGGTTCAAGAACTTCTCCATGCTTGAAAAATCATAGCAAAGTTTCCCCTCACACTTTTTTCTGATATCATAGTACTGCAGCATAAGTATGTAACTGCTGGTAAAAATTATGAATATACCCATATATTGTTTCAAGATTGAAATCACCATAAATACCAGGATACGAGTTTCTTCTGACCTATTAGCAGCATGAATGGCTTTCTTAACATATGTAATGAAAATTCTCAATTAAAATATCCTCAACTAAGAAACAGTTAAAGGTGTTTATACAAGACTTTTGGTTTGGAAAATCTACATGCCTGCTTGTGGTAAGGGGAATACTTCATCAATTTAACTACTTTCCACAGCTTGATAAACTGACTCCTTATTCCTCTCCACATTATATATGGTATTTTAGTTTTTTTTCCCACATCGCAAATATTCCAAACAGTGACTAATAAGTTCATAATAAAAATTCTGAAAAACAAGAACAAAAGTTATCAGGCATCAACAATTTTAGACAATGAAATTTCTTCATTTGCACCTCACTGTTAGGTTGAATTGTTCTTTTAAAAGGTATCAAAGCTTATATGAACAAGGGGGATAGAAGATATTGATCCCCACTGGCCATATTTAATTTAATTTACAGATCAAGGTAGCAAGAAAGCAATATTTTAACTATGCTTCATGCTCAATAAGCTTTTATATAAGCCATCTCTGACAACATAAAGTACAACTGACATGTCAACCACAGAAAAGAAAATTTGTTTACCCACATTTGTATCAGGGGCATGTAACAGGATGTCACTGAATATAACATTACAAACTACATATGCAGCCGCACAGGAAGTCTTTCCATTAGTGCCTGAAAGGATCAAAACAAATATCAAGAAAGGACAACAGCCAACCAGAAGGCTCCAACAAGTGAGAGCACTGGTTTTCAGTGAAAAACAGGCAGGGATGTTTTACCGTTTACATCCTGTGAGAATGATCACTGACACAAGTTTAGGACAATAAAATCACTTAAAGGTTACATGATCACTAGAAATCAACAAACTAGTGCTCTTACTGTATGCTTCCATATCTTAAGTTGTTGGTGAATCTAATAAAACATTCAAATAATTTAGAAATAACACATTGCAATAGTAATTTACATTTTATGATAATTATTCAATTAAAAAGATAGTTTATATACACATAATATATATATATATATATATATATATATATATATATATATATATATATAAAAAGCTTAAATATACATTTATTCCTTGTAATATATCATTTTTTTTGTTTAATAAAATTATTTTTATTAAAATGATCCTTGTAAAATTTTTATTTTTTATTTTTGTCCTTGTTATTTTGTTTTAGCCCTTGTAATACTCATTTTTTCATTTTGTCCTTATATTGTGAATAATTTGCTTTTAATTCTTATTATTTTTTTTCAAAGAGACAATTTTGAAATGAACAAAATATTATAAAGACTAAAACAAAAAAAATAGATATATTATAAAGGCTAAAATATAACAAAATAAATTTTACAAGGATCATTTTAAAAAAGAAACAAACAATTTTTCAAGGACCAAAACTAAAAATTGGTATATTATAAAGACCAAAAATATATTTAAATCTATCTATATATATAGGGAGCGTATAAAGTGAGACGAGTTTTACAAGAGAGGGTTACATGAGTAAATCTAAACCATATAACTACACATAAAACATTACTATTCAATCCCAAAATCACATTACTTATTTAAATAGTTAAGTGAACACTTAATCACTTTTAAGCTTAACATTGATGTATGATTCTATGATATAGATTTATCTTTTTTAACTTTTTGTTATAAATACTCCTCTACTCTGTAAGCTCATATGATATATGTGGTTAAACATATAATATGGCAAATAGAGAAACTTAGGACTTTCTATCTGATAGAAAACCCATTTTATATAACGGAAACAGTATTATTGAATCACATAGAATACAACAGAATATGCTGTCCTAGAATCATAGACTCTTACAAAGATGACTTCTTTGTCCAAATTACTAGAATATCTCTCTATTCCTTTATTACACACAATTTTTTTAATAATAGGTAACTGCTCATAACTTTCTTCCTTAAAATCTCATCATGACGGTTACTATTGAAAATATTCTAGGTTAAATTACTCTTTTGTCCCTCTTTTTATTTATATTCAATTTAGTCCTTTAATTTTTTTTTAAATATTTATGTTACATTTCCGTCCAATTTATTAAATAATAATTGACAAAATAATTGATATAACTAATTTATTATTTTGTGTTATCAAGATAAATCTAAATTTTGTTTTACCTACTTAATGTTTTTATTTATTAGATAACCCTTCTTTTTTTGATCATTTTATTTTTTATTTTTTTACATTTTTTCTATTCCAAGTACTCAATTTGTTGTCTATCATGATCTTGTCAAGGTAATTTAAGTTTGTTTTCCTAAATCCTTTTCAATTTTAATCACTGTTTTGATCTTGTCAAGGTAATTTAAGTTTGTTTTCCTAAATCCTTTTCAATTTTAATCACTGTTTTAAGAAATGAACTGGATTAGTCGGTTCAATCAGTCTGCCTGGGAGCTAATTTGGTGGTAAGTTCATTAACTTAAAAAAAAAACTCAGCTCATCTTAGAATCGGTAAGAATCAGTCAAACCAATCCAAGATCAATAAAAAATAAACTACTGAATTTAAAAAAAAAAAAATCATTTTTTTCATTTTCTTATATTTTAATTCAATCTAAAACAATTTTAAGATAAATAAAAATACTTATTTAAAGATTATACATAAATATAAATTATTTTGCCAATAATTATTCAATCTGGTCCCCTTATCTTTAAAATGTTCAATTTGATCCCTGTATTTTTTAAATATTAAATTTGTTCCTCTAATTTTCAAAAGATGTTGAATGTTAGCCTTCTGTCTAATTTCATTAATATTATTAGTGTCAATTTGGACCAAATAGAAAAATTGAATTTTTTTAAAAATTAAGGACCAAATTGAACACTTAAAAAATAATGGGCCTAAATTGAATAATGCATATAAAAAGATATCAAAAAGTATTTTAACCAATATTCTAATACTACATGACGGCTAACATCAATTATTATTACAAATTTTGATGATAAATTATTGCTCATACTTTCTATGAGTAACTGCCATAACTGCTTAATGACAGTTATTATTGCACTTAGTTTGATAGTAAATTATTGCCCCTACTTTCTACCAATAATTGTCATAACTTCCCCTAACTCTCATATCCCATCAGTACCTCATGCTGAAAAATCAACCTATCCCCAAGGTTAAAAGTAAGAAACTGGTTCTTCCTCATTAAATTTATGGCTTTATCCACTAGCAATTACGTAATCTTCGTTTAGGGCTTTATTATCTCCCAAAATGACCAATATTAATTGTTTCTGTACACATTGATGTTAGGGATGAAAATTTTCTCCATAGGCACTAGGAGATTCAAATATAATTTGAAAGTATGTTCTAGATATTCTGACAAAGACTAATATGTTTGATTGTCACCCCAGTGATTGTCCTATGGGTTCCAAGTTCAAATATTTCCGAGTCAGGAGGAGTCACTGAAAGACCCAGGAAGATATTGACGTCTTGTAGGCAGACTAAATTACCTCATTGTCACTAGACTACACATCATATTTGCATTGTGGGAAGTCAATTTCTCAATACCCCTTGTGATAGTCATTGGGATGCCGTTATACATATTCTTAGATATTTCAAAAATGCACCATCAGATAGGAAATCCACTTCAGGGTCTTGTGTTCTTATTGGGAGGTAATATGATCTCATAGAGAAAAGCATAATATAGTTGCTAGATCCAGTGCGAAGCTGAATGTCATGTTATAGTAGTAATTGTATGTGAGATTACATGGCTTAGGAAACTTCTCCAATATCTAAAATTTGGAGACACTCAAGATACTAAACTTACTGGTATACACCGTTTTACAATGTTCCACATTAATCAACCACCAATAAGCTTCTTCTTTGTCAAAAGATTGGTATATCATGTAACACTTCTTGCTTTCGTCCAAAACTTGCTTCTCCATTCTTGCTAACCATGAACAACTCCAAGATCATCTTCAAGATGCCCCTACAACTCCAAGATTGGAACTCTTATACCTATTGATAGGAATCTTGGGAGATTCATATGATAAAAGCTATTGTAGTTTGAGAGTTCAAGGCCTAAGAAACCTTACATAAAAATCCTATACTTCCAATATGGGATTAATGTCTCATACCTAGCACTTGGATCTTAACACCCCACCATTCTCCATAGCCACAGCATCCATGTAGGTTAGCTGCACACTAACCCTTTGACTAGTCTCAAATAAACAACATCACCACCCATGCTGATCAGTTGCAACTAAGAAACATCATGAAAAGTTCCAATACCAATTGACAGAAAAGATCAACAAAAAGAATGAAATGAGAGTTTATTGATCAAATCCTTAATTGCCAATCAATATCAGTGATAGCAAAATGGGCATTGGAAAATTTTACTTGAACGACTGAATGAACTCCTAGGAATTCGAGAGCCTGGTCTCTCCCACCCAAAACTAATTCTCACCAACTAACTTCTCCTATCATCTTTTGCCTCTATTTATGACAGCCTAACCAATTACAAATTCTAACAAGTCATAAGGCTTACTCTCAACCTAATAAAGCCCATCCTATCATTTCGTTGCAAATGCAGTCCAGCTTTAGCTTATCCCAAATGTAGTCTGCCCCCTATCTTTGTCACATATGCAACTTGTGCGATCTTTGTCCTATATGTACTTTGGCCCCATCTCCTCATATGTTTCTTGCCATTGTATTATATTATTAGTTTATTTTCTTTTCCACTTAGTAAGCTTTAACTTGAGGGGATATCTGCAAAAATCTCATAATATATTATTATTTTAGCTTAGAATATCTTAAAGAATCTTGGATGATCTCTTGACAGTGTTTTTCATTTCATACTTCATTAAATTCTGATTATTTTTTTGTTAGGGTTAGGGATCTAGTAGTAGTATAAATAGGGATTAGTGCTTCATCTTTTGCATCATATCATTACACACGAGAATGTTATTTAGAGTTGCTATTTCTCTTTTCTTCTTTCCCTACCAAAATCTCTATAATTTCAACAATTTTAAAAGTTTAGGTCGTCTACCAAAGGTTATCATTGGATATAAACTCAGGACATGTAGATATCATGAGCGAAAACCATGAGCCAATCTCAGTTGGCACTTTTAAGAAATAAAGTGAATATCTTGTCCATTATTCCAATTCTAATACTGGAAATGAGTTGGAGGGTTGACCTCAAGCTTGAAAAATCAATCAAAAAAATTCTAACATTTAGTTGTTTGACTCTTCAATCCATTATAGCTCCCGTTCCAAGCATTCAAACATGACAAGAAATATAACATTTGTTGAAAGGAAAAAAGCCAAAGTGTACATTACCACAAAGCTTTATTGCCAATTCACAGGCTGGAACCAATACTTTATTAAGGCGGTTACGTGTAGCCTTCTTAATGATGCCCATTTCCAGCGCATAATCGGCATAAGCTTTATACTGAATTGCAGGGTTGGTAAGCCCATTACCAATGGCAAATCCCTGTTCAAACAATTAAAATAAGATAAGCAAGTATTCTTTCCCTTCAATACAATTCTGTCACATAGATAGTTAGAATGGCTTATCGTGTAATGTAACAAACCTTCAGGTTTATATGAATTCCTTCTTTAGCTTGGTTTCCGCGATGGATACGTGTTGCAAAAGCAGGAATATAGTGTCCAGCATATGATTCACCTGTAATAAAAAAGTCATTCTTTGCATATTGGGGATGCTCAGCAAAGAAGGCCTGAGGGAAAAAGAAGATAACTGTCAACGTGATATTTTAGTCTCAAATTATTTTTTCTATGTCTCTACATTGTGTATTACTCTTACTTCCCTTTACTGTCAAATATACAGACCTGCTCCAAAACTTGGAACCAAATGATAAGATCAAGAATGCTTACCACTATGTCTATGCCCAAAGCTTTAAGTTGTTCGCAGTGTTGTGCGAAACCCTTCCCTATTTAAGCCATTGGGCATGGGCTACCGGGTTGAACCCATCCACAAACCTAACATGCACACTCCAATCCAACCCTTAAAAGAAATCAATAAAAACTGAGGTTTTTTACCTAAAAAGAGAAAATCCACATAAGGCTAGTACAACTGTACTCCACTCCGCACGTCTGTGCTCATTCTAGAACCAAATAGCATAGTCGTGTTCCATTCAACATTTATGTGCTCATCTAGAACAAGAGAAGCAAGACCGCTCTCCCATGTAGTACGCCCATGCAAACCCACCAAGAGGGCCCAATTTGCAATTATAAAAGAAAGCAGTCAAGGAGTAGTTCTAGAGCCTTAGTTTCTCTTACTCTCTCTTCCCTTATATTTCTCTTCAGTTTTAAGAACTTTCTAGGAGCACCTTGGGACCTTCTAGCAAGGCTAAAAGTGTGGTAAAGAGAAAAGGAACAAAGTCTTTGACCATCATGTTTTTTTTTTTCTCTACTCTTTTATGTTTACTTTAGTTTTATATATTATTGTCATGTGTATGAATAGCTAAATCCCTTCTAAGGACTATGGTGTAATTTATATTTCTAACCTTAGTTTTGACTGAATGCAAATATTTTTTTTTTTTTCTTTTCCATGATTGAGTTGTTTAATTATTTGAATATTCTTGCATAGAGCTAATCACCCTTTGCACATTTAAATCAACTAATTAATGGTCATACCATAATTAGTTGGTGAATTTATAAAATAATTGAGTTCAAAAAAATTGCATGACTAAACATTTTCTCTTAACTTTTTATTAAATTAGTTGTAGAATTAATTTACCTCCATGTTCTCAATGTTTGTTTTGAATATGTGTTTCTATACAACCAAATTTTGAATATGTGTTTCTATACAACCAACTAGAAACCAACCTAAAATAAAGAATATTGGACACCTAGACTAGGGATTCCTAACCAATAGAATTAAGAAGTAAAATCAACAGCAGAAGGAGATAAGTTCAGAAATTTGTATGCAATTAGGATTGGCAGGAAAAACCATAAATAAAAATGTAACCCTTGATTCAAATTCAAATAAAAATCTCTTCACTTCTTTTATTTGTCTTTATCTTCTTCGTAGCATACTTTTTTTCAAACTTAAAAATTAGTTTGTCTATACTACATAAGAATTTCTAAACATTGGTAATCATACACACTGGTCTTTTGTATACAATATTTGGAACTACGTATTTAATATTGTTGCGATAAGGCACATTTGTCCTTAACCGCATTCTACAAATATAGCAAGTTTCTGGCACCGTTGTCAGATACTAGTTGCAATATTAGAAGAAAGAAATTCTAGTGGGATTATGTTTTTTCTTCTTTATTTATCTTATCTTTTTTTAAAATTCTTTTCTATCTTTTGTCCCACTATTATTTTTTCTCTTCTACTTTTGTTCTCTATCTATACTAACCCATTCCAAGAGGTTTCTAATTACAATTTGACCTCGAAATTGAGAGAATTGCTCAAGAATAGGTAAGCAAAAGGAGACATAACTGAACAAGAGAACCAGGAGGAGCAACAAAACTATGTGAGGGACCCATCTTGCTGTACTAAACATAGGTTGTTCTTTTACAAGAACAACAACTATAGGTACTAACAATGGAAGCAATACTGTAACACCAAAAGCAAACCTTACTCCATATAGTAAGAGCTCACAATTCCACCAAAAGTGGAAGAACCCCAACATAAAAACTGAAGAGATCCTAAAGTGTTTTGTGACTCACCGCGTGCTCTCTCCACAACCATTGAATCTACAGCAACAAAGACGATAGAGAAAGATCCAAGAATTATGTAAAAAACATTATATTTGTTGTCAATAAAAGTAGCCATCAAACTTCATTAGAGTGCACTGATTAGCTTTGATAAAACTAGATATGACCTTCTTCAATAACGACAGAGGGGGTAAAATCACTAATAAACTCATACAAAGGTTTCACAAGCCACAACAATGCAGAAAAGCCAGAAATCACAGTTGCCTCGACAAGGTCCAAATGCAAATAATTTTTTAAGTAAAAGTTCACAGTCAACCTTGCAAGTTCTAAAATACCTTGAACAAAATATGCCATCACAACAATAACATTATCAGAGAACAAATCTACCCCAAACAATTTGATGCTGCTTATATGATATTTGTGCTTTTTAGGAGCAGCTTCACTAGAGGAAGCAGTCTCTAAATCCGTCTCAGTTGTTAAAGCATCCCTTTCTCCAACATAGATACCAGAACTCAAGAAAGGATTATCTTTATCTGTTGAGTCGAAGAGAGGACCCCGACCTGCCAAATATTTCCATTTTCAACAGATTCCAACGCATTCTCCAGCAAATTCTGACGCATTCTCCAACGGAATTGCGGTGGATGAGTGACAAAATAAATCAAGGAGGATGATACCGCTCTAATACTATGTTGAAAAAAATAGATGAAAGGGATATTGAAATCCGTGTATCAACTACACAATAGTCTGTTTTATATAGACTTAATGCAATAAATACAAATAAATATAAGCGGTAATATTCCTATTTACACTATATGATATGCCTAATTAAATAAAGAAACTAGTCTTAAAATATAAAAAAAGAATAAATCCTAATAGATCATCTAAGATACTCTAAAATATTCTAAAATATAAAAGTGATATCATCCTATATTTTTCTGATTTTCCAACGATTGTACTAAAATTTTATAACTAATATTCATATTTTAGAGCAAACACAAGTACCTGAATAAAGTCATACAGGTCATTGCTAACACCCTCTTCATTATGACGAATGTCGCGCAAATCAGTACTGTAGCTAAAGCCAGTTCCAGTTGGTTGGTCAACATATATAAGGTTTGATGCCTACAAGATTACCAACAAATTTTACTTCTCATAAATAATTATCACAGGAAAAGTACATTACAGAAACCAGTTTTAAAGGTTATAACAATTAGGATATCAAGTTTATTTTTATCCTCATTAAGACATTTGCGGGGTTAGACAACTCTCATTGTCAAAACATATTGAAAAACCATATTTTCTTGTGCAGATAAATTTGATCTAAAACATCAGTAAATTGAATTGGTTTGCTTCAATAAGACTGGAAGATGTGAAGCATCATAAACAGCAAGTGGTTGTTTCTGCTCAGATTAATTTGCTGCAAAAATTACGTGATCATATTATACAGATGGAAAACCTTTAAAACAATTAATCAGTGGTCACTTAAGAAAGAGACCCGTTATGAGCATTAACATGACATCAAATAACAACATATGAACGAGTGATTTCAATAACAAACCTCGTGTTATTTGACCAAGTGAATTCATTGTTTCGTAATAAAATAATTCTATTATAATGAATTAATGATTCATTATTATAACAAGCAATAGTAGATAAGTTCAATGTTTTAAAACAATTATATCCAGGTAATGGGGGCAGGTTGGGCATTTATATGTTCTTCAAATGTTGACAACCCAAAAGCCAAAAAACTAATGGGATAAACTTGCTTATTACTTGAACAGTCACACACAATATTCAGCTATCCACTTTCAGCACCATTTTATAATGGCTGTTATTTTTAAAAGCTACTTCAACATTACTAAAGGTAACTCAGAAGCTAACTCTGTCTAGACAGCAACTCAAGTTTAATTCTCAGGGGACATGTCTCATATTGGCCGCTGGTTTCTTTTGGAATATAAAAAAGAAATTGGATTGGGTGATGGTGCTCCTATTAAGCTTTGGGAGAATGTTTAAGTAGAATGTTGCTTAGTTGGAGAGTTTTGCTTGCCTCCATAGTCTCCATATTTCCATAATTTTCCCTTTAGAAGTTTTATTCCATTCAAAGTCCTCATGTAAAGTATGATTTCCAACTCTATTAAAACTTGAATAATATAGAAGATAGGGAGTTACAATCTCTTTTGCTTTCACTCAAACCTACTCATTCATCTAGCAATCTGAATAGGAGAGTTGGGACTTTGGATTTTTCTGTATGTTTTTATGAAACAGTCTTTCAATTTCCTACTCATTCTCCTAATCATCAAAGGTTTCTCCTATTTCAAAGTTCCCTCTAATGTCCAGTCTTATTGTTCATTATACGTGACAATGCTTAATAAGATTAATACAAATGGTTTTTTGAAAATTTGTAGGTCCCACGCCACTCTCTGCCCTAATATGTGTTATGCACAATTTAAGTTCAGAAGCAGTTGGCCACTTAATTTTGCATTATATTAATATTGTATAGAGATTTTCATGGAACAATTCTTCTGCCGTTAAAATTAGTGTTGGTCCTGCTCTACTAGGAGCAGATTTTGATGGTTCCATTACAAAGATCTCAGGGATGTTTAGTATGTAGAATTTTTTTCACTTCTTGGAATGATGTTTCCCAAGAATCATGTTTCCTGGTAGTTATAATTTCCGGGAATGTTAAAAGAGTTTGGTATATTTAAAAGATTCCTAGAAATGTTACCTTGAGTATGATTAAAACTTTCCTACATTTGTAGGAATCTTGGATTCCCACCTCCTCCCATGGGAGGAGAATGTTTTGTTGGCAAAAAAAAAAAAAAAAAAAACATTTCTGCAAATGTTAGTTTCCTGGAATGTTTTTTAAAAGGTTCATACCAAACATGAGAATCTAAGATTTCTGGGAAACTTAAAAGAATCCCCCTACCAAACACTTTAGTGAAAACAAGGAAACCAGTTTTGTTCTTGTGTTCAGTTTTTTCAATACTTTTTGTCCACTTGGATGGAGTAGGAGACATATTTTGAAATGGAATTTCTTTGTTCTTAAAATGCTTTGTTATGGTTTCTTTTGTATTCTGCTCATGGTTATTTCAAGGGTGTTGTCATTTCTGATGTGCAGAGATTGAACAGCCTTGCCAGCCATTTCTGATGTACTTTTCCTCTTTCCTGTCTAGTAAAATGATTAATATGGTAAGTGATTACAAGTATAAATAGTGACAAAATATATTAATTTAAGCAACAAGATGTTCTGAAGCTATGTATCACAAAATTCAGTTGAGATTCCTAAACTTGATTGTAAGATTGGCAGCCGTATGGTAAGTTGATCCCTCAAGAAGCAACATGAATTCATAAAAAAGTTGAATTTATATTGCTTACATTACTTCCATACACACGCTCACAAAAAAGGGCACTTCTACCATTGTAATTTGGAAATTGTAACACATAAAAATAACATTAAAAAAAATGAAAATAGAGTACCTTGTCCCAACCATACTCATTCCACACGAGAGACAAGTTGTCAGCAATTTTGAAAGGGCCATTTTCATAAAATAAAGCCAATTCACTGCTACACCCAGGTCCCCCTGTCAACCAAATTACAACAGGATCCTCCTTGCTGTTGCGTGATTCAAAGAAAAAGTAGAACATCCTGCAGCACAACCAAAGGAGAAATATTTGACATAAATATACTAAACATTGATATCTACAATTTACCACTATTACCATGCATGAAACAACAACTGCATAATATGTTAAAAAACCACCTTAATTGATGTCTCCCCAGCCCGCCTTAGTTGTAACCTCTTTAAGGATTGTCTTGATTGCAGTCTCAAGTAATATTTAATTCTCATATAGACTAAAGATATAACTTAAATAAAGCTTATAAAACTTAAACAATTTTTGTTTAGGGAAGCTGAATTATACCCTTGACCCAAATTATACTAATATCTCACATTAAATTTTTAGGCCCTTAACCCAACATCTACATGAAAATGACCACTATTTATAATTTACCAAACTGATGTAATTATAATGGTCCAAAAGTTGAAGACTTTGTAGTATAATTTTGCAAGTTATACAATTTGACCCCTGTAGGTGTTATCTATAGTTCTATACATATATTGATCTTCGAAAGTGTCAACCTGGCCCCAATTTTACCCTAACAACTTTTCAACTAGTAAACAATTTCATACCTCAAAGGGTCGATTTATATAGACAAAAACTTTCAAGGATCAAAGCAACACAAATCATAGCTTATAATTTTATAGCGAAAAACAATGCTATTTTAATATGAAAAAGATTTCACAAAAAGGTAATTCACCTCTACATAATAAAATAGAGTGAGAACATCTACTATCTTATTCCCTTCATCCTTAAGGCACGGATCTGACATCATTGTTATTTGGCTCAGAGAAAACTCTCGTATTATTAATTACTGTCGACTTTTCCTTATTAAGTTAAAATTTCCTTCTTTTTTTTTTTCAAAATATAGCTATTTATAACCTTATATTATTTCCTTTTAAATTTCCATTTTTACATTAAGATTTTCTCCTTCTCTCCAAATTTCAATTGCTCATTCAAATTCTTTTAAATAAATTATACATATATTTTATAATTTTAAATACTTTTGTTTTGATCTATATCTTTCAAATTTTATCTAAACCACTGATACATATCTCTCTAATCCTTTTAAATATTATTTTCTTTTAAATGAGTTAATATACAGTTTAATTCCTTAAATTAACAACTTACATTGTTTTGGCCAAGGAAAGTTTTCATACATAGTCTTTCGAGAAATGAAATTGTTTACAAGTTAACAACTTAGTACTCGTTTGCTTTAGACTTTGACAGAACTGATTTTAAAGGGTAGAATGTGATTGAGTTGTGTATCTAAATTAATCTAAACCACATATTTGCATAGGACCAACGTTTTTTCACTTAAAAGTGTGATAATTTATTTTGTAACTTTAAAATAAACAGGGCATTAATGATAAACAGGGCATTAATGATAAACAGGGCATTAATGATAAACTTGTTACACTTTCAAGAATCAATCTTTAGATGTGGGTTCAAAGCTACACGAGTACTTTTAGGGATCCAATTGTATATTATCTCTTTAAAATAATACGTTTCTACCTTTATTTTTCTTAACTAATATTCAACAAGTACTCGTGTTAACATTTTCATTAATTTGAGTATTCTGAAGTGAATATTTAGATTTTGAATTTAAACTATCTCAAATTTTAGACAAGCAAGGATTTTAGAAGAGTCAAATTCATTTAAAAATACCCATCTAATAGTAATTATAAGATCCTTAACAGAAAAGAAACCTAAAAAAATGAAAAAAGTCTCTTCAGAAACAAGAAAAATTCGATCTCAATGAAAGCAATACATTAATAAGTTAGATCAATAAATTGAGTATATTATTATTTTTAAAAGTTGAAAGAAGTCCATTTGTGGAAAGAGAAAGAGGTTTAAAACCGAGACATTGATTCCTTTTTGCTCATATGATTTTAGGTGAACTGCATGCATCAAAAGATGCAGCTTTTAAGAGAAAATATGTAATCCTTACCGATCGATTTTATCGAAAAAGATTTTTTTAATAAAAAATTTAAGAGATAGAAACGCTTATGATAGAATTACTCTTGTGAAGTTTTTTTTTAAAAAATAAATAAATAAATTTTATTGAAAAAAAAACTAATGCAGCATGTGGAATGCCTCAGTTAGCCATAAGCAAAAATAAAAACCAGCTACAAGCCTAAAAGCCCCCCTCTGGTGAGATAGCAGCTCAAATATCCAAAGCTAAGAACATAAAAATTCATTTGGCCGCTTGTAAGAGTCCACCAGCATCATACTTTTGTGAAGTTAATTGAAATACATGGTAATACCTTCATCCAATCGTAAATTGACATATACCTAAAGGAACTTAATTAGGATGCACTTTAGATTCTTGTCTTATCACATATAAATTTATATATCTAAAATAATTTTGTATTAATTGATGGTGTGTGAAAATTAACCTCTAATTAAAAATTATTAATTTTATAATAAATATTTAAAAATCATAAAAGATAATTAATTAGTTGAGAGTAAAAATATACTATATCAAAATTAAATTCTAATTTTGTTCACCAAAATTTGATTGACATATATCTAAAATTGGTTGATTTTTTTTGTAATAAATTATAAATACTTAAAAAATTATATATAAAATTATTTTTACACTATCAATTAATCATAAATTATATTTGACATAATTTTTTAAAATAATTATTATAAAAATTATACTATTAATTAATTAAAAATTATGTTCAGTATAATTTTTAAAATAATTATTATCAAAATCAACAAACTCACTATAATAATTGTGTGTAATTAAATGACAACACTGTCATGCATATTTTATTTTCTCATGTGCAACAAATTATGATTAGACATTTACAATATCAATATTTATAATAACAGTAAGAATATTTTACTATGTCATGCATATTCTATTTTCTCATGAAATTAACATGTACAACAAATTATCATTCAACATTTACAATATCAATGCTTATACTAACTCTGATCTTGTATATAAGAAATCAAATGAAAGCAATTTTTGTGTTTTAATTATAAAAAACAAAATTTGTTAATATATTATTAATTATTAATTTCTTTTTATATTCTTTATTTATTATAAAATCTATCAAAAAGTAACTCACTCGTTTTCTATCATGATGGAAATATTTGACGAATATTTTTAAAATAAAATTTAAATTTATAATATTATTAATTAAAACCAACTCATTGAAATGATGGATGGGAATACTATTATCTATTTTATTTTTAGTTTAGAGTGTAAAATTCATTATAATTGTAACAAAATTAAAACCATTATTTCCCCTTAACAGTATACATAGTAGATCGTGGACAAGTAAAAGAACAAGTAAAGTTAGGGTTTAGTAAAAGTTATCGATAAAGAGACAGAAATTAAATTAAGCAAGAAAGAAAGTGGAGGAGAGGCGCACCTAGCAGCATGTGAATGGTGAATGGAGTAATAACCAGCATAGTGACCCAAATCCTCAACTGAAACCCCCGAATTCAAGCCTACTAAGCTGGGGAACCTGATGCGCTTCTCAACGATGTTGTGTGGTTGGAGTGAGGAATTGGTGGCGGGAACAACGTTAACATCGTCATCAGGAAACAGATTGAGACCTCTGACGAGCTTCTTGGCGTAGAGCACCACGTCATCGGAGGCGCAAGTTGAAGGCAACAACAAGATGAGAAGAAGATTGGAGAGGAAGATTAGCCTTGAAACCAAAGAATGACCCATTTTGGTTCCTACTATTCAGACTCAGCATACAGAGCTAATTGAATAGAATTGTCATTTACTTTATGTTTTACTTTTGAAAATATTAAAAAAAAGAATATAATGGGTGAGTCAATATCTATACTCATTAAATTGTCATGTTTTTTCACTGCTCAACCCGTGTTGTAAAGACTAATAAATGAAGCCGGATACTTAAAGTTAGTAGTAATTTTGTTACTATATACTCTTTTAGTTAATTTATATTTATTAAAAAATGAAATATAACTCATACATTAGTATAAAATAGTTTTTTATTTTATTTAATCATAAATAATTATGTATAAATTTGTTTATTTTAACAATTATTATATTAAAAAATGTTTAATAAACATGAATTTTTTTATACTCAAAAAATCATTATTCTTAATAATTAAGAATCTCATTAATCATTGACCAAAATTTACATTTACTGAATTAGTCATAAATATTTTTAAGAAGGAAATTGATGTTTTCATTTTGGTTTTACTAGAGCTTCTCAAGGGATATAAGTTATTCTTCTAAAATTATTTTTTAGAGAAATAATTTTATAAGACAAACTTATATAAAGCTTAGTAAAAATATTTTCTATAAATATGTTGGTATCAATTTTAATATTTTTATTTAATTTTAACATAATAAAATTTTTCATTCACTCTACTTTAATTTTTTTTATAGTTTTTACTAAAATATTTTTTTAAATATTACATAATATTTTTAAATAATTTGTTAATGCCTTAACAAATTTTAAAGACTTGAAATAAAAAAATATTTAAAAGTATAATGTTATATTAAACGATTAAAACAATATATTTTATAAAGTAGTTTATTTTTAAAATTGTATTAAATATACTAAGAATATTTATTAGTATTTATTATTTTTAAATATGATTATTTATCATATTAATTAATTATTGTTTCTAAGTTTATAATTGTATTAAAAGAATTCACAAATGTATCATAGTAATTTTTTTTATAGTTAAAACTTTTCTCCAACCCATGAAAGTTAGATTCTCACACCCATAAAAATGTTTTTATTCTTAAAAATATTTTTTTTTAGGAATATTTTTTTTTTATGATAGTATACCAAACATGAAAAATTAATTTTTTCAATTTTAAATTCGAAACTAATAACTTTTTGTTTACCTATTATCTTGTAAAAATCATATAAATTGTGGTTTGATTTGGGATAACCATGCAATGCATCAATATTAAACTCTTAAAAAATTATTAATTTAGTTAACAATATTAAATTAATTAATAATTTATATTTTTGTCTCAAAATATACATAAATTATTTTTATATATTAATTTTAAAATTTTAATTAATATTATTATATTTAACGAAGTTCTCTCTAAAAATACTCTTTATTTATTAGAAAATTTATTTTTAATGAATTTTTTATTTTTGATATCAAATATTCATGAAAGATAATTTAGAAAATTCAAATATATTAACTATCTTTTTAAAACTACTCTCAAAGTTATTGAACTCATAATGTCACTATTTCTATCTAACTAATTAATTAACATGGTTGGTTATTTTTTTTATCCTTATAAAAAATCCATCTTATTAATTATAATATTTATTGTTTTTTACTAAAAAAAATTTAAAAAGTAATTAACAGTATTTTGATAAGAGGATAATTAATACAAAAGACAATTTAAAAGGAGTCTTGTAAAAAACGAAACAAGTCTCTAAAAAAAAGTCTTGAATAAAGGAATGAAGGTAGTAGTTTAGTGTGAAGTTCATGATTAATTTTCAATACAATTTTTTGAGGAAATGATTTTTTTTAATGTGATGTGAAATTAACTATAGCAGTAAGAGGTAAAAATCAAAGTTGCATGACACGATTTATAGAATTTTTTATTTTATTGAAAGAGTGTAACTTTAGCCGCAATTTGAGAGTATATATTTAAAATTATATTTTGATCAATAAGCTTTTTTTTTAAGTCAAACTCAGAGATTTTGGATAAGCTTTGATCAAAGGGTCAGTTGATCAATATGTTGGATGGTCATTAATTAGTAATTTTAAACTATGACTTTTAATAAAATTTTATTTTATTAGTCAAGAAAGTACATAATCTTTTTTGTAAATTTATGCCTCAATGCTTAGTTTGTCATATAATTTTTTTGAAATGTGTTTGAGAATGGTAGTACGAATCGTGGAAACTTCTTATTCAACACTGGTACTATTTCTTACAATAATGTTCAAACACATCTTCACTATTCTTATTGCATTTCCTTTAAATAATAACCACAACAAATTATATTTGCAAGATCCCCAAATTTTAAATTTTAATTATAAATTTAGTTGTTATATCTAACACTTTTTTTTTTTACTTTTTACATGAAAGAATTTTATATTTGGGTCCTTATTTGAAAAAAGTTTACAAATTAGTTCTTATTATATAATATAATTACAAGTATTAAAAATAATTATGTGTCAAAAGAATTACGTCACATCAAAATGTATAAACTAAAATATAGAATTTTTTTATATAAATATTAGAGTGGAAGTTTAGGTCTATTATTTCTCATTAATCAAAATATTTTATGACAACAGTCGTCCGTGAATATATAATCCTTTAGCTTATTACATTCTCTTTAATATTTGCTAAATCTTATTTTCATTATTGGAACTATTATTTCTCTCATAAAAATGTCTCTATCTTCTATTGCATTATCAATTACCTATTTTATTTGCTAAATTTCAGTAAGATATATAAATTAACAATAAGATATAAAAATAATATTATTAATAAAAAAATCACCTTATCAAACTTAATAGGTTTTTTTAAAAGTCTATAACTTGACCTATATAATTAAAAAATATTTTTTTAAAAGATTAAGCCTCTAACATTTTTGTTAAACAGATAGATAGTAGACTTTCAATAAGTGACATGACCTACTTCTATCCTTATGTAAATACCAAATAAAATATAAATAAAATTTATGCAAGGATTAAAAAAATAGTCAAGGTATATATATAAAATTGAATATTGTTATAATTTTGGGAAATAGTAAATATTAACCAAAATATAGATTTTTTTTATGTAGGTACCAAATAAAATGTAAAAAAAAATTATGTAAGAATTAAAAAAAAGTGTAAAGTATATATATCAGATTGAATATGGATATAATTTTCGGAAATAGTAAATATTAATTCATAATATTACCAAAACATGAAAATTTTCATTTAAGAACTAAAATATGAAAATAATATCAAGAGTATAGACCAAAATTTTAAACTAACCGATTTTAAACATTCAAATAAAATAAAATAAATTGAATTAAATAAATTATAAAATTATTTATTTATGTATTACACAAGAAAATATGGATGACATAATTGAATTATATACAATAATTAAGGACAATTACACAATTAACTTAATTAAGAAAATATGATGAAATCATTATGTAGAAACATATTTATAATTAATAACAATAAATTTCATATAAAACCAAAATACAATCAATCAATGTTGATATTCTCTTTATAATTAAATACATTATTTAAGTAAATATAATCCTAATCTTACTTTAAAATGTTTTAATAGTCAAGCTCGAGGGTGAAGTTTCATTGCATGTATCACCCTCTTCATGACAAGTACGAAGAGGAGTCATACCCAAGAGAATGAGGAGAGAAATTCATAAGTAAATAGAAATGTTAATTTGTGAAAAAATATTTGACGTTATACGTAAAGATAGGATAAACTTTTTCTCGATCACACAATCATAGAGAATTTTAACGATCTCAAATTAGGTTTAGATGATAAACCCTAAATCCAAACACATAAAAAAAAAATAAATAAAAAAGAGTAGAAAACACAAGGCGGTCATCCCAAAGTACGTGACACCTTTTATTTGTATTGACCAAATTAATTAATATTATTTATTTAATTTATTGTTATATAATAATTGTAAAAAAAATGTTAATTAGGTTATTAGAAAAATTGGTAATTTTTTTTTTAAAAGAAGTACTTATACCATTTTCCCTGCTTAGTTATCTTAATATAATTACATCTAATTATCATGAAATATATATATATATATATATATATATATATATATATATATATATATATATATATTTTTTGAAAGCGATGACAATTATACACCTACACTTGTTCCATGTTTATGAATATATAGAAAGACTCCAAATGTCTAGCAACGTTGTCCTTCATATGAATAATTTTTTGAAATTCTCATTTTTAGCAAAATAGTCCTCGAAAAGCAATTTCTTTGAAGTACTCATTAGAAAACAAAATTTCTCAAATTGCTAAACTAGAACGACAAGCCTTCACATGACTAGAAGTCATGTCATCTAAATCAACTACTACCCACCCTATCAGATCAAGCACATAACATACAAAGAAAATAAAGAGAGAAAGGAATGAGGCAAACTAATCATTAACTCAGAAGTCAACAAATATAGCATCAAGGTCAACAAACATAATAATCACAATTTAGTGATCATCTAAAGATGATATGAAAGGAAACATATGCTTTCTTTTAACTTATTCTAACTTCTACATGTGAACTCATTTTCTCTTGATGTTCTTCAGCAAGGGATTTACCTTAGATTTTGGGGAGATAATTGGGAGCTCATTTTCCTCTAGTGAGTACTTCATTTTACATTTTAGGAGATTTATGCAATACTTCGCTGCTCGGAACGAATACTCTCTAACAATTTTGATGACACTTAGTAGTTGTCAAGGTTCTTGAGTCAGATATGTGAATCTCCCAACTCAAGATTGTAGGTCCAGCTGTTAAGATTTCACAACTCAATTTCATTAACCCCTAAACTTGGTAAGAGTCCCTACTGCCATCCCTCAAGTACCATTCTGTAATCTTCTCAATCCTTTTCTTTTGTGCATATGACGCATGACCTTAATCTAATGCAAGGTCTCTAACTTAGAGTTATATAATTTCTCCAAAAAATCTGACAATTTTTCTATTTTTCAGCACTTTGCCTCATTCGTCTAAATAGGTATGGTCAATAATCAACAAAAGCAAACCTTTTACACAATTTATTCCACAATCTCAATCTTTCTCCCACAATGGCTCACATGGTCGAATATATGGAGCTTTCAAACTCACCATCAATCAATTCAATTTCTTTCCCATTCAAACCAAATTCAACATATTAAGAATAAAATCAAGTTTTCAATTTCTAATTCATTATTGAAATAAAATCACAAACATTTCCTCATTATGACACTTTGGCCAAATCCATGGAATTATTATGCTTCTAATTGTCATTTTTATTTCACCATACCATATTCTAATAAACACAATTAGTTCAATATTAAGGAATCATATCTCAATCAAACTTACTTCATGTAAGCAATTAAATGAATTAAATCCATTATTCTTGATTCTCATGAAAACATAATTATTAATACCATTATAATTAAAATTTACTAACTATTATCTAATAATCAAACTTTTTAATTAAACTTTGTTACTTATTTAAATTTATTAAGTTTATTCCTTAACATCAAACTTTTAGTAAACCAATTTCTTATTTATTTTACTTTTTCATTAGATAACTCAAATTCTACAAAGTATCTATATCATCCTTTTCATTAGCTTTACTAAAAAGATTATTTTCTTTCTCCCTTGGCTTACGAATACTAAGAAATGTAGTTTACACTAGATTATATATAATTTATCTTATCTTTATTAGTCTATTATATAGTTTCTAAATTAAAGTAGTAAATACTAATTTTTCTTATTTACTAATATTTGATTTAATAAAATGGTCATATATCATAGTTGGTGATTTTAACAAGATTATCTATTCATCTTATTAATCCACTTATTCCTAACATTTCATTATCTCAACAACATTTTTCCATGAATCCTTGTTTATTCTAAGTACTTAATTATCAATTTACCATGGTTCAAGAACTATAATAAATAATTAAAAGTGCAACAACAATATCTTTCTTTTGCTACAAAACTAGAGCTATTATGTACCAACATTTTGCTTTCTTTTTCCATGTACAACACCAATGACTACTTAGTAACTATTTGGAATTTGAAACACAATATTTAACATTTTAAAATCATGATTCTAAGATGAATTTAAAAATAGGGTAGTAGTGTACATAAATAAGTAAGCAAAACAATATATATTCCATAAATAACAAGAGATTTTTGCTTCATTTCCTCACAACTTATGAAATCATAGGGTAACCATTGAAAACTTTAATCACCATACAAAACTCATTTAAATCTAAAATAATGACTAAAAAAGAAATTAGGGTGGCAACATACTTTTTGTGCAACAAAGCCACTCACAGCAAGTTTTTTATACAAGAAAAAATTAGTCTAAGGAGATATAAGGGGATCCTCTCCATTATCACACTATTTTATGTTATCTAATTCAAAAATTTATTTCATCAAGGACCATTTAAGAACACAAAAATAGTACTCATGTTTCTAATAACATAACAATTACACCACTAATTATCATCATGTATTTAATCACAAGTATTCTACAAGCAAGAACAATTAGGGATTTTCCTTTACCCATCAACCCATTTCATGACTAATAATGAGATTAGTGTCTCCTCCCCTCTTTACCTCAAAGAGAACTATGAGATTAAAGAGAAGAGAGAAGAGTTGCTTCCTTGTTGCCTCCAATGAAGCTTCCAAGTGAAATTGAACGATGGTGGCTCCCTCTTGAAAATGGTAGGGACTAAAGGAGAAGGTTGATGATGGCGAAGGAACCAAGCTTCTCGTCAGGTTTGACAAGGGTGAAGAATGTTGTGATGTCACGCATAGATCATAATCAGACTCTTCATGGTTGATGTCGCATAATTCTAAAGCCAACATGATTCAAGCAACTCAACATTTGACATCACATGCACATCATCCAGAAGCACCACTAACACACTTGTACCTGTATGTCATCATGTTGATCAAGCATAACTATCTTGTAGATGACATGAAAGATAATCGACATTGCTTGAATCATGTTGTTAAGACTTGAAGATTGTAAGCTCACTATAGTCTTTAATGCATTTAGGTTCTTAAATATTTCAATATATACTTTCAAGTGCACACACAAGTTCTCAAAAAATAGTTTATATATGCATGTTAATATCAACTTGTGTCCATCACTAAGACAATAACATCTTCTCACACAACATTACATCATGTTTTGTTTTCTATAAACTATTATATTGTGCCATTAATTACATCATGACAGATGCTAAGATATTTATTTATGGGATTCATAGTAATTTGGTGGAGGTTGAGTCTTTGCTTAAAGGATTAGAGAGGTTGGGTTTGTGAGCTAACACACTTCCATCTCCTTAAATGGTTATTATCATTTCTTGGAGTTATAAAGGTCGATACACTGTGCCTTTTCTGAGTCCTATGGGTCGACACACTGAACCCATATTAGAATAAAATTAAGGTCAATACACAATGCTTTTTTGAGTATTATGGATCGACACACTAAACCCATATCAAAATACAATTAAGGTCGATACATTGTACCTTTTCTAGTCTATAGGTTGACACACTAAAACCATTTAGAATAAAATTAAGGTTGATATATCGTACCTTTTTTTATTCCTATCAATCGACACACCAAACCCATATTAGAATAAAACTAAGGTCGACACATCATGCCTTTTTCGAGTCCTATGAGTCAACACATCAAGCTTATACCAAAATAAAACAAATGTCGACACAAAATATCTTTTTTTCGAATATTTTGGGTCAACACATCAAACCCATATCAGAATAAAACTAAGGTCAATACATCGTACCTTTTTCAATTCCAATGGACCCACACACTAAACCCATATTGGAATAAAACAAAGGTTGACATACAATTTCTTTTTTGAGTACTATGGGTTAACACACCAAACCCATATAAGAATAAAACTAAGGTTGATATACTGTACCTTTTTTTATTCCTATCGATTGATGCACCATGCATTTTTTTAGTCCTACAGGTCAATACACCAAGCTTATACCAGAATAAAACAAAGGTCGACACACAATGCTTTTTTGAATATTATGGGTTAACACATCAAACCCACATTAGAATAAAATTAAGGTCGATACATCGTACCATTTTTTTTATTCCTATAGACTGACAAACTAAACCTATATCGAAATAAAACTAAGGTCAACACACCATGCCACACCGAGCACATACCAAATAAAACATAAGTTAGCATACAACGTCTTTTTCAAGTATTATTGGTTGACACACCAAACCTATATTATAATAAAATTAAGGTCAATAAACTGTAGGTTTTTCGATTCCTATGGGTCAACACATCGAACCCATATTGGAATAAAACTAAGGTGGACACACCATACCTTTTACGAGTCCTATGGATTAATACATTGAGCCCATACCAAATAAAACAAAGGTTGACACACAATACCTTTTTTCGAGTACTATGGGTTGACACACCAAATTCATCTTAAAAGCATTGGAGATTATTATCAAACCATCTTCAGGTTTTCATGGGTTGATATACTGAGTTTAGACTAGAGCCTATTGCTGAAAAATATCTAAGAGTCAATACACTGAACCCATATTGGATCAATGGTACAAAAATACCTCAAGGGTCGATAAACCAAACTTGTTATATAAGGTCGAATACGAACCTCACTTTGAATATGGTCAACCTGACTTTGAGTATCTCTTAACTCAACCAACCAGCTCTTGAATATCTCTTAGGCCAACTCCATGATTAAGCTTAGTTGAAGGAAAATATATTATAAGTTATTTCACTTAAGCTCAAAGTTTGGAGGACTTATGTACTATACAAGAAAATAGGAATGACTTAATTGAGCTATACACGGTAATTAAGGACAACCAACATAATTAACGTGATTAAGAAAAATCAAAATATAATCAATTCATAACCGGGTAATAATATTACAATCAATGTCAATATTCTCAACATATCGAGTACACTACACAAATCAACCTAACCCTAATTTCACTTGAAACGTCTTAAGAGTTGGACGCTAGAGGGTTAATATTGTACTTCCCTCTTTATGGCAAGTGCGAAATAGTATCAAATTATTACAAAAAAAATGAGAAGAAAAATTCGAAAATAAACAGAACAGTAGGTTTATGTAAGAATAGTTTACATATGAAATAAAATAAATAAATAAAATAAAATAAGAAAAAATAATTTATACAAATAACAATTTACAATTATACATTGTTATGCTACTTTAAGGAATCTATATATAGTTATTAGGTAATCTATATTGGGTGGACATAATTTTGTTACATATCCATTGAACTTACTAAATAAATATAAAGAAGAACCATTAATCATATTAAATAAATATAATATCATCTACTATAAAAGAGAAAACTTTATAAGATTGCAATAAGATTAACATGATTGGCCAAGCATTTAACTATATTTCTTATAAATTCATTAAAAACATACCAAGCACAATAAAACTTAAAAGGATTTTTTACCCCCAAATAATGACACAAAATATGATTAACCCAGTCAAATAAACAATAATGACACCATTCTTTAGAAACTAAGAATTTATATAAATAAATATTTAAAATACTTCTATAATATAACGTTTTATTTTTTAAATATCATTTTTATAAGTTACGATAAAAGCACTAAAACTATCTTTTAGTTTAGTTTGATTTTAGCCTCTTCTTTCAAAAGAAAACTCCAATCACCTTACATTTTTTAAGAAACATCATCTATCATAAAGCATTTTTACTTAAAAAAATCCTAAATTAATTAGGTAGATAAATAATAAATCTGTAGTTAACAATATATGAAAAAGTGATTAATTCCCGGACAAATAAATAATTAATTGAGTTCAACAATAGGTTTTATAACTCAAAGCGTCTAAATACATTCTCAAAGTGTGTTGGTTGGTGCCACTTAGAATACACTAGACAACGAGACATTGATAAACATGTACCAGAATATTAGCAATGTATTATTATAATATTATATTGGTCCCGTGTTTTTATGGACATAAGTATAGGCTGAATTTATACATGGTGTAGATAACAGTTTGGAACCAATACATCTTTAGATGAACATCCTCTAAAACCGGGTATTTCCTCCTGAATGGAGTTGATATGTCCTGCTTGGAACGACTTGAAGAACACCTGGTTGCTCTGCATAATGTGAAGTAGTAAAAATTAAAATGTCAAGGACTATTATTCATATGGGGACCTCATTTTCCACAATGAGAAAAATCAGCACAAGTATAGTAGTAAATCATGCACAACAGAACACCCACAGAGAGGAGAGATATTGTTTGACAATGAGCCTATTGCAATAAACTTCTCTATAATATAATCACTAATAACTTATAGAGAAGAAAATAACAAGTAAAATCACTTTCCCTATCTAAGGGATATCAACATAGCCTTAATTACGAATGTGCTTGTCAAAATTAATTTTTTTATAAACTAAGATTAACTTATGAATAAGTTAAAATCAAGATTTTAGAGCAAATAATATAAAAAAAAATTCTTCAAATTAACTTGTGCATAAATTATTTTAAGTTATTAAAAAGTAAATTTCATTTTTCTTTTTATTTTATTTTGCTATAAGTGCTTATAGAAAAATTTATAAGCAGTCCAATATATGATCAAAGATTAGTGATTCAGTTTAAGTTACTTTAGTCCCTAACATATGATCAAAGATTAGTGATTCAGTAACTGCTTAAGTTACTTTAGTCCCTAACTTGTGAATAACTTTTTATAAAGTCATAGTATTAAGATCGTGCTTGAATAAACTTCTTCATAAAAGAAAAAAAAATATATGAAGAAAAATTAAATAAATTTATTTCACAAACTGAAATTAACTTATACATTAATTAAAGCTAACTTTTAAAAAAACTAATATAAAATAACTTTAACAGATTAACTTATGCATAAACTAATTTAACTTAAAAAAAAATTCTTCCATTGTTTTCTCCTTATATAAAAATTTAATCAGGGCCTAAAATGAATGATGCTTCTAAACTTAGGAACTAATATGGACTATGGAGACTCTCTCACTAGTAATTATAGCCAAGTAAAATAAACAAAATAGATGTGCAATAATCTTATGATAGAGGGGAAAATAAAAAGACTTGTATTTACAAGATAACATGCGAATTATTGATGAGAGGATAATTTTATAATAGAGCCAAAGGTCCAAAAGAACAAAGATTTAGATTTATAACAATAAATATGAACAGTAAGAATAAACCATGTGAGAACCAACAAACACTCCCAGCACCCTACAATTCTTAACCTTTTGACCACAACAAAGAAACACGAAGATGCAGATGTATGGTGTGACTATGGGTCAAAAACACAGGGTGAGACAGGTGAAAAATCAACAACTGACCAAGATACACAGAGAAGGAAATACTTGTAAGTTGATATGAAAGATTATACTTGCTGATGCAGAACTCTTATGAGAGGCACTTCACCAGTTTAGAGTTCACCGCTCTAAATACATATTTACTAAAAGTAAACAATTAGAACACCTGATCCCACGTTCACTTCCCTAAACTTAGGGTCCTTAATTTAAATTCGAACACTCAACTAATGGTTTCTTATTCTAAAATATTAGATTAACATTTGAATTCTTGCCTCATCTGCCCCTAGAATGAATAACAGACATGCAGAGCTAAGATGTCTTAGTAAACTCATAGGAAGCAAGAGCATCATGAAAACCTCAGGAACTTGATTGAGCTTAACAAAATGGTTCAAGAAGTTCTATCAGTTGAATGTTTCAAACCCTTTTCATGAGATATCAGAGCATAAAAAACATCAAAATAGTGTTTTTCCAAAAAATCCAACAAAAATACTAACTGGGATATGAGGGGTAACATGTTAGAATTTAAGCCCAAGAGGAGAGCTCAATCCAAAAGACTAGTTTATTATGTGGGAGAGCCTCTTGGCTTAACTATCACATCAAACTTCATTTTCTACTCAATGTAGGACTCCTAACATTGTCACCTCCTTTAAAGGTTGAAATTCACAGCAACTTATACTCTATTGACACTGACCCAGTGGTAGTCCTTTTCCTTTTGACAGTTTCACTCATCTATCAGTATTTGGTATTGCACCTTAATCCAGCCTATAAGTAGCCATTTTCATAGCCCAATTCTCAATGAAACTACCAATTGTTAGGACTTAAGCCCAAGAAGAGAGTCCAACCCAAAAGACCAGTCCATTAGGTGGGAGAACCTCTTGTCTTAAGTAGCACATCAAGCTTTATTTTTTACTCAATGTGGGATACGAGGGGTAACATATATTATATGAATAAAAAGGTACCAGTGCTTTGCCATTGATATTGAAAACTTGCTTGACCAATGTTGTCCAGGAAGAAAGCTAAGTGATACTTGTCTAAACAATTTCACAAATTAGGTCACAACTCACAAGTTTCTAACCAGTCCAAGATCAAACTACTCAACCCGAACCAACAGGACTATTATTATTTTTTAAAATGCATCTCTAAACATCAAATAAAATCTTATAACAATAACCATGCTACAAACAACTGTAAATCAAAACCCCAAGAACAAAGGAAATATGAGACAATCATCCAAAACACAATTCTTGCTTAGATGCAAACATAAACAATTAACCAGAAGGGTAAAAAATAAAATAAGTAATAACATAAATTAAGCATATTACATCAGGGAGTTTAAAAGGGGGGAAATGATGACTAAAAAATAGATTGAAAAAAAAACAAACTTACTTGAAACCTGTTCAACCTGCTCCGGAGTAAGCTTAGCAGAGAACCCACTAGCTGCAGACTTGTAACTATACAACAAAGCTTCCTTTGCAGCCTCCTCACTGCAACCATCAAATAATCACATAATTACCCAAAAGAAACAAAAGAAGACTGAATTCTCAAGTTCCTCCAGTGAAAAAAATGTAAAAATTTTACTTCCCTCTCTAAACATCAACAATATTAGTCATATTAGTCCTTTTGAGAAATAATAGGTAAAGATTAATATGACCAACATAACTAATTTTTTAAAAGGTAAAAATAGTTACAACTTTCAATTGCTTGATTTTTCCTTACTAAAAAACTCCTTGGATTATCAAAAAGTCAATCTTGAAAAGTGATTATTTAAATAAAGGCCTAAAGGGACTAATTTAAAGTCAGTTAGGAAGTTGAAGGATTTTTCTGAATCAATGTAAAATTTACAGTAAACACCCAATTCAGTAAAAAAAAAAAAAGTGCCTCAATCCAATTTAACTCCCGAAAATATAAAATCAGAGTCTAATTTTCATGTTTTTCAACCTAGATATGAATTTTAAAGTAACTAAAACAAAAATCAAAATTGTTATTGTAGATGATAATCTATAATTCGATGACAATTTCATTGTATTCTTTTTCAGATAACCATGTTATAGATGCAAAGTATTTACAAATTTTGTCAACAACTAATCTCTGAGAAATCTGGTTAACCAAGTTTAGTAAGATGTCCCCATCCAATCAAGTATTTTCTTTATTCACTAGACTCGAACCTGAGTTTCTGCTGAACGATCCGAACCCAATTCCACTCATACCATCATTCTAAATAAATTCTATAAAACCACCGATCCAAAAAAAGAAGTGAATATGTCATTGATAAAACAAAACGATGGAAATTGATCCCAGCCGAGGATATGTTAACTCAAACGGAAGAAAGCGCGTGTTAAGATTGGATCAAATTAGGTCTGGTGATATTTTCTAAGGAACTGAATGGTTATTATAAAATTATACAATAGAAGGAGCAACAAGTTCCGCAGTGAAATCCATTATTAACAATAAGAAATAGCAGAATTGAGTGGGAGAAGAAGGAACGGACCTGCCAAAGACAGCGGAGAGGGTTCGGATGTGGTAAGCCTCAGGCTCCTCATCCTGAGGCCTCTCGGTGTAGACGATGTGAACCGCAGGGGAGGAAGCGGTGGCGTGCTGGTCGAGGGGCTTGGCGGCGGAATCAGACATGGCGATGCAGACGAAAGCGAAGAAAGCGAGAATCGCGAGTTTGAGGAAGGGCGTGCCCATTGTGTGGTTTTTATAAGGGAGAATAAAATGGACGCACACAGTGGAGACACGAAAATGAGTTACATAGTGGTTTTGCAAAAGTACGAAGCCAGCCAGAACGCGTTGCGTTGCTGGCACGCCTGCTTTTGCCACTTGCCCTTCATTTCACAACATTATCTCACCCAAAAACAAATACACTTGCCTTCTTTTGTTTTTTTTTTTTCTTAAATTAATCAATGATTTTCGAAATAACTAGAAAATTAAAAATAAAGAAATGAGTAAAAAAAATTATAAAAATAAAATTTAAACATAGTAATATTGCATTAAATTATTAGTATTCTTTTTATATATTGTTATAGATTATCTCATGCGTAACTTTTTTTTTATATATTTTCTTCTAAGAGAGAACTTAGAAATGATTCTGTTTTTTTTTAACTAGAATGATAATTTTATCTCAATAACTTATAATATAATTTTTAATATATATTTTATTGTAGATAAAATTTTATTTTTAAATAGAAAATAACAAAAAGAATTGTCTTTTACGGAAGCTAATTTTGGTGGTATATGTACTTGTTATTATTATAGTATCTCAAGCTCATAGACTCGTATTCAATGATAGTAAATTTATAATTAAAATGATTTTCTAAAATATATATTTAATTTTTAAAAATATGATGATTTTTTTGTCTCTATAAAATTTTATTTATTTTAAGTTAATAAAAAAAAAAAAAATATATATATATATATATATATATATATATATATATATATATATATATATATATATATATATATAATAAAAATAAAAATAAAAAATAAAAAATAAAAATAAAAAATAAAAATAAAAAATAAAAATAAAAAATAAAAATAAAAAATAAAAATAAAACTAAAATTAAAATGAAAAATAAAAATAAAAATAAAATTCGAAATCAAATAAAAATGAAAAATTTTAAAATTAAAATCAAAAGTAAAAACTAAAAACTAAAGTAAATAAAACTAAGAAGTAAAAATAAGAAATAAAAAATAAAAATAAAAATAAAAAACTAAATATTAAAAAATAAAAAATAAAAACTATAAAGGAAAAGTTAAAATTAAAAACTAAAAAATTTTAAAAGTAAAAAGTTAAAAAATAAATTAAAAATTAAGAGTTTAAAACTAAAAATTAAAAATAAAAAACTAAAAAATAAAAAATAAAAATAAAAAATAAAAAATAAAAAATAAAACCAAAATTATAAAATAAAATAAAAAAATAAAAAACTAAAACTAAAATTAGAAATTAGAAATTAGAAATTAGAAATTAAAAAATAAAAATAAAAAATTAAAATACAAAATTAAAAATAAAAATAAAATTTAAAATGTAAAATAAAAAATAAAAAATAAAAATTAAAAGTTAAAAGTTAAAAGTTAAAAATAAAAAATAAAAATAAAAAATAAAAATAAAAATAAAAAATAAAAAATAAAAAATAAAAAATAAAAAATAAAAAATAAAAAATAAAAAATAAAAAATAAAAAATAAAAAATAAAAAATAAAAAATAAAAAATAAAAAATAAAAAATAAAAAATAAAAAATAAAAAGATAAAAATAAAAAATAAAAAATAAGTTAAAAATAAAAATTAGTTAAAAATAAAAAAAAAAAATTAAAAATTAAGACAAGTGATGCTTATTATTTTTTTTCCTATTTTCTCTTTCTACAAGTGTTTATTTTCTCTTTCTACAAGGGTTTATAGAGAAATTTATTTAAATATATTCTAAAATTATCTTCAAAAATAACCTCACAATCTTACGAGCTCTTTTATGAAAGCTCTTTACTAAAATAATATTAATAATAATAACAATAAAATTTGTAATCTACTACTAATAATAATAATAAAAAAAGGTGTTCGTTATCTTAAAATCATGTTATTAAGAAATCAAGAAAGTGTTAAAAATAATTCAAATATTTTGTATTTGTTGTGTAAAGATTTTATATGCACATCGTTTTATAGAAACAAACTTTTTTATGATCCTTTATATTTATTGTGACAATCCTATATAAACTAAGTCTTGTGATCCCATTCAAAGACACAATTTCAAAATATTATATAATTTTTTTTCCCTTCTCAACATGGTATCTACAGCGTATCAAAGGATCCAATGTCCCTCCCTAGTTATTTTCGCTATCCATCTTTTCTAATGAACACCTCTAGCAACCACCATCCGCTATAGTCCTCCGACGACCATACTATAAATTGACCTCACACCATTGGGTTTGTTGTCCACCGACTTGTCCAACACCGCAAATCGATCTCTCACATGTCCTAAACGCGCCAAACAACATCCGATTATGGCATGTGGCATATATTTTCAACCAATTTTTCCTGCGTGACAATCACCCCTCCCTGCACGAAACCCAACCCACTTTAGCTTCATCTGCACATTTGTGAAGGTGCATTTGCCCACTTTGTTTCAAGTACACTTTTTTTTTTACAACTTTTCTTTTTTTATTTATGACCATGGCCACCTTTTGCCATATTGATCCTCTTAAGGCAAATGCTCCTCTTTCTCCAATTTCATTCTCTCTATTGAGAAATTGGATGAATTGGGAATATGAAATCATGCTATGGATTAGTGGTCAAGGATATAAAAACTATTTCACCACTACTGGCAATAAATAATCATGTCAAATGGGAAATGACTGATGCCTAGCTATATAGTATCATCAAGTCGACTATTCACTTGACCATCAAATCAATTTTCCGCCCTTATGTCACTTGCGAATCGATTTGGACTAAGGTCCAAGCATTCCACACCAATGACATAGAACACCTTATGGTGTATATCACAATTTGATGACTCTCATAATCCCATAGAATTTTGACGATCCTATGTCCTATTAGGAAACATGGACAAAAAGAAAACATGGCAAAAGAATCTCCATTTTAAGAACCATGCGAAAAATCCATAAAACTATGATGAAAGACTTACCTTTTGTAGCATGATGAACTTTTTCTCAGAAGAGGGTAGTCCAGCAAGGAAGTCGAACCTCTATGTGGTCTACACGAACAGACTTTGATCGTCTCACGTCCAAGGGAGGAAGTAGCAATGCTAGCTGTGCTTCAAAGAACGAAATATAGAGTTTCTGTGGCTAGGGTTTTATGCATACTAATGTGATATATGGCTACTCAATCACTTTGAGTGATTATCATGCTTTAGGAGGTTCCCTCGTAAAGAAACTGCCCAATGTTTAACCTAGCAATAGAAGGCCCATGAACTATCTTGGCCCATGATTGATGCGATTGTCTCTCATTAACCTTCCTTAATATAGGCTCATTATAAATGTGCCCATTTAGAAATATTAGAGTCAAACTTTAATATTTCTTTTCTCCTCCAATTTGTTTTATGTGTGTGATCTTATAGGTTTTTATTATATTGACAATAATATTGAATATATTTAATATTATAAATAATGAGTGATATCTAGCAATACATCATCGTTGTAATAAGAATATCTTGTGATACAACCTTTTCGCGACATATGTTTTTGTGTAACTTTGTCCCTTTGTCAAATATCATAATTGAACACAAGACATAAATTGTGTAATCCTTATATGGTTCAATTTCCTTTATCTCTTGATATTCGAGTAAGCATAAGAGTAAATAATATTAATATCCCATAATGACTTATTCTAGCATGACCATGCATTTTTGTCTCACTTTATCAAGAGGGCTCACAGATATTACTTATATTATAAAGGAGGGACAAATCCCATCTAGACCATTCATATCCTTCTTCATGACTCATTATATGTTCAATTACCAACTTTATAATCTACCTATTATAGGTGACATTTGATGACATTAAAAAATTAACTTATGACACTTTCATAATTCTTTTATGCAACATTGTATTAAACACACACAAAATGTTGTGAATTGAGTAGTGTGTCTTGATACACACTTTGAGTTTTATTTATATAGAACCATTGCTTACACAACACCACATAATATATTAGCATATACACAGAAATACATAAATATTATGTTTATAAGAAAAGCAAAGTTACAACAGCAAGCAACAAGGAAACAGGATACAAGAAACTATCATGTACAAAGATATATTTAACACTCCCCCTCAAGTTAGAGCATATAAATTATATGCTCCAAGCTTGGAACATATAACTTGTATCTGTGGTCCCCTTAAAGATTTAGTGAAAATGTCAGTAAGATGATTATTCGAGTTGACAAATTATGTACTGATTTCTTTGGGCCAACAACTTCTCCCGTACAAAGTGACAGTCAATCTCAATGTGTTTGGTTCTCTCATGAAAGACAGGATTAGAAGTAATGTGAAGAGCTACTTGATTATCACAATACAGTTTCATTAGTTGGACATCAACAAATTTTAATTCTTGAATACGTTGTTTTACCCATATCAATTCACACGTGGTTGAAACCATAGCCCAATATTCTGCTTCAGCATTAGAACGAGCAACAACATTTTGCTTCTTACTTTCCAAGAGACCACATTTCCCCCAATAGATATGAAATAACCTATAATAAATCGTCTATCAATAAGAGATCCTGCCTAATCAGCATCACAATAACCTGATATATGAGTGTCTCCCTTATCCTCATATAGTAAACCTTGTTTAGATGTCTTCTTGATATATCTAAGGATACGAAGGACTATTGCCTAGTGATGAATGCAAGGTACTTGCATAAATTGACTTACAACTCCCACTACAAAGGAGATATCAGGTCTAGTAATAGTGAGGTAAATGAGTTTTTCAACTAGTCTTCTATACCTCTCTGGATCAGAATAGGGTTTACCATGTTTTACCATTAGCTTTAGATTTGAATTTATGGGACTTCAACTGGCCTACAATTACTCATACTAGTCTCTTGTAAGATATCATATTTTCTCTGAAAGGTAATAATGCCTTCCTTGGATTGAGCCACCTTTATGCCAAGAAAGTACTTTAGGTGGCCAAGATCTTTGATTTGGAAGTGGCTAAATAAGTACTGCTTTAACTAGAAAATTTTGATATCATCATTTCTTGTGATGATAATATCATCCACATACACGACCAGATACACACATTTATTAGAAGAAGAATGACAATAAAACATAGAGTGATATGCTTCACTTCTTGTTGTCTCGAAGTTTTGAACAACTTGACTAAACTTCCAAACCAAGCTCTTGGGGACTGTTTAAGTCCATACAAGGATCTATGAAGCTTGCATACTAAACTGGACTCCCCTTGAGCAACAAAACCAGGAGGTTGTTCCATGTATATTTCTTCATCCAAGTCACCATGTAGAAAAGCATTTTTGATGTCTAATTGATGAAGAGGCCAATGACGAATAACAACCATGGCAAGTAAGAGACGGATAGTAATGATTTTTTTCCACAAGAGAGAAAGTATCTCCATAATCAATATCATATACCTGAGTGTATCCTTTGGCCACCAACTGGACTTTGAGACAATCAACTGTGCCATTAGGTCCAACTTTAATAGCAAATATTCACCTACAACCAACTTCCTTCTTGCCTATGGGAAGAGAAACTAACTCCCAAGTACCACTTTGTTCAAGCGCTTGCATTTCAATTACCATGGCTTGTCGTCATCCATGATGATCAAGTGCTTCACAGATAGATTTAGGAATAGTAATAGACGAGACAGAGAAAACAAAAGAAAAATACGAAGAGATAAATAGGATGAGGATTACAAGTGGAGCAAATACCTTTCCAGTGAGTAATGGGCCAACCAATTTTAGAATCATGGGAAGGTGAGGATGAAGGAGGATCTGGTGTAAGGTCAATTGAGGATAGAGGACATGAATCAAGTGAATCTTCATATACTAGAGTACCCATCTCTTGTGTCCCGCTTTGACATATGGACATCGAAGGTGGAGACAGTTCAACATGAGAATGAATAAAAGAGGAAGGTTGTAGTATGTCTTGACTATGTGTTTCAAAGGATGACAACTTAGCTGAACTAGGATATGGAATTGGTAAAGCCTGTTGGATAGAGTCAAAATCATCTTTGGTGGAGAAGAACATAGTTTCCTCAAAGAATGTAATATCAACTGGCATATAGTGTCTTTTTGTGGATGGAGAGTAACATTTGTACCCTTTTTGAAGACAAGAATATCCAAGGAACATACATTTGATTGCTCTTGCAGAAAGTTTATCACGACCTAGAAAGGCATCATGAACAAAACATACACAACCAAAGACTTTAAGGGGTACATGATACATTTTATCTTTAGGAAATAAAATTGAAAAAGAAATTTTATTCTCAAGAGAGGCAAATGGCATTCGATTTATTAAACAACAGGCAGTAAGAACGGCTTCGTCCTAATGATTGGTAGGAACATTTGCACTTAAAAGTAAGGTGCTTGCAGTTTCAAAATGCCTATTTTTTCTTTCAGCTATATCATTTTGTTGAGAAGTATGAAGGCACATTGAAGACAGATATGAGTTTAGTTCGGAAGAAAAATATTATTTTGCATTGTCACTTTTCAATATTTTAATGGTTTTTTCAAATTGATTTTCCATTTCTTTAGAGAAGGACGTTAAGATGGACAAAAGTTCAGATCTTTCTTTCATTAAATAGACCCAACCAAGTACATCGTGAGTATTCATCAATAAATGTGACAAAGTAGTTAAACCCAAAAGATGTTACTCGACTTGGTCCCCAAGTATCTGAATGGACAATAGAAAAAGAAAAATTACATCTTTTGTTGACTTGGTAAGGGAAGGTGAATCTGGCATGTTTGCCTATTTGACAGGATTCACAATCTAAGGTAGATAGTTTATTGAGACTAGGAACCATTAACTTTAATTTTGCAAGACTGGGGTGTCCTAAACGATTATGCAAAAGCTTTGGAGATACAGACACAAAATACGACATAGATAGACTGTTTTTTAAGTAATAAAGTCCTCTTGAGTCATGTCCTTCGCTATGAATTTGACCAGGCTCTATAATTTTTCTAGGCTCTATAGTTTTTCCAGTTGAGTTTCTCTGTTATGATAGTTGTGGTTCTCAAAAAGGAGATAACAGAACCTTGAGAAAAAGAACTACCAGTGGCCATTTTCAACCTCAAATAGTGAATAGAGGATGAAAGGGAACAATTTTAAAAACACTACAATTTCAAAGAAATAGTAGCATGCAAACTCAAAACTACGAGCCTGAATACTTCCAACCAAGCTTTTGAGGGTTGGAATAGGTAGGAAAGGGGTTGACGAACAGAATGGTGGGTTTGCAGCAGAGAAAGGAGGTCTTGAAGGCGGCGCGTGGGGTTCGTGCGCCGATAGAGTTGAGCCATAGGGACGACACGTGACGGTGCATGGAGGGTCTTTTGACCCTGAAACTTTTTTGGGTTTTGTGCTGCAGCTCACAACGCACCTAACCCTGTATCAATTGAAGAATTCTAACGGTGGACGATAGTGGACGGTGGTAATTGGTGGCATCGACAACTCTTAGTCATAGGACACAGGGCACGACAAAACCTTTTGGTAGTAGACGGCGGTGGATGGCACTGGATAGCGACGAACGACGACGGCGAAAACCCCAGATGACAACTCTTAGTCACAGGACACAAGCAGAGTAAAACCTTGCTCTGATACCATATGAAACACACACAGATGCTGTGAATTGAGTAGTGTGTCTTGATACACACTTTGAGTTTTATTTATATAGAACCTTTACTTACACAACACAGCATAATACATTAGCATATACACAAAAATACATAAATATTATGCTTACAAGAAAAGCAAAGTTACACTAGCAAGCAACAGGAAACGGGATATAGGAAATTGTCATGTACAAAGATATATCTAACACATTATTATAGTAAGTCAATCTAGTATATTATTACACCAATCATGTACCCATGCAAAGACTTGATATCTTACATCCATGACCTGTAGTACAAGGTCATTAGTCTACTCACATGTTAGTCTTAATGCGCTATTATTATCCTTATTAACAATAGTACCAAGGATGTTTTAAAAATAATATTGAATAAACTATTTTACGAACTTTATTATTATATTTAAACACATACAATAAATGAAATGCCTCATTGTCATTAAAGAAGATGCAAAAGTAAACCATAAAGCATTGACTACTAGGGCTTACATCAACATGTTAGCTTATCTTAGTCAAGTTCATGTTGCCTTTCATGGCCTTAATGAACTCTTACCCTCATTACCACTATTTTGACTAAAGCTAAGAAGGAACTTGAAAATGCAACACCTTCTTTATGATCTTTGCACTTTATGGCTTGCTCCAAAGTACCTTGCCACCTATGACCAAATTTTTGGGGTCACCTATGTTCCCCACTATGACCACGACGTCTTCTTCTCTTCTCTATGGTCCACCTAAAGCAACTATTGAGCCCTTATTGTTCCTCCACTTGGTGACACTTCTTTTCTTGCTTCCCAAAGGTCACTCTCGAGGTAGCACATCCCATTCCAGGAACTGTCACAAGTGTGATCATTGTCATTGTTTAAGACATACCATTGATAATTGTTGGAAATTACATGGCTGATTGCCACGCTCAACCAATGTTGCCTAGACGACTTCATCTCGTACACCACAAACAACTGATCAACCCTAGGCCACCCTTGCTACTTATAAAGATTTTCTCCAATTGTATGAGAATCACTAGAATCCCAACATTATTGTTTTGATTGTATACATCAATAATTCATTTGCTTGCATGCCCCAGTCTCCTTCCTTAGGTCCTTGGGTTCTTGACTCTAGTGCATGTGATCACATCTCTAATAATATATACATTTTCTCTTCCTTTTCTATATTTGGTTGTGTACCTAGTATTACTTTCGCCAATGTTTTCCAAACACAATCCCACAAGAATGGCACCATTCATCCCTTCCTTAATTGTAGACTTTGTCCTTTATGCTAGTTTTCCATTTAATTTACTTTTTGTCCATCGCCTTATCCACTTTCATGACTATTTAATTACCTTTACTAAAGACATTGTTACATTATAAGACTGAAGTTCAAGACGAATGATTATCATTGAATGTGAGTCTCATGGCCTTTACTATCTTTTTGTTGCACCTCAAGCATGCTCGACCACATATTTCCTCTTACCTTACATGTTCAATTGGGATATACTGGTCTTCTTAAACTTCCAAAATTGGTGCCCAAACTTTTTAAATTATCTAGTTTGCACGTTAACAGGGAAAACATACTTGTACTTCATTTCTCGAACGTGTTAATAAATAGGCTTCTTCACCTTTTGCTTTAGTTCATTACGATGTTTGGGGTCCTTCCGATATTGTTACTCCTTGTGGATCTGCATATTTTGTTACGTTTATTAATGTGTTGTACATGGTTATTTTTAATGAAAAAATATATTATTTTCTATATTTGAGCAATTTTATCATGAAATTAAAACTCAGTTTACTGTTCCTATACGCTCTTTGCATAGAGACAATGTGAATATTTGTCCTATCAATTTTAGCAATTTATGGTGTCCTAAGGCATCATTCACCACTTGAACTATTCTCCTCCATGATCATGTTCCACCTCAACTCTAAGGCGATGTTTTCTTAACCCCTTATCTCATCAATCGCATGCTCTCTTCTATCTTGGATGATTAGGTCCCTCACTTGGTCTTTTTTTTTTCTCTCACATATACATTTTCATCCACTTCCACCTAAAGTCTTTGTATCCACCTCCTTTATCTGCAACTTCTCTCCAAGTTTTGATAATTCTCGGCCTGGTCAATTAAATGCATCTTCTTAGGTTATCATCAGTCACAAAAAAAAGGTTATGTTGCTTTTCTCCTACCATTCATTGTTACTTTATATCAATTAGTGTTAGCTTTATTGTTTGTTTCTACCATACTTTGAGTTTGCTCAATTAACTCATAAGCCTCTTTCTACAATATTCCTTGTTCCTCCCACTCTTTATACATCTTAATTCTATTTCACAAAAAGTTAAACATAAGGATCTCCTAATTGTGCGACCTCTTCAAACAAATCAATATCATCAATGATTCATTGTGATTTAAACAACATCATCCCTTCATTATATTGCCTAAGTTACCATCAACTATCCCTTTTGCATTATACTTGCCTTTCTTTTTGTCATTTGTGTCTATTCTTAACACTCTAGGTGAAGCTTTATCCCACCTAAATGGTGCTAAGCAATTATTAACAAGATGTGTTCCCTTCAAAGTAATGGTACTTAGGATTTTGTTCCTTTACCCATGGAAAATATGTTATTAGCTGTTGATAGCTTTACTAGGCTAGCCCATATTATAAGATTGATTATTTTAAGAATCGTTTGGTGGCTAAAGGTTACACTTAGATATCTAGACAATATTACATTGATACTTTTTTTGCCTATGGCTAAAATGACTTTTGTTAAACCTTTTTTTTTCTCTATTATGGTTTTTGTCACTGGCCTCTATTTCAACTTGACATTAAAAATGCTTTATTGCATGGTGATATTGAGGAGGAAGTATACATGGAGCAATCACTTAGGTTTGTTGCTTAGGATGAGTCCTTTTCCATGGTTTGTCCACTTCATAGGTCTTTATATGGACTTAAACAGTCTTCTCGACAGATTTTGTAAGTACAATAATTTGGTATGGTTTGCAATGAAGTCCGACTACTATATATTTTATTGTCATTTGACCCAAGGATACATCTATATGTGGACAATATGTTATAATTGTCAATAATCAACATGATATCACTTAAAACAGTATTTGTCAAAATAATATAAGACTGTGGACCTTGATAAGCTCCAATATTTCTTAAGCATCAAGGTAGCTCCAAGGATGGTCTAGTGATCTCATAGAGGGAATATACCCTTGATATTGTTGAAAAGACTAACTTGTTGAATGACAAATATGTTACCATTCTTATGGATCTAAATGTCAAATATAATAAGGATGACCCCTGCACTTGATTATGAAAAAGTTATTAGAGGACAAATCTTAATGAAAACTCACTTTCTTTGTATCCATGACTTTAAATATAAAAGCAGATAAGAAGATAGAATAGAGATGACCATATAAGAGTTTTTATACGAGTTTGTCTTATTCCAAGATATGTCTACTTATTGGCAATCCACCAAAATTTTCACTACAATCCCTTGTTACAAGTATTTTTTCCACAAGCTTCTTTAGGCTTAGTTGAATATTTTTCACACTTGCTTCTCCAAGCAAATAACCAATGTATTCTTTACTACAAAAGCCTCTTCAATCTTCAACCGTTTTCACAAAAAAATAAATTTGAGTAAAATTCACCAACTTACAACATTTTACAAGCAGATATAATATGAAGTTGAAGTCTCTTGACTTTTAGAAGATATAGAGTTGAGAAAATGTTTAGATTACAACAACTTAAAAATGATCAACAATGTTACCCTAATTCTTCCAAGTCTTCATATATATATATATATATAGGGTTCAAGAAATATAATCGTTGAGAGAAAACTTGAGCCTTTGTTTTCTTAGATTTTCACTTGAATCTAAAATGAATGTTGGGACATTTAATGCAACATTAGTTACCTTTCACCAACTTGCCACTTTGATAAGATAATTTATCTTATTTATCTTGTTTTTCTTGTATTGCTACCTTGCTACTAATTAGAACAATCTTCTTTTATCTCTTAAAATGTATAATGTTGTTTTCTATAGGATAAGTACACATGCCTTTTGAGATAATGTACTTGATCGTTTTAACCTTACAAATCTTCATTAATATGCTTGAAAACAATCATATAGATGTACGTGTATATATTTTTTGAAAGATATAAATTGTTTACACGTATACAAATAGTGATAGACACAAGTATTTAAGGTATATAGTGTGTTTTACTTGATTCGTCTCATAAGATGATTGAATCATTTATCATCAATAAGACATCTATGTGAAATCCACTTATTTCCATGTAAGACGATCACAGTTTATTATCTTAATATAAAACATTATTTCTTTTAGATTCTTTGTAAATCACTTCAAAACACTTAAGACCCTAATGAAATATTTTGTATTTATTATAGTAATTTTATAGGAAAATCATATCTATTTTATAGGAATAAAATCTCCCATGATCCTTGGTATTTATTCTAATAATACTTACTCTATTTTTTCTTCTTAACTTCCTTATGTTCCAAAATTTAAATCCTATGGTATCTAACACTTTCACTTTTTCTTCAACTCATTTAGTTTATTAAATATACAATGTTAATCCTTTCCCAAACTATGGTATTTACTGCATCTAAAGACATACTTATTAAAATACCAATATTCGAAGAACATAACTATTATGACTACAAATGAGTTACGTTAGCAAGTTAGTTAGAGGAAAATGATAGACGAAGGGTGATGCACAAATTACGAGACCAAGAAGGAGCTCATGCAATAGAAGTCAGAGTATGTTATTGAAGGATCGCATATGGAAAGGGGCAGAAGGATATGAAGGAAAAAAAAGGATTGTAATACAAGTGAAAACAAGTAGAATAAGTGACTTCCTTCTTTCTATATCTTTTCTCTAGTCAAACTTTTGTTTCCCTCATCTTATTTTGCTGTTTTATATGCTTGAATGTTGAAATTTTTATTTTTTTATAGTAATTTTATAGTATCTTGAATAAACACAATTTCATTGTGTTACATATTTTCTCTATTATTGCTCTATTATTGCTTTATTGTGATAGTTGTTACAATTGGTGCTTACATTACATCATGGCTGATAACACTCATATGAAGAAGATTGCCACAGATCTCAAATACTTGTGAAAGATTATTGAAATTTTGAAGAAATGGGATCAAGAGAATGATGCTCGTTTGGCATGCATTGAAATTGCCTTGGACACACGGAGCACGGAGCAAGAAATAGGGAATGGGTCCAAGCCATGGTGGTCCGTACTCAAACACAGAAAAACAACCATCTTAGGTTAGGAATGTTAAGATTGATTTTATTGACAGGGTGTAAAAAAAAGATAAAATCTCATTTTGAACCCTGAATTATTTGTTATTAATTCTGATTGTGTAGATATTTTATTTCCCTGCATATTTTATTTTGTTCTTTTGCTAGTTTAGCTTATTTTAGGTAATTTATTATTCTCATACTTTTTTCCCTTTATTTAGGATTTAGTTTCCTTTTTTAGGTAATCACTTGATGTAATTCCCTCTTGTTGCACCCCAAAATTGTCCGAGGCCACTTCGACCCTATGAAAATCCGAATTGACTCCATCCCAGCCCAGTAACTCCAAAACTAGACCGAAACTCCATGGCCCCTAGTTGGGCCGAACCGAGCCCATTTCAACCACGGAGAAGGGCTGAGACCCAGTTCCGGTGGGACCCATCATAACCCAGCCACAAAAATCATGGGCAAGGGAGTTGGCTCCCACTAGCTGATAACTGCCACGACTATGAAGGCATCAAGAGGACATGGAGTGGCACTAGACTAACCCTGAGGCCTATATAAGGCCTCAGAACGAGGAGAAAAGGGAGGTTTTTTCGAAGGAGAAATTGCGTGAGATAGGAAAAGTCATTAAGAGAAAAGAGAGGAGGAAAGCTTTCGAGAAATTCCGACTTACAGAGGAGAACACTGGCCGTAACACCTAAGAGACCATGAAGACCACCTAGTATTAATAAGACTAAAAGGAGGAGGGCATACGGAACATGGGGGAGAGGAGACTGGACCCCCCTGGAAAAGAGGTTAGTAGGTAAACGTTTAAGTATGTTCTTTGGGTAGTACCGTAGGTAAACGTTTAAGTATGTTCTTTGGGTAGTACCGTAGGTAACCCTCACCCATCAAACCGAGGCCAAATTATCATGCCGGGCCTCATTCGCCGAGGCCCAGTTCGCCTTGGTCTTTCTTGGCCAAAACGAAGCAAACTTCATGGCCACAGCCAAGGCCGAGTTCACCTCGGCCCCACGCCAGCCAATCACACCTATACACCCTACCACCTAGGGCTGAATCCATCTCGGCCTGAATGCCCTTAAGCCGGGATGAACTAGTCTCATCCCTCTATAACCAGTAGTCGCGCCAGAACTACGTGGACTTTGATTCCTCTAAAGCTGGGGTACGTAGGCACAGGAGGCACACTCCTATCAAGTCCTAAGTAAAAAAAAACCAAAAACACTTACTCCTACTCCTGACTCTCCATAATCTTTACAGGACCCAAACCTAGGCATCCTCCCCCTACCTTACAGCTAGCCTAAGGTAACTATCAGGTAATAGACATGTTGGGGCACCCTGTGTCCCTAAAATGTAACCAACTCCCAAGCTCGCAACCCTAATTCCAGACCAGCCTTTTCCCTAGGTTTCTTGGTGTTCCATAAAACAACGCCAGTGGTCGAGTCGGCTTCGTCCATCTCATGGCTGAGACCATTCGACCCACCTCGAACCATCTTACGCCTCGTCACAAATTAGGTTGTGACAGCTCTATAAAAGGAGGAATCTTTGTACAAATTAGATACAAATAAAATTTCATATTTTCTATTTGGTATCAGAGCACTGTGCCTCTAATTTACAGCCATGGCTAAACCCTAAACTCTAATTTACAACCATGGCTAAACCCTAAACTCTAATTTACAGCCATGGTTGACAGCTCCTCAACCACCAATGATGACTATAAATCATAGCCTCCAAAATAGGAGCAATATAGGGTTGTTATTGGCGATTCTCACTTTGTCCAAATCACCTCATTTCAGCTCAATGGGTTGAACTATCTCCAATGTTCCCAATTTGTTTATATGTATGTCCATGGTAGAGGAAAGCTTGGATATCTCCTTGGTGAGTGACTCATGCGTAACACTATTGACCCCTAACTTGTGAGGGATGCTGAAAACTCCATGGTGATGACATAGTTGGTGAACTCCATGGAGGAAGACATCAGCAGCAATTATATGTGCTATTCCACAACTAGAGAATTGTGGGATAGTGTCATGAAAATGCATTCAATCTTGGGAATAAATCCTAGATTTATGAACTTACCTTACAAGCTAGAGAAATTCAACAATGAGGTAACAATGTGATAAAATACTCCCACTCCTTGAAGTGGGTTGATGAATCATATTTTATACACTTTATGTGGGCTTAAGATGGGTGTTGTTAAGAATGTTTAATGATTAAGAGTCTTGTGTTAACCGAGATTTGAATTTTGGGCCTGAAAATAGGAGAAATACAAGTACGTGCTAAAATAAGGTTTTTAACTAACAAAAAGGTTGAGACTTGTTTTGCAGGACCAATAGGATCATCTCGGCCCAAGTCATCTAGGCCCAAGTCATCTCGGCCCAAGTCGGGAACATCCCTGGCCGCCCAAATTCCTCGGTCAAGCCGACATCGTGATGGAAATCTCGCCTAAAAATCACTTCCTAAGAAAGAATGCGATATGATTTGCCAAGATTAAGGAATCAGAATGCAGATATGATTTGCTAAGATCAAGGAATCAGAATGCGGATATGATTTACAAGATCAAGGAATCGTAATTCGGGTAACTAGGAATGCAGATATGATTCTCGCTTAGAAATTAGGAAACCGGGAAACTCCTAAGATTGAGGAGATTGTAATCAGAATTCAATTGGAATCTTTAGGATTTGAATTTGTTATTAGGATTAGATTTGGATTTATCTAGCTTGTGTATAAATAAGCACACCAGCCACGTCTTCAAGGTGGAATTTTCAACAGAATCTAGAGCTACGCCACAAGAATCGCACACACCAAGCTAGTACAAAGGGTACACGGCTTCAATACTGGTGTCTACGGGAGGCACAGACCGTGGATTTGGGAAGCCGGAAGCCTTCGTAAGTGATCGCTCGGTATAATCGACGACTCTATCGACCGAAAACCTCAACGCCTGGCCACCATTGGTGCATCACCGCCGTTCTTCCATTGGCGGTCGTCGTGGAAGGCAGACTATCTGGAGACTCTGATTTCTTTGTATTCGGTTTGGTATATCAATAAATACAACTGGTTTGCCAATTTGAATTTTCTTATAAGTCCTCCTAAACTCAACAAGTAACCCTCTTGGCTCATGTGCCTTAACCATGAAAGGTAAGAATTCCGTCAATATTTCTGGTTCAGTTCCACATAGCATTTGGATCCTTAACTATGGGGCAATAGATCATATGGCCCGTTTACTTCATATTTTACATCATACTTTAAGGTATCCAAAAAGCAACCATTAATGTTGCTAATGGAGATCGTATTCCTATTGTTCAAAATCAGGTAATATCAAACTTTAGTACTCTTTATCCCTACACAATGTTCTTTATGTTCCTAAACTGGCTAACAATCTTATCTCCATACATAGGCTTATACAAGATTGGAATTGTGTAGTAACCTTTTCGTTCTCATTGTGTTGATTAGGATCTTACAACGGGGAGGATGATTGGAGCAAGGTAACAACACCAATAAAGAGGATTTGCCTTCTAGTTAACAGGCAACCTTAGAAACTTGGGTAGTTTATCAAATTTGGCTTCATCATAAATGTCTTGGACATCCACCGTTTAGTTTACTTAAGACAATGTTTCCACATTTATTTACAAAAGAGTTTGTTGAGTCCTTTAGTTGTGATGATTGTTAGTTTTCACTCTGATGTGTGGGGGCTAGCTAGTAACTCTATATCAGGAACTAAGTGGTTTGTATCATTTGATGATTGTACCCATGTGACATGGATATTTCTTATAAAACATAAATTTGAGATTTGTCAAAAACCAAATTGGTAATTCTATTAAAACATTATGGTTAGACAATGGTATTGAATTTGTAAATCTTGAGTTCTCCAAGTTTCTTAAAGATGATGCTGTGTAGTTCATGAATTGACGTGTGTGAATACTCTTCAACAAAATGAGGGTGTAGAAAGGAAAAATCATCATCTCCTTATGGTTGCTAGAATCATCCTCTTCAAAATGTCTATTCCTAATGTCTATTGGGGAAAAGCTATCCTAACTGTCACTTATCTCATCAACAGGTTACCCACTCGTGTCTTAAACAATATTAATCAAATTAAACATATATTATCCTTCTTTCCTTCTTCTCCCATTATGTTAAGCTTACCAAGTCGTGTCTTTGGGTATGTTGCCTTTATCCACTCTCACAATCCACATCGTGGGAAGTTAGATCCTAGAATTGTCAAATGTATTTTCATTGACTTTTCGTCAAATAAAAAGGGGTTTAAGTGTTATCACCCTTCGAGTGTTGTGTCTTTATCTCAATGGATGTTACTTTTCATGAAACACAGTCGTTCTTTGTTAGCCCTCCACTTCAGGGGAAGAATTATCTAGAAGTTGAGTCTGTTATCGAGTCATTACCTTTTCCTACTCAAGATGTTCAAGTTCAAAAAATCACCCCTAAAGAACTTATCACTGAAAAGGCCCATAATGAAGTGGGAGAAGAAGATTGATACTATGGAAAACACTACCAAAGGCACAAGAAACCCACTCTAGTCCCACAACAAGTCTAATTGTCTGAGCTGGAGGTAAGTATCCTTAAGAATCCCATTGAGGAGGTTACTAATGATATGTCAAAGGTAAGTACCCCTAGAACCCCATTGAGGATGTTACTGATGTTATTGATGACATGCCTATTGCTTTGAGGAAAGGGAAATGATCACGTGTCAAGTAACATATTTCTCAATTTGTGTGTGTTGATCATCTCTTTGTACAACATCATCATCTCTTTATACAACATCAGAGTTTTATTGCTGCCATTGGGTTCAAGCCATGAAAGAAGAGATGAAGGCATTAGAGAAAAATTCAACTTGGGAGATTGTTGACAGACCCAAAGACAAAAGACCTATAGGTTGTGGATGGATATCCACTGTGAAGTGTAAATCTGATGGGACCTTTGATTGATACAAAGCAAGATTGGTTGCTAAAGGGTATACATAGACTTATGGAATAGATTATGAGGAGACATTTGCCCCTGTAGCAAAGATGAGCACGGTAAGAGTTATTTTTTCCTAAGCCACCCATTTTGGCTGGAACTTGCAACAGTTTGATGTTAAAAATGCCTTCCTTGATGGAGATATAGAAGAAGTCTACATGGAGATTCCCCTAAAATTCTATTCTCATAATGAAAAGAACAAGGTATGCATACTCAAAAAGGCATTGTATGGACTTAAATAGTCTCCCCAAGCATGGTTTGGAAGATTTGCTCAAGTCATGATATTCCGTAAAGGTGATCATACTCTCTTTATAAAATATTCTCTTGATGGTAAACTCACTCTTCTCCTAGTGTATGTAGACAATATGATCAGGTAATGATGAGATTGAAAACTAACTCTAAAAGAAAAGTTGACAACACAATTTGAAATGAAGGAGTTAGGAAAGTTGAAATACTTCCTTAGGATAAAGGTTGCATCTTCCAAACAAGGTATCTTTATCTCCCAAAGGAAGTATGTATTCGATCTCCTCAAAGAAACAAGAAAATTGTGATGCAAGATCTCAGGTGTACTTATTGAACAGAACCATAGGATTGAGTGTGCAGAAAGTCCAACCATAGATAGAGAAGTCCCAATATCAAATATTGGTGGGGAAATTGATCTATTTATCCCACACTAGGCCAGATATTGCCTATGCTGTTACTGTGGTTAGCCAATTCATGCATGATCCCAAGGAAAGGCACCTTCAGGTAGTTGAAAGGATCCTCCAATATTTGAAGACAAGTCAAGGAAAAGGGTTGTGCAAAAAAAAGGTACATTGTCCATGAAAATATATACAGATGTGGACTATGCACGATTAGTTGTAGATAGAAGATCCGCATCTGGATATTGTATGTTTTTGGGAGGAAATCTAGTAACATGGAGTAGCATGAAGCAAAATGTGATTGCTCAATCAATCTATAGTGCAGAAGCAGAACTACGAGCCATGGAACACAGTATATGTGAAGGATTGTGGATGAAGATTATTCTTGATAACCTCAAAGTAAAATATGAGGGACCTATAAAGTTGTTCTGTGACAATAACTCAACTATTAGTAATGTCCATAATCTAGTCCAACACGATAGGACAAAACATATAAAGATTAACAAACACTTCATTAAAGAGAAGTTGGACAATGGACTTACAGTTACAACACATATTCCTATGAGACTCCAAGTGATAAATATTTTCACCAAAAGGCTCCCTGCAGCTAGATTTCAAAAACTCAATGGCAAGTTGGGAATGATTAATATTCATTTACCAACTTAAGAGGGAGTGTTAGAGATATCATAAATATTTCATTAGGATACCATAGATATTTAATTAAGATATTATAAATGTCTCATTAGAATATCATAGATATCTCATTAAGATATTATAAATATCTTATTAGAATATCGTGAATATCACATTTTATCTTTATAGTTATCTCTAATTTTTTTATTATTGTTAAATATATTACTGATTTCTTGTATCTTTTCTGATATGATTTTTATTTGGTTTGTATTTTCTTGATATAGTTTCCTTATTTCCTTTTTTAGGCTTAGATGTTTACCCTATAAAAGGGGATTAGAAATTGTATTATTCACACCACTCAGTTCAATATATTTTGTCCATTTAACTTGGTATCAGAGCTCTGCCTGTGCCCACAACTAAGGCCTGTCGTCTGGGGTGTTGTCGCTGCCGTCTGCCGCCACCCGCCGCCTTCTACCGCCACTTGCCGCCACCTGTTGCCGCCGCCACCGCCCGATGCCGTTGTCTACCACTGTTTGGCCGCGTCGTTTTGTTTGTCGACCTCGTTCCTACCATAATGAAAGGTGATGGTATTACTGCTAAAAACTTTGCTATGGTAGTCTCTCGTAGAGGAAGAAGTGGTCATGGTACTAGAGGAATGTCACGAAATGGTAAAGGTGATCGTGGTAAGCTTATCTGCTCACATTGTGAAAAAGAAGGACACCTACAAAATATATGTTATGATTTGATTGGTTGGCCAAACAAAACTGCAAATATATCTTCGAGTGATATCCCTTCAAATGAAAGGACTGGTTTTCAATTAATCTCATATGAAAAGTATCAAGAGTTCTTAAGGCTCAAGTCCAACAACCACGCCCAATCATCTGCATCACCAAGTGTTTCAACTACTTGCATTTCTCATTCCATGGGGAGTCAAGGTCCATGGATAATCGACTCAAAAAAGCTTCGATCACATTTCCGTAAAAGACTCTATGTTCTCTTCTATCTCCTCACCTAAGTTTCCTCACTTCATTTAATTAGCCAATGGTTCCAAAATGGTATCTCGGGAGTTGGTCAAGTTTCTATCCTCATCAATTAGTTTAAACTCGTGTTGACGCTCCCAAATGTCCCTACAATCTGATTTCTTTGAGTCAATTGACTCGCTTCTTTGAATTGCTCAAGAACCTTTTATGCCGATTCCATTATTATCCAGACCTAATACGGGCCAGCTAATTAAGAAAAGGACATGAATCAAGAGGACTTTATTACTTATCCAACAACCCCCTACATTGTGTTTTTGGCCTCAGATCTCCAAAGCTTTTTGCATAATCGCTTAGGGCACCCTAGTCTTGCAAAGCTAAAGTTAATGGTTCCTAGTCCTCAATAAACTGCCTACCTTAACGCGAGTCCCGCCAATTAGGCAAACATGTCGATCCACCTTCCAAACCATGTCAACAAAAGATGTAATTCGCCTTTCTATATTGTCCATTCAGATATTTGGGGACCAAGTCGAAGAACATCTTTTGGTTTTAACTACTTTGTCACATTCATCGATGAATACTCACGATGTATTTTATTTCTATTTGATGAAAGAAAGATCCGAACTTTTGTCCATCCTAATGTCCTTCTCTAAAGAAGTGGAAAATCAATTTGGAAAAATCATTAAAATATTGAGAAGTGATAATGCAAAAGAATATTTTTCTTCCGAACTAAACTCATATTTGTCCTCAAAAGGAATCTTACATCAATCCATGTGTCCTCATACTCCTCAAATGTAATTCGGTATAAATTGAAAGGAAAAATAAAGATCTGGTTGAAACCGCCCACACCTTAATCTTAAGTGCAAATGTCCCTACTAATCATTGGGGTGAAGCCATTCTATCGCCTGTTTTTAATAAATCGAATGTCATCCGCTTTACTTGAGAATCAAATCTCTCACTCAATTTTATTCCCTAAAGATAAAATGTATCATGTGCCTCCTAAAGTCTTTGGTTGTGTATGTTTTGTTCATAATGTCTCTCCGTGTCGTGATAAACTCTCCGCAAAGAAAGCAATCAAATGTGTGTTCCTTGGATATTCTCGCCTTCAAAAAAGGGTACAAATGTTACTCTCCATCTACAAAAAGACACTATATGTCACCGATGTTACATTCTTTGAGGAAACTATGTTCTTCACCAAAGATGATTGTGACTCTATCCAACAAGCACTACCAATTCCATATCTTAGTCCACCAAAGTCGCCATCCCTTGAAACACATAATCAAGACATACTCCAACCTTCCTTTCTTCCTTTCATTCTCAAGTTGAACTATCTCCACCTTCAATGTCTACATGTCAAAGCAGACACAAGAGATGGGTACCCCAAGAAGTGAAGATTCACTTGATTCATGTCCTCTACCTCAACCGACCCCACATCTGGATCCTCTTCCATCCTCACCTTCCCATGATTCTCGACATTGGTTGGCCCATTGCTCTTCGAAAAGGTATTCGCCCCACTCGTAATCCTCATCATATTTACCTTAGTTATCATCGTTTATCTCCTTCGTATTTTTCTTTTGTTTCCTCCGCCTCGTCCGCTACTATTCCTAAATCTGCTTTGTGAAGCACTTAATCATCCCGGATGGCGACAAGCCATGATAGTTGAAATGCAAAAGCCTGGAACAAAGTGGTACTTTGGAGTTAGTTCCTCTTCCCTTAGGCAAGAAGGTAGTTGGTCAGTAGGTGGGTATTTGCTATTAAAGTTGCACCTAACGGCACGCTTAATCGCCTCAAAGCCCGATTGGTGGCAAAAAGGGTATACTCAAGTATATGGTCTTGATTATGGAGATACTTTCTCTCCCATGGCTTAAAATCACTACTATCCGCCTCTTACTTGCAATGGTCGCTATTCGTCACCTGGCCTCTTCATCAATTAGACATCAAAAATGTTTTTCTACATGGTGACTTGGATGAAGAAATATACATGGAGCAACCTCCGGTTTTGTTGCTCGAGGAGTCTGGGTTAGTATGCAAGTCCGTAGATCCTTGTATGGACTTAAACAGCCTCCGAGCTTGGTTTGGAAAGTTTAGCTAAGTTGTTCAAAACTTCGGGATGACAAGAAGTGAAGCGGATCACTCTATATTTTATTGTCATTCCTCTTACCGCTAAATGTGTGTATCCTGTTTGTATATGTGGATGATATTGTCATAACAAAAAATGATGATATCAAAATTTCCTGCTAAAGCGAGACTTATTCACCCACTTTCGCACCAAAGATCTTGGCCACCAAGTACTTTCTTGGCATAGTAGGTCGCTTCAATCCAAGGAAGGCATTGTTATCTCTCGGAGAAAATATGCTCTTGATATCTTACAAGAGACTAGTATGAGTAATTACAAGCCAAATGACAAATTCCATGGATCCAAATATGAAGCTAATGGTAAAATAAAAGTGAACCTTATTCTCGATCCAAAGAGGTATAGAAGACTAGTGGGTAAACTCATTTACCTCACTATCACTGCACTGATATCTCCTTTGCAGCTGGGAGTTGTAAGTCGGTTTATGCAGCACCTTGGCTGATCATTGACAAAGCAGTCCTCCGTATTCTTAAATATATCAAGAAGACACTGACGAGGTTTGCTATATGAGGATAAGGAGACACCCATATATCATGTTATTGTGATGCCGACAAGGCGGATCTCCCATTGATAGACGATCTACTACAGGTTTTTGCATATCTATTGGGGAAATATGGTATCTTGGAAAAGTAAGAAGCAAAATATTATTGCTCGCTCTAAAGTGTGAAGTATAATATAGGGCTATGGCTTCACCACTGTGAATTGATATGGGTAAAACAACTTATTCAAGAATTGAAATTTACCGATGTCCAACCAATGAAACTCAGTATTGTGATAATCAAACGGCTCTTCACATTGCTTCTAATCCTCAGTATTTCATGAGAGAACCAAACACGCTGAGATTGATTTGTCACTTTATACGGGAGAAGTTCTTGGCCAAAGAAATAAGTAAGATCTAATTTGTCAACTCAAGAATCAACTTGCTGACATTTTCACTAAGTCTTTAAGGGGACCATAGATACAAGTTATATGTTCCAAGCTTGGAGCATATAATTTATATGCTCCAGCTTGAGGGGGAGTGTTAAATATATTACTGATTTCCTATATCTTTTCTGATATGATTTTTATTTGGTCTGTATTTTCTTGATATAGTTTCCTTATTTCCTTTTTTAGGCTTAGATGTTTATCCTATAAAAGGGGATTAGAAATTGTATTATTCACATCACTCAGTTCAATATATTTTGTCCATTTAACTGTTATCTATGATATTTTTAAGCAATTCACCTTTACTCTATAAAAGGGGGATTATAAATTGTATTATTCAACTAATCAATACACAGTTTCTTTTACTTTCAATTGAAACTAATGTTTCAAGTACTGGTACGGGGGCTATTCTTAGTCAAGAATGGCATCCAATAGTATTTTTTCCAAGAAGTTGTCTTCTACGATGCAAAATCAGTCTTTAAGCAATTCACCTTTACTCTATAAAAGGGAGATTATAAATTGTATTATTCAACTAATCAATACACAATTTCTTTTACTTTCAATTGAAACTAATGCTTCAAGTACTGGTACGGGGGCTATTCTTAGTCAAGAAGGGCATCCAATAGTATTTTTTCCAATAAGTTGTTTTCTACGATGCAAAATCAGTTTGCCTACTCCTTGAAATTATATGCCATCACTGAAGCTTTGGCGAAATTCAAGCATTACTTTCTTGGCCATCATTTTATCATTAAGACCAATCAAAAGAGCTTGAAACATCTTTCTGATCATCAATCCAAACCCTAGAACAGCAAAATTGGCTATACAAAATTTTTGGAATATGATTTCAAGATTGAATATAAGCTAGGAAAAGATAATGTTTGCGTAGATGTATTGTCCCAATCCTTTTACTTGGCTTGGTCGAAGTCTAAACCTTAATTTTTGTTGGATCTTAGAAGGTTCTTAGTTAGGATTGTTATTGGTAACAACAACTTCATCAGTGTGAAGCACATCAAGTTAACCCTCACCCCAACTAGTCAAGATGAGTTACTATATTGGAAGGGTAGATTGGTAATACCTAGTGTTGGATATCTATTCCAACAAATCATGCATGAGTATCATAATTCTCCTATAGGTGGTCACTTTGGTGTATCCATAACACTTTCTCGAATTAAGTCACAATTTCATTGGCCTTATACGAAGAAGGATATTCAATATTTTATGTAGCATTGTGCCATTTGTCAACAAGCCAAGCATTTAATCACCTTGCCAATTAGGTTACTTCAACCACTGCCAATACCCCCACCAATTTGGGAAGATATTGCAATGGATTTCACCACTGGTTTACCTTCATTCAATAGCTACACTATCATTTTTGTTGTGGTGAATAGGCTCTCAAAATATGGTCATTTTTAGCCCTTGAAGCCTAATTATACGAGCTTGCAAGTTACTAAAGTTTTCTAAATAGTATTGTTAAACTACATAGCATGCCTAAATCTATTGTTTTAGATTGAGATAAGGTATTCACTAGCAAGTATTAGCAACATTTGTTTAAACTACAGGACACTACACTCACTATAAGTACTGCATATCATCCTCAATCGAATGGCTAGTTCGAGGCTCTTAATCGATGCCTTGAAATATATCTTCGATGCTTCACTTTTTGATCCCCAAAAGGCTAGTCTAAATTCTTAGTTTGGGTTGAGTATTGGTATAATGCATCTCTTCATGCTAGCATTGGTATGACATCTTTCAAAGTTGTCTATGGCAAGGACCCTCCTACGCTAACTAGGTCCAATTATGATGATGTTGATAATCCAGAGGTGTTGGTGGCATTGTAGTCTCGAGATAACATTTTGAATCAACTCAAGCTGAATTTGGAGAAGGCTCAACGCCATATGAAGTTATAGGCAGACAAAAAAAGAGTAGAATACTATTCAATATTGGTGACCTTGTACTAGTCAAATTGTAGCCATATAGACAGCATTATGTGGCTCTTCAAAGGAATCAAAAACTTTCCCTGCAGTATTTTGGTCATTTCCCTACTCTTGACAAAATAGGGAAGGTGGCTTATAAATTACAACTTCTAGAGCATGCCAAAATCCACCCCATTTTTTATGTTTCTCGATTGAAACCATTCAAAGGTGATCTGTCAAAACAACATATTCCTTTTCCCCTAATGACTATTGAGAATGGTCCTATCTTACAACCATTGGTTGTCCTACAAGCTAGAAATGTCACTCAAGGCAATCAACTAGTCACTCAAGCCTTAATTCAGTGGGAAACCCAAGAAGCTACAAATGCCACATGAGAGGATGTTCCTAGTATCCAACATCATTACCCTCACTTCAACCTTGAGGACACAGTTGCTGTCAATGGGGGTGGTAATGCCATGACAACAAATAAGAGCCACATCAGCAAGTTAGTTAGAGGAAAAGGACCGGGGAAGGGTTATGCGCAAATTATGGGACCAAGAAGGAGCTCACGCAATAGAAGTCAGAGTTTGTTATTGAAGGATTATGTATGCAAAGATGCAGAAGGATAGAAAGGATATACAAGAGAAAAAGAAATGTAATACAGGTGAAAGAAAGTAGAATACGTGACTTCCTTCCTTCTGTCTTTTCTCTAGTCAGACTCTTGTTAACCCTCATCTTATTTTGTTGTCATATATGCTTGAATGCTAAATTTCTATTTCTTTGATATCAATTTCATAGTTTCTTGAATAAACACAATTTCATTGTGTTACATTTTCTGTATTGATAGTTGTTACACTAAACTGATCAAACACTCTTTTAGCAGCGTCCATCCAGAAAAATATAAAGACCATTGCTCATTTAATATTGCATCTAAGTGTCGATGCATCCATTCTAGCTAATTTAGCACTGCACTCAAATCATGTTTTACTTTCAAGTAACAACCTAACATTACGATAAGAACCTTGGGAGAAACGCACTATAAAAGTTAGCTATTGTAGTGGAAGAGCCCAAAGTCTTATAAACCCCCACACTAGAACTCATTCTTCCAATGTGGGACTCAAGTCCCATACCTTGTAAATGGATCCTAACATCCCACCACACTCCGCAGCCCTGACGCTCACATGAGCTGGTTGTGTACTAGCCCCTTTGACTATTCTCGAGCGAACACTGCAATGCCGACGTCACCACCCATGCCGCTCGTTTGCAGCTGAGAAACATAGTGGAAGGCTTTGATACCAAATGATAAAAACCTTGGGAGAGCCACATGCAAAAGCTAACTATTGTAGTAGGAGAGCCCAAAGCCTTACAAATCCTACACTAGAATCTCATTCTTACAATGTGGGACTCAAGTCTCATACCTTGCAATTGGACTCTAGCATCCCACCACGCTCTGCAGCCCCGATGCTCATGCAGGCTGGCTGTGTACTAGCCTCTTTAACTAGTCTCGAGCGAACATTGCAATGTCCTCGTTTGCAGTTAAGAGACATGGTGAAAGGTTATGATACCAATTGATAAGAACCTTGGGAGAACCATAGCACAAAAGTTAGCTATTGTAGTGGGAGAGCCCAAAGCCTTATAAACCTCATACTAGAATCTCATTCTTCTAATGTGGGACTCATCCCATACCTTGCAATTGGGTCCTAACACATTGGCACACACAATTTATCATAAATGAACCATGTTTAAGGTTTCAACAAGTTTTACGTTACTTGTCTAAAGCCCAACACAACTCTCTTCTTTTACCTGAGACTAACCGACTATGCCAACATAAACAAAGTTGCCCTTTAAATTTGAAGCATGAATAATATTCAAACCCACTTGCCTTCCACTAAAATTGAACTTTTTTAGTATAACTACGAGTAACAAGATTGAACTCTAGACTATTTAATACCAAGATGAGAACATACGGGACGCCGAATTCATGTATTGTTTTCTCTTCATCTTAACATTTATATTCCACGTTGATAATTGAAGACAAGTTTATGGTTTTCTAGAATGTTATGAAAAATAAAATATAATTGCAATCTTCAATTCTTGTTTTAAAAATAAAATAAAATAATTTTCATTGTATATTAACAATAAATTCCCAAATCCTTTTCACCTTTTATAACAAAATAACTTCAACTTATATTAGCTTATTTATAAGACGAAAGAATTTATTAAGAGAAAAATAAAAGATTGCAGAACCTCAGGACATAAGTTTATCACAGGTGGACAACTACATTATAAGTACTTTTTACTTGAACAGAGTTAGCCCAACTACAAATATTAAGACGAAAATCAGAAAGAGGTGGGAATTGAGAAAGAATTTACTTTGATCTGATGTACACAAGAGAAGAATTTCATCATGAAGTTCCTGCCATGATATCCACAAGCTGTTTCACGTATGCAGTTAGTTTGATTTCCCATCATGATATCCACAAGCTGTACATGTTATGCAATTGTGCCATATCAGTACCCTTCAGGGACATCTTGTAGAGTTCCCTGATCTTTCCACCATCTCCAAATCTGCTAGATGTTTGACAGGGAGATTTGTTTGCAGTTGATGAAAGCATCGTGGCCAACATTTTCTTCAAAAGCATCTGCAACTGACTCCAGTATTTTGCATGTAGTTCTGGATAACTAGTACTGAAAGTGTTGTCAGCATTTGTATCTGAAACATGGCGTCCTTCAAGCATATGAGCCAAAGCTGATTCCAGCACCTGGAACAAAATTCGTGAAGTATCAAGTGACAAATATACACTGGTTCAATTAACAGGTCTATCAAAAACCAAATTTCAATGAAACTATTTTGAGTAAGGTGTTCATTAATAATCTAAATTTTATGGAATAGCAATTAATTTATTCTGAAAAATGCAAGTCAGGAAATTCTAAGAATTTTCATCATTTTATGTATTCACTTACCCTCCTTAAACCAAAGATGGTTGTGTTTGTCAAATACAGTACTTCGGCAAATTATTCAGTTGACATATCACAATAAAATACATCTAAGATATCAACTTAACCCAACACCTTTGAGACATTTTAACCAAGTTTCAACAAGGAAGTAAATCTAAGTTGGAAATATAGAACCTAATTTGATGGATTTTATAATCTTTTTGTAGCTGGGAAAGGGGCTAAGTTAATTTTATAATTACGTTTACAAACAGATGTATGGACTCTGCCTAAGTATGTTAATTTTCAAGGAGTCTTTATTAATATATATACTAGATAGTAGAGAAGCTTAGTGCCACAGAAAATGGTAATGATGAATTAAATCATCTCAATGAAAATTTCAATAAAATAGTCATAATCAGAATGAAATTAATGTGTAAAAGTGCAGGAAAATACCACATTGGAGTGTAAATGACTTGAAAGGCTTAATGAAAGAGCGGATCTCTCCATAAGAATAGTTAAATACATATTAGGATGAGTTATGGGGCCATAGAAGTCCAGGGCTTTTTGCCAGTTCCTCTCTGCCAGAGATGCATACTGCTTTACTCGTTGCACAGAACTATTTTCGCCTTTTGACAAAATGCTTTTCTTATTGCCAGAATTCATAAATTTCAAACAACAGTCTCTCTGATAGCAAGCTAATTGGAAGTAAGCATATGCAGCCTCCTGTCTGCGTAGTTCACCGAGTGACTCATACACAGATAATGCTTCCCTAATGGCCTCATTAGCTGAAATCTCATGCTTTCTCAAATCTTTCTTGGCATTTTTGTCATGGGGCTTGGTGTGACTTACATGTGTATCTTCCAGTGATCCATTTTCATAAACTGCTGTACAATTTTCTCTCGCCAAAAGCATTCCAAGCCGCAGATAAGTATGAGCAAATTGTGTATGTGCCTCATTCCTCAAGCTGCTTGTCACAGAATTATCATGCTCATTGATGGCATTCAGTTCTAACCTTGCTGCCCCATAATATTTAAGGGATTCTATATATTTCAGCTTTGCAGTTTCCAATGCATGATTGTATGCATTATGGAAAATATTATGTAGTTTAAGATTCTCAATTTTAGATACCATCTCCTCAGCCAAAGCCCGTCTGCCATGGCCCAAATTACAGTTTATTAATATTATGTTGGTGTGATCTGAAACTTCTCTGAATGCATCTATAGCCTCTGTAAATGCCAGTTCAGCCTTACTCAACTCTTTATTTTCAAGTCTGATTCGGCCCAATTCATTGCAAACCCAGCCTTTCTTTTTAACCACGGATTGTAACTCAGACAAACTAGTTGGAATTTTAAGTAATGCTTGTCTAGCTTCTTCGTAGCACCTTAAAGCAGCTAAAAGATTGGACTCTACATCTCCCACTAGAGGTTCAACTAGGTACTCAAATATCCCACCAGTTTTTACTTTACCCATTTCCTTTGAATTATTTTCAGTTTGAGAGACAACACTGGAACATGAGGTGTCCATCTCTGAGGATCCCTCAAGGGTTCTAGAGTTTATAGCAGCCAAAGATTCAATTTCAACCCTATTCTCAAGAGTATCTGTCAGATTCAGATCTCCACCATAATTACTGTGTTCAATGTATTTGCTGTCAAAATCTTTTCTATTCTCCTTGTCATGAATAAACTCGTCTCCTGGGCCTTTTGGAGGCAAGTAATTGGCATTTTTAGCAGACAATCGTTTACTAAGCTTTCTACCATGAGTTATGAAGCTCCCATTTGTACTACTACTGCTTGCACTGTTCCCACTGCTAGCTCTGTCGCTCTGGCAACTGCAATTTACCAAGGAACATGAACTGCAATTCTGGTTCATTTGAACCAACTTCTTCTTCAGCCTTTTAACTTCCTTCACAACCTCAGATGACATTCTCAATTCTCTGGTTGCAGGTTTTTTCAGATCTTGTATTGGGATTTCTTTACCCTTTATCCTATGGAATTCAATATAAACATCTCCTACTAGTGCCCATGCCTTGGCCCAGAAAAGGTAAGTAGAAGACTTTCTTTCAATATAGCCATTAACAGTCTCATCTTTTACATCATCCTGCCATGTGTTTACCTTCAGATGAATGAGTTTTCTCTGTAAGGATGAGCTACTAGCCATTGAAGAGATAAATTTTGTGTCTTCAAGATGTGGAGGCATTGATCCATAAACAGAACATGATAGTTGTATAACCTTTAAAGCTTGATGTAGTTGGCCATCCTCCTTATAAGCTTCTGCAAGTGCCAAATATGATTCTCCAAGCAAAAGAACAAGCTTCCACAACTTATGATCCAACTTGGATGTTGGAAGCCATTCTCGAATGTCACAAACTTCAATACAGTCAGCATCTCCGCAGGCACAAACAGAAACATTAAAAGATGCTGATGGTCTATCATGATTTTCATTGAATTGATCCATCACCTCTGGTTCAGTGCTCTGAAGCTGCCGCATCCATCTCAGAGACTTAATGGCCTGTGAAACATGATGTACAGCAGCTAACTTAGATGAGATTGGATCAGCAACTGTCTGAACCACAGGTGTGGAAACTGGACATACTTCACAAACCGGAGAGCTAACATCAGGATACAAGCTTGGTACATTCCCTCCTTGGTTGCTCAATTCTGTGTTACTGACTACTATTAGTTCCCCAGATGTGGGTTTGTGTCCTTCAGAAACCATCTTCGCAGGAGATTCTGAGTCTTCTAAGTGCTCAATCATATTTCCATGTTCAGCTGATTTGTCATCAGGATGCAAATAAAATACTTCATGGGCACCTCGTTCAGAATTACTGTTTTCAGCATCCCAAGATGACTCTCTGGCTTCAGTAACAGTTAGTTCACATTCTAGGGCCAGAGAGTCAGAAGTTAAATTCAACTCATCATCATAATTTAAAATCAGCCTCGCAAATTGTTCATGAGCAATTGCTCGTACTGCCTGTTCAACAAAACATTTATCAGAAATGCAGTCATCTCATTCTCAACAGAAGATAAATGGAAACCCTGGGAAAATGGGGTTGGGGAATACATCAATTTTGTTATTCCGAAAAAACATACCAGATGGTCTGAGTCATCAAGAAATTCCAAACACTGTCTAAAGAACCTCACACACCTAGCCCTATTTGTAGCAGCCTACAGCAAAAGGGACAGTAGTTAGTAAAGAACTATTAGAAACCACTAAAAGCAGCATTAACCAGAAACACATTTCATTCTTTCACACCATTGAGAGTGAAAGCCTGTGAGCAATTCGATAGAGGAGAGTTCCCAATGAATATACTGCATCACTTCTACCCCTACTAATTGATGATGGCAAGGATCTTGAAGCATCATCACTATCATCCGACGAACGGTTTTTGGGAATAATAGAAAGATCAAAAAGTTGTATATCATCTTCACCAGCACCTTTATAAAGCTGCAAAACTCTAAGTCAGATTCCTAGTACTACTAAGGGTAATAAATTTATGAAAAAAAATTAACATAATAAATCCAAAAGCAACAAATATATAAATGTATTGAAAAACAATAATATCAGTACCCAATAAGCTCCAGGATCCTGCTTGCAATTATCCTGAAGGAATCTCAAAACAGACAAACCATTTTGCTGTACAACATAAGGATGAAATGCAGGTGTCCCATCCTCTGATATCCCTTTCAAAAGAAAAATATCATCTGTTTTCAAAAGCTCATATCCCTGAACAACACCATTGCGATGATAACATATAGCCAACTCAGGCACACTTGCCATGACATTGTCAAGCCATGCTTCAAGCCATGTCAAAGGTGTGACCTATAAAGATTGGGAAAACAAAAATATTAAGAATCTGCTAAATATGAAATATGAGACAGATTTTAGCAGAATGCCCCTCACCTGTCGTGTGACATCCCATAAATGCAAGCTCACAGCAACATACTTTTCATTACTGAATAAAAGTAGATCACTTCCCAAGAGCATGCGGAAGTTATGAAACTGCCAGAACAAAATCCTAAGAAAGCTATCATTACCAACTTTTCTTTGTTTTTCAGACTCTTGCATTGATGATCTGGGTTTTTCACCAACTTGCGACACCTTTTTGACTGGACTATGGTTCTTATTTCTCCTATTCTTCTTGCTTCCCCAATAGAAGCTTTCCTGCTCAACCTGTGAGTACTCAGAATGGCAATTGTATCCTTCAGCTTGAACAACATCATCATTCTGTACCACAATATGGGGTGGTTTTCCTCCAGGAAGTACAGAAGAATTAGATTGCTCTTCTGATGGAACATGATGTGTTGGTGGACAATCACATGCCTCCATTCTGACTGAATGCATAGCAAAATTCAAGAATAAAGATTGATCTGCACATTTTGATGGATTGTTATGCCTCCTAATCAATTTTTCTCCCTCTTCAACATCTGGCCTGCACTTCATAAATACTTGGTTACTTATATGTAATATATTGTGTAAATAGGGAAATATTGTAATCAGGAATATTATGAAATGTATAATTATGTAACTATTATCCATTGTATTTATAACTCTAGTTATAAATAAAACCCTTCCCTGTGTAGCCAACATACACAGATTTATTCAAATGACCTCTCGTTTTTCTTCCTCTCAACAAATATGATAAATAGAAGTTTGCCAAAAACAAAGAAAAGAAAAGTAAGTCCAATAGTGGGATTCAGAAATGAAAGAGGATTTAATCCAGCAAAAGCTAATAACCAGTGGAACAACCTTAACTAAGAATTTTATTGTTTTTAAAATAAAGTTGAATCCCTATACAATGTCTGAAAGACTTCTAAGAAAAAACTCATCTCTGAAGTATCATACATCATGAACTAGAATGCCCCATTTATACATGGTGCATGCATTCAAATTTAAAACCAGAACATGCAACTACAGTTGTCCTTGTTTGTTCAGCTTTTTTTGTAAAAGAATAACTTTATTTTAAAAAATAATCACTTTTAAAAGTTTTTCATGTGTTTGTTTTAGCTTTTCAAAATAATCAAAAGTTGAAAGAATCTAAAATCGGATTAAAATCATAAGCTATTTTGAATAGTTTCTCATAAAATCAGTTGTTTTTAAAAAGAGGTGATTTTTATGATTGTAAACATCCATAAATTAGTTTCTGCTTTTTTTAAAATGTCTAATAAATAATCACTAGATTATTTTACATCAGAATCACTTCTTTTTTAATCTGCAACAAACTGGCCTAATATCATTATCTTCAAAGATTAATCTTTTCTTCTGATCAAAATAAAAAATTCAATTCCTTATTGCTTCAAAAGACTGTTGAAAGAGAAAAAAACAGATGCAAGAGATGCTAAAACTGTGTGTTTAAAGTACATGATAGGTTAGTAAATAGTTACGTTAGTAATTAGTTTGTCAAAGAAACACAATGGATTATGTTAGAAAGAAGGGGAATGAGCCTGCACTTGATTAGGCCTATTAAGGGTGAGTTTATGTTAGTAGACCAGTAGTTGTATATAAATAGGAAGAGGGGTTGAGAGGGCTTTTATCTTGTCATTTGAGAAAAGAGGGGCCTTTGGGCATTGCGAGGTGCAGACCCTCGAAGTTCTGTAGTATTCTTTTTTGAAATTGGAGATTTCTTCCTATTCTTTCTAATAAGACACCAGGTTTCTATCAACTGGTATTAGAGCTCCAATCTTGGAGCTGTGGGTATCAATTCTTGAAGATGATTCCAGAATTTGAAGGAAAAGAAACCTATTGGTGGCTGATTAATGTGGAGTAGTATTTCAAGCAAAAGGAATAATTGAAGAAGAAAAGATACAAAGAGTTGGGAAGGTTATGCGAGGACATGCATTTGTTTGGTGGTATGTGTGGAAATGGGACCATCCAAGTGAATAATGGTGGAAATTCTTGAAGGCTTTGCTCAAAGAGTTGCAGCAAGAATTTGACCCAGGCATACCAGTGTTGGTCCAAGATGTGGAACAGGAACTATGGGAGCCAAGAAACAAGTGCCAAGATGAAGATGGGGAGGCAGAAAGCAAGAAGCATCATGGGGTAGAAGAAACAAACCTTGGTGAATTAGAACCAGAAACAAATCTAGAGATCAAGAACCAAGAAAAGAATCAGGGCAGCAGTGAAGAATCAAAATTTGTGAATGGACCAAGAAAAGAAGATGAAGTTCAAGAGGAAAGCCAAGAACCAATGAAGCGGAAGGCAGAAGCCTATGCGAGAATGAAAGAAAACAAAATAGAAGATGAAGAATTGGAGAGAATCGAACCAGCAGCTCAAGGGCAACAAAGGAATTCAAGAAAGGTGCAAAAATTAGGAGAAACCCAAGAAAAGCAACCCAACAACATTCTGGACAAAGAATCAGAAAACAAAGGCAAAAATGAAGTTCTTGAGATCAAGAATCAAAGTGGCACAGATGTTGTAGAGATGGGTCTGTTTCTTGATTGTAAAGAGGAAGAAAAAATTGAAGGAAGCCCTATATTTGACATAAAAGCAGAGCCAAGGACTGAGCTGAAGGAAACAAGGGAGGTTTTGGGTTTGGGTAGTACCATCAACCCACCACAGAAGTCCAATAAGGTGGACGATCTCGATAATCCTCAGCTGAAAACCATCTGCAGCAGGGCAATTTGCAAGAGAGCTATGGTCTATTTCATGAACAAAAGTACTACAGAAAATAGAGCACTAGAGGAGCATGGGGAAATTCATAGGTTTGTGTTTGACCCAGGTGAAGAGAAGGCTATTTGAAGATGCAGTGGTCTGATGTGGTTGGACATCCTGCTTCAAACAACTAGAATGCAGAAGGGACTTTACTTCAGCAGCCACAAGTTGTTCACCTTGAGGACAAGGTGAGTGTTTGGGGGGGGAGTATTGATAGGTTAGTAAATAGTTACGTTAGTAACTAGGTTGTCAAAGAAACACAAGGGGTTATGTTAGAAAGAAGGGGAATGTGTCTGCAATTAATTAGGCCCATTAAGGGTGAGTTTATGTTAGTAGACCAGTAGCAATATATAAACAGAAAGAGGGGTTGAGAGGGACTTTATCTCATCATTTGAGAAAAGTGGAGCCTTTGGACATTGGGAAGTGCAAACCCTCAAAGTTCTGCAGTATTCTTTTAGGAAAATTGTAGATTTCTTCCCTATTCTTTCTAATAAGATACTAGGTTTCGATCAGTACACAACGGAGTCCATTTTATGTAGACTTAATGCAATAAATATAAATAAATATAGGAGATAATATTCCTATTTACATGATACAATATGCCTATAATTACAAATATCCTAATTAAATAAGGAAACAAATCATAAAACATAAAAGAAGAATAAATCCTTAAGAGATCATCTAGGATACTCTAAAATATTCTAAGATATTATCACCAAATTTTCTCAGATTTTCTAACAAAGACAATCGATAGGTAGGCTCAATTTTCTAAAGTGAAAATATTATCATGGATCAAAAGACAATTGTCAACAGCAATTATAAGACAAAGCTATAATTATGTGGAAGCTAGTCATGGCAACAAAATGGAGTCAATAGTAGGTCAAATACACACCCTGTGTTTAAAACAAGAGTATGACCAATGCGATGAACAGCAATTGATAGTCGAGCCTTGGAATATGGCATTTTAAATATCTGCTTCAAAATGTCTGCCGGGGCAATGACATCAATCTCATCTCCATAATCAACCAAGCCAGACACTGCAAGGGCCTCACATTTTCTATTGAAATTTGATGCAACAGCAGTGCCTTCCCAGGGAAAATCTGTTTCAAAACAACAAAAAGCACAAGTAATATGAAATGTATGAAATTATGATAAAGAAATGGAAACCAGTGTAAGCATTCATTTGCATTTCACGATAGCACTCATACAACTGTATTTCATTACAGCACTCTTCTTTCCTTGACAGATAATGAGAACAGTATCAACCCAGGAAGAAGGAACTACAGATTTAACTCTCTCAATGTGCTGGAAAAGAAGAAAATACAAAGGAAAATAATGCAGCTCTATGAGGGCATGCAGTTCTCTCAATATTTCCCACTTGTCTTCTGCAGACCTCCCCTATAAGCAACTCCCCTATGTTCTTTCAAACAGAGTTCAAATTTTACCCCTCATTCTGCCAGGTTGGAATTCTGTTATTCCTGTAGTTAGGGAAGGGGGGAGGGGGGGTCCTCTCTAGTCTCTACTACCTCGTATGGGCTATTTAATTGAGTATTCAACAATACTTCCTCCCCCCCCAACCCAAAGCAGTTTAACCTGCCTTTGAGATAAAGCAGGGAAATTATCGACAAGCAGATTCCCAGGAGCTTCTGAAGGGGGTAAATCCAGCTGCTGAACAAGGAGTAGGACTTCCTATCTGCCATCTGGAACAGTCTTCATGTTCAGCAGCAGCAACAGCACTCTTAATTCCCACTCTTCTGACAGTATAACTGGTAGAGGCACCAACCCAGCCACCTTCTTGGGCGAAGATACATGGTAAACAGGATGGAAATGGCTGTAGTCAAGGAGCTGGAGCTGGAGCTGATATGCCATCCGTCCTATTATTTCCATCACTTTAAAAGGACCACAAAAACAGGGATTCAACTACTCAACAATTGTTCTAGTCAATTGTTTGAGTTCATATTTTTGGAATTTTGAAGTGTACATCAAATCCCCAATCAATAGCTTACACTCCTCATGTCAGCTTACTACTTCACTCTATTTTGGGCTAGAACCAAGTACTCCTTGAGTTTATCCAATACTGAATTCTTGCATCCTGCCAAAGTGCCAATTGATGCACTTCCTCCACAGTTGACAAATGTCCAGAACATCTGAGTAACGTGGGAGGTATCACTTCTATATGGTGCTTTTAGAGATGAGTTTTTATTTGAACAGTTGTAATTAGCCTTACACCATAACTCAGCACATTTAAGCATTTGGGTCACGCACTCACACTTTAGGCTTAGTAGTACCAGCAAAATGCCTCATTAAGTTTCAGCAATTTACTACCTTGGTTTGGCTTCCGATTGACAGTGATATGCTGAACTTAGCTTGAGGGAAGTACCTGATAGTCTATAAACTGTTCTGTCCAAAAATGATTAATGAAGAGATTGTCTTTCGCAAGCTATAGTCAACCAAAACCTATATATTCAGAAAATTCAAGTTCAAAACTCCAGGTCTAGGGCCTATTCATGTTCGTAATAATACAACATAAAACAATATGATAACTACGAAATACTACTGTGTTGGCCTGGCATCCTAGGCCGTATTCCATCACAGAATTTAGTACAAGTCTAATGGAACTGGTAAAAAAACTTAGAGAAAAGAATAGAATGTTTATTGATAGAACTCTTCTATCTTCCTATTTGTATCAATAAAATATGTTAGAGATCTCACATTAACTAGTGATATGACCAAAATAGAGTACATAAGTGAGGGACAACCCTTACGTCTTGAGCTAACTTTTTGGCTTGAATTGGGCTCAAACCCAAATTCTAATATAGTATTAGAGTTTCTAAATCTGTTATCTAGTCACCTACAATATTATTTATACACTAAACCCAATAGTACTAGGCGTGAGAGGGTGTATTAAAAAAAAAAACCCAAGTCCAACAATATGTAGTCAATAGCGCTGCTATAGTTGCAAATCACGAGATACGGTCGCAGAATCTGGATCTTCGCAACACTAAAGGATCTCGCGTTGCAGGTTCGTCATTGCAGGAAAAGCGGCTGCAATTTGTGAAGAAAACCTAGAAGCGGTGTGTTTGGGGTCGCAATTTGCAAAGCGTTACCAAAAACCGAAATTTTAGAAGGTTCTGCAACTGTGTCGTCACCAAACAGCTCTACTACCTTCCTCTTGTCGCTGCCAACTGTCCAGTCTTCCATCTTCGATCTCTACCATTGAGTTTCAATCTTAGACAGGTGGCAACACTTAGCTAGAAGATGACTAGTCCCAATGAATTAGGGTTTCAGTGGAATTGGGCCATGTGGGCCAAACATTTTTCAAGTTTCTTTTCTCTTTTTGTTTTGGTTTGTTGGGCTTCAGTTGAGTCTAGTTTAACTTCTCTTATTTTTGCTTTTTATTTAAATTATAGCATATAATATAATAAACTAAATAATAAAATGAATATAATAAACTAATTAGATAATAATATTAAATATAATAAATCATTTAAGGCATAACATTATATAGTACACTAAATAATAATAGTAATAAAAAACTAAATAAAGCATAACATATTATATAATAATTTAAAATAATAGTAATAAATAAATTCAGAATAGCAGTCATCCTACTATCCGCTATCCAACTTTAGTAGTTTTGGAGTGGGCCGCTACACACCACTATCCAGGATTGACTATGGTCTCATATTGACTAGAGATAGTACTTGAATAGTATATATAAGTGAAAGCAACCCTCGCCTTTTGAGCTAGTTTTTGGGGTTGAGTTAGGCCCAAACCCAAACTACTATAAGATGGTATCAGAGTCTATCATAATGATTTTGTTAGGCCCACCAAGCCACCCACAATTGAGTGTTATTGGACCAGCCACATATGTCAATCCTATAAACTTCATGCTCAAGATGTCCAGTCCTCAACATGGGAGGGAGTGTTGGAGATCCCACATTGACTAGTGATATGGCCAAAATATAATATATAAGTGGGGGGAAATCTTTACTTCTTGAGTTAGCTTTTGGGTTTGAGTTAAGCCTAAATCCAAAATTATAAGATGATATCAAAGTCTATCTCAGTGATTGTTGTTAAGTCTATCAGGACACTCACTATCGAGCTCTTATCGAACCACCTGTAGATGTTTAGTCTTGCAAACTTCACGCTTGAGATATTCAGTCTTGCAAACTTCACATTTGAGATGTTTAGTCCTCGGGGTGAAAGGGGTATTAAAGATCCCATATCAACTAGTGATATATAGTATATAACTGGGAGCAAATTTCACCTCTTAAGCTAGCTTTTGGGATTGAGTTAAATTCAAACCCAAATTCTATGAGGATACAAGATCAAAGATTGAAGAACAATGTTGGACACAAATGTGATAGCTCTCATACTCTAATAAGATATTCAAGAGTCTTGGACCCTTTGTCTCTTCCTTCACCTTCTCTCAATTAATCACCACCTCCTAACTAACTCCCTGCATATGTTTTTATTTCTAATTATAAATGTCAACTATTAACCATCTGATAGACAGTTTGCACTGTTAGTAACAGATCAAGGCCCCAACCTTATACTATTGTCTTTTCCTTCCTAATATAGACCCTTTTAATTAGAGGCCTTCTGACAGTAAGACCCTCCCCCCCAGCTCTAAAATAGTTTCACCTTGTCCTCAAAGTTAAAATTGGGAAAATTGTCCTAAATAGCTGATGTTAATTTCCATAAATTCTCATAATCAGGGAGATACTGCCACTTATCAGCACCTTGACATCCCAGGAGCAATCTCTAACATTCAAAAACTGTGGCTGAACCTGTAAGGGGGTAATGGCTAGGAACGTTTTTGCAAAGAAATTGCCTTCTTCAACAAGGAAACATGAAACAAGGGAAGTATTTGGCTCCCCAATAAGCACAAATTGGTCAATACTTTTTGAAAATCTGAAATGAGACATAATCTTGGGCTTAACTTCTCACTGGCTGCTTGGCTTGTAGCTTGAGTCTGTAAGGTTGAAACTTCAGAAAAACCCAGTCCTCCTCTGGGATTTGGACCTACATCCTATGCTTATTAGCTTGGACTTTCATCCTACTCTAAGACGTAAGCAAATTAGCTAGCAACTCTGTCAATGTTTCATCTCTTTCAGTAGTCAATTTCTGGACTTCATTAACTGGGTAGAATCCGAAATGGGGTCAGTCTCATAGCCCTACTGTAATTGGTATGAATTCTGTCCAACTCAACCATTTAGTCCACAGCTTTGGTCCAGCCTGTTAAACATTTCAAATAAGTCTCCAAACACTGATTAACAAGTACTTTGACTGTCAGATTGGGGGTGGTAAGCAAAACCAAACTTAAGTCTAATATCCACCACTAAACAGCCCAGTCTAGAAATCATTGAGACCCCACTCTTGCCCACTATAGTCATCCCTCCGCTGGACAGTACTTGGTTCTTCTCATCAATCATTGATCATAGTTCATCATCTACAATGGAGTTACAGCATTATAGCAGGATAGAATTTGAATCCTGCTCAAAGCAATTGGCTCCATTTAATCAAGCTTTTTGAAGTTCTTTGAGATTCTCAAATTTCCCTTTCCCTTGTAGACTGTTTCCTTTCTACCTCCATATGTAACCCTTCTCCAATGTTATCAATCTTGCCTCTATTCTGTTTATTGATAGAACTCCTCTATCTTTGGATCTGTATCAATGGGATATGAAATCAGATACTGAAGAACAACGTTGGACACAAGTGTGTAGCCCTCCTACTCCAGGAGATTTGAGTGTCCTGGCCCTCCCTTCACCTTCTTCCTTTGATCAAAAACTGCTTCTAACTAACACCCTGTATCATATTTTGTTTATAATTAAATTACCAGTGTCAACTACTAACTATCTGATACACAGTTATTACTGTTAGTAACAGTCTTGGATCCCAATCCTCTACTATCACCCTTATTTTTCCTAACGTAGACCCTTTTAACTGTAGGCCTGCTAACAAAGTCCCACTACCACTAGAGCAATCGATACAAACGATAGAATACTGATCTCAGCACCATGATATAACTCCGTTCACAAAGTCGTCAACTGTTACATTAACTTTCACTCTAAGACAGCAACCAAACCTTCTCCACAAAGTGTGATAACTAAATTATCACTTTATTCAAGAATAAATAAACCACACTCTTCCCAGTACATTCATAGCATCCATTTTCACACGGTTGCAACTAAATAAATGAACCTAAATTCAATGGAAGTCCCAAGAGCTTATAATGACAAAAACAAAAATAAACTAAAAGCCAAGTATGGCATAAAACAACCCTAAAAACGAAAGAAACAGAGAGAGAGAGAAATGAATTACAGTTTACGATAGCTGTAAAGAACATGAAAACAAAAAACACAACCACAAAAGAAAAAACAGAAAAGAATATCTAGAACTAGAAGCATTGAATATGAATTTCCACTTAAAACACACAATTAGTTACTCCAAGGATGAAGAAGGAGCACCTCCTCCGGTTGTCTTGGAGTGCACAGAACCAACAGGAAGAACCTTCTCGGGAAAATTCGCCAGAAGCGGCGGCGTATTAAGATCAGTCTCAGTCGGCAGCATCCGGTAACGATAACGCGGGACATTCACTCTGAAACCATTCCCCAAACACAGAACTACTTAATCATCAAAAAACAACGCAGAATTCAAATGAAAACAACACTAGTTATTATTGAGAGAGTACGTTTGGGGTGTAGGGAGAAGCGCCGAATGGAAAGCATGGTGGAAGGACTTGTCAGTGGGAACGGGGATTGAGCCGCAGAGGAACCCGACGGGTTTGGGAGTGGCGATTTCCAGCGTTCCCACGCACACCAGCTCCCCGGAATTCTCGGAGTTCGACGACGATGACGATGACGATAGCTTCGCCATGTCGATTCGCTCCCGAGACCGCGACTATGGACGAACAATAGTGTTAAGACGAACAATGAAAACCAAAACCCTCGAAAAGGGATGCGGGATTGTCTTTGTTGCGACTCTCACCAACGCACTCTCGTAAGCTCGTATTTTCAAGTCCCGTTATGTTTGATCTTGGGATTCTCTTCCTAATTTCTCCTTATAATTTTATTTTTTTTTCTCACTCCCTGCCCTCGACAACCATTTTCTTTGCTCACCTGTCTTATACTTTTTGCTCACTGTATTGGCAAGTTTATTTTCTTGATCCTTGCTCCATGACAACCATTTTGTTTGGCCACATCCTAACATCCATTCTCGCGTGCCTTATACTTTTGCTCATTATAAAATAAAATAGGAATTTTATTTTTTTTTCCATTAATTTGGTGAATGGGTATTTTTTATCATGTAGTTTTAATTGCCTAATGTTAGTATACACATTTAAAAAACAAGTAATATCAATTTTTATAAATTTAATTATTCGATTTTGGTCATTATACATGCATAATTTAATTAATAAAAATTAAATAATTAATATTATGTAAAATATTTATGTATCATAAATTGTTTGATATTAAAAACTTGTTTTTAGAAAAGTTTTTCTAACATGACATCAAAAGGCATAAAAACATTTCTTTTTCGCTTTTCAAGTTTATATATTCACTTGTATGCTTCTTCTACTTGAAGATGATGTATAGACATAGAGAAGAAAGTCATTCTTATGCATGAAGAGAGAGAAGTATCTTTACATGAAATACCAAAGATAAACTTTTACAGAATTGTAGCAGAGTCTTTGTCTTCTTTCGAAAATAGAGAAAAAGTATACTAGAAAAATTATTTTTCTCTTTCCTTAAACATGTTATCTTTGACTTATATACAAAAGTTCATTCAATTTATTCTTTTAATTGTATAAGTTTGATTAGAATACTATTTTATCATGGTTGACTTATTTTTTCTAAGTTTGATAAGGAAACATTTTCTTCTCTGAAAAATAGAGTACAACAAATATGCATAAATTAAAAGACAAGTTTCAAAATAGAATGAGAACTAAAAACAAATTACCCCTCTATGTGAATATGACTAAGTCCTTCTTTGGACGAAGTCCTTATATTAGATGGTAAGATTGTTTGGATGATGTTGGTTACCTTGTTCAAGGAGAAGTTCTTTAGACATGCACTTTTATCTTTTATGTTGTGATGAGTTATTGTGCTCTTAAAATACTAAATATTCACATAAATCATTAGTCATCATTCTTTAGTCATAATTTTTGTTATCATCAAAATATATAGGTCTTTTGGATGCATATTAAAAATGTTCCAACAATCTCTCCCTTTTTTATGATGACAAAAATTATGCTAAGAGAAAGATAGAGATATGTAATAGAAAATCAAAGAGATTAATAGCTTATATATATCATAACATCATTGCAAGAGAGCATAAAGATGTAAAGATAAGCATAAACAACTTAAGTCCCCCTAAGTCTTTGGACGGTAACAAGACTTGGGAAAAAAAACATATGTGCAAAAGATGTGAAAGCATGTTTTTATTTATATAAGTGCAAGCTTTCTCTTTACATTATCTCTCCTATTTTTATTATTAGAAGAAAAATAAAGAAATAAAAAAATCATAGTCTAAAAAATTGAAAGATAAAAAGAAAGCAAAAACAATAAACATAGACCTTACAATTTAAAGAGTAGGAGGTGGAGTTGGTGGAGGTTTGGGGCCAAGAAAGTGGGATAACATTCCATTATTTGATATTCAAATTGATTAAAACGTTGATCAATATAGACTTTGTTGGATGTAAGGACTTATGTGGGTAAGGTTTGGAAGAGGTTGAAAGATGGGTGGTTGGTAGAGGGTGAGAGCTTGAGAAGAAGGTAGTGAAGGGTCAAAGAAAAGAGGATGTGGGGCTAGTGTCTCAAGAGAGGTATAGATAAGGTAAGAACAGGTGGAGTAGTTGCGCAAGTAGGGGTGTAGAATCCCTATAGCAGTAAAACATCTTCTCCTAAGGATGGGGCTTTTGTAGATTCGAAAAGGATAGACCCATAGTGAGTACAGCAGCATACATGGACTGTTCTTAGGGTCAAATAGCCTAAACTCATCAAGATGTTGTTGCTTGAGAGGCACACTCAACCAATCATCAAAGTGATGAGCTGGAATCTCCTTCAGCATATAAATGGTCACTTTGGATGTCGTGGGGGTGTCCAATTTCTCCTGAAGGGTTAGATGACTACTTGAAACTTGGTGACTATGAATCCAAAGGTGTTGTCTCCATAGCTTACAAGCTTCATCCTCATCATAAGGACCCATCAACATCTTCTCATGCAGATAAGCTCTTGTATTAGCATAGTAGGTTCTTTGTTGTAGGGTTGAGCTACAACTATGGTTTTGGCATTTTCTTCCTTGTAGCTATTGAGGTCCAGCATAAAAAGTTTGGGGTAGATCCTATTAGACTGAATCAAAACAATTGTAGGAGACTTGATGAACTAAGAGGGTGGAGAAAAGTGTTGAATCCCCAATTCATAGGTGGTAGATATTAGTCTACTCATGAGATGATCTTTAAGAAAAGGGAAGAATCCTAAAGTTAGAGCATCCAAAGACTAAAACTTCAAGTCCTTTGGATAAATCAACACTTGGACAAAGTTGGGCTTCTTGCTCTTGGACATGGAGTCTCCATTAGTCATGGAAGGATCATATGTGGTAGAACACTACAGTGATGGTTGAGGATAGACTTAGGTTGAATGAGGTTGGGGTAAAACTCTCTCTATGTGTTGTAAGGGCAAAGCAACACATAGAGGGCCATGTTGATTTAACAACTAGCTAGGGAGAAGAAGTGCCATTAGAGGATGTTGATATGTGGCTAAGTGTGGATAAAAGGGTGAAGGAACAAGTTCATACTCATATGTAGGGAGGGGGTAGGCTAGTCTGGAAACTATTGGTTTAAGGTCAAGGTGTTGTAAGAAAAGAATAAGCCATTCTTTTCTTAACATAATTTTAGACAAAAAAAAGAGGTAAAAAAAGGCAAGTTCATCATGAGAGGTGTTCAGAGGAGTGGTTTGGACAGTGTCATGTATAGGTGAAGAAGGGTTGGTGTATAAGGGTGAAGTATTTGGATTTTGGTTAGGGCATTGTTTTTCTGGTAAAGAAAAGAGTATGAATGTTTGTAAATAGATGTATGGGTGAAATGGGTGGTTGTGAAGATTCTACTGGTTGGGGTGAAGGGGTGTCCAAAAGAGTTACTGTTTCAGGTTCAGAGGTGGTTTTGGACGGTGGAGTTTGTGGGTTAATGGAAGAGAGATGCGTAGGTTGAGAAAAGGTATGGGTAAATGAGGAAAGGTTTTCTTGGTAACTCATTGAGACAAGGTCAAAGTGTTTACCTTTAAGACTGGTAGGTAGAATAATAGGGTTGATAGGCTTGGTTCCTTGGTGTTCTACTAATGGTGTCTTCCTCTTGGTTAGCCTAGTGATGGAAGGAGCATCATTATTATCAGCTTCTTCCTTAACAATAGCAATTTCTCTCACTTGAGCAACTACTTCTTCAACATCTAATTCTTGAAGAATCAGTCTTCTTTGCTTCTTAGCAGAAGCTTTTGTAAGCCTAGTAGAAGGAACTTTATGTTTGGATGCAAGCTTTTTGGATGGCATAAAAGTCCTTTCTAACTTTTCCTTCAAGGGCTTAACATAAGCTTGAGGTAGAGTGAGCTTGATAGTATCTAGCCTCATAGAAGCTATGTTGTTCTTCCCAAACTAGTGTTGTTTGAAGGTTGGTAAGAAAGCTTCTTATTCAGCCAAGGATAAGGCAAAAAAACCTTTCAAGCACCTTCTAATCCTAGAAAAACTTGGTTAGTTAGGCAGAGTAGGTCATGTGGTTCTTCTTCATCCCTTTTCCTTTAAGGTTCCTCTTTAGATGGGAAAAGAGAAGACTAGGTAGATGGGATTTTTATCCATTCATTAAGTGAAAAAAGGCAAACAAGTGAATATCAGAAAAATGGTCTTTTGAACCAACTTTGTGTAATATTCCTTTGTTGAGCATTTGTTGGAAGGTTTTGGCCTTGTCAAACATCTTGTTCAAGGCACAAGGACCTTCTGCATCTGACCTTAACAAAGCATCTTCCACAACAAAAATACCACCATAGTCCTTCTCCCATCAACTGTAGACCCTTCCCAGTTCTTTCACACCAAGTGGTAGTAGCTATGGATGCAATGTCCACCCTCACATCAACTCCAAGAACCTTCCCACCAATGAAGGTTTCTTCAATGTCATAGTTTGTCCAAAATTCTCTAATCAACTTTCGATGAATTGCTTGTTCATGTTTTAAGGTCCTCATACCTTACGTTTTTACATCATGAGGTCCTTGCACCTCCACCTTCTACATTTTAAGGTTCATGTGTCTTACATTTTACATCTTTGAGGTCCTTGTGCCTCCACCTTTTACATTCTAAGGTCCCCATGTCTCCATCTTTTACAATCTAAGGCTCCTGTACCTCCACATTTACATTTTGAGGTTCCCGTGCCTCCACCTTAAATACACTTTAAGGTCCCCACACCTCCACCTTTTACATTTTGATGTCCCTGCACCTCCATCTTTTACATTCTGAGGTCCTCACACCTCCACTTTTTACACTTTGAGGTACCCGTGCCTCCACCTTATACACTTTGAGGTCCCTTGGCCTCCACCTTCTACATTTTGAGGTCATCACGCCTCCACCTTTTACATTCTAAGGCCCCCGCACCTCCACCTTTTATATTTTCAAGTCCCCGTGCCTTTTACCTTTACCTTTGAGGTTCTCATGCCTCTACCTTTTACATTGTTAGGTCTTTATATCTCTACTTCTTCATTTTGGGTCCCTGCACTTATAACTTATATGTTTCTTTGACTCATGACTCAAACCCATGTATACACAAATATCATAAGACGAAATCAGAGTTCAAATCTTTACTTATCTTTTACTATAATAATATGAAAACTTATATTATCTAGTAAAACCTAAGTAAAGAATGGGCAACTGTGAATACCTGATTTTGTCCTCCCCTTTTTAAAATTAAATAAATTTTTTAAAAAATAAAAATAAATAATAATCCTCCCAAGTCCTTTGGAAGCTCGTCTTTGGATGCAACAAGCATCCAAAGGAGCTTGTTTACGTACGTGTGTCCATTAGAACTAGAAGCAGAAAAAATGTTATACACTATGGCTTAACTTTCTTGTCAACGCCACTTTCTGCTTCATAGCTTCTGCTTAGCTTTCCCGTTGGCAACTCCTACTATGCATTATGGCTTCACCTAACTTTATTGTCGGTAGATCCTACCACAGATCTCGCTGAATTAAACAAATGATTTATGAAAGTCTATAAATATTATGGGTGATCCAAATTCACACATGAAGAAATTCGAGACGAAAAGAGGGAGGAAAAACTAAAAAAATAGAGCACGAGGAGAAATTAGGAGAAGAAGCCGAAAGACAACATTTTGGGAGCTGACAAAGAAATTGCAGAAGAAACCTGAAAACAGATCTCGAGCTTAAGAAATCAGGAACGAGTAGAATAGTGCATAAGCATTGGCAACAATGAAAAATATCTACACAATTTGGTAACATTACTCACCCTGATGTATTTTCATATTTATGCATAGAGTTTTTTCATTGATGTTTGGAAAGTCCCTTGATTTCACAAGCATACGCGTTAGCTTTGTTTCCCTTTATATAATCTACATTTGGGGTCTTTGGACGCCTGGGGCACACACGCGTCTTTGAATGCATTCATAGTCTTTGAAAGCTAGAGCCTTTTTGATGGCTCATTTTCTCCTTTTCTTCTTTTTATATGCTATCATCTGTTGTTTACTATTTAACTTTGTTGTTCGTCCATGCCTTTGGACACAGGAATCTTGGAGTGGCTCATTTTCCTTTTTCTACTATTTGTTGTTGTTTATTCTTGTTGTTTGTCCATAGTCTTTGGATGTAAGAGTGATGAGTCATATTTTATACATCTCACAAGGGCTTAAGATGGATATTTTTGAGATCATTTGGTAGTCAAGAATCATATCTTAGCTAAGATTCAGATTATGAACCTAGAAATAGGGAAAGTATAAATCTGTATTAATTTGGGAATCTTGTCTAATAAAAGATTGGATTCATTTTGCATGCTAAGCAATGCACATCTCGGCCCATCAAGAAGAGTCTCGGTCCAAGAGAAGTCATCCCGGCCATATCGGCTCCTTCCTAGACCAGCCGACTCTACAACCCAGTAGCCCAAAGGAGCAATGTAGCCCAACCAACCTGAGCGGTCCAAGTGCACAGCCACATCAGCCGAATTCAGCTCAGCTGCCACGTCATTCTTAGAAGAAGCTTGCAGCGCAAGGAAGATCATCAGAAGGGTAGAATAGGCAATTCAGAGTTTAATTCTGTTAGGGAAGTTAGTTAGGAATAGGCGTGTGTCACAAGCTGCCCAGCCCATGTATATATAGGGTACGCTTGGCACGTTTTAGGGGCGCTGGAATTCAGACCTAAATCCATATTCATTTACGCTCCATCTTCTTACTCTCGCTCTCGCTCTCGCTCCATTGGTGGTGCATAGTGCTTTAGAGGCGTCTCTCTCGGTCGAGGAGGTGCAGGTTGAGAATTGGGAAGTCAAAGGTTGTCAAAGGGGATCGATTGGTTAGCCAACGCACTCTGATGGACCTGATTCTAAGCGTTTTGACTATTGACAGTGAACCATTGCCGCCCTTCCATGGCGATTGTTGTGAAAGGCGGAACCATTGAATTCACGGCCTGTGCTTGCACTTTGTTTTCAATAATATAGTTGGTTTGTGTTTCTTATCTCTTGATTGTGAATCCTGTTTTTTAATCCGCTTTCACTTTGTCACAACTGTGCATTTGTAAGAGTGGACCAACGTTAGACTAGGCCGGTTGGAACCAGTTTAACAACTTAATTAGGTAACCAATAAGAGAACCTAAAATCAACCGTGTGTATACTCCCTGCCAACTAATGAGGTAGCGGTTGTGTATATCCTCGGTATGGCAATGGACAAACCTTCGGTGGTCGTCGTAAGAACTCTGGGTTGATTTGGAATCACAAGCTTGAGGGAAGAACCGAGAACTAATTGCTTATCGAATCTTTGTGTTGATATAGTAGTTAAGTAGCATAGTGTAGATTGTATTTACTTTCATACTTAGTTTAATTCCTGTCTTTAAACCCCCCATATTTACTTGCATTTCCGTCCGAGACTGAGTCTAGTCCGACTTTGTCACGTCCATTTGAGACCGAGTCTAGTTCGACTCTGTTGCGTCCGAGTTTGCGCTTAGCCGAGACCGTGTCGGATTTGTCTCAATCGAGACCGGATCAAATCAGTCTTTGCCGAGAGCAAGTCAACATTCTACACTTAGCCTTTTCTGCATTAACTCTAATTTTCACATTAAGCCATAATAGAACACACTGTCCCTAAGAGAATTCAACCTACGGTTAGCTATACTATAGTTAGCTTTAGTTTATTTGATGCGTGTAAGACGACTATAAAACACGTTATCAAGGAGCCTCTTACAACTACTTTTCTTTTTCCTTTTTGCTATTATCTGTTTAACTCGGTTGCTTGTGCATGCCTTTGGACGTAGAAGCCTTGGAGTGACTTCTTTTCCATTTTCTGCTATCTGTTGTTTGTATACATTTCTTGTTCATCCATAGTTTTTGGATGTAAGATCCTTTGACGACTCCTTTTCTTTTTCTTTTTGTTGTTATTTGTTTAACTATGTTGTTCCTTTTTATGTTATTTGTTGTTGCTTATTCCTACTATTCATCCATAGTCTTTGGATGTAGGAGCCTTTGGCGACTCCTTTTCTTTTTCCTTTTTGTTGTTATGTGTTTAACTCTACTACTTGTCCATGCCTTTGGACACATGAGCACTGGAGTGACTCCTTTTCCTTTTTCTGATATCTACTCTTGGTTAATCATGTTGTTCGTCCATAGTCTTTGGATGCAGGAGCTTTTGACAACTTTTTTTTTCCTTTTTACTATTATCTTTTTAACTTTACTATTCGTCCATAGTCTTTGGACGCAGGAGCCTTAGATGACTCTTTTTCCTTTTCCTTTTCCTTTGTGTTATTATTTATTTAACTCTACTGCTCGTTCATGCCTTTGGATGTATGAATCTTGGAATGACTCCTTTTCCTTTTTCTGCTGTTTGTTGTTGTTTATTCCTATTTCCATCTATAGTCTTTGGACGCAAGAGCCTTTGATGACTCATTTTCTTTTTTCCTTTTTGTTGTTATATGTTTAACTCTGCTACTTGTCCATGCCTTTGGACATAGAAGCCTTGGAGTTGCTCCTTTTTCCTTTTTCTATTATTTGCTATTGTTTGTCCATAATTTTTGGATGTGGGAGCCTTTGACGTCTCCTTTTCTTTTTTGTTGTTACCTGTTTAACTTTGTTGCTCATCCATGCATTTGGACGCAGGAGCCCTTAAATGGCTCCTTTTTCTTTTTCTACTATTTGTTTGTATACATTTCTTGTACATCCATGCTCTTTAGACGTAGAGCCTTTAACGAATTTTTTCTTTTTCCTGTTTGTTGTCATTTGTTACCTTTGTTGTTCCAATCTTGTGATGAATGCAGATATTTCTAGTTTGTTACCTCTGTTGTTTTAGGCCCCTTTTGGACGCAGAGATCATTTGGACGCCCATCTAGGCAACCCTTTATATTTCTAGTTTGTTACCTTTAGACACAGAGGGCCAATTGATGCTCATTTGGTAGTCCCTTCTATTTCCAATTTGTTACCTTTGTTGTTCCAAGCCTCTTTGGACATAGAGGCCCTTTGAATGCCCATTTGGACGATCCTTTCTATTTCCAGTTTGCTACCTCTATTATTCTAGGCCCCATTTGGATGTAGAGGCTCTTTGGACGCCTACTTAGGTGATTCCTTCCATTCCTATCCATTTACATAATATTCTAGCCTTGCTTTGGATGCATAGGTTCTTTTAACGCCCATCTTGGCAGTTCACTCCATTCCATTTATTTTTTTAGTATCACAGCCTTGCTTTGGACGCATAGGCTATATGGATGCCCATCTGAACAGTCCCTTCCCTTCCATTTATTTTTTTAGTATTACATCATTGCTTTTGACGCATAGGCTCTTTAGACGCCCATCTGGACAATTCACTCCATTCTATTTATTTTCTTAGTATTCCAGTCTTGCTTTGGACATACAGAATCTTTGGACACCCACTTGGGCAATCCCTTTCATTTCCATCTATTTATCTAGTGTTCCAATCCTACTTTGGACGTAGAAGCTCTTTGGACACCCATTTGGATAGCCCTTTCCATTTATATGTTTTCACGTAGTGTTTCGGCCCTTTTGGACATTAAAGCCTTTGGACAACTCTTGGGTCCTTTGGAGCTATCCCTTTAAACCTTGTCCCTCTTTGAACACAGTCCCTTTCTGGACCTTCTTTTCAGTCATAAACTAATTTAGCATATTTTAGTTTTGTCTTTTTGACTATGTTTAAGATAATCATTTTAGGTGTACTTTTTGTTTGGTTATCATTAAAAAATATTTCGAAAAAGAATCTTTTTTACAAAATCATCCATAACCATTTTGGATGCTCTTCTTATTTGGTTAAGTATAAATTAAAATTTATAAACAAATATTCTGTAATAACCATTTGTGATGCACCTCCTATTTGTATGTTACAAAAATTCTTTAAGAATTTAAAAATAGTTATTTTAAGATGCACATCTCGTTTGACTATTTGCTTTAAAAAAAAATCAAATATTTATCATCTTAAAGAAAAAATATCTTTCTTTCTTTTTTAAAAACAGAAAAATCATTTGTTATGCTCATAAAATAATCTTGTTTTCATTTAAACGGTAAAAATAATATTTTAAAAGTTATATTTATTTTGTATATTTAATTAAAGGTTGTAATAAAGACAAACATTATATAATGCTAATATTTTTCCTACACATAATCGAATCTCGAACTCAAATTTAGTTTCTAAGATCATTATTTTTTAAAATATTTTTTTAATATTATTTTTTAAATATTGATGATATCTCCTCTATTTTTTTTTATAAAAAATCATTTTCTTTGTCGTTCTTATTGTAACCATAGTTACTAATACCAAAATATTTTTTAACTCCAACTCGTCTAAATTATCTTCATCTTAATTTCGATTAGATTATTCTTACCTCAACCTTTTATAGAGCATGTCAACTTGATCTCTGATAAAATATTTTCAACATGGTATCGACCCGAGTATTCTGAGCTAGGCCTTCTGAGCTAGGCCTTCTTGAGCTACACCAACTCATACAAATTGTATCTTTGCTATCTAAACTTTCTTTAATGGCTTTGTGCTCCTTTAATTTTTTTGCCAATCATAAGACACCCTATTGGCTAATTATATAGGGACATAGTAAATGACAACAACTAAATTGAATAAAAGGTAGACCAACTGCGCATAATGGGAAATGAACTTTCTGCTGTGAAAAAAATATATATACTAGAATCTTCTTTAGTGTTACAATTTTAAATCTCAATTTTAAAATAAAATATATTATGTTGATAAAAAAAAAATTGAACGGTGCAGTCGATATAATCCACTCCCCCTATAATACTTATGTTTAAAAAGACTAAAAGATTAGTAAGGTAAACAAAATATATATTAAAGAGAAAAAGAAAACCAGCATTAAATTAAAAAAAAAAAAAAGCAGCTGGAGCATGATGTCGATCTGAAAATTGAATTTGAATTTGCTTAGTAATATGCATTTTTGGCAAGGCTTTTTAGCTAAGCACCAAAATGAGCAGATCACACCCTGATTAAGCTAGCCTTAATTGTTGGCCATAAATCCATTGAAGTTACACATGCATAGCAGTATATGTATATTCTCTCCGAACATAAATATATAAGTATTAAAATATAAGTAATTAAATTTTATTTACTAGTATTATCTCCAAAATAATTTTCATTTAATTGAGATTTATTTTTAATGACCTCTTTTTTATTTTTATATCATGTTCTAATGAAGGTCAATTTTTTTAAAAAAATATTTTAAAATAAAATTAATAAAATAAAATCATATTAACTATGTTTCTTAATTAGCGCATTAATTAATTAATTTTGATTATATTTAAGTCTGCACTGAGTATATGTTAGTCAAAGCGTGCTCAAAAATAAGATTACTAAAATTTAAACTTAAGACTCGCTAACAAAAATTATTTATCATTAATTTTTATAAAATAAAAAATTGTATATATCGGTAAAAAAATCTCAATATATAACTCTTATTAGTATATTCACTCAAAATTTCCTTTAAATCTCCCTCACTATTTTCCTCGTGTTAGTGAGTTATTAGTGTTGGCTCAGAAAGAGTGAAAGTTGCACGCGAGTCACCATTTTGCAACTTGGTAAATAAAAATAAGATATAAGAATAGTTTCACCAAGTATATATAAAAAATGGTGTTGCTTATTAATACTATATTGGCATATATAGTAATACTTTTGTTGGCAGGCACCGACAGTAATTAAAACGAGCAAAGTTTTTCTATCAGCTACAAATAAACATTTATACCACGACCATGGGGATGATTTGGCATATAATATTTCAATTTAATTAATAATTTTGAATTTAAATTTAAATTTTAGACATGTAATTACATTAAATATTCAAAACAACTTATAATTATCATATTTATCTCACATATAATTGTTTTCTGCACAAAATACATATAGTCTATAAAAAAATGTGAAAATTGTGACTCCATATTTTCGCAACATGGGAACTTGACTTAAATGCTTCGCTATGTTGTGTTGGTTTCTTGTTGTGTTTGTCAGGATAAAAGTGGAAATTAAAAAATGTGGTTGGTTAATTGAAATAAAATAATCAGAAAAAAAAAAGAGTTGTTTCACGCTTAAAATTTTTGTAACACTGAAGAAAAAACGAAAAAATAAAACAGAAAAAGCATTTAATTAATTATATGCCATTTAATTTTATTAAATTCATTCATGCCCCACTGTCATGTTATGAAAGATATAATAAATATTTAATGTCGACTATATGTATGCTAAGGGATACTCAATTAAATTAGTACACTTATACGCTAAATGAAGGATTTTATCGATTAAGGGCATCAGTTTTAGAATTTTTTATTTTTGGATTTGAACTGTAAAAATATTATTTTATTATATTTGTTTTATTTTATATTTTCATAAACTTATATAAATATAGATTATAATATTTACAATTTTATAAAAAAAGAATATTTTTATTTTTAATCTAATTTCTATCATTTCTTTTATTTAAATAAAACAATCTCATAATATTATTTATTTTTAATTTTTCTTTTATCTTTTTCAAATTACCAATCTAAAATTCTTTTTTCATCCACTCTCTATATATATTTTTTTACCAAACAAAGTCTTACTACCTGACACCTATATGTCAACATCATACCTATACGTTAATATCAAGGTCGTTTCGATTATAAAGTCTTTCCTTGTTACTTGTTTATTTTTCTTGTATTTTTGGAGTGTGCTTTTGTTGCCCTACACATGCCACCTTCTATCATTATTTTGGATCATTAAAGTCACATGTTACAGGTAAGAGAAGAGGAAAATCACTGCATTAGTTTCTAAAATTTAATTCATATTTATTAAGAAAATTGATTAATTAATAACATTAAATTGGTTAATAATTTATATATATATTTAAAATTACTAGAATTCATTATTTCATTTTCTTCATATATTTACCATGTCATTTCAGCTCATTTATAGTTTTTTTAGGAGCATGAAAGTTTTTTAAAAGTTGATCAATGACTTTTAGGTTTTTATATTTATTTATTTATTCCTAAAATATTTATTAAAATCCTCTTTTATGCTTTTCTATATAAGACAGTTTTATTATTTTTTGTTTATGTTTTTCTTCTTGTATGTAAAGTATGATTTTATTATTTTTATCATTTTATAGTATAATATATTAATATTGATAAATAATATTTGTATTTTATTTTATTTATTTTATTTTTATCATTATTTTTTAATATTTTTATATTGCACTATTTATTTTAATTATTATAATATTTATTTTATTATTTTATTATTTTACTATTATAATTCAAGATATTAATATTAATAAATTATATTTTATTTTATTTTTATGTTATTTTTAAATATTTTTATATTATACTATTTGTTTTACCATTAAACTATTTACACTATTTATTCTACTTTTTAATTTTATATTTTAATATAATTTAATAAACTAACTTAACAACTTTTAATTACCAACTTTTAGCTATTAGTTAATTTTTTAACTTCTAGCTAACTTTTTAATTAGTTTTTTTAAATATAGTCTTAATTATTTTCTACCTAATCAATTAATGTGTACTAGTTATATTTTTCAATTTTCTTGAAAAAATAATAAACTTATCTTATTAATTATAGTATTTATTATAAATTAATTAAAAAAAACTTCTAAAATGTAATTAATATAAAAGATCATTTAAAAATAATCTTATAAAAATAGATAAATAAATTTCAAAATAAAAAGTTTTATACACAGGAAAATAAATAGTATAACTAACTAGCAGCCATAAGCTAGTTGGTAGAGCATTAGCAGCTAACCAAACATTTATGTTAATTAAATGCATCTGGATTATTTACACTAAACAAATAAATGGATCATTTTTCAGCAAGTTAGGTATTTTCCAATTATTTATATGTTGCTCATGAAAAATTTCATTACTGTTGAAAATCAAAAGCTGCATAGCCCGAAATTAAAAAACCGTCTATCTAATAATTCGAAAAACCTCTAAATCCTCCCCCAAACCAAACAATAGAAATAATTCAAAATCATAAAACTAATAATGGTTATGATTATGATGAGACAAGGAGTTTTTCTTTGTTTAAGCTATTATTAGGTTTTTCTTTTCAATTTCTCATAAAACTAATAAGGCTCTTGGACTTACCTTGTTCCTTTTGGGTCATGGATGGCGACCATATATAGTAGGTAGGCAAAGCTATTTTGGCTAAGGTTGTGACTTGTAATGTCATGCTTTGGAGATTTTCTCTATTGGAATTTGGAAAATGTACTAATACATTTGAGATCCATGGGACTTCTGTGACTTTTATATATATATATATATATATATATATATATATATATAAGTAGTAAAAATAACAAAATAAAATTAGTGAAACTTTTATAAATATTTGTAAAAATAACAAATAAAAATAAAAAGCCTTAACAAATAAATAAAATAAAATAAAATAAAATATTTTCTCCAATCAATTACATACTAAACTTAATTTTTTTAGTACATAAATAAGGAATTAAAATCAATATCTAAACTTTTGGAGATAGAAAAAAATGCAGATAAAATCACATACTTGTTGATGCTCAATGTCCCATTCTTTATCGAACATGGATTTTGACTTTTGAACAGCAAAAATAGGAAGATGCATTTTCTTGACAAATAATAAATCTTTCGTCTTCCCTTTCCACAAGTGATAATTGGTACCATTCAAACTCTCCATTCTATTTGTATTACCTTCCATTATTCTGTCAAGTAGAAACCCTTCAAACCAAAGAACTCTGATAACACTCTGATTGGAGAAAAAGCAATAAGGCACATGCAATGATGCAACGACGCAACAAATATAAATTCTCCTAACTTGCAAGAATCTATAAGGAGAAATCACAAATAAGAATGACGACAAAAACGAGAAGAATTACACAAGAGACACTAAGATTTTTAACGTGGAAAACCCCCTCAATGTGAGAGTTAAAACCATGAGTCATCTAAACCAAAGAAATCAATCCATTATGATCAAATAGGAGTAAAAGAGTGATCAATCAAGAGCATAAATTCGTGCATACAACCAATCAACACAATCAAGCAACAAAGCTTACAATGAAGAGTAAGAAACAAGGAAAAGTGAATAACTCACAAAATTGTGCTATTGTACGAGCATGATGTCTCACACCACAGACCTCCAAATCAAGATCCGAACAGTCAAGATGAAGAAATATATGTGTTGAACCCGCTATCAAATTTCCAACTCGATCCAACTATTAACAAAGAAAATATTGTGGTTTTTGACGTTGTGTTGATATGTGCAGAGATGAGGATAGAACTCTTTCTTTCTCTCCCTCTTTCTCTTCTCTCTTTTGGCTGTGAAAACCCACTATTTCTCAATCTCTGTATTTCTGTGTATCTCCTCAATCTGACCCCTTCTTCTCTTATAAGAGAGACCTAGCGGGCTTGGGAGTATTGAGTTTTTTTCCACATAGTTGGGAGCCCAAAAGTAACCCAACACTTTGGACTTGGGATTAAGCATGATCGTCCCTTAGATTTTTTGTGCCTTGTGAGAACTGAGAAAATGATGCCCTATAATGACTTAAAAATTGTTCTTCTTGCATTTTTTTATTGCAAAATCATTAATAATATATTCATAATCAACATTTTAAAATAAATATTTTTGATAAAATTAAAGTAAGAATATTTAATCTACCTTGTGACAATAAACCACAAATAAGATTTTAATAATTTCAATTTCAAAAAACTTTAAGCAAATGAAATATTTGCAAGCTATGTGATGTAAAATATAAACAGCTAATTGAACTAAACACACACTTGCTAAAATATGATTAAACATTCGAGCAAACTTTGGAGGCCACTGCATGATGGAAAAGGATCAATGATGGTTGTAGGTCATATAGAAGCTTGCAACAACAAACAAGTTATGAATGAATGTTTGTGGTTTGATTTCAAGGTTCTAGTAGAATAAGTGAGTGTTGGAACATAAAAGAGTTCAATCTTTTAAGGTTTTGATGATTACAAATATTCATCTTAATTATTGACAATTTGAAAGTTTAAGTATTTCAAATACTTCATGCTTAAGATATCTTTGACATAAAGCGTCCGACACAAGAAAATCAAAAACTTTGTATTTTAGAATACTATCCAAGAGATCATGTTCTACAAGCATCCAGTAAAGAAAGCGTCCAATTGACATCTCTATTTTCATGAAGTAATTTTTACCTAGTGCGTTCGAAAAATTATTTGCACTTACCTCCTTGCAAGACCTTTATGATTTAATTGATAAAATTTAAGAAAGATCTCAGTTAATGCCATGTTCGCTAAAGGACAAACCTTTGTTATGCCAATTTCCCCTGTTGCACATTCTCTGTTGCAAAACAGAGAACATTTTTTCTTTGCACATAAACCGTCATGTGCATAATGTAAATTCATACACCTACTAGTTGTTGTTTAAAGCTTCTCTACCTCAACAATCATATTTTTGAAGCTCTATTGCAAAACAGAGAACATTTTCTCTATGCTTATAAACCATCATGTGCATATTGTAAATGTGTACACCTACCAGAATTTGCTTAAAGCTTCTCCCCCTTAACAATCATCTTTTTAAAGCTCTCAAGAGAAAAAGATATATATATATATATATATATATATATATATATATATATATATATATATATATATATATATTAAACCTCTATGAAGAGATACATAGTAGCAAAAAAAGGAGAACATACAAACATATACAAAGAGACAAAATCATGACATTAAAAGATATAGACAAGAGATTCAAAAAAGAAGAAAAAAGAAAGAATTGAAAAAGAAAGTGAAAAAGCTCTTTAGTGTGCATTTAAAAAGCTATGTTTAGAAAATAAGAGAAAAGAGAGATTATATAACTTATAGCTTAACCAGACTCTGCTCTGTTTTGATTTAAGTCCTACTAGACTCTCTCTATTAGAAAAGCTTTTAAGCTCTGCTTTGTTTATAAAACGACTTAGCAAAAGCTTTCTTGTAAACTCATAAGTAAACTTTGTTTTGTAAAGCCTGGAGAGGCTAAGTTAAGAATTCTTGGGTGTCTTGTAATTAGAATTGTTGATTACAAGCTATTGGATACTTGAAGAGGTGAAGAATACTTGTAAGTCAAGTTGACTTACTAAAATCTTTAGTGTGAAAGGACTATATGTAGCTTTGGTTATAGAGTGAATGAGTACAAAAACATCTATGTACTCTTTCTATCCCTTTCCTCTTTTACTACCATAAGTTTTTCGTAAATGAATTTTTGGATGCTTCCATAAAAATGCTGCTTTTTTTTGTGCCTTGAAAAATATCTTTGGACGATATTTTAAAACTTGTTTTATTCAATCACCTATTGCGAAAAAGGTTGACAAGTGCTTTCAAAAATCATACACACAATTCAACTCCCTTTCTTGTGTGTTTACCTGTTGTACTTCAAAGAGATCGGGATTAATGAATCACAAATCACGATTTATGATAGACACAATAGTTTATAGTGAAAGAACGCACATGATACCCTCTACTATTGGTTCGCATCTTAGTTATGACCACCATGAAATGATGAAGCCCCATTGCAATAATAGTGAGACAACATAGAATGACAAAGATATTAGAAAAAGTAAAATACAAAAATTAATAGTGAGAAAACAAAATTGTCAGTGGAGCGACACGAATATTTTGTATAATTATGCCTATGAGTTTTCTGATACGGTAAAGAAACAAAGAGATTAAAAAGAGAGAATAGAGATCAAAAGATTAGAAGAATAAAGAGAAATCTAATATCATTATTTACGTTAATGATGAGAGAAAGGTTGATGTAAAGAGAAATGGAAAAAAATAATAATCATAATTTTTTTACATTCTATATTATGCAAAAATAATAAATTACCCTATTACTAGTTTATTTTCCTAAAATTGTGGTTAAGTTTTTGTTGAGATGTGAAAATATTATCCATTAATTTTCTAATTATTAGTAATTATTTTATTTTTTATAATAATTTTTTTATATAATTTTTTTACATATTTTTATCATATAATTTTTATTTTAATATTTATATAAACTAAATAAATAAAAAACTAATACCCCTCTAAAAATGAAGCCCTAAACAGTCGTCCACCTCCGATAAGCTTAAGGTTGGAGGAGATATTTGTTGAACATGAGCTATTGCTAGACTTGGAGTCTGCTGTGAGTAGAATACAACTAGTTGAAGGCAGAAAAATCTAGACAATACTCTATTAAAACAACATATTAAGCAATCATGACTAAGCAAAGGGGAATTACAGATGAATTTTTTCACAAAAATGTTGGTCAAAGGTGTGCCTCCAAAAGTGAAATTCTTTGTTTGTATGGTAGCATTGGATAGGATACCTTGTCTTCAAATCTAGCACACTAAAAAATAATTGATATATAATGTGCAATGTAAGGGTTGTGGCTTGGAAGTAGAAAATACAAAACACATGCTCGTCAATTGTACAACTTCTTGTAATGTTTGGAACAAAGTCTTGTATTGGTGGGGAATTAGTTTGGTACTGCACAGCAAGATCAAGCTAAATTTCTCTCGGTTCAAAGGGTTGTTGGACTGTGATGAGTATAAAAAATTGTGATAGTCTTCTGTGTGGCTCACGGTGGTGTGGCCAATTTGGTTAGCCCGGAATTCTTTGATTTTCTTAGCACGAAGAAGAGACATTGAAGAAATAGTTGAATCAGTAAAATTTTATTCTTGGGAGTGGAATAAGGCCAGGGGTGACTGGGTGAGTTCTCATATCCCCTTGATCTCTAGCTCCATGCTAAATCCCAAGTCATGCCTTGGTATTCTCTAGCTTGTATAGGGGCAGTAGTGGCACAGCTTGGATTACTACGTTCTATTAATTTTGGTTCGTACCATGATGTTTATGAGCTTGACAGTTGTAACTTGTTTAACATTTAACACCAACACCTGTATACAAGACCGAAAGGAGTATAATTATGCATAGGTGCTAGTCAACTAGCTACATGTCATGTGTAATAGTGGGGGTTTCGAAATTGGGTATATCTTGTGCTCATTTAAGCTTATTTTATTAATAAAATTATTAGCTTATCAATTTCTTTTATAATGTTAATGTATTTCAATTAAATTTAAGGTGGGGACAAAAATAAATCCCTCATTTATGTGAAATTAAAAATAACCGTTAAATATATTATTAAAATAAATAAATGACTGAAATTGTTTATTTATTTTAATAATATATTTAACGATTATTTTTATCCTCACACGAGTAAGTGATAATATCTTATAATTCCCTTAAGTTCAAATTGTTTAAAGAAATTCACTTGAATGGAAATTGTTTAAAGAAGTATGACAGAAAAAGAGGAAATCAAATGTCAATCTCTTCATAGTATAAAACGAGACAATTTCTTTAGAATTTTTTTTTATACACAACATTTAAATTTAACAATTAAGGAGTTAGACACTAATAAAGTTAACTCTCATAATAAGTAATTTTTTTGTTTACATAATATTCAAAGTCAAAATATAATTTTAAAAGATATATATTATATAACAATCTAATTAATTAAAACTTACAATATATATTTTATGAATCTCCTCATTTAATTTTAAAATGCTTTGATCTTATTGTTAATTGAGCATAGATGGTGAAACAAAAAAATTACAAATAATAAATCACTTTACTTGTTTGTATACTAGCTAAAACTTAGATTTTATATAGCCTTATTATATGGGTTAATTGCACTATAAACCCTCCAATGATATTATTGTGCCAATATATTTATTAACTCCTCCCTCCTGTGTGTGTCTCTCACTTTGACAAACTACACGTGAGATGGATCAATTAGTAATATTTATCACAGTAGTTGTCAGCGTATTCATCTTATTTGCAATATTGGGATTGTGCCAAGTGTTTGGAAGTGGCGGTGGTGGTGGAGATGGAGATGGAGATGGAGATGGAGGTGGAGATGGTAGAGATGGAGGAGGGGATGGAGGAGGAGATGGAGATGATGGAGGTGGAGGAGGTGGAGACGGTGGAGGTGGTGGAGACGGTGGAGGAGGTGGAGGTGGTGGAGACGGTGGAGGAGGGGGAGGTGGTGGAGACGGTGGAGGAGGTGGAGGTGGAGGTGGTGGAGACGGTGGAGGAGGTGGAGGTGGAGGAGGAGGAGGTGGTGGAGATTAAACTTGAGAGCAATAGGGTATCCCAAGTTTGGATTATGTGTGTGTAGTAGGTGCCATTTTGGATTGTTGAATTAGTATTGTTTCATAATATTAATCTTATTTATCTTTAACTTTATATATATTATTTTAGTCAATATTACTTATCAACGTGGGATTAAGCCCCTAAAAGTTTGCAAGGAGGCCACTAAAGTGTTCTTGACTATGCTCTGTTCTTACTCGATTTCTTGGTGAGTAATACAATGCTTGATTTTGTATGGCTGTGTTTGGTTGAGTGATCACGTTAACAGACTACAGAATGAGATGCAAAAGGTGAAGTTTGAGTTGAGCCTTCACAAATCACAATCTCAGCTTCAAATTGTAGGCAAGTTGAACCATGGAATTAGCTAGCTAGGGAGCAGAAACTAGATCAGGCTTTAATGATAATTAATGTCCTTGTATGTTAGGAATTGAAATATTATATTAGACTTCCTATTCCATGTCTTCAAGGTTATAAATGTGTCCTGTATGACAAAATTGACTTGCTTGAAATCATAGGCTTATTTGTTCATATACTTTCTTCTATATATGTTCTGCACATGGGAGTGTATGTCCGCACTATGCAGCATGATTTCCATATTTTGTGTGTTGGAACAAGCAAGTGAACTTATCTGAAAAGAGAAATTGTTGTGCAATTTATAGTTGGATTTCCAAGCCTCTATATCTATTTAATTCATTAAATGCCGCTCCCATAATATATTTTGAAAATTATTAGTTATTAGAAAAATCCAAATTCACTTTCTTTTCTACTAGCTTGACATCTGGTAGTAGCAGTGATTGTGCATGCCTAAAGAAATATGATCAATGTGACTCTCTTGGATGCAATATAACATGTCTCTTGTTCTCTTCATATCATGTCAGCTCATGACAGAGAGGTGCAATTAATGTAAAATAATTATTTCTGCAAAAAAATAAATGGTCCAAGCAGTTATAAACTACAATTGTCATGGTAGAAGGTATTGGAGTTGGAGGGTTAATAATATTGATTCATAAAAAATTTACTGTATATTCAAAGTTTTAACCACATTATTTAAAAATATTAAATTAGCATTGTACTAATTAACGGTCATTTATCTTAATTGATTCATTCATTCATTTTGTATTATTATTAGAACGGCTTCAAAAACTCCATTATAAAATTTTAAATTAATGAAACTTAATTTAAAATACAATTCAACTGCAAATTGGGTTGGATAACACTATTAAAGATGAAGAAGAAATAGAAAAGTCAACTCAAATAATAAAGAACAAGGTTAGTTTTTGAGGAAGATAAACTTCTCATACTAAATATTTCACAAGTAGGATAAACCATAAAAAATTGTTAAAAATTAAATATAATTACAATGAGTATCATGACCATTTGTAAGTAAAGGGAGCAACAAAATGAAATCTTGATGGTAAAAAGTTGAATAAAGTTGTTCAAAATTTTGTAGAATGCTATGAATAAACTTGTCAAAGAAAGAAGAGTAGTAGTTTTAAGATTGATATTATGCAAAAAAAAAAAAATGCATATTGTGACACCCATTACCTCCATATGTATAGGTTAGTAACATACGATTTAAATTCAAAATTTTTAAAGCATCACATGCAAGAAAAAACATTCTCATGCTCATTCTCATATCATTCAAATAAATGAAATAAACAAACCACCTATTGACACTCTAACCACCAACTAAAGTAATTAATAAAATAGCAAAGTATAAAATTCATTATTACAACACGTCCCGATGTCACATCCTATCAAAGTATAAACTAACAAAACAATCTCAAAAGCACTAAAAGAACCCCCAACTCATTCTTCATGCTCAATGTTACCTCCAAATGACCATCAACATAAAAACAAGCAAGATAAACAATAATAAGAAGTAAGAATACACTTTACTTCAAGCTTATGATGTGAGCACAACGTAGGTAGCATACACACAACTAACATACAAATAAACAAAAGCATTATACATATGAATATGAATGATAATAATGCACCCTAATTACTTCTTCATATGCAATGTGGTACCAACTCTAATATAGGAAGTAGGTTAACAGTAACATTGCTCAACTCTCTAATTGGTTTGTTCAACTCTAGCATGACATAGTCTCGTAGCATGTTAGGTGCTACTCGGCTTGTATTGTTTCTTCTTAGCATGTGAGATTAGTCATGACCACTTGGGATTTCCTTATCGAGTAATCTCTAGGAACTTTAGTGATCGTACCACTTGAGTTCACATTTACTTTCTTACATGTCTTTGACTTATTAAATGATGCATGACACATTTTTTTATCGTTTCACATTTGAACATTAGGTTAATAAGGACCATTTTCACATTTAAAAGACTAGACACCTCATCTCACAAACCATCGCAATTAGTAAGCATCATCCTTACCTCTCTCGGGCTAGGTCACTCACTAGACAAGTGTAACTTGAGCCCATTCGTGCCATCTCATAGGCTAGGTCACCTATCACAATAGCATTATCTTCATTTACTCACTTCTCAATTTGATATCTCATATCTCTCCTTCAAAGAACCAATGTATACCAATTGTCAACCATAACTAAAAGTCATTAACTTAATTCTTCCTTCAGGGAACCAAGGTATACAAATTGGGGTTCTTGAGACAACCCCTCTATCAATAGTTATACCCACACCCTTGAGCAAGATTCCTTACCCTCCCCTTACTTGGAATGAAGACACTCCAAGCAAAGCCCCACTCTGAGGGTTGTCCTTCCTATTGCTCCGACATCCTATCAAAAGGTTCTTTTCCTTGGATTTCTGTAGAGATAGCATTTATGTGTTTAGAGAACTGATGTGTGACATTGAGAGTGCTATAGATTGCCTCTTTATAAAGCCATATAGCAAGCTTTTCTATTCACTTTGACCACACTAGAAGCATAGACATTCTCTGTTGAGCACGACCATGCTCAATTGCTTGAGTGCTTTCTCAACCTAAAATGAGGCCTAAATCTTTTTTTTTTTCAAATTTACTTGTAAAAACTCAATGTTAAGCTCAACACTTCTGACACCCTTTACCCCCTCTAGCATTTATATTTAATAAATAAAATAAACATTATCTTATTCATACATGGAAAAAAGGATCACATGTCAAAACTATTATACTATTACAAAACCTACCCTGATGTCACATATATCAGAGCATAATCCCTATACAAAACTACTATAATGCGATAAAAGAGACTATGGTCTCAATCTTCACATTCCTGCTTATCTTTACCTACAAGTGGTGTTCAGTCCAACATAAATAATACAAACAATAAGGGGGTGAGAATTCATCTCACTCAAACACAAATCATAAAATAATCATACAACACATTAATATTCACGCAAATATTCTCAACATGCATATGCAATGCTCAAGGTGCATCGTAGATGCTACTTCATATGCATGTGATACCATCACAATCAAAATAGTAGTCTAGAGATATTTGGACTCAATCCTTATTGGTTAGTCAACCCATGCTAGCATGAAATTCCCTAGTAGAATGTTAGGATCTACTTAGCTTGCATCGTATGCCTCGACTTATGAGATCAAACACAACCATTGAGGTTTCCATATCGAGTAGCCCCTAGGAGGTCTAGTGACCTTACCACTTAGTTTGTGTCTACTTTCCGTCGTCACCCATTGCATTACATGATGCATGTTTACACAATTTCTTATTTTCGTTTCTCTTATCAGAAATTGGGCCAATGAAGGTCATTCTTATCCCATTAGAACTAGGTAGCTCATCTCACAACCCATACAAATTGGTAAGCACAATTCTTGTCTCTCACAAGCCTAGGTAGCTCACTAAGGAAGTGTTACCAAGCCTATTCTTGCCCCTCTAGGACTATGTCACTTGTTTGTGTGAACATAACTCTTTACATATCTTTTCACATTTATCTTTCTTATTCATTTCAATGCAATACATGCTTAAATTCTTACGTCACATCAATAATACAATGCATACAATAACAATATAATGTACACAAGAAATCTAAACATTCAATATCTACAACATGTTGGGTTGAGCATAAAAATACATTGCATTGTACTACTGGGTTGGGCACTGGCATGCTCCACTAAGCACGAGCATGCTCATGTAGGAAGCCTTGCACATGCATGCTTGACTGTATCATAGGTATGCATAATTAGTTGTATTGTTGTCCTAACTCATCCCTAAGCACAAGCATGCATTGTAGGAATAATGTCAATATATTTCTCTTTTGAATTCAAATGTTTATGTTGATAGTTAACATATTTTGAAATAGAAATGTTTTTTATTCAAATAGATTGATTAGTCATTCAATTACATCAAAATGTTTTTATTTAGGATTAAAATCTAACACTTATTATTTGCCAACAATTCGCAACACACTATATAAGAAGTGGTGGCAGCTTGAATCTAGAAACATCACAAAGCTCTTATCTTGTTTTCTAGCTTTCCCCTCTTTATTTCCTCTATTTTCTTTCATTATTAAATATTATAGACATTTTTTGTGAGGCTCCAACATGTTTTGGTCTCGAGTGCATGAGTTCAAACACATTGCTATGTAGACTTTAAGGAGCAAATCAGTTTTTGGGTTACACCAAAGGTTGATCGAAATTTGCTTTCAAGCCAGTGATTTTTACCACGACACAATGTTTCTTCCTTTTTTTCTTACAATATGAAAGTAACATTATATTTTTCTTTCTTTTGACTAGTACTAATAGCTTTGTTGTTTTAGAAGAAAATATAGTCAACAATGCAAATGATTGGAAATTGGACACAAGAGCTACAAGACACATTTGTTCAAATAAGAGGATGTTTCAAGAGTTTAAGAAAAATGCTAAAGAGACTACAATATACATTAGAAACTTTTCTACTATTGGAGTGCATAGTAAAAGAAAAATTCTTCTCAAACTCACTTACGATAAAACTCTAGCTTGAATAATGTCTTGTATGTTCCTAAAATGCGTAGAAACTTAGTGACAAGGGGCTTTACTTAACAAAGCTAGTTTAAAAATAGTGCTTGAATTTGATAAAATTATAATAGACAGGAATGAAGATTTTGTGGGTAAGGGATATCTATCTGGTGGTTTATTTGTTTAGAAAAATTTCGAAATGAATAACAATACTTCTGGTTCTACTTACATTGTTGAACCTATTAATCTTTGGCATGGATAACTAGAACATGTTAACATAGCTTCTATTAAATGATTGTGTAGTATGAACTTGTGTCTCATACAAAGGAAGATTTGATAAATGTCCTATTTTCATATAAGCCAAACATACAAAACCACCTTCTATAACTGTTAGAGAAACTAAGCTATTGAAACTCTGATCTAGCTGATTTTAAAAATACAACAAGTAGAGGAGGGGGAAAATATTTTATCACATTCATAGGTGATTATTTCTAATATATTAAGGTTTATTTTTTGGGAACTAAGAATGAAGTTGAATCTATAGTCATTAAATACAAGGTAGAGGTAGAAAATCAATTAAATAAAAAAATAAAACGATTAATATCATATAAAGGTGGTGAATACATCACAAACAACCTTAAAGAATTTTGTGAAAAGAATGGCATAATACATAAGTTTACTACACCCTATACAACACATCAAAATGGGATAGGTGAAAGAAAAAATAAGACCCTTAAAGTATGATGATCGCCATGATAATTAATTTTACTATGCTTGATTAGGGGAAGCTATATTAACTACATGTTATATACTAGACAAGGTACCTTATAAGAAATTAAATAAAACACCATATGAGTAGGGATGAAAATGGGTAATGGACTCAATGGGTACTTGCAAAAATTACCCATAAGGGGTAGGGCAATTACCCATTTAATGGATATGGAGTTGAGTATGGGTAGGCATGACAAGTAAAACTAAACTCGTGGGTACCCATCTGACCCTACCCAACTTTGACTTGAAAAATCCGCTTTGATCGAGACAAGGTTTGGTTTAGGTTTTCCTTGACTCAAGAAAGTATGGTCAAGTTAGGGTACGTGGATGTAACTACTCATCTCATCTTCATCCCCAAACTCGATCTGCTGTATATATATATAATTTTTATTTATATAATTCTATATATTTTATATAATTATTTTCATACTTAATTTTTATAACTATTAAAATATAAATGAATTATTTTAGTAGTTAATAATTAAAGTAATAATAATAATAATAAATTAATTCTTAATGATGCTTAAGTTCTTTACTATTTATTAATTTTTCAATATTATTTGAATCAAAATATAATTATTAACTTAATATATTGTTTATTTAAAAGTATATAAGTAAACTAAATTAAATAAAATATATTGTAAATTAAATTACTTTAATTGTTAACTACTAAAATAATTTATTTATATATAAGCGAGTTTTTCCAAACTTGATAAAACTCGACGGGATTGGGATTGAGTTTCATTTTTTCGTCCTCACCTTTTATTAACCTAACCTTACCTAACGAGTATGAGTGTGGGTATAAGTACCTTAGTACCAAACCCTACCTATAGAGTTGTCCTGCGGAATCTTCGTTCAAAGGCAACTGACTTAAGAGGTGCATACCCTAAAAGGTGTCTTCCATCATCCAAAGGCTACCAGTATCACACTAAGCCCATTGTCCAAAGTGTCCATAAATGCGAAGTGTCTCCAAAGGTGTTACGAGCGTCCATAAGACACCATGCGTCCAAAGAGTCTTATGAGACCTTCCTACTTATTACACACTACGTATAGAAACATACAAACATTCCTAAACTACACGAGGGAATTCTGAATACTTAAACAAAGTGTTTCAGACTTTAGACGCCCCTTGCCCTCTAAAGAGGTTCATGTTCTTCAAGACTTCAGCCTCCAACCTCTTCAATCTGACCCTGGTTAAGGGTCTTTGAAAGTCATACCCTATAGTTTGTGTCATATCCTTTTGTGACCCTTCCTTGTCTCCCAAATTCGTATTACATGGGGTTATGCTCTTCACCCATAAAGATGAATCTTTTAATTTTTTTTATATTTTCTGAAAGAGTTCAAAATGAAAAGGTATTAAAATTGTTTTTATCAAAAGTGATCTTGGGGTGAATTTGAAAATGAAAATTTTCAAAAGTTTTGTGAAGAACATGACATTCTTCATAATTTTTCTTGTCCAATAATACCTTAACATAATAGAATTGTGGAAAGGAAAAATAAATCTCTTCAAGAAATAGCTAGAACTACATTGAATGATAACAATTCTCCTAAGTCCATTTTGGGCAAAAGCAGTTAATATAACATGGTATTCATAAAACGTAATATATATTAGACCTATCTTGAAAAAGACTCCATATGAACTATGGAAAGGTAGACAACCCAACATATCTTGTTTTCACCCTTTGGATGTGAATGTTTCATTTTGAACATTAAGGATAATCTGGGAAGGTTTGATCCTAAGTCAAATAAAGGAACATTCTTATGATACTCTGATACGACCAAAGCCTACAGTGTTGGAGCATTTTTACAAATGCGTCCAAAATAACCCAGATGTTTTGATGATAATAAACATTATGACTAAAGAGTGATGACTAATGTTTTGTTTTAATACTTATTTTTTCAAGAGTACAACAAAATCATCATAGTATAAAAGAAAAGGACAATGTCCATAAGCAATGAACTTGTTCATTAACAAGTTAATCAAGTCATGTCCAGACGTGTTCATTGTTTATACAGGGACCTTGTCCATTAATGTAGTCTCCTTGCGTAAAGTGTTTCATTCTTTGTGCTTATCATATCTTGTAACTTGTGTTTTTTAACCTATGCTTAACTGCTATAACATATCTCGATAATGTTTCATGTAATGTTCATATTCCACATATATGTTATGTTATGTTATGCTTTGTTTTTCAAAGTAGCAAAGATTTTCTTTCTAAACTCTGAAGAAACAAGTCAACCTTGACACAAGAGAGTTCTAATCAAGCCTTTTGATACGATCTGGATCTCCACCATTGATTCTTGAAGAGCTTTGGTGCGAACTTAATCAATTGGATCATCTTAGCAAACATGGATCTATCCACTAGAAGCAATTGTCATTGCTACACACGGTTACAAGTAGAATTTAATTGGACTTACAAAGTTAAAAGTGGAATCAATGTAAAGATAAGAAGAATTGTAAAGAAGAAAATGGATAAGATTTAGAAATGACTTGCCACTAATTTTAAAGAAACTAGATAAGAGAAATCAAGATTTACCACAAGCCTCATGGAGAACTTAATGAGAATTAAGTATTCTAATTCAAGAACAAATCAAGAGAATCCTCTCCAAATGCTTAACTAAGCAATTTTCATTCAAATGAACCAAATTTGATACAAATAGCCTAAGATAAGCTATTTATACATGTATCAAGGGGCGTAAAGCTAACTATCTAAAAAGGACCTTGGGCCCATCGTGGCCCAAAAGCAAGGCAAGAACATGCCCAAAGGTGCATCTAAAGGACCTATTGTCCAAAGGCTTGGACTATGCTTTCCTACTTATTACAAGTAACGAAAATAGGAAAACGGAAACTATACAAGGCTCTTATAACTACTATGGAGGCGAATCTTCCTCCTTCAGTCTCCATAAGCTCAATATCCCTTTCCATGCTCTTCATGCCTTCTCTGAATTATATCATATTTATTAAAGGAATTTGTCCTTAAATTCAAAACTAGAGTTCCTACAAAAAGTGAAAGATAAAGATGAGCCATATATATCGAAATGATTGGACAAATATTTATCCATAATGAGACTTGCTCCATGTTCTTCCTAGGTCAAAAATATGAATGGAGGATCCACCAATGACCTCACGAATGTACTTGAAAATAAAGCAATTGAGATACATTTGACGTCTATCTTGCTTTAATAGATGACCATACACAAATTCATGCAATGAACTCCTACTACTAGGGTCATCCATAATTGTCGTCAATTGGCCTAGACATAATCCTTTAATGACAACTTGCAACTTCTTCGTCCCATGAGTGCCTTGGCTCAATGATTTATAGATAAAACTCTTAAGCATTTTATTCAGACAATGTTCCATTTTATTATGGACGTTACTTCGTCCTTGTAGAATGCTTACAGCCATATGATGAGACTTCTCCTCTTGGCTATAGAGGGCGCTATCATGTTTATCTACATGCAGATAAAGTTCAAAATGACATGAAGACATCCTTATTAGGATCAAGTCCATCTAATTTCGAATTATTTCCCATTGACTAGCTACAATAGGGACCACCTAAAGGTTTAGGAAAGTCACTTCGGCTATGGACGATTATTTGGCGTCCAAAGTGTTGGAGTGCATCTATTTGAAAATGCAACAACCTATTACAATCATAATTATCACATGCAAGCACACCCGTATAGAATAGTCCACATAACATAGAATCAACATGCATAACAAACTTATATTGTCCATACGCATGCATTAACACTAGATACAGCCCATTAGAATTAACAGAAACATGTAAGAACTTAGATTGAACATTAAACATTATGCTATTAGCATTATTTAAAGAAACAAGTGTCAAAGCATCATGCTGAGGTACAAGTGTGTTTGGACGATAAAACCCAGAAACCTCTTGAGCAAGGGTTTCACTTCCAAATGCATCCATAATTTGTATTAGACCTATACCCAAATAGGGATCACAATGCAGATTAGAGCCGCACAGGCATAAAAGGCCAAGGACTCTTCCTTTCCAACATCTCTCTAAACCTTGTAGTAAAATAAAAAAATTACAAATATATAAGGAAGCACATGTTAGCAAGAGATAGGTATAAGAACCTCGTAGATCCTACCACGAATCCTAGAAATATCACTTCTTGAGTATAGAATGTGCACTTTTCCAGGTTCATGTATAGGGACTTGTTCTTAAGTAGTTGCAGTACTTGCCTAACGTTTTTCACATGGTCATTTATACACATAGAGTAAACCAAGATATCATCAAAGTAGACTACCACGTACCATCCAATGAGACATCTTAAAACGTCGTTCATGAGTGCCACAAATGTGCTTGGGGCATTGGTTAGCCTGAATTGCATGACAAGTCATTCTTATGGATCAAACTTGGTCTTGAAGGCTGTCTTCCATTCATCTCCTTCTTCATGCAAATTTGATAGTATCAGCTACACAAATCAATCTTAGAAAAAATACAAGCACCATGCAGTTCATCTAAAAGATCGTCCAAATGGGGAATGAGGTGTCTATATCTAATGGTGATCACATTTATTGGATGACAACCCATACACATGCTCCAAGACCTATCATTCTTGGACACAAGTATCACAGGGACAACACATGAACTCTTGCTCTCCCAAACCCAGCCTTTTCAATGAGCTTGTCCACATATTGTTGGATTTCTTTACTTTCCTCAGGGTTGGCTCTTTAAGCAACACTATTTGGCAAGGTAGCTGCCAAAGTGAAATCAATTTGATGTTCTATTCCCTTGATGGAAGGTAGTCATTATGGAATATCTTTGGGAAATGGCTCTTGGAAGTCTTCTAACATGTTAGTTGGTAAGAGATAAAGAGGTTCTTGCTTAGCTAACAACACTTTCTTAACCACCCTCCTACTCGTTATTAACACTTCCTTGCCTTCAACACTCTTTTTTTTTATCATTTTTTAGTTTTGAACGCTTAGGTCCTTCTAGATGCTTAGGTCCTTTTGGATGCTCAAGTTTGTTCAGATGCTCAAATCCTTTTGGATGCTCAGTTCCTATTTTTTTCATCAATTTTTTTTTATTTTCTCTCCTTTTATTTTTCTTTCTTTTTCCCTCTTCATTTTCATTTTCAATTAATCTTCGTTCTCCTCTTTTGGTGATAGAGGCTTGGGGGTGACCTTTTGTCCATTATGCACGAACGAAGACCTGTTGGTAACCCCATCATAGGTCACTTCGTGGTCATATTGCCAAGGTTATCCAAGGAAAATGTGTGTAGCCTCCATGGATACTACGTCAAATAGCACCTCATCACTATACTTCCATAACGTGAAGGTTAGGGACACCTGTTTGGTATCTCTCCCTTTCTATTCAACCACTACAACTTGTATGGCTTAGGATGCACCAAGGTAGGAGACTTAGTTTCTCTACTAGCCTTCAACTAACAACATTACACAACTACCACTATCAATGATTATAAAACATAGATTCCCCAAAATATGGAAACATGAGAGGAATATATTTTCCCTCTATGAATCATCATCCTTTCCCACATGAGCACTCATCAAGCGTCTCACATAAGTAGATGACCATCTCAGGTGAGAAATCGCTTATGGACGAGCCTATCTCGCTTTGGGACGATGACTCATCCTAGGAGCTTTTGATGTCTACTGTCTCGTCCTACCTTAAAATCATACTTTTCTTGTTAGAGGATTGGGAGGCAATGTGCCCTTTGCCCAAACACTTGAAGCACTTGATGCTACTACTTTTGGACACTAGAATTGAAACTAGCGGTATTTTCTCTTCCTTTTGGCCTTGGGGTAGGAGGCTCCCCTTCTTTGGACTCTTATCCTTTCTTGGTTGTTCTTTCTCTTCATCCTTACCCTTCCAACGTTTAGGACTGCTGGGGTAGGATCTTTTTTAGGCTAGACGCCTCCTTTGTTGAGATTCAACTCTAGTGGCCTAATGCACTAGGTCGTCCACAAAGCTATAATAGTACAACTCCACTACATCGTGAATGCCTCTGTTCAGCCCGTGTAGAAAAAGAGCCATGGTTTCTTCATTAGGCTATAATACATTAACTCTCAATAAGGAAACTTCCATATCATTATAATATTCTTCTACGCTTTTGGACCCTTGGTACATCCTCTGCAATTTATTGCGTAAGACCTTAGTGTATGATGCAGGTACGAATCTAGACCTCATTTCTCACTTGAGATTAAGCCATGTATCAATGTGCCTTATCCTACCTTCTCTAACATCCTTGGAGTATTGGTCCCACCACTCCAAAGTATAACCACAAAATTTATAGGCTACCATTTTGACCTTCTCATAATCATTATAATTAAAGCATTTTAGAACTTAGTCAACCTTCATTTCCTAGTCCAAAAATGTCTTTACATCACCTTTTCTTACAAAAGGGGGAATCCAACACTTAAGACTGTGCATAGGAGCTCTCCAATGATCATCAACATGTCTGTGGTCCTGACGTGGCAATTCATTGTACCTTCTTCCTCTTCTTTCTTCACAATATTCTTCCTTATATTTTCTTTCTCTCCTCTCTGTGTGAGGCTTTTCCTCTTTGTATCTTTGTTCTCCCTTTTCTACATGGGGCTCCTTTTCATACCTTTATTCACGCCTTTCTCTACGAGGATCTCTTTCTTGACACCTTTCTCTACGTGGCCTCTCTTTGTGAGGCTCTTGTTCTTGCCTTCTTTCTTTTTCTTTTTCTCTATGAGGCTCTTTTTCTTGCCTCGTTTCTCTCCTCAGCCTCTCACTTCTATCAATATGGAGTGATTTATAAGACTCTTTAGATGGTTTGTATGGACCCTTAGCTCTATTCCCTACATTTTCGTTTATGTGTACTAGAGACTTCTCCTTTTTTCTACTAAGTGCCTCCACCTTAGCATTAACACTCGCATTATTTGCCTTCATAACCTCCAATCATCTTTCCAATTTAGCCAGCTCCTCCTCCAACTTGGTCATCTACTTCATCATACGTTTAGAATTGGAAGAGCAACTAGTCACGTTTTGCTATTGTTGTCCGTCATGATTACACCTATTCTTCTTTATGGACATAAATAAAATTTATGGACGTTGAAAATTCCTAAAAGAAAAATGTTAGTAACAAAAAGGCAATCTTTACGATTCCTAAGTGTTTACTCTCTTTACTCGTGTATTCACTCCATGAGGCTTTTTCTATAATGTGCACTCTTGCCTTTTTGCTCTCAACTCACAATTATGCCTTGAAAGAGAACATAGATTCTACTAATCAAGTTCTATAGTGCAGGTGAAAGTCGTCAAATCTCGTTAACTCTTAGGAAATTTAAAGAAAGGAAAACTCAAATACAAAACTTAAGAAGTTAAATAAAGACAAGCAATAAACGTAATTAGAAATGAAAGCTTACTTAAATTAAAGTTAATAGAAGACAATACGAAGACTCAGAATTAAAAGACCCAAACAAACATGCAAAATAACATACAAAATTTTTGGTCATCCAAATTAAACATCTAAACCAAGCGTCCAAAGCGCTATGGACGATGGTCCACCAGTGAACAACACTTAATTGAAAATGGTTAGAAAAAATAATGAAAACTTTTTGGCACGTAGTTTGTTTGTTAATAACTTTCTACTACATTATTTTTTTCAGACAGTTACCATAATTTTTTTTTCTCAAATTATGATCAAACTTGTGTTCGAGATTCTCATCAAAACAGAGATGAAAAACTCAATCGTGATGCTCTATTTTTTCAAATTTTTTTCTTGAAATTGAGCCACAAGAAGCAATTTGCATCGATTAAATCGACAATTGAACTTACTAAAATGGAAATTGAACTAATTAAATCACTAACAAAAGTTAGGCGATCAAAACCTAAGCTCAAGTTTCAAATTGCACAACTAATTGAAGCAAGATTTTGCATCCAAGTGGATGACCTCTTAATAGGAGTATGAAGGATGCATAATCAAATTGATTTCAGCACCTTGCAAAGTGGAAAGTGCAAATTGAAATTTGATAGAAATCAAATACTAGAGCACGAAGCTCTAATACTACTTGATACGATACAGATCTCTACCATTGATTCTTGGAGAGTTCTGATGTGAAAATAATCAATTGGATCATCTTACCAAACCTAGATCCATCCACTAGATGCAATTGTCATTGCTACATATGGTTACAAGTAGAATTTAGTTGGACTTCCAAAGTTAAAAGGGGAATCAACGTAAAGATAAAAAGAATTGTAAAGAAGAAAATGGATAAGGTTCAGAAATAGCTATGCACTAATTTCAAAGAAATCAAATAAGAGAAATTGAGATTCGCCACAAGCCTCATGAAGGACTTGATAAGAATTAAGTGTTCTAATCTAAGAACAAGTCAAGAGAATCATTTCCAAATGCTTAACTAAGCAATCTTCATTCAAATGAACCAAAATTGATACAAAGAGCCTAAGATAAGCTATTTATACATATATCAGGCACGAAAAGCTAACTATCTAAAAGGGGTCTTAGGCTTTGGGCTGAGTGCAACCCAAAAGTAAGACGAGGATGTGCCTAGAGGTGCATCCAAATAGGGCATCCAAAGGACCCATCGTCCAAAGGCTTGGACTATGCTTTCCTACTTATTATAAACAACGAATATAGGAAAACAAAAACTATAATGGCTCTTACAATTACTATGGAGGTGAATCTTCCACCCTGGGTCTCCATATGCTTAGTATCCCTTTCCATGCTCTTATGTCTTCCCCGATTCATATCACCTGTACAGTTATAGAAACAAATAGAATAAACGTCTCTTATAAAAAATGATAACATGTTAAGGAAAAGAAAAAGTAGTCTTCTCTACCATATCTTTTCTTTGTCCATAAAAGAAAACAAAGTCTTTGCTACAACTCTACACAAGTACATATTTGGCATTTAATGCAAAAGATGTCTCTCCCCATCCATGCACAACAACGTCTTTCTTTCCTATGCCTATATATTCTTTCAAATGAAGAAGACGAAGACATAGAAGAAAGAACACGAAAAGAAAAATGAGATAAAGTGCAAACACTCAAAAAGCTTATAGAAAATTTCAAGTGCTCTTTGGACAACGTTTTAGAAAAACACTTTTAATTAAAAAGATCTACTTCTTATCTTTGTATTTGTTTTGCTAAGTAAAGTTAATCTTATGCTTGTAACTACTATAGACTCACCTAGTGAGTTATATTTTGTAAAACTTTTTTAATTTTGTGATAGCCTGAAAAAGGCTAAGTGTTAAAGATATTGGTGTTACTTGTAATAAGGTAGATTATAAGTGTTGTATAAACTGAAAAGGTTTTGAGAATACTTGGTTTGAAAGTCAATTTAACTTTAGTGGAGTAAATCTTTTATGTTGAAGGGACTAAACGTAGCTCTTGTGGAAGAATAAATTAGGATAATTTTCCCTTATCTATTTTTGTTATGCACTTCTTTGGATAGTCCGTTTGGATAGCATTTGCAAACTTAGTTTCCTTGTGTTTTCAAAAAGCTTTAAAACTCACATACACAATTCAACCCCCTTCTTGTGTGTTTCATGTTTCTTTATACAGAGTTTGCAACTTTAGAACTTTGATAGTAGAGGAATTCATGTGAGATTCAATGATTCTAAGCATAATAAGGAATTATCATAGCTAAATGATTCTTTTGCATATATGAATGTTGATGGTTTACAAACACCGTCTAAAGAAATTTGTTTAGACAAGGAACCAAAAGATGATAAAAACAAACCTACCTCAAGGAATTGGCAAATGAAGACCTACTATCTAGACCAATAGATTCTTGGTGATTGATAATGTTGTCGAAATACTATCAAAATCATTAAATTTTCCTTAATTTCGTAGTATATGTTATTTGCAGGGGTTAAAATTACAATTTTTGGCGGTTAAGAATCGCTACAAATGGTATTTCTAGGAGTTAAAATAATCGCTAATGTTGTATATGCCAAAAATAGTTTTTTGGCGTTTTTTATCTAACCCCTAGTTTTTTCGTTGAAAAATAAAAAATATTTATTAAGGGTTTAAAACTGCCACAAAATGCATTTTAATTCTTCTTTCATTTAATATTTAGTGGCGTTTAAAAATCGCCAATAAATGTATCAAAAATAAAAATGACATTTTGCTAGATTTCTAGCCACTCACTTGATGACCAAATATACAACAACAAAACAAATTAACAAAGACAAATTGAACGGATCAGCCATGCCTCTAAATCAAACCATGCCTAAGGTGGAAGAAATATGGATCAACCATGCAACTAGACTAACCAAACCTCACCAATGATCAAAGCTTAGTAATATGAAAAATTGACAGCAGAATAAGAAAATATAATTTCCTGAAAAATCTGCAGAATCAAAACCCAATATCAATATAATTTGGTGTGCCTAGCCTTATATGCATAAGAAATCATAATTCATCCATCAAATGTAGACCAAACTAGCCAAATTTCCCTTCAATATATTAGTAAACAAGAAATTATAGTTTCAATTATAAGTTTCACCATTCATTCACTCTATTAAGATAATTCAACTGTGTAATGACACATTGTGGTCACAGTAAGAAAAAACCAAGTATGAGGATAAGCTATTTGACTTATTCCATCAAGCGTAAGCTTTATTGCAATTCAAATAGCCTTTGTGCTTACAACCTGAAAATTTTAAAAATTAATGATGAACATAGTATACAATTAGTTCAAGCGTTGCAACATCAATATGAAAGTTCATCACATACAGAAAATTACTGTAAGTGAGCCAACTAATGAACAAATTCCCAAGTAGACCAACATATAAGTTTGTCCATAGCAAGATTCAAAGTGTAGGATCAAGGCCAAAACTATAGAAACTGTTGCCATTATAGAAATAAAAAATGTTGTTGAAAACAAAGGGAGGATTGAGAACATTAGTTAATATACCATAATATAGGAATTTACTTTAAAGACAAATTAAAATGGGATAAAATCCAACCTGGTTGAGTGGCAAGATTTCATACTTCTTGAACAGAATCCAGATTCTACTCTTATGGTGCATGGAAGACAATAACAACTGATCCCACAATATAGGATACACATCCCAACATCCTATCTTCGGAAGTCGCTCCTTCAACAAGAAGTATTATGTTGTCAACCTTATTCAAGTATCTATTGACACTAGCTAATACAACATTTTTAACTACTAATCAGTGATAAGTGAGCAACTTACACAATCACTATATAAATTCCAATTTTTTCTATGGAAAGGCTAACTACTATTACTCTAATAAAGAGAGTTGTAGTTGTAACAGGTGACAATAATGGATGAGATGCAGATGAGAAGTGCAAGGAGTAATGTGGTATTTAGGAGTTTAATTTCACTGAAATATCCAAAAATATCAACAAATCAAATCTTGAAACTTTTAAGGATCAGAGACAAAATAACTGTTCAAAATAGGAATTTTAAGGATCATATGGAATTTAAAGCTAAAGGTAGTCGTTATTGAATAGGAAATGAATCCATCAATTTTGGGAACACTCAAAAAGGGTTAACCAATTAATGACTAGGATTATCAAGAGAATAAAAAATTATATATTTATCCAAAACCTTATATATACTTTATTGAGTCATTTTCTAACCAACATGAGATTAATTACTTATACTTGAATTACCAACAAAGAATATAAGAAAGAAAAGAGAATCTGAGTAGATAGATGAGTGGACTCACAAGCCATCAAGTCATTCTAGGTCAATGAAATTATCACCACCTTTTACAACAAGGATCCATGACTTCTTTGGTGCATCAACAACTTCCACAATAACTCTTTTAGGACTAACAAAAGCACCAACTTTGCCTCCAATGCCAACAACAAACAAGGCCTGGCTCCTCTTTCCTCCACTTAAGATGTGAGATCCAAACCCATTTAACACAACGCCAAATGTTACAATTGTTATCTCTCTTTTTTACCTTACTACAGCCTACTGGAGGAAATAAAATTAGGTCCCTTGAAAAAATTATAATAAATATAATATATTAATTTAAGTAAAAAAGAAATTATAATAGATATGATAAATTAACTTTGACTAGAAAAAATATACTGTAGCTAATTGGTAGTTAATTAAACTAAGAGTAGCACACAAACAATATTATCATATAAAGAGAATCTTTGAATTCAATTTAAGAAGAAATTAAATTCATTCAAACAAATAAAAAGCACAATGTCCTAAAATTAAGAACGAATCTTGATTCAAGAGTTCAATTAAAAAGAAAAATAACTTAGGAGTTCAAACATGTACAAATAAAGACAATTTTAACAAAAAAAATAAACACAAATTAATTTTTTTAATAAAAATATTACTTTTAAATTATACGTAAGATTATTTTATCATACATTAATTTAAACTAATATTTCTTTTATATTACATAAATATACTTTACCAAAATTTATTCTAAAAACATTTATTATATATATTTTTTATACTTTTTCTTTTTTTTACTAATCTCATAACATTATAATATATTCATGGGTTTTTATCTAGTTATACTCCGAAGATACTAAGCCTTTCATGGTTCGGTTGAATTTGGGAAATGGAAAATATGCCCTCTGTTGAGGGTAAACTCTCAGTTTTAAAAATATCATATGTTCACCATTTTCCATACAAATATTTAAAAATATGAAATAAAAAAAATATAATATGAAAGTTTTAATTATTTATAACAATAGAAAATGAAAATAAAAAATATTTTTAAATATCAAATAGGCCCCAAGCTATTAGATAAATTAGGCTTAATGGTTTTGAATCTCTAACATTAAGTATGAAAATTTCTTTTTTATAATCCACTTTTTCTACCAAGTAATAAGGATTTTCACCTTCCCTGACTAGCAAATCCTAATATTTCCTTTACCAAATAAGTAGAAACAATTGCATCCCAAATTTACAACTATCTTCCACTTTCCTGGTTTCAACTGTTCCAAGTACAATCGAAAATTTTGTACAATTATTTAGAAACTGATCCTTTTACTATTTTTTTCTTTAGGTTAAAATTTAGTGCTTGAACCCAAGGAGCAAACACAAGTCCACTGTTTGAATAACTTAATTTTGCTTTAACTTATGTATGCTTATCATAAAAAAAATGCACTTATTCTTATGGGATAGCATAAGAAGGATGCAAATTAATATGTGGACGAAATGAGTGTTGGCTCTGATGATATAGAGAGTATATCCAATGTATCTGACAATACATTGAGCAGGACTAGTGGATCTTCACATTGGGACCATTTAGAAAATACATATTATTGAAGAGAACTTAACAATAAGGTAGGAGGATTGTTTATTTAATTAACTTCTATGTAATCAACATTTTATACCTGTCAATGTCCTATGCTTTAGCCTTTAGCCAATCAATTGTATAAGAGTGGAATATGTAGTGTTACTACATGACTTGTAAATTTCAAAAGCTTCTGTAGTCAAGGCTGTGCTTAAGAGGAAAAGTCAAAAGTTCATTACTACTTGCATAAAGCAAACCTACTAGTTGTTTCAAATCATTAAGCTTGATACTTTTGCTATACTTGCATAAACTCATTATCACTCTTCACATACTCCTACGCAAATCATTAAAAAAATAGTCCTAATTATGCACATAATTCTCAGTTTGTACAAGTATATTTTCTCTGTTATTGTCTAACTAGATTATTTTACTATAGTGACCCAGTCTTGTATATATGTCTAATTATGCACAAACTCTGTTATTGTCTAATAAGCAAAAAATCTGCATCTGCCCAATGAATAGATATTGATAGAAACAGTCAAAGCAAACTTGGGTAAGTGACCCAGGATGCGCCATCTAAACTCCCCAGATCGATCAGTACAGAAATAAGCTCCAACCAATGTTCTACCATCAATTTGATCATCCATATGGATAAATAGAACTACAAAACAAAATAAGTATAAACAATTATTATTTTGAAGAAGGAATTAGTAATGATCATTATCCTCCTAAACAAAACATAAAACAATCATGAAAAAAAAGCAAGAAGCCTTATAAAAGGCAAAGAGCTTTGCACCAAATAAATACTAACCGCCTAATCCAAGACATATTCTTCCAACTCTATATGCTCAATCAATTTACTGAAAAGGAAAAACAAAAAATAATAACTAACCGATAAATATTAAGGCATACCTTGGTTTCCACTATCCTAAGCCACTTGGTAATAAGAATAGATTTTCCCGAACCAAAGGGACCATATGAAAGAGCAGGCTACTTCTGACTACTGCTAAAATAACTCTATCATAACTTTTCTTCACTACTGAGGTCAATATGAATGTATTACTTACCGATACATTGTCCCTAAAATTACAGAAGATATAAAAAATCAAGTGGTAATCCATATGAAATATGGAATATCTGTAATATTTGTAATATTAGCAAGAGTTACCAAAGAGAAGCTACAAGAAATAAACCAAGGGAAAACATAAAAAAAATCATTGATGAAAGTTCAAGCACTATAAATTATGCAAGTGAGTGATATTTAAACATTTAGCTATTAAGAAGAAATTATTGGAAGAAGTTAATCAATAATTACAAGGTAATGCTAACCTCAATTGGGATAAGATGTTTAAGGTTGCTAAAACAATATTTGGTGAATCAAAAGGTTTTGAAATGAGAGATAAAAAACCTTGGAATAGGAATAAAAATGTTCAAGGCAAGGTACGAAATAAAAAGAGAATGTTTTAAAGCCTTACACGAGTGCAATAATGCTAAAAAGAGGAATGATATCAACACTCTCTAATGCACAACTTCTAATACAATCTTCATTATTAGTTAAAACACAATTTGAAAAGTTCTATCTTAGAAATTCCTAAGATAAAAACAACTTTCTACATTAAATTTCAAAGACATTCTAAAGTGTGTGGTGATTGGGGCATTTCATCGAACATGAAAGAAGCACAATGCTGGCTAATATCTATTAGTCACAAATATAACCTAATCTCCAAGTAGGAAAGACAATTCATATAATAGAAGAAATAAAATAAAAACATAAACAAAACATTGAATCCAAGCTTCAAAATCAGATCTCTCTCAAAGCATTTTCCTGCATTTTAATGAGAATCAATATATGGTTTAAAAGGGAATGAGTCTTGTAAAAGAGAAACCAGAGCCCTAGAAAAGATGAAATTAGAGCATGGAACTTAAAATAGAGGAAGGAAAGAATGAAGGTTAGGATTACGAACATCAAAACTAGTGGTCAAAATGAAAGATAGCAAATTCGAGAATAAGAGAATGAAGGTGAGGAAGCAATGAGTGAAGAAGAGAGAATCACCGCTATTTTTGGAGAGGGAGTTTTATACGTGATTATGGTTGCAAGCGGTGAAGGCATCATGCTACAAAGTGACTCTAAGCTTGGTAGGGTTGGGGACACTTCAAAGAATGAATGGAGGGGACGACTTCGACGGTAAGGGTAGGAATTGGAGGCAAAACATTATGGTTTGTTTCCTTTTCGGTGAGAGTCACTAGAGAATAAGAATTTTGAGGAGTGTTTCCTTTTTTGTGAGAGTTGCTTGAGAACGAGAATTTTAAGGAAAGTGCTCAAATTCTAAGTATTTTTTTAAAAATAAAAAAGAATAAAAAACACCAATAAAGCGCTTATTTAAATAAGTGCTCTCTGTATATCTAAGTACGAAAGCTCTTTTGCATCTTTGTGTTTTTTTGTGGCGGTTAAAGAAATCATCAGAAAACATATCATTTGTGGCGGTTTATATTAGTCATCAGAAAACATATCATGCAATGTCTAATCTTGTTGAACATAAATCAAATTAAACGCTAAAAAAGGGTTTTGTATGTAAAACAAAAATATGCAGAAAACAAAATAGAATTATGTAACATTAATCCAATGATTCAATCATGCAGTTTGTTTTCATGGTTCTAATAAAGAAGCAAATTCATATTAACCCAAGATTCATTAGATAATCATTTAAAATCCATCCATACAAATTGAGATCATAATCGCAGTCTTTAATTAGCATGGATTCAAGCACATAATTGGTTGATTTTAGGTGATCAATCGATTACCTAACCTTGATTAGATTGGGATTAATCAATCCTAACCTAACACAATCCAAAATTTCATATGAAATCATAATCATGAAAACGGATCACGAATTGGAAAGAAAAGAAGACTTAACAAAATTTGTATAATAAAGAATTCAAAAACTCAAATCTAACCACAATCATGGAACCTTGAATTGATAAAAAAAGATTAGCCTTCCATGGTAATCGTCACAAAGAACGTAGCACAAAACACAAAAAAAACCTAGAAGAGGAGAGAGGAGAGAGAATAAAAAGGAAACTTGTGATCCAAGAAACCTCCAAAATCCAAGTGTGTAAAATCTAAAAACGTCTTTCCTAACCCTACTAACCAACTGCTATTTATTACATGCTCTAAATGCCAAGGAAGGTGGTTTGGGTAGAGAAATTCGCAGCCCAAAGGCCAACCACCCAAAGTCACAAAATTGGGCCAGAATATACAAAGAAAGGCCCAATAGAGTGGGTGCAGAGGTTGCAACTTCACGCAAACTTTTGACACTAAAGATGGTTGAATTGGCTTGCTCCCAAAAGAAAGACATTGTATATCTTTGTCTTATCTTTCCATAGCCACCAATAGCTTGTACAAGATAAAAACATCATAATGAAAGTTAAGTCTGAAAATAAGCAAAGATTAGCAACTAATCCCAATTAAGTCTAATAACTCATTACTCAACCAATGTTTCAATATTGATCATAAAATTATTTTTAAAATGTTCAACATAAGTCACTATTAAGTACCTCAACAATGCTCTATCAGTGATGTTCAAGGCGAAGTAAGAACAAGATCCACCTTCAAAAATCAAGGTGAAGTTGCCTTGCTTTCTAAAGTTGGATAAAAGTCATGCAAGAAGAACTAGACCAATTTCAAAAGAATGATTTCTGGAAGATAGTCTCTCTACTTGAGGATAAGTTCATCATTGGCACAAAGTGGTTTTTCATAAGCAAGTTGGATGAAAATGGTAGTGGATAGACAAGTGTCATTAGCTTTTACCCTAGGAAAATATATGGATGAAGTGATGTGTGTTTTGGTACCAATGGAGGCAAGACATACCTTTTTAGGTAGGTCATGTCAATTTGATAGGAAAATGATCCATGATGGTGTCACTAATAGGTTTTCTTTTGAACATATGAGACACAAGGTAGTTTCCAAACCTTTGTCTCCAAAGGAATTTGGTAAGGACCAAAGAAAAATGATAATAAGAAAAGAGGAAGAAATAAAAGAGAAAGAGAAAATAAAAAAGGCTAGAGAGAGAAAAAAAAGAGAAAAAGAAAGAGAAAAACAAGAGTGATAGAAAAAAGATGGAGGTAAAAAAAAGAGGAAAGTTGGAGAGAAAAGCAAAAGAGTGGGAAAAAAAAGAAATTATACTTGAACTTTATGATATTTTGATGCATGCTCATTGATACTATAAGTTAATTCTTAATGTTTCATCTTGGTTGAATGGACTATCGTTTACTTGCATACATGAATGACATAACTATGAAAGTAATAAGATGATGTGTACCTAAGGAAGTGAATTTTCACCCATTGGATTTGGAATAGATGCACATGACTAAATTGGTACCCATGATGATATGGATCATTGGTTATTTGAAGTGCCTAAGAATTTTACATGTGGGTCTTTGAGAAGAGGCATTAGTTTGGATAATTTATTATGGGTTTTTCAATTCTTGAGAGTGTTTGGGAAATTTAAATTGCATGAAAATATTGTTGATGACCATTCCTTTGAATTAAAGAGGGAAGATATATTTTGTTCATAGGCAGCCTTTATGCACTCCTTACACATATTTGAGCATGTTACGCTTGATGTGTCATCCTTGATTTTGGAAATGATAGTGTACATTTTTGTGACTTAGAAATGATGGAAAAGAATTCATAGGTGATATATTTTTTCCAAGTGCAGCCCCCTACATTTCCTTTACATCTACATGGGCATAATATTGTTGAGGTACATTGCCTTAATTTCGGAAGAGTTGTTGTGCATTGTTTTAACTTGAAAAAGGGTGATGTAATTTCCATTAATTTGGAAGGAGGTGATATGTATTTTTCAAGTGCAGTCCTTATGCATTCATTATACATACATGAACATGAAAGGGTTGATGAATATTTGCTTCGGTTGAAAAATAATGATATACATTTTTCATATAAAGCCCTTATTCCTTCTTTGAGTATGTGTGAGTATGATGATAATATTTTGCACTATGATTTTGGGTGTAGTATATTGACCTTTTTTGAGCCCTAGGATATATTGCCTAAATGCTTGATTGGGAAATTTCAAGGAGATAATTTGAGGAAAGTCATGGGTGTCTCCAAGACTTTGGATATTATGCATGATTATTTCTATGGTTTTCCTTTGAGAAATATTATGTTGGGTGTTTATCCTAGTGGTCATCTTTGTAAGGATATTCTTGAATCATTTAGAGGATTCAAAATTGTGATCTTTGATCTGAGTGGAGCATGGGAACCAATCTCCCTTTGGGCATGTTTCCTTTCCATTAATCATGACATATGACTCATCCTTGTCTTTTGTAGGTATTCAAGTCCCAAATTTGAGGTTAAATTCTCTTTAGGAAGAGGAGGAGGATATGTATATGGGGGGAGGGGACACAAGGTCATAATCACCAAGGAGCTTGATGGACATGGGATCACAACCTTGGAAGGTTCCATAACTAGGGAGAACTTGAAGAAACTTTAAGAAGTTCAAAGAGAGATGAGTTTCTTTAAGGGCCAAGGAGAGCCCATTTGATATAAATATGGAGGGGCAAGGTTAAAATCAACATGGAGGCTTCAAGAGCATGGATTCCACTATCCTAAAAGGTCCAATAACTAATGGAAGACTAAGAAAACTCCAAGAGGAAGTGCACTAAGAGATGAGCCTCCTTAAGGGCCAAGGAAGGCCCAATATTGGCCTAACTTTGTATATTTTTTTTAGTGTAACCATGGTCCTTTGTAAACTTGTTTTAAACCTTTAAACCATTGGTTTTTAAGTAGTATTTGCTTGTAATAAATCTTAGTGGACTTACATATAGGCTTGGAAGCCCAAGAACACCTTTTCGAACTTAAATAAATGCTTTATCCTTATAAGAACAATTGTCATAATCATCTGTCATAACTCCTTTAGTATCCATTATAGTGACCAAGTCACCACTCTCTCTCATCTAGACTTTTTTGTACTAGAATTTAGCAAATCATCTTTCTCATTTGACACCTTACAAGGAGATAAAAAAAAAAAGTCCTAACAAAGCTCTCCATTCTCCTTAACCAATCTAAAACTCCAAATTCACACTAATTTAATTAGAGATATATTTTACTCAATTAAACATAGACAAATTAAATAATTAAATATTTTTAAGAATATACAAATATTAAAGAAATATATCTCTAATTTTTATCAATAATATTTAATTACAAATTTTATTATAAAATTTATGCAAAAGATATAAGTTAACTATAAATTAAAACTTAATTAATTATTATAATTTACACCTAGCATAGAAAGAATTAAATGATTATGCACTCATATTATAAAGCAGTTTTATACTGTCATCCAGTCATACTTCAACATTGGTAGGACTGTTAAAGTACTTATTATAAAAGTTAACAAACTTAAGATAAATAACCTATGCACTTATAATGTAAAATAATTTTATATTCTTCAATCACAAACCATTATATATGGTAAGTTTGTTAACTTTTACAATATTACATTAAAAGTTATATTAACATGAATTTGTTAGTTTTATCTTTTCCGTGTATAATCGCTAAACTAAAAGAACAATACATTACACATGTATAAACACTACTAGATATAAATTTTTATCTAAATATATAAACAAAACACTAAAATATCTCATTTTTTTTTACAATTTATAGGAACAATTCAATAATTTTTTCTTTAACCAATTGTTTGGAATAAAATAAAAGGAGAAGAGAAGAGAGAAAAGAGAAAACACATTTATAAAAAAGGTATAGACTCACACCAAAAATTATTTAGAAAGAAAACAATAATAACAAATTTAAAAATAATAAAATAACTACTATGTTTTTCTGATAACAACTAGGCATGGAAAAATAGGTTAGATTTTGTGTAAATAGACTTGATATGTTAAAAAAGTTAAAGCCTAAACCTGAACTATTATTTGTTAATGTCTTTTTTTAAAGTTCGACCTAACATTTTTAAAAGTCTGACTTAACCTATTAATATACTTAAAAATATATTTTATATTAAGGCCTTTAAATAGGTCAATAAAACTAATTTATAAATTAGACAAGTTAAATAGATGAATCAACCTATTTTTAAATAGACTAATATAGGTTTACAATTATAATTTATTTTTAGAATAAAATTTATTTTATTTTGATACAGGAATAATAAGATAAATATATAAATATAATGCTATATTAAATTTTTAGTTATATAAACAAAGATAAATCAACTGATCTATTAGATTCAATAAGCTTTTTTTATAAGCAAAAGTCTAATCTATTTAAATAAATATTTTTTTAAAAATCCAAACCTAGTCTTTTTATTAAAGAAATTGGGTTAGGCTAAACTTTAAAGAAGTTAAACCATAGGTCCTTGTTAGCAGTTTGACATATTTTTATCTGTATAATATCAAATATAAATATAATTATTTTTTTATTTTAAAATAAATTAAATTGGTTTAAATATGTTTTTAGTCTTAGTAAAACAAACGAGTTTTTATTTTAGTAATTGTAAAATTTTTTAATTGATTTTCATCCCTTTAAATTTTGGATAATTATTTTTAGTTTATTTTAAATTTTAGAAGGATGAAAATTGATAAATTTTTTACAGGAATTAAAATTAAAACTCAGCTTATTTTACTAAGACTAAAATTATATTTAAACTTTTTAAATTTAATAATATTTTAAAATTTATCTTTGAATCTATCATAAATAAAATAAAAATAATTTTCTTATTTTACATATTTTATTTTTGTTTTATTTAATAAATTAAATAAATATTTAAAATTTATGATTATGATGTAATATTTAATTCATTATATATCTTTTTATTCAAGAATATTTATATAATTTTATAAATATATATTTTGTTCTCTTACCAAATAATTAAATAATTATCTTTTTTTTTTCTTTTTACTCTCATTCTCTTTGTCTTCATTTAAAAAACCAAGTATATTTTCCAAAACTAAACTTTTCACGTTTATTCTAAAAAAGAAATAAAGGATAATAACGAATAACCAGACGAAGCAGAAAGCAAGAGGGAGTGAATCGTTTACGCAATCCCGGAAGGCGAGGAGCAAACTGCAGTGTGGCGGTTGCTATGCTTGGAAGTTAGGAGAGGGCTCTAGTTGCCAGAAAGAAGGAAAGAAATGTACAGTGGCACTGAAGCTGGATCCAAATCTGAATCTGAGCTTAACAGAATGGGTGATGGTGACGAGGAAGAACAAGGTTCGTTCAAAAGCTGGGCCAAACAAACGGAAGAGAGCTATCAGTTGCAGCTCGCGCTCGCCCTTCGTCTCTCCTCTCACTCCGCTTCTTCCTCCGATCACCCCTCTTCCTCCGCTCAGGAACTCTCCCACCGTTTTTGGGTATTCAGTTTTTTCTTACTTTTCGTTGTTGAATTCATTTTCCCAACCATGCCCAAGGGTCTCCGAAAATGGAAACTCATTATATTTTTATTATTAAAGTACATTGATATGTACGGATGTATCAATTGACAATGAAGTTGTTTCGGTTTAATTATTGGTTTCGAGTAGAATACGTAGTTTGGTTAAATAATAGAAAAAAAAAGTTTTGTCACTTATAATTGTTCTATTAGACTTGAATAAGATTTTCTTCAGGGGAGATAGGTGGTTTTGTAGAAGAAAAAGTAAATTAGTAGGTATTGGAATGTAGGGATGGGGTAGGAAGAGAGAAAATAGAAAGAGAGGGAGAAGAGTGACTATTATTATTTTTATTTTTATTGTGTGTCGATCAATTGGAGAAGCCTCTACATACAGCCAAATCAAGTCAACTAACCACAAATCCGCAATCTCCTAACAGAATTAGTTATAGGATATTACAGATTTACACAATTACCCTTAGCTGGACAATACGTAAATATACAATTTTATCTTTGGAAGTGACTAACCTGTATCGATTTGATGAGTTTGTGCGTATATGATTCAGTTCTCACTTGTGAGACTGAGATTAATTTGGGAAACAGTTCAGACTTCAGAGTCAATTATATCAAAATTAATTTGATCAAGATTTAAATTAAATAGATACTTAATCTTGGAATATGTCCACTTCATGACAATTTTAATCCCCAAATTTGGTTAAGTTCACAGAAGAAGGATTGAGCTAACATGATAAATTTGAAACAGTTATCTGTCAATCGGCGTATGTATGCTGTAGTTTTTACAAGATTATACCGTATATGATTCAGCTTGTACTTCATTAGTTGAGTGTAGCCTGGTTCATGGTGATCAGTGATTTGGGTATTGACCATCTAATGCAATGTTTTGAAAACTGGACCGATCATTGAACCAGCGAGGGGTTCAAGGTTCACTAGTTTAATCGTGGTTGAACTAATTATAATTAAATATTATTTTAAATTTTTAAATTTTTAATATAACTTTAACAATGCTGTATGTTGGCTTGCGTTCATCACTGATAAATATACTCCCCAAATCCATTCGAATTTGAATTTGTCAAGTTTGACCTCTTGGTTTCCTCAACATGAGATTGTTGTGTGCTGGCAATTTGTGCAGCAAACTTCCTTGTGATGGGTCGATGTACCAGATCCTATTATGAGAAGGTTCCTAAAAGCAGCTCAAGCAAACAGAAAGCTTGAGCTATTAGCTTTCTTCTTAGTAGAGCTATCTCTAATGGAATATGAGATGTTGAAGTTCCCTCCATCTCTGCTAGTAGCAGCTGCTGTTTATACAGTTCAGTGCACTATTTATGGAGCTCAAAAACCATCTAACAGGTATCAGCAAACATGATACAGTGAAGTTTCAGGCTTTCAGCTCTATACATCACACTGTTCTGCAATCAGAAATATATATACTTACACAACACGTGGTTTAGTAACATGTAATTAAACACAATTCAATTGATCAATAATAAACTGAAACATATTTACTGAAAGATGTTACAACCAAAAGCAAGAGGCACTGAAAGGCAACACCATCTGAAGTACAATAGATTAAGATGTTTACTTTCTTCCAAATAAAAATTAAGAAATAAAAATAACACAGCTACTGTCTATACAGCTGCTTTCTTTTTTCTACAACATGTTTCTTCTAGAGAAGGTCATGTATAGCCACTAACATCAGTAGAAAGCTAACTTATGTTATATAATAGGGAGGTGGCAACAAAATTGGAGCTGGAAGTGTGAAGGTGAGGTTTGTGGGTAGTTGAATGGCGAAAAGGAACCTTATGGCACCACATCGGAATGGGTACAACAATGTGATCTATGTTATAGTTATACATGCTTTCAATGAATGTGAAGCCCACATCGGCTAGGCTTGAGTGTGAGCAAAGATGCTCTTATTATAAAAATGACAATGCTGACCTTGTTGTGACATAAGCCTTGGAGAACTGGTTTTATCTGGTGGACACTGGCTTTTACCGGTTGGAGAATGGTTTAATTATTACACAGTTTTAAGGTTATTTTGGACTGGTTGGACCAGTTCTCAATTTGAATAGTTGAACTGTCTGGTCTAGTCTAGTTTTAATAATGGTGTAAAGTAACTATCGAATATCTGATTCAAATCTTATGTATTTATTGAGTAGTGATTTGTATAGGCAAAATCATATCTGATTTAATGAACAAAATCACCTTTAATTAATTATATTTATTATAACAAACCTATATAAATCAGCTTTGTGGTGTCATTCAAACACACGGTTTCAGCATCTCTGCTCTCTATGTTTGGTTTCAAGTTTCAACATAGTATTAGAGCCTATTCTAGATACATTGTTGGGCCACCTGCAGTGCCATGCTCCAGGCCGATTGCCCTTGGCGTGAGGGGGAATGTTGGGAAGTTGCCTTAATTGTAGTCACCTCTAGCCTGCCTTAGTTGTGACCTCTTTTGGGGCTGCCTTAATTGCAGGCTCAAGAGTTGTGGTTTAGTCCCACATTGACTAGAGATATGGCCATAATTGTCTATACAAGTGGAGGGTAATCCTCACCTTACAAGTCGGTTTTGTAGAGTTGAGTTAGACTCAAACTTACATTCTAAGAGTAACTTTTGAATCATGCATGCACCGTTAATTGAATGGTTAATCCATAGAGCTACAATTGGCACTTGCATGAGTTTTGTGTATTTAGTATTAACCTTTCCTTTAACTGGAAATATATTGAGTGTTTTCTTTCCTGCTTTCACATTGGCCAGGTAAATGGTTGTTTGCAATACTCTGACAAAATTCTTGATGGCTTTTACCTAATCCATGGGATGGATGCATATACATGGACTATTAGTACTGATCTACAGAATGTTGGTAGGATTCCATCATTTGAATCGCTGATGTCAGTTGAACCTGGTAATGACTTGTCAATTGTAGTGGTGGCTATTGATAAATCTAGAGACCCTGGTTTGAGAGAACTGCAAAGTAGGGTAGTAAGTCTTTCAAATAACTGGATTACTACGAAAGATGTGACTGATCAGCTTGCAAATCTTGTTTGCAGTAGGATGGGGTCAGTTACCCATCTTCAACTTATGAAGAAAAAAATTGAATTGTTTTGGAAAGTCTCAATTGTATTGACATCTTCCTAACGAGCTTTTATTGCTTTCTAAAGGGGAGGATCTTTAACTGAGGAAAATTTAGGCACACGCTGGAAGGAATGCACCCAACTTCTTAAAAGCTGCCTGCATTCTGTCATTCTTCCAATTGGAAGCTTACCCATTGGCCTTTGTGTCCATCGAGCATTGCTGTTTAAAGTATTATTCGATATTTAATGCTTTATTTATACTCTGATGATTTTCTGGTTGCATTATTTTTACATCAATATCACTAAGATACCTAACATTTATCTTCTAATTCTTTATTTTATTCTCTTCATTGTTTCAGTGATGCAGGCAACTTGAAGTTTCTAACTGAGAATATTCTTTCTTTTATATACTACTGAAGTTTGGTTGCATGTTACATTTGAATACCCTATAACAATGTAAATTGCAGGTGTTAGCTGACTTAATCAATCTACCATGCCGTATTGCCAATGGCTGCAAGTATTGTAGGAAGGATGTGGGTGCTTCATGTATAGTGCAATTTGGTTCTGACAGGTTTGTTGCATTAATTAATTAAATAAAATTATATGGAAAATTTGAGTTTAAAAAGTTTTTGAATCATTTTTAATATTTTGTGGGTAAAACCATACAAGTTTTTGTTTAGAAGGATTCCTTATCCTCCTCGCTCTTTGAAATTCTTTCTCTTCATCTCAATGAATTTATTCTTTTACAAAAAAGTATAGGTCTGTAAAGCAAGTTGACAAAATTTTCCTTTAGTAAGGATACTGATTATTGTTGTTGGTCTATATTGTTTATAGCTTCAGTAGCTTTTATAAGTATGCTTCACAGTGAATGACTTAAGAAAATTGGAGAAACACTTAGAAAATTTAATCATAATCTCTTAATATTTTCCATCAAAAGCCTAGTATATTTATCAGCATTTTCAAATGGGGGATTGAACTTCTCTACAAGCTATTCAATGAAGGTTGTGTTTATGAATATTTGTCAGGGATGGGAAGTTAATATTTGTTATATATATCAGTTCAATCAATGGTATTTTGTTATGGTTTGTTGAAGTCTTTATTAAATATTAGGGGAACTGGAGGGACCTTTTTCATCAATGTGTTTAATTGTTTTACTTTTTTTTATTACATGGAAAACTTGTATGGCGTGGTTTTATTAGCAGAAACAAAAACAAGCTCAATTAAATAGGAATATTGTATACACCTTTCTAGGGAGTATATGATTGATTTAGTTGGAAGGCCTGGGGCAACATGCCAACCTGATTCTTCACTGAATTCTGCATCTTCAATGTTGGTCCCTTCACCATTATGTCATCCAAAGTTCAAGCCAGTTGAAACAGCTGAATATACAAAGACACTAGCCCAATTGTATTTCTTGGACAGTCAAGCACTGCATCTTGTATTTGATACCATATCAGGTTATTTTCTTTGTTACTCTTGATGATTTTTTTAGGAGAATATAATTACCATGTGGAATCAGAGTCTTGAGAAGAAATGAGGCAACCTTTTATTTGCCTTTATACTGAAAATTACCAACTCTTCCTTGGTTTTGATGGCCTGTTCTTTTATAGTTATATCTCTTTATTTTCTAACCTTAACTGCATTTTATCCCTGGTTTTACTTGAAATATTAAAAGTTACCAACTTACCATGCACAAAAGGCAAACGAAAATTAGACCATTTGGATTAGTATTTTGTTGTTTCTTATAACGTTAAGTTTTATTGAGTTTGGCTTGTACTAGTTGTACTTAGGTTATTATTTTATATGTCAACATCACAATTGTTCAAACATCAAAGTCTTGTTAGTTAAATTTACTCTAGTTAGGAGGCAGCAGACTTACATCTAGCATGAAAATTTTTTATGCTGTCATTTGGGGCTGTAATTTAAGGGACTAGTGACCTACCATGTGAAATATGAAAGCTTGAATATTATTGATTGATTTTCAGTGGCAGTTAAGAGTGCTTCCCCCTTATAGAACTTAAGAACAGACAGTTGGAATAGCAATTCTCTCATGGTTTCAAGCAAATGATCTTTTTTTCTTTCAGCAACACTATTCTGTTGGGGAGTGTCAAACATGTGTGAGTTCATAGACAATACCATTCTCTTTAAGGAATTTAGGAAGATTTTGATTGACATACATCCTACCCTTATTAAAATGCAAGAGTTTAATAGGTTTTCCAAATTTGGTCTGAAATGTATGGTAAAACTGGTCAAACAATTGGAGTGCTTTTGATTTTTCTCTCATTAGAAATAGCCATGTGATGCGAGTACAGTCATCAATAAAAGAAACATACAATTTGGTGCTAGAAATAGTAGAGATGGATGTAGGTCCCCACACATTGAGATGAATGGGATCATAAGGTTCAATGCTTTATCAGAATTAGGGGAAAGAGTTGCTTGATGTGTTTGTTAGGATTAATTCAAAGCTGAACTAACTGAAAAGTTAGTTAGGAAGATTAGTTAGAAAGTTAGTTGGGGCTTGTTACTCCTAACTAGTTATAGTTTGTGACTAGTTATATAAACAAGGCTAGTTATAAATATTTTTCTGTAATATACACTTTCTATTAAATACAATTCATTCATTTATGAGTGATTGCTAATATGGTATCAAGAGCCCATTCGAACCTAGACTTGTGAGGATTAAGAAAGAGAGCAAATACTGTTGACACCTACTAAGAGAAACCCTTTCTTTGAATCTTTTTTGTGAAAACCAAAAATTGTGAGTGATTCTTTACTATCTTCCGCCACTAAATCTGTAAGTGTGGTGGCTAAGTGGAGTTCTTGGAGAAGTAAGAAGGGGCGTAGAAGAAATTGTAATAGTGAAAGAAAACAAGATTGAGGAAGGAATAAGGTGCAACATGGTTGGCTCAAGCTATATTATCCCAGGATCCTTACCTGTTTTCAATGGGAAGTTGTTTGATAATTGGAGAGTCAAAATGCTAGTAGTCTTTGGCTTCCAAGATGTGATAGAAGTGGTGATAGTTAGGTTTGCAGAGCCTGGTAGGAATGCAACTGAGGAGCAAAGATTAATCTTCAAATAGCAGCAAAAACTAGACAGCAAGGCACGGTTTCTCATATACCTGTGTGTAAATTCCAAGATATTCAACAAGATTTCCAATGCATCCACCTCAAAGGAAGCATGGGAGATTCTGGTGAAAACATATGGTGTTGGAGAAAAGAACAAGAAAGCTAAACTGCAGACATTAAAAAGGCAGTTTGAGTTTCTCAGGATGGAGGAGAAAGAATCTATTACAGATTATTTTGACAGAATTCAAGAACTGGTCAATGCAATGAGAGCCTGCAAGGAGAAGGTTACAGATCAGCAAGTGGTAGACAAAAATATTGCGGACCTTACCACCAAAATTTGATTATGTAGCTGTTGCAATTGAGGAGTTGAAGAACCTAGATACTATGGAGGTTGAAGAATTGCAACACTCCCTTGTGGCACATGAGATGAGGATCAATAAGAGAAGATCCACTCAAGAATAGGCATTGCAGGCAAGATCCAGTTACAATGGAAAAGGAGAAGGACCCTGGAAAAAGAACAAGTTGAACACTAACCAAGATCAAGGATCTGGTGAAACTAGTGAATCCTTCAAAGGAAGAAAAAAGGACCAAACACAGAAACAAGACAGTAATCCCAATAAAGGCAAGGAGTGGAAGTTTGATAAGAGAAAAATGAGATGCCACAACTGTCAGAAACTTGGTCATTATGCAAGAGAATGTTGGGCAGGAGAAGGTGCCAAGAACAAACCCAACAATTGTGCACACCTGGCACAAGATGAAGGGACAGATTCAGACTCTGAAGCTGTGTTTCTTATGGAATGAAACTCAACCAAGGATACCGATAGAAGAAGAAGAAGAACTCAGCTGCACCAGTCTTCAACAAAGCTTCTGTTGTAAGAAGACCATTATAGTTAAAGGACCAAGAGCTGTTCTAGGATTCGACAGTCAACTTAGAAGGAGAATTGATTCACTCTACACTTATAGTAGAAGTTGAACCTATTGAGTTTGACAAGGTAGTGACTGAGGAAAAGTGGTTGAAAGCTATGAAGGAGGAGATAAACTCTATAGAGAAGAATTAGACCTGGGAATTGGTGGATCCTCCTTCAAATAAGAAACCCATAGCACTAAAGTGGGTCTATAAAGTAAAGGTTAACCCAAGAGGTGAAGTGGGTCTATGGAGAAGTCTATGCACCAGTAGCTGGTAGTAGCCATTGCAACTAATGGTAAGTGGTCTATGCATCAGCTGGATGTGAAATCTGCCTTCCTCAATGGTCCACTGGAAGAAGTTTATGTGAATCAACCATAGGGTTTTTAGTTAAAGGCAAAGAAAACAAGGTATACAAACTAAAGAAGGCACTGTATGGCCTTAAACAAGCACCAAGAGCCTGGAATAGGAGAATTGATCACTACCTATCTCAGAGTGCCTTTAAAAAAATGCACCTCAAAACATGGAGTTTATGTGAAATGCTGGAAAGGCAACATGAAATCAGTGTATGTTTGTATGTTGATGACCTTTTGATTACAGGCAACAATGAGGTAGAAATTGCTGGTTTTAAAAACAGATTGATGAATGAGTTTGAGATGAGTCACCTTGGACTCCTCTCTTACTTCTTAGGGATTGAATTTGAAATAACTAAGTATGGAACAGTTACGCATCAATTGAAGTATGCAAGGGATTTATTGAGAAGGCTCAACATGCAGCAAAGCAATCCAGCAAGAACACCAGTAGAGTTTGGGATTTTTTTAGAGAAGGAAACATATGAAGAATTGGTTGACCCTACTCACTACAGGAAGATAGTTGGATGCTTAAGGTACTTGTGCAACACAAGGCCTAACATGAGCTTTAGTGTTGGGTTAATCAGAAGATTCATGCAAGAGCCAAGACAGTCTCACTTATTAGCTACAAAGAGGATATTGAGGTATGTGCAAGGTACAATTGGTTTTGGAGTTCTATTTCCAAAAGGTGAAGCAGAGGCAGAACCAAAGTTGATTGGATACTCTGATTCAGATTGGTGTGGAGACAAGAGTGATAGAAAAAGCACTGCAGGGTACATTTTCTTCTATGGAGGAGCTCCAATTTCTTGGTCCTCTACAAAAAAACCTGTGGTAGCATTGTCATCCTGTGAAGCTGAATATATTGCAGCCTTTGGAACTGCATGTCAAGCAGTTTGGCTAGAGCCCTGATGAAAGATCTACAAGTGGAAAATTTGGGAAAAATAAAGCTACTGGTAGACAACAAATCTACAATTGACTTAGCAAGGCATCCAACATCTCATGGGAGGAGCAAACATACAGAAATGAGGTTCCACATCCTAAGAAAACAAGTCAGCAATGAGAAGCTGCAAATAGAGCACTGCAGAACTGAAATTTAGTTTGCAAACATACCAAAGCCTTGAAATTGGAAATGTTTAGGTGGTTGAGAGATTCTATTGGAATTGTTTGTATAAATGCAACTTTGAATTAAGGAGGAGTGTTAGGATTAATTCAAAGCTGAACTAACTGAAAAGTTAGTTAGAAAGTTAGTTGGGGCTTGTTACTCCTAACTAATTGTAGTTTGTGACTAGTTATATAAACAAGGCTAGTTATAAATATTTTTCTGTAATATACACTTTCTACCAAATACAATTCATTCATTTATGAGTGATTGCTAACAGTGTTTAGCAAACTCACATACATCACAATGAAATGACTTAACAAACTTTCAAAAGAAAAGATGGAAACATAGACTTAAGTTAATGGAGGATGCCCAAGACAATTGTGTTGAAGCCAAATATGGGGAACAAAGGACTCTACCACTCTAATGACAACAAAGTAGCAGCTTCTGACTAGTACCACCTTTAGCTTCAATGTTGCTGGAGATGGTGGCTGACTTGTTCAGTAAGATCTCCAGTCACAGGTGGTAGTGGACTATGTGACAATCGTGGATTTGGTGTCTAAACATGGAATTGCGTGCAACGAATGCACGAGAGAACAAAAAATAAAGCAGCACTGCAGCAATAAAGGTGGCTGTCATGATGGTTACCATGCAGTCTAGGGTTGATTTGTGAAAGGAGAGTCTGGTAGATTGGGAGCTCTAATATCAACTTGAATAAAAAAGGATAAGGAAATTACTGAATATTATTTGCTGAATAATGAAACTGTAAACCGCATTACAATATTAACTAAACTGAATAATTACTTTCCTAAAATATGGCTAAATCTATGTTAACTAATAATCTTCCCTAACAGTTTTACAATGATTACTTTAATTACAAATATAGTCAATGTGGGACTGTTACAACATAGTGTATAATATTTTGTTGTTTTGTGACGAGGAAGGAAATAATATAATAATAATTTCAGGATATAAAGGTTATGTGAGAAATATAAAGAGATTAACATGGTTTCTGTCCACATGGTCATGCATCTCTAAAATTATTGATTTCCATAATGACAGGACCTGCTGTTAATCATAGTGACAGAATGGATCTACAGAAAACTGAAGCTTTGGGTGCAAATTATTCTGGTGGAAACAGCCATCTAATTGCTTTGAGTAAGAATGAATCATTTTTCCTATCCCAAATAAAAAGTAGAAAAAGAAAGAATGGAACCATGTCTTTCTCAAAGAGCATATCATACATGATCAGAACTGAGTAATGTATAGGTTGCCAAATGTGTTTTTAATAAATAAGCTCAAAATGCTCTGTATGCTCTGTTTTCTATTGTAGTGGCATTGGATTCTCCACATCTGATATTTCATCTTATGCAGTTCCTGGTGCAGAGGAATATGTGTCTTTCAATGAAGCAGATCAGTCAGTAATGGATTATCCAAGTCGTGAAGTTGATATTGAGGAGGATCTCGATATTCCATGGAGTGAACTTATTTTGAAGGAGAACATAGGGACAGGTTTTATATTTGAATCCTCGTGCATGATATACACTAAAAAATTGCCAATTCTGCCCAAGCAATGTATTTATCTTAGAGAAAATGTGTCATGAAACAATGAAATAAGGACAATTAATAACTGTTTTTCAGGGTCATTTGGAACTGTCCTTCGGGCGGACTGGCGTGGTTCTGTAAGCATTTCTTTATTTAATTCTTTACATATTCATCTGTCCACATTTTAAGGACAATAGTATTCCTGCTGTTTCTGATTCTATACCATTCATTATGGTTGGAGAAAATTAAGAATGGAAATGCATAACTAGAATGAATTTGTCCGGAAAAATAAAGACCTACTTACCAATATGACCATCATTAATATCATGATCATTCCCTTTTTTATGTTTCATGGTGTCATTTCTTGGTTGGATGAGGTTATGGTATACAATCTATAGAAACTAAATTCTGAATAATATTCAACTTACATGAGTGGAGCTCAGCTACTTACACCATATAGAAATATCAGTCCCATGACAGAAAACAAACAGGAAAGAAAACCAGAAAAAAACTAGGAAATAGTGCACACTCCTCCCTAGGCAAATGCCTCCTTTCACTACCAAAACTGCTCAGATACCCAATCACATTCCTTTCTTTCCCCTATATGATTTATTTCATCATTAAACTTGTGGTTCTCCAATTCTCTCTCCCCAATCTTCTTTTGCCAGCTATCCATTATATTAAGCATTTCCCTCTGGCTTCCAACCAATTCCTCCACTGTTTCACTCCCTTCTTTCGTCAATTTTCCATCGTTGCCCCTTTTTTCTCCTCTTCACTCATACACCACCAGGTCTTTACTACTACTGGTAGGCCCATTTTTGTGGTTCTTCCCTCTCCTATATATGTGGGTTGATGGCCCATGAACATCCCACTTGATTAGTAACATCCCACTTATCTACTGTTGTAGTTTCTCTGCTGTACTTGATAATAGATAGGGGATCTTTTTCATATAATTCTTTGAAGGGACTTATATTGAACCATAATTCTCCCATGGCAGCCTCTTAAGATGTTGATTTGGGTGATTACTTACAAAGCACCTTAAATAAACTTCTATGTGCAATTAGCTAAACTTAGTTTGACCATCAAGTTGTAGATGATGTTAGCTTGGTATTGGATAAGTATGTAAAAGGGAATTAGTTAGGCTGGATTTTTCAGTGAAAAGCATTGAACTCTGACTTTATAAATTATAATGAATCTATACAATATGGTAATTTAATCTATACATTCATAAATTATGAGCCTAGGAAAGGGTAGTGGATTTAGTAATTTCTAGAAATTTCAACAACTCCTACCAACACTGACTTATGAAAATGCAATCTCTATCCGAGACTATTGAATTTGGATACCCCTGCAACCTCACAACTTGTACAAATGCAGCAGTCTTTTCTTTTGCTGAATGTGGGTGACTTAAGGGGATAAAATAAACTTAGTTAACTGGTCCACCATGACTAATATGAAATCCTTTCTTTTGACTTTGGCAACCCTCATATAACGCCCATGGTGACCTCTTCCCAAAAACTTGACTTGGAATTGGAAGAGGATGGTGCAACCTTGTGGAATTGATACATTGTGATAGTACCATAAGCATGCATACAGTTTTTGATGGCCCCAATAAGCCTTTACAGATTTATACACGTAGGCAGAAGGCTAAAGTTCAGCCACTTTTGTAATTAGAATAGAAATATACAAGAGAAGAGAACTAGTTACAAAAAGAGAAGATGGGTCTGACATAAATAACATTGTATAGGTGAGAGAGAACACAACTTTGGCCTAGTTTGAATAAACTTTCAATAAGCACTCAAAAAAGGAAAACAAAATGAAAAATAAGTCATACTTCTTCGATAAGTTAAAATCAACTTATGCATCTAAACTTTTGGAGAAGTTAGATGAAAGAGCTCTCAAAAAAGTTGAAGTGCATAAGTTGATTTTAACTTGTGAGAGAAGTTTACTTCATTTTACAATTTTATTTTCTTTTCCTATAAGTACTTATTAAGAAGTTTATCCAAAAAGAACTTTTGTCATTTTCCATTGGAATTTTGTTAGGCTAGAGGTGCGATCTTTGGTTGGGAGCAAGTATTGCTCTTATGCTTCTGTACTTTCTTTATTTTTACAATTAATAGTTAATATAATTCTCCATTAATTTTCTTCTCTTTGAACATATTCCTCATTCATTCCCTTCTTTCATCAAATTTCCATCCTTGTTCCTTTTTTCTCCTTTTCTTTCATACACCAACAACCCTTTACTATTGTTGAGATCCCACATTGAGTATAAATATGGCCAGTGTAGAGTTTATAGAGGCTTGGGCAATTCTCGACTCATGAGCCAATTTTTGGGGTTGAGTTTATAGAGTTTTATAGAGGCTTGGACTATTATGCCCATTTTTTTGTCTTTCCTCTCCTTCTATGTGTGGGTCAATGGTCAATCACAATCCGATTACTAAGTTCTATCTATCTACCCTTTTAGGATGTTGCTGTGAAGATTCTTAAAGTGCAAGGTTTTGATCCAGGACGATTTGAAGAATTTTTAAAGGAGGTATGCATTATTAATGTTTTTGATAAGTTATATTCTTGTTTATTTATATATTTTCCAATGAGGTTGGGAAGCAATTTTATATTAGATTTGCACATGTAAGTTATTTTGTCCTCGTTGATTGCACTTCAATATCCTAGTTTATTTCATAGGTCTCACTCATGAAACGCCTACGACATCCAAATATTGTACTTTTGATGGGTGCAGTTATTCAACCCCCTAAGTTATCAATAGTAACAGAATATTTATCAAGGTACAATAATTTCCTGAAATGGTGAACCTTGTGTTCCTTGCTTATGTGCTTAATTGGAAATGATTTGGGCTGAATGTGATATTCTTATGCAAATAGTTTCTTTGAATTGCAGAGGCAGTTTGTATGAACTTCTGCACATGCCCAATGTTGGATCATCACTTAGTGAGAGGCGTCGTTTAAGTATGGCTTATGATGTGGTATATCTTCTATGATTAAAACTGCTAGTCATCCTATTTATGTCATTTTAGGCATTATGCAGAGAATAATACTCTCAATAAGGCTAAAATGTTTATATGTTTGTCAAGGCAAGCGGAATGAATTATCTTCATCAAATGAGACCTCCCATTGTTCATAGAGATTTGAAGTCTCCAAATCTTTTGGTTGATGATTCATACACTGTTAAGGTAATTGTTAGAATATCTGAAAAAGATGTCAATATATTATTGTTCTACCATAAAATATGTTAATCTTATATCTTGGGAATGGTTTTCATATTTCATACCATGCTCTTATTTAATTAGGATTGGGAGTGTAGTATTAATATAAATAGGATTAGTTCTTTTGTCTTTTTCTTTTGTGTCACATTTGAAATAAGATAGGAACACACTTGTGAACTTACGAAAACTTTTCGTAAACATGATATATACGTGATAAACAAGCACTTAGTGCAAAACATCCAATGTTGAAAATGTGATAAGCAGGATAGGGAAAGAAAGAATCACGCAATAGAGTTATCGTGGTTCACTTTATAACTTTAAGTTCCGTTCAGTCCTTCAACTGAATGATTTTCTACTAAGTCTAACTGACTTACAACAAATATTCTTACTAACCTTTTCAAACTTTTATAATTCTTGTAATCTCTAAATGACTCATGAATGTAAAAATAAAAAAGGTTTATTTTTTAATAGTCTCTTTATGCTTTCACCAAATAAAAAAGGTTTTTACAAGATATATATAACTCATGAATGTGAAAATATAAAATGTTAAGTCAAAAACGCAACTTCGTAAACACAAAGAAATATGGAAGTTTGGGAGCATCCAAAATTTTAGAATGCGTAAGTTCTCATGATTCACTTTTTTTGTTTCTCTGTTAATGATGATTGCTTTATAGGCACAAGGAGAAAATAATCGTTTATAGAGGAAGGTTTCGTTAATCTTTTCATTTATTGCATGATATTTTCTATGTTTTCTTCAGACATGGCCTTTGTCCTTTTCTGTTGGAGAAAAAAATTGGATATGGAAAAAAGTGTACTTTTAACATACCTAAAAGTGTACTTTTGTTCTTTTTGTAGAGAGAAAGTTCTTTTGGCTTGTTTCTTTTTTCTTCACAACTGATACAAAAAGACTTGATACATTGACTTGCTTCCTTGTTCAAGGATGCTTAGGAAAGGATATAAATTCTCTTTTCATTAAATGAAGCACTCTTACAAAGACGTATATATCATAGAACATTAGAGCATATTTGGACGAATTTGTATAAAACTAGGTACTGAATGTGCCATATAACTTAATCAAAAAGATGTATATTTATATATTTAATTGTTTCTTATATTAAAACATGTATTTAGTTAAAATATCATTCAGAGAGTGCTTTGGATGCTTTTGCACAAAAGCTTGTTTGGACTCTTTATAAAAGATATAACAAATTATTTATAAAAGTGTATATTTAGATGGTGTTCAAGAATACATACTTTGTATGAAGATAGCTGCACATGTATCACACTGTTAGTATACATAATTTTAATAATCTTGTTATCATCAAAACATACATTGGAGATAGACACTGTCAATGTCTTTGGTTCCAATTCCAACAACGTTGTATCATCACATCAAACCAATATCAATTTCAGATTGTTCAGTATCTATACTTTCTTTCTCCCTTTTCATTATATTTCATACCATGCTTCCTTATTTAATTAGGATTGGGAGTTTAGTATCAATATAAATAAGGTTATGCTTTGTCTTTTCTTGTTTCACATTTTATCATCACATCAAAACCAATATCAATTTCAGATTGTTCAGTATCTATATTCACTCACCTTTCTTTCTTCCTTCATTATATTTCATACCATGCTTCCTTATTTAATTAGGATTGGGAGTTTAGTATTTATATAAATAGGGTTAGTGCTTTGTCTTTTCTTTTTGTGTCACATCATATCATCACATCAAACAATATCAATTTCAGATTGTTCAGTCTCTATATTCTCCTTTCTTTCTCCCCTATCTAAAGTCCTATAGTTTCATGGTATCAAAGTTATAACATCCTTCATGACCTAGAGAGAAACAGTAGAGTTCCTCTTTTAATATATAAAATAAAAGAAAGAAAGGGCTCTCCCTGTTATTATACCTTTTCTTTGTTCTTTCTGCCTATAAATTATGATCTGGAGTTTGAGGATTTATCCCTTGCCATGACAGTTAATAGCTGAAAGGTTATTCTAATTGTTCCCCTTTGGCAGTACCTATTTATAAATACTTAACAGTACCCGGTTTGCCATTAATTGCTGTACCAATACCTCCACCCCACCCCCAACCTCCCAAAAAATGAATGATTTTTCTTAGGCTAGCTATTCCCTATACAGAGTTCACAAACTCCTCACATGCACATTTATGGATATATGAACACAGATTATCAGGTGTTAATGATCATTTTGTTTAAAATATTTACTTTAGGTATGTGACTTTGGCCTCTCGCGTACAAAGGCAAACACATTCCTTTCATCTAAAACTGCAGCCGGGACTGTAAGTTCTATTTATTAACTGAAAAGCATTCATGTGTTAGATTTTTTTAAAGTTTTCTTATGTATAATAATTCTTTGATGATTTGACATTATAAAATTCTTTTTTTCCCTTTTTGAACATGATCAGCCTGAATGGATGGCACCTGAAGTCATCCGAGGTGAACTGTCAAATGAAAAATGTGATGTATTCAGCTTTGGTGTAATCTTGTGGGAACTAGTGACCCTGCAACAACCATGGAGACAATCAAATCCTTCACAGGTTATTTGCTTTACCACAGTGCTTTGAATTTAGCTAATTTCTAGAATACTGGATACTGTAGATAGAATAAAAGAAAGTGCTCTTCCCTTTGAACTTGGTGATTGGTGAGAATTCCACATGGTACATTTATTCATTCATCTTCCCCAAACATACTGATAAAAATTGCAATGAGAACTGTATTCACAGTATGAAGAAAAAAGAGACATATAATAAGCCTTGTGTTTCAACTACACAACAAAGAATATATATAAAGTATTATTATAGGACTCGTTGAGGTCCCAGGATTTGACTCCTCTAAAATGAAGGAATTGTACTATAGAGAATAAAGTGCAATAATAATCATTAATTAAAATGGTTAAGATTGTAATTAGTTTTAGATTTTGTTATATATCATTCTAATTTTTTTACAATTCTCAACCGTTGATTTTCTAGTCAACGGTTATTATTGCACTTTATCCTCTAAAGTACATCTCACTTAAGAGGAGCCAAATCCAAGGTCCCAAGTCTAATAAAAATGAATAATTATGTAATTGTTGTAGATTATATGATTATTAGAACAGATTCTATTATTTGGACAGGTCCAAAATTCTTTGCCTTTGATTAACACTATCTAGACAAGTAGTTATTTCCCTCATTATTAGAAATAAATTTTAGTAAATAAGTTTGTATGGTAAAAAAAATCTGAGACATGGACAATCATCCCCCTAGTTAGTTTTTTAGGTTGAGTTAGGCCCATCCATCCTTGGGCATGGGGGTGGGGGGGAGTTTAGAGGTTGAGTTAGACTCAATCCATTTTTAATATGGTATGAAAGCCTATCCAATCCTAATGTCGGAGCACCTGCATATGTCTAGTCCTACAAATTTTATACCTATCTCTTTATTGACTTGATTAACCACTTTTTTGATTAATTATTCCTAAAGTGAATATGACTTGGTTAATGGCCTTGCTAATGGAGTTTCCCTGTTACAAATGTTGATGGATTGAGTAGCTTTGTTTGAATTTCTCTTTTTGTGTTGTATTTTTCTGAGGAGGATTCCTTATCTTGCCTTCTATTCGTAATTTTTTCCCTTAATCTTGTTAATTTCTTCTAGAAAAAAATAATATTCCTAAGCTGAATATTTTTTCCAATTCTCATATTGTAATTCGTCCAGTTAAAATTAGAGGCTCAGGCTGTTTGTTAGCTCTTTTAATTGAGCATTTTCCTGGATATATTTTTTCACTAGCCTCTCTGTGCACACCTCATGTTTTATAATATGCATCAAGTGGGTTTTTCATTTGATAATCAGAATGCCATTAGTGTAGGTTGTTGCAGCTGTTGGTTTTATGGGCAAAAGGCTAGAGATTCCAAGGCTTGTAAATCCTCAAGTGGCTGCCCTGATTGAGCTCTGCTGGGCCACGTAAGTAGATGAAATAAATAATTTTGATTTCTTTTCATAGATGAAAATTTTGGACCATGGATGATGTATCATCCTAGGGTCAGGGTAGTAATACCAGGCTAAACAAATATTTGTAAGGTAATTACAAATTATCCATCAACAATGGCCCTGGTAAATTCGAACACAAACCAACGTAATTAACATGATTCGCACTTACCATTTGTGTCAACTAATTTCAATTCTTCATTCAACAGAGCTGACACTTTCGAAAAAAACCTTGCCCTAGTGTTGAATCTGAAATTATAGTTTGATAGCCCACATTTGAAATTCCATTACAATCATTCTATTTACTATCTGTTGGTGTAGGGATCCCAAGAGACGCCCTTCTTTCTCCTATATTATGAAATATTTGCAGCAAATAATTGCTGAGGCTAAAGGGTGAACAAGTTCATACTGATAATCTTCAACCTGTACACAGACGAGAAACAGCAAATATTGAATAAGAAAATAAATGGGATTACAGTTTATTCAGGTGCTTCTTTTTTTTGAGTTTAATTTATGTGCTGCATTTTGTTATTTATTTTTATTCTGTGTAATCCATATTCAATCTCAAATTCAAAATCATTTATGAGCATAATTTGTACTAAATATGCAAACGAATATCTAGAGGGAATCGGTAATGAAGCTAGTTGTGACTTTATTAACTAACGGCCCTCCACTAGTTCCTTTTTGTCAAACATATTGCCTTGATTAGATATTTAAGAAATTCACACCGTAGAAATATTGCAAATACAGAAATATTAGAAATAGGGAAATATGAGTTGTATGTACATTTTACGGTAATTAAGGTAACAGTTTGTATTGATTACTCTAAATTAGAAATGAGCCTCAGCTGTGTAATTAAGACACAGATTTCACCATATGTTTCTTGCTCTCTCTCTCTCTCAATACTCAAAAACTACCCTCCACACTGCATTAAGTTATGCTAGAATGTATAGCTTGTGATTTTCCATGATAAGATGATGTTTATGGCATATCAGATTGCTGATTTGTGTTTAGTGTGTATTTTTGGTTTGACAGGACCTTGCTGAAGAACTAAATTATACTGTTTTATAAAGTAACCTACCAATTTTTTGTTGTATATGCTATTTATCATTACTCACTTCTTATCTGTATATTCACATTATTATCTGTATTACTACTCGCGTTCTTATCTGTATTACTATATGCTTTGGATGTATCATGTATGTACCTATAATGATCGTATGACACTGGGATTCTAATTTATACTTATAAATAATTCTTTTTATCTTTTTCAAACTCTCCCAACCTATTTTTGTACATCCCATTACCGTTACCTTCTCTTAGTTTATGTTTTGGTAAAATGTGATAACAAAATATAATGACATAGGATTTTATTTAAAGTTTAGTATACTTTAAAAACAAAATAAATCAGCAAGAAGAAAAAGAAAATGGTATATCATGATTTCATAAAAAAAAGATGCAAATAAGAACAGAAAAACATTATTTGTGTTTCATTTTATTTCATTCTGGTCATTTACATACTAAATGTTGTGTAAGTCCTTTAAGTGAAGCAATTTGAGGAGAAAAGGGAAGAGTCAAGTTAAAAAACGAGCTATGAAATATTTATCAATGTATTACTAGCAATCGGAAAGTTACACAATAATCTCATATTTTTATTGTTTCACTAAAATGATTTTGGATAAATGAAATGTTCAATTAAAATGATTTTCTTCTATTTTTCTTTTCCCCCAAATCCTCTATACTATTGACTTGAAAATAAGCCATTTTGCTTTGTTAATGAAGCAAAGCTTTCACACTTCTATCACTAATCCAAGAAGATGAACCTCTCCAAGCAAGCTATTAAAAAGGACGCTTTAAGTATGGGATGCTCGGGGTCCTAAAGAAATCTCATGACATCTAGATTTTGAAGAAATTTACTTCTAAAGAAAATGGATTAAAATGACTAGAAATTGATCCTTAAAATACATATATTGTTTTTCTATGTATTGTTAGTACTGTTATTTAATTAGAATTAAAAAATGCTAGTTAACAAAATAAAATTCTAATTTTTATTGAATAATATTTATAGAACTATGTTTAAGTTTTATCCATTAGATTATGGAATCAAATTTCATTTTGATCGGTTGCTTGTACTTTGCCTTACAATGATCTTCTTCAAACTAGCTCATATAGTCTCCTCTCTAGACTGGATGTGACATCTTCAAAATCGAAAATTATTATTTTTTAATTAAAATAAATTCATGTAATATTTTAATGAGTAAATAAGGGAAATTAAATGCAAAACGTTGAACTTAGAGGAAAATTATGATTCCATTGTCAGATTACCCTAAATATTGTCTCATAATATGAATGAAAACTTCCCACTGCCTTGTTTGGATGAGGATACTAATACAACATTTTTTTTAGGATTTAAAAATCTGTAATAAAATGCCTTGTTTAGATATTTGACGTAATCATTTTGTGAATTCTAAAGAAATTTTAGTAGGGTATTTCATTATGAAAAACAGAATTTAAAATTCCGCCTAACAATGAAAGGATTCTAAGATCCCTATACTCTTCTCTAATGATAACTCTTATTTCCCTATAGCTTTTTAACAAAAATCGAATTAATACAATTTAATTTCCTTATATTTTAAATTATCTAAAATTTTAAAACTCTCCATTTGCAAACAAATTCCAGTGGTTTAATCCTCCTAAGGAACAATGTCACCAATCACAAAATCTTATGAAACTTTGTTCCTTGATTCTAATTCCATAAGAAATTACCTTGCTTTCCCAAAAATACAATAGTCCACATAAAAAAATATATGGAAGTACGATAAGAACCTCGAAAGAACCATACCACAAAAACTAGTTGTTGTAGTTGGAGAACCCAATGTCTTATAAACCTCCCACTAGAATCTCATACTTCCAATGTGAGACTTAGTCTCATACATTGCATTTAAATCCTAACATCTCACCATGCTCCAAAGTCCCAACGACCACGTGGGCTAGTTGTGTACTAGCCCTTTGATTAGTTTCAGGTGAATACTGCAATGTCAACGTCACCACCTACCCACTCATTTGCAATTGAGAAACATAGTAGAAGATTCTTATGCCAATTATTAATAAGAACCTTGAGAAAATCACCACAACAGCTAACTGTTAATTGAAGAGCCTAAGAACTTATAAACCCTATATACTGGAATCCCATTTAGCTGTTAATTGAAGAGCCTAAGGACTTATAAACCCTATATACTGGAATCTCATACCTTGCAATTAAATCCTAACAAAGTGCAATATGAAATCATGAAACAAACTGGATTTTGGAAGGTCTTCATTCAAAGGATTGCAAGACAAATTTACTATACAGATACTGGAGGTCAACAAAGGTAGCCATCAGCATCTAAAATGCCCTAACGAACCATCAATATTTATTAAGAGACAATTCCTATCAAAAAGTATATAAAAGAGGACATGACCAAGACCAAATACAACCAGGAGAATTATCTTTACCCAGCCTATAAATAGGAGCTTAGCCCCCAGAATTGTCTTGCAGGACCTCAGCTAATTTGGACAAGAACAACAACAACCAACATTTAAAAGTCATAAAAAAAAACTAAATACTAGTTCTATCGTTATACGTAGAAAAAAAAAAAGGACAGATAAAAATCACAAGAACAATGGAACCTATGAACAAATATTTCTTCATTGCATATAAACTTTATCATTTCAAAACATAATTGGGGAATAAAACCAGATAGCAATTACAAAGAAAATATAACAGACGAAAGTTGCATTAGCAAAGTATAATCTGATGAAAATAGGAAGAACAGCAATGAAACAGTACCCGAGGGCAGAAAAACAACATTAAAGTGGAATGCCACGAAATTTGAATGTAAGCTATTATCCTAGCAGTTGATACATTCATTTTACCAGTGATCGTCTTAGTAAGGCACAAAGAAAACTAATATTTTTTGTTAATTTTCCTTTTATTTTTACATAAAATTCCTGGTTCTTACAAGTTATCGATGATTCATCCTTGGAACTGTTTAATTGTCTAATCCACACCCTAAAACCTAGCCAGTTATTACCTACCAAGAAAGTTGGTCTAGTTTGTTTTTACTTTTAACAAAACACAGGTTTTCAGAGAAATAGAAATGGTAAGAACAGTGTTTAAACAGATAAAGACATTTTATTAAAGTACCAAACAAACACTAAACAAGGAAAATTCAAAAAACATTGTCCAGAAAAAAATAGCAAAACAAAATGACAGAATAGTATATACTATGTAATCCAAAGATAATGAAGCTTTAATAAGACTGAGGGCATGGAGAATAGAAAAAAAAAAAAAAAAACTCAGTATTTTTGGCACACATGTGATGCTCCACAATCTGTCATAATTGCTTAATACAGGCTTATCTATTATTGCAAGGTAAAGGCACAAATAAGATGATGAGGCACTTTCCATTGCCGTTCATGCTTTCATGGTTCAGCAAATATCAATAAGAAAAATTCCATTCCATTTATATCCATTCATTCCAACAAACTACAAAAATGTAAGTAAATTGTAGTAACTAACTATTAAGTATAACTGTCCAATAAAACAATCTGCTCCTTCATTTCATTTCTTCATGCAAGTGCTTTACTTTCTCTACATACAAGGATCCATAAATAATAAATGGAAGAACAATTTCAATAGTTAAAACCCATAAAACTATCTATCTACATTCAGGGAGGTTCCTTTTTTCATTAGAAAGATGTTTTCCAATACTTCAAATCCATTCATACAAACTCCTAAAATAATAGTTTTGCATTAAACAGAGAAAAACATGACAAAAAGAAAAGGAACAAAAAGCAACAGAACCACAAGAATAGCATAATTACCTTACATATGAACTTCATTCTACTGAATAGCATAAAGGGCAAACAAAATCAAATAGAAGTTCCAGAGAAAGCATAACAGATAAAAAACAAAACAAAAAATGCATTGCCCAACAGAATGAAGGCAAGAATAAATTAGAGAAGGGTGATGAAAACTAAAACAAACAAAAAGAACAGAAACAGCTATGCAAAACAATTAATTCTCCATTACATATAAACATTATTCCAAAAGCCACATAACTGGCTAAAAAAAGAAACAAATAACAATTCCAACCCACACACATAAACACAAAATAAAAATAAAAAAGCACTCTATGAACAATGCCAGAAGCCATTCAGAGAACGGTAATCAACCATAACGAAAACACCCACAAGAACAACAGCAGCTATGCTATACCCAACTAATCAATTCTTCATCACATTACACACGAACATCATCCTATCAGACACCATAACTGGTAAACAAAGTCTCTGTCACCATTACACACAAACGCCACCATATCAAATAATAGAACACCCCCTAACACACAATTACAAATACAATGCTCGTGAATACTATTGACTACAACAAATCATGGAAATAAATCAATACTGATATGATATGATTAGTGATCTGAGAATAAAGGTACGTACAATCAAACTTTTCCTCATTATAGTCCTATCAAACACCATAACTGCTAAACAAGTTCTCCATCACAATACACATGAACATCACCCTATCAAACACCATAACTGCTAAACAAAATAAAAAAACACCCCAACCCCCAATTACAAATATATGCATATATGCAAAAAAATAAAAAATAAAAAAATTGCATTGTCCAATGGCAGTGGAGATGATGATGAAGAGGGAACTATAAACAATTCAAAGAAGAGTAAATAGTCTATGCTTCTGTAAAACATTTTTACACCATCGATGAGTGATGATAAATTTGGTGACTTTTACATTAACTACATCCAATAATGGTTTTCTTACATAGTCATGAAAATTGAACTGTTAGAGAAGGGCAATGAGAATGAAAACAAGAAAAGCAGCAAGGAAAGAGTACTTAAGGGCAGCAACAAGAATGGCCAAAGAGATGAACAATAGCTGCCAGAGGACTTGCACACTTGCCCACGTGAGAAGACCCGTTAAGCCAAGTGCAAGGATGTTGTCAGGGTCAGGGTCCAAAAGGGTCCTCCAATTGAAACCCAAAATGGGTCGTCTTTGTTGGCTCCAATCGCTACCGTTTTCTTGTTGTTGTTCATTGGAACCATTGGGTTGTTGTTGTTGTTGGGTGTTTCCCTGTTCCTTCAACTCGGCGTTGTTGTTGTTACTATTGTTTGCGAATAACAGAAGTGGGTGTGGTTTGGGGGAGAGAAAGAAATGGTGGGGCTTGAGGGAAAGGGAAGAGGGGAATGGGAAGGAGTGAGAAAGGGGAGTTGAGAGTGAGACTCTCAACCCTACCATCGTATTCCAAATCACTCTCTGTTATTCTTCTCACATCCAAATTCTTGGGCATGTGACTATCAAAACGCAAGATATCCACTTATGTGACTATGGTATGCGTTGCTATTTTTTTTTTTTTCAAGAATATCGAGTTGATTTTTTCATTGACACATGTATTATATGTTTTATATTCAAATCAAGAAAGATTACTGCTAAAACTCTTCTTTGAAATGTAATTATATTCAAGTTTAATAGGGAAATAATTTTATATAAATCACTATCATTATTATAAACATTAATAAATTTATTATCAATTTGATTTGTAATTAAATGATTATTTAAAATTATTTTATACTATTAATACATAACTTATTTTCTTATTGTATATTCATGTTTTAAATTTGAGATTATTGTTTAAGTTGGAACATACATGCATGGTATGTTGAGTTGATTTAGTAATATCGATTTAATATAACTTATTTTAAATAAATAATTATTTAATTTTTAAGACAAATTTAGAAAAATAGTATTATTATATTTTTTTAAAAAAAATAGCTATTCTAATTGAGAATTGCAACAAAGTTAGAGGAAAAAAAAATAATCTCAATCATCATTCAAAAATCAATACATTTAATCATCTAAAAACATGTCTGTCATGGTGAGAAAGACTATTCATTCTCCCACCGTAGATAATGTCATTTCATCTTAAAAGTAATAATACATCTTTTAACAAGTAAAATTATAATATAAATTTATTTTAAATATGTTATTTCAATTATATCAAATTTAGATATATTAAGAAAAATAGTGATAATGTTGTAATTAATTGATATATATATATATATATATATATATATATATATATATATATATATATATATATATATATATATATATATATTTTCATAATATTTGTTGATTATACCTTTGAATGATACCTATGAAATAAAAAAACTCTACTGGAATTTCTATAGAAAAATTATGAAATGATAGAATTCTATATTAGGAGCTTTGTTGAATATGAAAATTCATGCACAGTTGTCATGAGACATGATAAAGTTCGGGAAGTTGACTGTTTGGTATACTATGGGTTGTAGGTGGGAACATATAGTTAAATCATGGAGATAACGTTTTCAATCATGAAATCCCAATGCTCAAGCCTTCCAACTTGGACTGAAAAAATTAGGTAACCAACTTGATAATCCCGACAACTGTTGAGTTTCACCAAGATTGGTAGAGAGCATTCCTTTGGAAAAATCCTTGGAGTGACTTAGTTCTCGAGAACAAATGTTGATTTACTATGAAAGGAATATGTGCTTCCAAGGTCTTGTTACCTTTCATTTATTTACCTTTAAACTCTACCATATGGATACCCTTATACTCACCATTCCCTTGACAACCTTGTCTCCTCCACCTAGATATGTTTGGGCTCTTCCTCCACAAATTCTTGTTGATCCTAATATTATGGATGCATAGGTAGTACCTATGGTTCAATTTTACGACCCACCCCATTTACCCCTAATTTAGCTTATAGCTTAGAGTCCACCTGCTTGCACTCTTGACTATTATCTTGGTGTGCCTAATGGATTTCATAATTCTGCTCCTTCACCTACACCTAACGAAGAGCAACCTTTGCAAAATAGACATTTACCCAATGATTACCTAGTTGATGATGAGTGGGAGGATTTTGATGAGGATGATGATACAAATGGACATTTGTAGCTAGTTTGAGTTACTATTTATAGGATAGGAAGAAGGGTAGTGTGTAGATATTTAGACTGCTTTGACTTAGGCCCTTTTTGTTTTCTAGTACCATATGGAGGGTAGGTCAATACTTTTTGATTTGTATATCTTCTCCTAGTGGTCAATAATATGTTATGTTGACATTTTTTTATAAAAGGGTGTACAACTTTATGTATATATAGCTGTCACAATTAGGATCACAACAAGGACGACATGAAAATAAATTTAATGGAGTGCCATCAATATTTTATTTTAAGGGAAAACATTGGAAAATCCCTTAAAAAAAATAGTCTTTAAAATTAGAGATAGGTTCGAAAGTTGATTATGTGTAGCAAAGATGTTAACATTCCATAATGCCTATTAAAAATAGTACCTCTATACTTAATTGCACAAAATGTTATAACTTCATTCATTTTTATTTTATTTGAATAAAAAGGAAATATTTTTTATTTTCTATTTACGAAAAAGGAAAATTTTTTATTTAAAAAGATATTTATTTTTGAAAGAAATTATTTTGAAAATTGAATAAAAATATTTTGTATTTTTTATTTAAAAATATTATCAACACAAGGATTCGAGCTAGCAAATGGTCGGCCAATAAACCCTTACAAACTAAATAACATTAAAGATAATAGTGCTAATCATTAAATATTATTGGTGGCTACATATTTGGACAATTTATAAAAAAAATTGACCTAATAAAGAAACAAAGTTTATGATAATAAATGACTATTCATAAATTTTGATGATTCAAAGGACATGAGAGACAATATTGGCTACTCAATCAATACCATAATTTTTGCATAAATTAAAATTAATATTCTTTTATCTAAAACTACAATTTTTCTTATATATTTTAGAAAACAAAATCTTTTTATTTCAATTTTATTTGGCAACGAACAATGCTCCTTATTTCAAGAACAAAAGAAAAGATAGAACTAATAATCAATAATAATAGTAAAAGGAATCGTCTCTATAACTTAAAACAAACAACTTTAGTATTCTAATTCTAATAAAACAATTCTCCTACACACGTATTTGAGTTTCCTAAAACAATGAAAATTAATAAAATAAAATAAGAACTAAGAAGAAAAACCAAACAAAAATTGAGTTTCCTAAAACAATGAAAACTAATAAAATAAACTAAGAACTAAGAAGAAAAAACCAAACAAAAAAGAAAATAATGGTGTGAAGAACAAACAAGAATGATATTCAATGACAATGACTAAAGAAGTAAGGTGCACTAAGATATGAAAAGTCAAAATAACATATCATTTATTGATTGACAACATTAACAAGTACTAATAACAATAATAGTAAAAAAAAAGATTACATGACAATGGCAAAACATTAAGGGAAATATTAAATTTCAGCTTAAAATCAATTAGCAATAAGTGAGGTTATCCAACAAGTATATAAGTTGTACCCCAAGGATTGAGGCAAGCTATGTGGAACTTTCCAACAAGAACAATATTACAAGACGTAAGGGATACATGGGAAGCTCATGGTGGTGGGTTTGATTGAGACATGGAGGAATTGCTATCAATGGTGATGACCAATGGAGATGCTGGGTGAAATAGACAAAGTCTTTCCTAGTGTATTTTTTAAGGGTTTTACACTTCTTGCTCTTTGATCTTTCTTTTTTCCTTATCCCTTGAAAGTGAGTTGGTGAGTGTTTAAATAGGCAAAAAAATAGTATTTCTTTGTAACCATTATTGATTGAGTCGTCCCATAATCTTCTACTTGTAACCACTATATCTATTGTTGACCAAGTCATCCCATGATTTTTTCTTTGAATCTTCTACTTGTAACATACTTATTTGTGGTTGACCAAGTCATCCCATGATCTTCTAGGTAACAACTTTGTATACTATTGATTGGGTCATCCCACTATCTTCACTGAAAGTGATCATTAAACTCCTTTGCTAGTAACTAACAAATCTTCTCCCATTTTTATTTTATTTTTATTGAATTAAAAAATAACCAAATAAAACTAGTTATTCACAATAACTAGTGATTATGTATGTATGATGTTTTAACAATATTATATTAACTATATTGATGTTATGCAATTCATTCATGTAATGTTCTAATTATAAAAAAATAAAAAAATGTACTCTAAATTTCTTAATGAACTATTCAATTAGTTTTAGCAATATAATTTTTAGGTGTTATACATCGTCCTATACCTACTTATCTTCATCTGCAAATGGTGTTCAACCCAAACAAAACAAGACAGACATACAAGAGAAGTGAGAATGCGTCTTACTACTATCAAGGTAACCTCAGCAAGGCTGGGTAACATTCATACAACAACAATAGGTATAAATCTAAACACACACATCCATAATAAATAATATGCACATAGTATGATAGTATGCACCCTACGCACTACTCCATATACATGTGATACCATCTTATTATAGAAAGTAGGCTAACGACAACACTACTAATCTCCACTTCTATGGTTAGTCATTACCATGCTAGCATGAAATCTTCTCGTAGCATGTTAGGATATACTCAACTTGCATTGTCCATCCTGACTCTTAGGATCAAGCACAACCATTAGGGTTTCCATATTGAATTGCCCTTAGTAGGTCTAGTAACCTTACCACTTGACATATATCTACTCTCTTACAACCCCGGTTGCATTACATGATGCATGTCACATAATTCATTTCTCATTACTTCTCTTGAAGTTAGGCAGATAAGGACCATGCTCGCCTCTCAAAAGCTAGGTACCTCATCTTATTAATGCTGGGTTATTTTTGGGCTCCCAACTATGTGAACAAAAGCCCAATATTCTCAAGCCCGTTAGGTCTCTCTTTATAAGAGGAGAAGGGGTCAAATTTGGAAATTGAGAGAGAGAGTGAATTTCTCACAGAGTGAGAGAGAGAGAGTAAATTTCTTACAGAGTGAGAGAGAAAGAGTGAATTTCTCACAGAGTGAGAGAGAGAGAGAGTGAATTTCTCACGAAGTGAGGGAGAGAGTGAATTTTTCACAAAGTGAGTGAAAGAGACAAAAGATAACTCTTGTACTCTTAATTAATCATAGTAGATTAATTTCTTTGGTCTGAACGACCCATGGTTTTTACTTCTCACGTTGAGGGGGTTTTTCCAAGTTAAAAATATTAGTCTCTCTTGTGTGATTCTTCTCATTATTACTTTATTCTTATTTGTGGTTACTCCTTAGGGATTCTTGTAAGTTAGGGGAATTTTTATCCGCTGCGTTGTGTCACCACATTGGTGGTGCCTTATTGGTGTTTCTAGTACCGTACTACCTTCCTATCATCAAAGTGGTGTCTTTTCCTCATCAATTAAACCTACAATAGTGAGCATCATTCTTACCTGTCAAGGCCTATGTTGCTCACTTTATAAAGGTTATTTGAATTACTTTTCTAGTTACTCTTGGCCTAGGGAGCTCGTCCTATAATCACTCATCCTTGACCCTATTTCAGATTATTTCTCATGTTTATCTCTTTCAATATAATGACAATCATATGATCATCTAGTTTAACAAAAATATTAGTAATATAATATACATAAACTCACAAGAACATACACCTCAAATCTATAAGTATGGAGATTCTAGTCACTAAGTTCAACTTCTTGCTTAGCAAGTTCCACCACTCACACAACGAACTAGAGCTATTGAGAGCTTTATACATTTGTGTCCACCACACCAAGGCATAGTCACCAAATTCAAGGGTGACAAGCTTCACTACCATTCGGCCATAGAGGTCAAAAGAACTTAGGATTTGTTGCACTTTAAGTTCCCAATCCACATATACTTCTAGCTTGAAATTCCCCAAGAATGGAAGGATTTTGCACTTAGCCATGTCCAATTCTTCCCTTCTTCGTTCCTCTCCTCTTTTACTATGCCTTTCTCTCCTTTCCTCCCTCCTAGGTCTTTCTACTCTCAATCCTCTTATGTCTCTCTCATGGAAGACCGTGAGCTCCTACCTCCTTTACAATAGTTTCCCTCTTCAAAACTTCCCTCACTCTCATGTAGAGAAACCACCTTAGGTCTCTCATCTCTCTCCCTACTTAGAGTCTCTACTTTAGTATTGACACTTTGTGTGTCTTTTGTACTGAATCCAATCCCTTTCCTACCTTATCCAACTTCTTTCCAAGCTCCCTAATATAGCTCATCATGAATTTTGATTTAGGGGACAAGTTGTCCCAACAAACACTTGGACCTTCCATACTTTTCCCTCACTTTCTCTCCCTCAAGTCCTCCTAAACCTCCTGTAGAAAACTTGCAGTACCGAAATAGAATAGCCCAAGTAAACAACTCACAACACTATCTAAGTGTTTCACTTTACACTCTTGTTTCACTCTTTTGTGGCTTTTCTCCAGTGTACGCTCTTGCCTATTACCACTCAATTCTCACTCTAAGCTTGAACAAGAAATTACCATCTTAAATCAAATAAGCCAACTATAAGTGGAAGTTAAGCAAATCTCAACAAGCTCTTAGAATTTCAAGGAAAGAAAACTTAAAAAGACAAAACTATAGAAGCCAAAGAAATTGACAAGCAAGAAAAACTAAAAAAAAGGAAGCTAAAATAAAAAATGAATTCAATGAAGACATGTGGGAAGACTCAAAAGACTAAAAATAAACATTAAATGCATGGAAATTAATTACAAACATGAACGTTCACGGTGTTTAATAAAGCACCACGATTAGTGCACAAAAAGTACACTAGTTTCATATATTTGAGTGTGATTTGTGTTGGCTTTGGACCTTCAAATAACTCTTTCTTTTACTTTTTCTCTTTAGTTTTTGTGTGGCTATGTCCTATTTTTACTGCTGTATTTTAGCCATTCGAATACTCTTTTTCTTTTTCTCTTGAACTCTTTTTCACAAACTTTTGGTCCACAATTATTTTGGCAACTTCTACACAATTTTTAGCACAATTTCTCAAGCAAAATCATCAAACACATGGTGCATTTTTCTCAAATATAAAACATGTTAATACTTAGTAAATGATGCAAACTAAACCAAATCCAAGGTTACAAGCAAAGGTGAAAACATATAAGCTCAAACAATGCACAAATTCAACTAGAATACATCATATGACTTGTATAATAAAAAATCCCTAAATTATTTGTGTAAGAACCCTATAATTCGAAAACACAAGCTAAACAAGGAATAAAGGAAATTTGAATCATAGACAAGAAGAAGGAAGTTAGGTGAACAAAACCTAACAAGAAAAAAGCAAAGCAACAAGGATTTAACCTAGAAATGGAAGCTAGAACTTACCTCTTGTAGTTCGCCCAAAGCTACATAGATTCCTTTGATTTTCTACATTTTCTACTTGAATCTAGCTACTAGATGATGATTGGAAGCTCTTATTACCACATGATGCAACCTAAGATCCACAATCAAAACCTAGTTTCAAGTAGGAATCAGTTTAGCCATGGAATGGAAATCGTAAATCAGAAGAAGAAAAAAACGAAAATGTGGAGAAGGAAGAGGATGGAGGTCACCCCTAATTCAAGGAGAATTAGATAAGAGAAGTGATATTTGTCACAAGCATAATGAAAGCTTGATAAAAATGGGTTTCTTATTCAAGACAAGAGTAAAGAGGAAGCTCTCAAAAGTGCTAAGGCATAATTCAAATTCATTCAAAAAGTAATTTAATTACAATGAAGGCTTATATACCTTTGATTAAGTCCTAATTAAGGTCTCATAATCCTAATTAAGCTAAGCTAGTAGAAGCCCAAACCAAATGGCCCAAAGCACAAGCCCAATGCCTTACCAAATTTACTACTGAAATAGCGAGAGAAGTTGCAACTAGTTTAATGACAAAAAAGCGAAAATGAGGAAAAACAATCTGAAAAGGGCTTTGGCCCAAGGCTATGCTATCCTATAAGAAAAACACCTAAAATACTATGAAAATACAGGGAAAAATATATTGCTTCCATCTCTACAAAGTGCCCACATGGTAGTTGGATACATGGTACAAAACTTGGCCTTTTTGGGCCCTTTCTTGGCCCTTGAGCATGGCCAACTCATGTTGCACTTCCTGTTGAATCCTCTTAAGCCTACCCCTAATCATAAGACCTTCTAGTGTAGGGGTGGCTGCCTCATACTCACCCTTTTAAGTTCCTTGAGTGTGGCCTCCCATATATGCATCGGGGTTGTAGGTAGGGACATATAGTTAGGTCTTAGGGATAACGTTTCAAGTTTTGAAATTCCATTGGTCAAGTCTTGCAACTTGGACCAAGAAAATCACGTAACCAACTTGATAATCCCAAAAACTACCGAGCTTCACCAAGATTGGTAGAGAGTATTCCATCTAGAAAATGCCTTGGTGTGGCTTAGTTCCTAAGAATAAAATAATGTTGATATTACCATGCAAGGAGTATATGCTCCTAATCACTTCCCCAATCTATTTAGTTTATAAGAGGATTGTCTGTTGTGAATTATATGCATAATTATATCATGTGAATTTATTTGTGATTATAATTTATGAATTAAAATACCTCACTCCTTTCATCTTTTCTTTTCTTCATTTGTTTGTGGAATATTGTTGTAGATAATAAAATATGGCAAGTATCCCAATTATGAAAATTTTGGAACTGTAGTTTAGTGGTTTAGGAGAGTTGTATCATGATTAGTACTTTGGAAATGACACATTCCAAGGTCTTGTTACCTTTAAACCTTACTATATGGATATCCTTATGCTCATCATTCCATTGATAATGACCTTATCTCCTCCACATAGATATGTTTGGTCTCCTCCTTCACCTATTCTTGTTGATCATAATATTATGGATGCATAGGTAGTACCCATGATTCAATTTTATGACCCACCCCCTTTACCCCCTAATTTAGCGTACAACTTAGAGTCCATATGCTCATATTCTTGACTATTATCTCGGTATGCCTAATGTGTTTCATAATCCTGCTCCTTCACCAACACCAGATGAAGAGCAACATTTGCAAAATAGAAATTTGCCTAATAATTACCTAGTTGATGATGAGTGGGAGGATTTTGATGAGGGTGATGATACAAATGAACCTTTGTATCTTGTTTGAGTTACTACCTATAGGATAGGAAGAAGGGTAGTGCGCATATATTTAGATTGCTTTGACTTAGGCCCTTTTGTTTTCTTGTACCATATGGAGGGTAGGTTAATACTTTTTGGTTTGTAATCTTCTCCTAGCCGTCAATAATATGTTATGTTGACATTTTTTATAATAAGGTGTACAACTTGACGTATATATAACTGTCATAATTAGAGTCAAGACAAGGACGATGTGAAAATAAATTTAATGGAGTCACCACCAATATTTTATTTTAAGGGAAAACATTAGTAAATCCCTTTAAAAAATGGTTTCTAAAATTAAAGATAAGTTTGAAAATTGATAATGTGTTGAAAAAGTGCTAGCAATCTACAATGTCTATCGAAAACATTACCTTTATAATTAATTGCCTAAAATTTTATAACTTTATTAATATTCATTTTATTCGAATAAAAAGGAAATATTTTTTATTTTCTATTTATGAAAAAGGAAAATTTAAAATTTAAAAGTATATTTATTTTTAAAGAAATTATTTTTAAAATTGAATAAAAACTTTTTGTATTTTCTATTTAAAAAATTATCAATACACAAGGATTCGAGCTAGAAATTAACTAGCCAATAAACTTTTTGAAACCGAATAACATTAAATATAGTAGTGCTAATCATTAAACATTATTGGTGGCTACATATTTGGAGAATTTATACAAAAAAAATAAAATAAAACTTGACCTAAGAAAGAAACAAAATTTATGATAATAAATGACTATTCATAAATTTTGATGATTTAAATGACATTGAAGACAACATTCGATACTCAATCAATACCATAATTTTTGCGTAAATTAAAATTAATAATTTTTTTTATCTAAAATTACAATTTTTACTTATATATGTTTTAAAAAAAATCTTTTCATTTTCAATTTTATTTGGTAGGAGAGAAAGCTCCAAATTTCTAAAACAAAAAAAAGATATAATTAATAACCAATAATAGTAGTAAAAGGTATTGTCTTTGTAACTTAAAACAAATAACTTTAGTATTCTAATTGTAAAAAAAAAAAACAATTCTCCTATACACGTATTTGAGTTTCCTAAAACAATGAAAATTAATAAAATAAAATAAGAACTAAGAAGAAAAAAAATGAAAAAGAGAACAATGGTGTGAATAACAAACAAGAACGATATTCAATGATAATGATTAAAAAAGTGTAAGGTGCACTAAGATATGGAAAGTCAAAATAACATCCCATTTATTGATTGTCAACATTAACAAATACTAATAACAATAAAAAAAAAAAGATTACATGACAATGATACAACGATGAGGGAAAATTATGGCAAGACGTAAAGGATATATGGGAAGCTCACGGTGGTGGCTTTGATCGAGACATGGAGGAATCGTTGGCAATGGTGATGACCAATGGAGATGTTGGGTGAAATTGATAGTCTTTCCAAGTGTATATTTTAAGGGTTTTCACTTCTTCTTTCTCTTCGATCTCTCTTTTTTCCTTGTCCCTTAAAGTGAGTTGGTGTGTGTTTAAATAGGCAGAAAAATCGTATTTCTTCGTAACCATTATTGATTAAGTCATCTCATAATCTTCTACTTGTAACTACTATATCTATTGTTGACTAAGTCATCCTATGATTTTTTTATTTGTATCTTCTACTTGTAATAGATTTATTTGTGGTTGACCGAGTCATCCCATGATTTTTTGGGTAACAACTTTATTTATTGTTGACTAGGTGATTCCAGTATCTTCATTGAAAGTGACCATTAAACTCCTTTACTAGTAACTAACAAATCTACTCCCATTTTTTTGAATTTTATTGAATTAAAAAGAATAACTAGATAAAATTGGTTATTCACAATAACTACTGATTATGTATGTATGATGTTTTAACAGTATTGTATTGACTACTTATTGATGTTATGTTCTAATTATAAAAAAAATAAAAAATTACTATAAATTTCTTTGAACTATTCGATTAGTTTTAGCAATATAATTTTTTAGGTGTTATACATCCTCCTATATGTGCTCGTCTTCATCTGCAAAGGACGTTAAGCTCAAACAAAACAAGATAGACATATAAAAGAAGTGAGAATATGTCTCACTACTATCAACAAGAACAACAAGTATAAATCTAAACACACACTTCCATAATAAATACTATGCACATACTATAATAGTATGCACCCTACGCACTACTCCATATGCACGTGGTACCATCTCATTCTAGAAAGTAGGCTAGGGGTAACACTACTAATCTTCACCTCTTTGGTTAGCCATTACCATGCTAGCATCAAATCTTTTGGTAGTAGGTTAGAATCTACTCAACTTTCATTATCCATCTCAGCTCGTAGAATCAAGCGCAACTGTTAGGGTTTCCATATTAAGTAGCCCTTAGTAGATCTAGTGACCTTACAACTTGACATATGTCTACTTTCTTACAACTTCGGTTGTATTACATGATGCATGTCACATAATTCATTTCTCATTATTTCTCTTGAAGTTGGACAAATAAGGACTATGCTCGCCTCTCAAAAGTTGGGCACCTCATCCTACTAAACCTATAACAGTGAACACCATTCTCACCTATCAAGGCCTAGGCCACTCACTTGAGAAGTCTCATCTAAGTTCCTTTCCTAGTAACTCTTGGCCCAGGAAGCTCGTCCCATAGTTCCTCATCCTTGACCCAATTTTAGATTATTTCTCATGCTCATCTCTTTCAATATAATGACAATCATATGTTCATCCAGTTTAACAATAATATTAGTAATATAATATACATAAATTGACAAGAACATACATCTCAAATCTATAAGTATGGGGATTCAAGTCACTAAGTTCAATCTCTTGCATAGCAAGTTCCACCACTGACTCAGCAAATTAGAGTTATCGAGATCTTTATACCAACACTCGCCTAACAAACTATTATGTTCATCTAGTGACTCTGAATACAAAGAGTCATTCTTCTTTGTTTTCTCTATCTCGCTTAGTGAGAGCATTGCTCGCCCAACGAGTTATGTCTCCAAGGGTTCTATACCTACTCTTGCTCAGCGAGGCACAACCATTTGCTAGTGAGTTAGGCTCCAAAGAGTTCCAATACTCGTTTTCTCCAAACAAAATGATATCTCGCGTAGTGAAAATACTTGGCAAAGAGCTCATTATCCCACCCCCTCGCTCAATGAGTTGAGTCATAGTATTCTAAGTCTTTTCTTCGCCTAGTAAGGCACGAGCTTGCTTAGCAGACCCTCATGACAAAAAGTTTTACCTCTCTATTTCACTCTATCACTCGATGAGCATCACTACTCACCCAATAAGTGGAGCCACATTGCTTAAGGGATTCCATTTATCAAGGTGAGTGTCACACTCGCCTAGCGAACAGGCCTAACAGAGGAGAAGTTCCGCCCTTTAACATGCTCTCACCTAGCAAGGAGTGATGAACAACAATGTGATTCACAATCCCTACAAAAAATCACCGAAAACTCAAATTTTAAATGGGGAAACTTAACAAAAAAATCACACAAAACAACACTCAATTGCATCTAATTTCATTCAACATAGAAAACTCCAAATTAGAACCCTAAATTCACCTAAACCCTAATATACATAAACAACACAAATTCAATTAATTGACAGTAGATTATGTCTCCAAATTCAATGAAAATCACACACAAGACACAAAGTAGTCTAGGGGATTTAATCCCCTTTTAGATACTACCAAAATTATGCAAAATCGGGGGTTTTAGGGACAACCTCACTACCTATCTTACATAAAGGAAACCCAAAGAGTGAGATAATCTCACTCCCCTTCTTACTTGATAAGAAAAATACAGCAAGACTACTTTAAGATTCCTCTAGGTAATCATCTCATGCTTCCTCCATACACTCCTTTCTTTCTTTCTTTATCGTTAAATAAATGATTTAGAAAAACTAATCAATAGGAGAACAACTCTAACGTGTAAGGGTCGCGTCAACTCCTTTTTAAAAAGCCTATGCACCAAAACGACGCAAAACTTATTTTCTTACATTTAATTAAATAAAAACCCATTTTAAAACATGACACATAATTTCACAAATTAATTGTATTTATTTTAATGATAGATACAAAATCATTCATACACTTGATAATATTTAATAATAATAAAACAAGAATATTTATAGGCAATAATAAACAATAGAAAAATCGAGGTGTTACAACTTCCCCTCCTTATAAGAATTTTCATCCCTAAAAATTTATCTGATGTAAACAACCCCAAGTAGGAATCCTCATCTAGTCCTTTAACTCTCACGTAGCATAGCCTTCTAAAGTACCTCCCTAAATAACCTTAACAAATAAAATCTCTTTACCTCTTAAGTGCTTAACCCTTAAGTCCTTAACCTCCAGGGTTGTACTTTGTACAACAAGTTATCCCTCACTTGTATGTCATCCAACTCAATCACATGGGAAGGATTAAAAAAATATTTTTGAAGTTGAGACATGTGGAAAACATCATGCAAATTTGCAAGAATAAGGGGATAAGGCTATTTAATAAGCTACTTCATAAACTCTTTTCAGGATTTGGTAAGAATTAATGAAACGAGGAGAAATCTTATGAGACTTCAAAGTCATGTCAACCCAGTCCATGGAGTGACTTTCAAGAACACACTATCTCCTTCTTTGTACTTAAGATCTTTTTGTTTATTATGGTGATAGCTCTTCTTCCTACTTTGTGCCACTCTCATTTCATCTTAGATTAATTTGATCTTTTTAGTAGTCTACTGAACTATTTCAAGTCCTAACACAACACTCTCACTCGACTCAAACCAACATAAAAGAGTCCTACACCTTTTACCATAGATGAAGCACAATAGATAAACACACAAGAAAAGGGTTGAATTATGTGTGTGATTTTTGAAAGAACTTGGTAAGATTTTTTGCATAGGGTGAGCATTTAACACGAGTTCACAAAGATTGTCTAAAAACATTTCTAAAGGCGTGATAGATCATTTTTTAGGCACCTAATAGTGACTCATGTTGGACATATTTGGCATTATTTTATGGTTAATATTGACACATATATTGACACATATATTGAATCTTGCGTTATTGAACTTAATTGGGTTTAGTTGGGTTTAGTTGCTAATCTTTGCTTTTTTTCGGATTTAATTCTCATTATGATGTTTTTGTCTCGTGCAAGGCCATATCTAGAGCTACAAACCTCCAAATTTGACAACCTTGGTGGCTTTGGAAAGCTACAACAAAGATCTACAACTTTTCTCTTTTTGGCATAACCTAGTTCAACTTCCTTCAATGTCAAAAGTCCATGTGAAGTTTTTGTACATTACTAGGCCTTCCTTTGTACATTATGGCCCAAATTTTGGAATTTTTGTTAGTGTACCTTTAGGTTGCAAAATCCTCTGGTCCAGAGTATCTTACTTAGTATTCAAAACATGTATTATTTAGTTATGGTTAGTTAGAGTTAGTTTTGGTTGGTTAGAAGTTAATTAGACACTTTTGGGACCTTTCACATTTGGTTGGAGGAGGTTTCTTGGATCACAAGTTTCTTTTCTTCTCATTTTCGTTTTTCCTTTGGATTGTACTGCATTTTCTGTGATGATTTCCATGGAAGGCTAAATTCTCTTATCAATTCAAGGTTCCATGATGGTAGTTCGGTTTGAGTTATTAAATCTTTCTTATGCAAATTCTTTTATGCCTCTCTTTTCTTTCCAATTTTTGATCCATTTTCATGATTATGATTTCGCTTGAAGTTTTGAATTATGCTATATTTGGTAATCAATTGATTACCTAAATCTACCAATTATGTCCTTGAATCCATGCTTATTAGAGGCTACAATTGTGATCCCAATTTGTATGAATGAATGGTAGATGGTTATCTAATGAATCTTTAGTTGATATGAATTTGCTTTCTTATTAGAACCATGAGAACAAATTGCATGATTGGATCCTTGGATTGGTGTTACATAATTCAATTTCATTCTGTTTTAGTTATATATTTCACAACCTCATAATTATGTTTTGCATAATTTCAATTTTCTACATAATTTCAGTTTTCTACATAATTTCAGTTTTCTACATAATTTCAGTTTTCTGCATGATTTTGTTTTACATATAAACCCCCCTTTTACATTCTAATTTGGTTCCTATCCAACAAGATTAGACATTATATGATTGTGTCCTTGAAAGATTCAACCTGGGTTAGTCCCCACACTACTAAATTAAGGGAAATCTAGTGGTTTTCATAGTGTTTCACACCATTATCTAGGCATCCAAGAGGAAGGCGTCCAAAAAGCTTTTTATATTGGTTCACTATAACCCAGAGCTACGTCCAATCCTTTTAACTTGAAGGATTTCACTAAGTCAACGTGACTTACAAGTATTCTTCACCTCTTCAAGTTTTCAACTACTTACAATCAACAACCCTAATCGTAAGACTCCAAGTATTCTTAACTTAGCCTCTTTAGGCTTTACAAAACAAGATTTTAAAAGAATGGTTACTCACAGAGTGAGTTGACAAAATGACTTTAGCTAAAACATAGTCACTATAAAGGTTTTATATGTATCAAAGCATATCACTACAAGAATCTTGTCATTTAGAGTTAGCCAAAAATTGACACTAATATCAATAGTTGTCGCTAATTTAAACATCGACCAAATTGATGCAAAATTGTCACTTATTTAAGTTGTCATTAAAAAAATTGTTTTAAAATTAAATTTAGTTTTGTTTGTGTCAATTAAGCTGACTCTATTAGTGTCAACTTGTATGATGACTATTTATAATCGACTAGGTGACTCTATTTAGTGTCATCTTGGTCAATGTTATTTAGTATTGGCTTGACCGTTTCTATTTAGTGTCGACTTGGCCGATGCTACGTATTTTATTATTTTCTTTTTTAAATGTTGGTCAGGTCAACACTAATTTTATTTAAAATTTATTTCAACTTTAGTGTCAATTAGTTCATCTTTGTAATTATTTTTTAATTCATTTTATTTGGTTTAGTGTCAGCATGACCATCATTTATTTTTAAGTTAGAGTCGACATTAGTGAAGGCTAAGCCGACACTAAGTTTTTTTAAAAAAATATTAAAGCTCCTTTTATAGTATGAAAATAGTACTATTTAATAACTTGTAGGTTGTCCTTGATATTATAACTTTCTAAACATATTCAAAACCAATTCAAAGTAAGATGATACTAATTCAACTTCGAGCATTATGACTAAAAGATATTCCAATATAAAGAACAGAACTGAAACTTTAACTATAACACCATTTTTTAAAATAAACCAACTATCATAAGTTTGAAATCTAATACAACACATAGTTAGGAAAATGCAAATTCTAATTCAAATCCAAACAACAGTCAACATGTAGTGATCTTGCAAATGTTTAGCAGAGACAATAATTTCATGGAAAATCTTCTCCAAACCAAAAACATGAGCTGCAATAATTTGCATGCCCATGGGTAGTCTAGTCATGACTAAAAAATCAGCATGCCCAGCATCATCATCATCAATTCCACTTTCAGATAGCATCCATAATCAACAAAGGAAAAAAGCTTACCAAGTTAAAACCATGCAATTTGATATGAATTCTCCATACTAGGACAAACAAAGAGAAAAAAACAATGAAGATTAAAACTTTCATAATATATACATGAATAAATGTATTTGCTACAACAAAATCACCAACCAACATAAAAGGCCAGGGCAACCATATCAAAACCACTAGCCATTTTGTTGTAAGTAAATTAAACTAGTAAGTTCATATAAAGAATAATTTCATTATGTCAACTTTATGAGCAAGCTCTTATAAATTCTGAAAGTTATAACTAAAGGAATAATTTATAATTATAATTATAATTATGTGTTGGCAAAAATTCCGAGATCAACATATTAGCCTTAACCAACTCTAAATGTTAATCTTTTTTATCCAAAAATTGTGATTTTATCTTTTTCTATTTTGTTGGAATATTATTGTAAAATATAAGTGATAAGGATTTGGGTAGCCCTAAAGAAGATACTCCAGAGCTAGAGGATAGCCAAGCATACAAAGGACCTTTGACAAGAGGAAAGCTAAGAAGACTACAACAAGAAGTGATTCAGAAGGTGGAATCACTCAGAAGCTTGGATAGATTATGCCCAAGCCAGGTACTATACACTGTATAAGCTTGCTCCCTTAACTCTCAGAAGCATGAAGATATTATTTGTTTTATTTTTAGTTCATTTATGCCATCTTAGCTTAAGACTACTGGTTATGTACTTGTTTGACTTGTATTAGAAAGGATAGTCTTATTCCTAGATGAGATAGTCTAGTAGCATGTTTGAATAGCAGGATAAGTTATGCTACCTTTCAAACACACCTTAGGCATGAAAGAATTCTATATAAAGACACTTTCCCACCATTTGTATGATAACTTTGAGTTCATAATAAAATTGTTTTTGTCAACTTGTGAGAGAATTTTTCAACTTCTTATTTTGTACAAGAGCCTTAAGCTTTTGAGAGGCTTGTGATAAATCCCAAACAATTGTTATCTTCCTCACACAAGAGAGAGTGGTGAGTTACCTTCACCCATTTCTTTCCCACATTTTTACTTTCTTCACCCTTTTACTTTCAAATAACTTTCGCATAAGAAGGAGTCATTTGGCTCCAATTTGATTCCAAGAATCCATCAAGTGGTATCTAGAGCCTTTGAAAGCCTACACTTCATGTCCCCCATTCTTGGAAGGAATCCACATGAGTATTATCTTCTTCCTCAATGAAAAGCTTATGACACCATTAATATAAGTGTAGCAAAACTGCAAGCTTTCCTTTCTTCATTTCTTGTTTGTATCCTTGTGTTCTTCTTTCTTTTTCATTGGGTTTTTCTCACTCAAGCATGTTATTCCTACCCATGTCATTTTCATGGTTTCTTTGATTCTTATCTTGATTCTTGCATGAGGATTTGGTCTCCGTTGAAACCCCAAAGTCATCATTGTTAACGCATGAAGTAGCTTGTGTTCTTGTGTTTTCTATGCATTTTTGGAACAAATCTTGTAGCTGGAAATTGATCTTGAGTTTGTGAGGTACTTCAGTGGTTTAATATTGAAATTGCATGCCTTCATTGTGTTCCACGTGAATCACCACTATTGGTTGCTAGAAAATTCTCCTATAAAAAAATACACTAGTTTGCTTGTTATGTGTTACTTATGAAACAAGAAAGGAAAAAATATAGTGCTGGAAAAATAGTTTGTTTGTGATATAAATGTATATCAAAAGTGTGAAAAAAGTGCTAGAAAAATTTCAGAAAAAGTGTAAAGATTGTGTAAAAAGATTGAGAAAAGTTCTTGAAAAAAGTTGTTGATTCTTGTAGAATGTAACTAGTAGTTTTCGATTGGAGCAAATTGTATGCCTTGATCTTTTAGGCTGTTTTTGCAAAGTGTTTTGGAAAGTTTATAAATTACATATGTTGAGTATTGTATGGTGATATCTCTATATATTTGCATGCCTAAATTCCTATTCTTGATTCTTTATATTTTTCATTTTACTCCTCTTGAGTTTAGCTTTTGTTCTTTACCTTTTTCTTGATTATCTTTCTTTAGCCTCTTAAAGTTTTATCTTAGAGTTTTCTTTTCCTTGGAATTGTTACGAGTCCTTTGGGATTTTTGTCTTTCACTTGCATATAAAAGCTTCATAAAGAATTGAGACTCTTTTACAAACCTTGAATTGAGATTGAGTGGTAAAAGGCAAGAGTGTACACTAGAGAAAAGCTTCTAAAGAGTGCAAACACGAGTGTGAGTATAAACACTTAGAGGGGAGTGAGGATTGTCTTTTCTTGCTTATTCTTTTGTGCAAATTTTAGGTTTTTTGGAGGTGAGAAGCTTGTTGGAAAGAAGTGCAAAGAAACATTAAAGAAGTAGATCAAGTATGGTGAGTTCTAGATTGAACTTGGAGGATCTTTCTCCTAAAACAGGCATGATGATGGAATATATGAAGAAGCTAGAAGCAAAAATTGAGAAGTTGGAAGGTGGGTTGGAATCCATGCGAATTGATTCCTATAGTGTAAATGATAAAATCCATTCTTGGGATACTTTGAAAGGTAAATAAGTACAAAAAAATAGTAATGGTGATGAAAATACCAGTTGTGATGAATAAATTGTGAGGAGATGTGGAAGACCTCATAATAACAATAATATTAATAATGAAGTATTATGATTAGGAACTAAAAGTGATACAATATATAGATTGCCATGATTGTGATGATTATATGAAGGTGAAATTAATAGCGTTGTCTTTTGAAGGTTATGCATTAATTTGGTGGAATGAAATCTCTTGGTAGTGTAGAAGCTTGAGGAGAGCATCCATTAAGCCTTGAAAGGAGCTGAAAAAATAGATATGAGATCGTTTTGTACCTTTGTATTATAAGTGAGATTTGTTTGTAAAATTACAAAAGATGTATCAAGGAACTAGATTTGTAGATGACTATTTTAAGGAGGTGGAAGTGACTTTAATAAGAGGTCAGATTGTTGAGTCTCAAGAAGTCATAGTGGCTAAATTTTTAAATGGTCTTAATAAAGATATTTAGGACATTGTGGAGTTACATAATTACAAACCATGGGAGAGACCATGGACTTTGACACCTTACAAACTAGACACCTCTCACATATGTGATGCAAGCTTATGAAACCTTGCAAGCCCATGAAAACTCCTCACATCACTCACATATTTAGGTGTTGGCCAACTTTGGATGACCTTCACCTTTTCATCATTAACCTTGACTCCCTCGAAGCCAACCACAAAACCTAAGAACACCATTTCACTTGAACAAATGGTGCATTCCTCTATATTAGCATACGATGATTCCTTTTCTAGGAGTTCAAACACTTGTTTAACATACATCGCATGGTCATCTGCATAAGAAGAATAAACAAGTATATAATCAAAGTAGACAACCACTCATTTACCTACAGTGCTCCTTAGAACATGGTTCATAAAACTTCATGAAAGTGCTAACAAAATTTGTCAAGCCAAATGGCATGACCAACCACTCATATAAACCAAACTTGATCTTGAAAGCAATTTTTCATTCATCCCCTTCCCTTATCCTTATTTGGTGATACTCACTTCTCAAATATATTTTAGAGAAAATCATATAACCATGCAATTCATCAAGCAAATCATCTAGTCATGGGATGGAGTGTCTATATCTAACTATGATAACATTGATAAGTCTACAGCCCATACACATTCTCTAAGTGTCATCCTTTTTAGAAACAAGGATTACAAAGATGACACAAGGACTTCTACTCTCCCTTACCCATCCTTTTTCAAGGAGTTTTTCAACTTGCTTATGGATTTCCTTGGATTCTTTAGAATTAGCCCTATAAGCAAGCATATTAGGAAAGGAGACACCAACTATAAGATCAATGTGATGCTCTATCCCCTCAATGTAGGCAAATTGTGAGGCATATCCTTAGGGAAGATCCCATTGTATTCTTCAATCATGCCCTTGAAACTTGTTGGAAAATCAAGCAAAGGAGAAGTAACATGAAAACACATATTAGTAGGCAATAATAATAAGGGTTCCTTCCTAGCTAAGAGCACCATCTTCACCTCCCTTCTACCTACAAAGAGTGTCTCTTTCCTCTTACCAACTCTCTTGCTTCTCTCACTCTTAACCTTTTCTTTTCCTTTTGAACTTTTTACCCCTTTTTTTACCTCTTACACTCTTGTTTTTCTCTTTGGTTTTCTTACTTTCTTTTCTCTTGGCGTTTTCGGCCTTAGCAAGCTCTTTCTTTTCTTTCACTCTTTTTTCTCATCTTTATTTGGTTCTCATAAACCTCTCTTGGAGATAAATGCTTAAGAACCATATTTTCTCCTAAATATACAAAAGAGAACCTATTTAAGACCCCATCATGGGTCACCTTCCTATCATATTGGTCTACCCAACAAAATATGAGTGGCTTCCATAGGAACCACATCTTACAAAACAACATCCTTATAACTCCCAAGGGTAGTGGCCAATGATACTTGCCTATCCACCACCAACACTCCTTTCTCACTTAGCGATTGCAACTTGTAAGGCCTGGGGTGGAGTAAAGTGGGTAAGGCTAACTTCTATACTAGCCTACAGTTAGCCACATTCACACTACTCCCACCATCAATGATGAGAGAGCATAGTTTCCCTAAAACCAAACACCTAGAGTGGAATATGGTTTTTCTTTTACTTTTGGCCTCTTCTCCCACTAGGCTACTCATGAGTCTCCTCACCATGATAAGTCACCCTCATAGTAGGAACCCTCACTAGAAGACTCTCCCACACTTGAGGAAGAAATGTCCTCTTGGGAACTCTTACTTTCCATCTCTCCATTTTCCCTTAAGACCATAGTCCTTCTATTAGGACATTGTGAGACAATATGCCCTTTTCCCAAGCACTGGAAACACTTAATACTACTAGATTTAAAAGAAATAGAGGTAAGGGGTGGAACCACATCCTTTCGCCCTTGGGGAACTTCACTCCCTTTCTTGGGATTTTTGTCCCCTCTAGGCCTTTCTTTCTCCCTTTCCTTACCATACCTCTTGAGTTGGGACTCAACCTTGGTGGCTTGATAGACCAAATCCTCTAAGGTACTATAGTGGTGCAATTTCACTATGTCTTGGATTTCCCTATTTAGCCCATGAAAGAACCTAGCCAATGTGGCCTCTTGAGATTCCTTTATTTGTGCTTTCATCATACATATCTCCATCTCCTGATAGTATTCCTCTACACTTTTAGATCCTTGATATAATCTTTCTAACTTAACATAGAGGTCTCTAGCAAGTAGGATCACACAAATCTTTCTCTCAATTCCCTTTTCAATTCGACTCAAGTGTCACAAAGGGCCTCTTCATCCTCCTAACATCATACATCACTTAGTACCACCACACCAATGCATAGCCACTGAATTATAAAGTGAATAATTTCACTTTTAAGTTCTCACTAATGCCATGACACTTAACCAATTGCTCTACCTTCATTTCCCAATTTAGGAAGACATCTGATTTGTTCTTACCTAAGAAAGGGGGAAATTTGCACTCCACACTCTCTAAGTCATCCCTATTATGCTCATACCTTTCCCTCCTATGCCTTTCATGTCTCTCTATCCTTTCATTATATGATATGAACCCAAGAAGGTAGGAAGAGCATGGGGGAAGACATTAAGGATGAAGAAGTAGAAGCCCTTCAAGGTCCCATAACCAGAGGGAGATTGAAGAGACTTAAGGAAGAATTTCAAAGAAAGATGGATCTCCTTAGAGGGCAAGGAGTGTCCAAAGAGGGCTTAACACTTTTCACACTTTAGGAATGTATCCTCGAGTAGTATAGGATCTTGTATGTAATTTCTATAGTTTACTTTCTTTTGTAAAAAAACTAGGAGTGTTGGATTCATTTAGCATTTTGGCCTTTTAGATGGCCCTTTGGATTCATAGGGTTTGGACAATGCTCGGGTCCTTTGGACATCACCCACCTTTGGATGCCCCCTTTGGACGTACTCCTTATCAGCATTCTCAAAGCCTTGCTTTTGAGCTGCATTTTTTCCAAGGCCCAACGATTTTTCATTTAGTTTGTTTCGTGCCTAATTTGTAAACAAGGTCAATATATAAACCTGATCCCAACTGAACTGTAACAACTTTGAGTTCATTTGTGAATCTTGCGTAACATATAATTGAGAGAGTTATCTCGACTTGTTTTTAGATTAGCACATTTAATTCTCATTAAGTTCTCCATGAGGCTTGTGGTGATAACTCGTTTTAGTTGTGTTTTATTTATCAAATAAACTAAAGTTATATAGCATAGCTAACCCTAGGTCGAATTCTCAAGGACACAGTGTGTTCTAATATGGCTAAATGTGAAAATCATAGTTGATCCAAAGAACGCTAAGTGTTTAATGCTAATTGCTCTCGACAAAGACTGATCTGATCTGGTCTCGGTAGAAACGAATACGACATGGTCTCAGCTAAGCGCAGACTCGGACAAACTTGACGAAGTCGGACTAACTCAGTCTCAGACTAAAATGCAGTAAATAAAAGGAGGGGTTTGCGTTTGAGTGTAGAGAAATAACTAAGGATTGAAAGTAAACTAAACTATGCTAAGTTAAGTATCGTATCAAATCAGAATTCAACACACGGTCGATCCTTAATTCCTTACCTAAGTTATACTCCGAATCAACCTGAAACTCTTACGACAATCGTTGAATGTTTATCCCTTGCCATACCGAGGATTTACACAATCGCTACCTCATTAGTTGGCAAGGAGTATGTACTTGGTTGATTTTAGGTTCTCTTACCTAACATGGTTATTAAACCAGTTTCAATCGGTTCTAGTCTAATGTGATCTACTCCTCACAATGTGCAATCGCGACAAAGAAACAGTAGATTAAAGCACAGGGATTAAAATCAAAAGATAGAATTGCAAACCAATTGTGTTATTGAAAACAACATTGAATACAAGGTGAGAATTCAGAGATTCCAGAGAATCTGCCTTCCACGACGATCGCCTTGGAAGGATGGCGATGGTTCACCACTAATGGCCAGGCATTGAGGTTTCTGCTCACCAGAGTGCGTCGGCTATACCGAGCGATCACCACCGACAGCTTCCAACTTCCCAGTTCCTAGTCTTGCACCTCCTCGATCGAGAGAGACACCTTACTGAAGCTTCATGTACCACTGTGCTAGCTAGGACGAGTTGTAATTGCTAATGGTGCTAGGTCTAAATTCTGTTTAAATTCCACACTAAACTTGTGCCTTACATGCCCTTATAAACATGCAGGGCAGTTGTGCTAAATCTAAACATAATCCTACAGAATCAATGATTCCTTGATCCTGACAGATTTCTTACTGAGTTACTCGAATTACATATTTCCATGATCTTAATAGATTTCTTGTTGAGTTACTCGAATTACATATTTCTCTAATCCTAACAGATTTCTTGCTGAGTTACCCGAATTACATATTTCCTAATTTACTCTTCCTATGATCACGCTTTGTTCGTTGTATACTGGAGTGATTTTTGCCACTGATATCGGTCCTGGGCGAGAGTGCTACTTTGGTCGAGACCGCTTCTTCTGGGCCAAGATGCTCCTTTTGGGCTTGCAAAACAAGTCCAACATTTTTATCAGTTTAAATCCTCGTTTTCGCACAAATTTATATTTTTCCTATTTCTAGGCCTATAATTCGAATCTTAACTTAGATAGGACTCTTAGTCACTAAACAGTTTTACTAATACCCATCTTAAGCCTTTGTGAGGTGTATAAAATATGACTTATCAGTGGCGAATCTCATTTTCTCTTATCTAATTTCCACAAAATTGGTGGCGAACCATTTTTAAATCTTATATGTTTTCTTCTTTTCAATTCATTTTCTATCTTAAGTTTTTCCAAGAATATACTTTACTTTAACGATAATCTTACTCATATCTTCATAACATTAACAATTGTGTTAAGTGTGAGATCTAGGCTTAGCCTAAACCTATCTAGTGGAGTCAAGGCTTAGGCAATTCATATCATTATGTCCATGTTTATAGCTCTTATGAGATCTAAAAGATATATTCACATGGTCCTTTTCATGACTAGTCTCACTCTCTTGCATGGATGTTGCTTATTCTCCTCTTTTTCTCTATCAAGGCTTCTACTTTTTTGCATTGATACTTTGAGTGTCTCTGTTTACTGAATCTAAGCCCTCTTTATTCTCTTTTTCCATCCTCTCAAACCTCTCCCCTATTTTTGCCTCTAGTCTCTTCATTTTCCTAATTACCATTTTGGTTTTAGGTGAGTAGCATTCTATCTCTTCATGAGATTCCGTCAAAGTGTTTCCTCTCCTCTTTACTCACTTAAAAGAACAACTAAACCACATATTACTACACAAAAATCGAGAGCTAAACAAGGCACCAATCTCACCACTCTTAAGTGTATTACACTTACACTCGTGTTTCATAATTTGTGGTTCTTTCTCTAATATACTTCTTGCCCTTTTCCACTCAAGGACTCTCCTTTATATCTTGTACAAAAATCCTACTCTACTAATCAAGATTTAAATGAAAGTGAAAGATAAGAAAATCTCTACAAACTCTTAAGAATTTCAAGAATAGAAAACTTTAAGACTAAACTAGGAATCTAAGAAAAACAATCAACAAAAGATCAAGAAGGATGACAAACTCAAATGGAATTTAATGAGACAATTAAGATGACTCAAATGAAATGAAAAAGGAACTAAAAAGTTCAAGTGAATACAAGTATACATTGTTGTCCAAAGAATTATAAAAAAAAGTTATGCACAAAAAGTAATCATACTAGAATTCTAAAAACTAGGTGTGTCATTTGTTTTTGCTTGGGACCTTCCACTAAATTTTTCTTTCACTTTTCTTGCCACTAATCACTCTTTTAATACATTTTTGTGATTTTCTTAACAATTTTGGTCCACAAATTTTTTTTCAAGACTACACTACAAGAATTCTTACCAAAAGCTAATGTGCATATCACTAAAATAATTCATCAAACACTTGGGGTGCACTTCATAAACACATAGTACAACACCTTACATAAATCAAAATTTAACAAAAATAATTGATCTCAAACATAAGCATGGGCGAGACCCAACAACACAAATTTCAACTAGTCGACATCATAGCACCACATGTAAATAAAAAATCCCCAAATATTCAAGCATGAACCCTATAAAATCAAACCTAGAACTAGGATAGGAATTCTTCAATTCTAAACCGTGGTAGGGTAGATACATGTTAGGTGAATAAAACCTAACAAACTAGAAGCAAAACAACCGAGGATTGAAGCTAAATATCAAGGATTCTCACTTACTTGTTTGGTGTGCCCAGACCCAAGAAATCCTCGATGAAATTGCTACAATTTAGGTGTAAATACATCACTTATGTGATGATTGAAAGCTTTGACTACCACTTGATAAAACCTTGGATCCACAATCAACACACAATTAAAAGAAACTGAAAGTCCACGGTGAACATAGAAATAAAAAATGATAAAGAGAAGAAAAGAGCAAATGGAATGAGGAAGAAGATGAAATCGCCACTAATCCTCTTGGATAAGAGAATAAGATATTCTCCACAAGTATCTTGGAAACTTGATGAGAATTAGGGTTCTTGTTCAAGAACAAGAGAAGAGAAAAAGTCTCGCAAGTGCATAACACAAATTCTATTTCATGTAAAAAATAACTAGCCTAATTATATTTGAGGCTTTTATAGTCATTTCCTAATTACTAATTAGCACTTAAATTGATATTAAACTAAGCTAAGATAAGGCCTAAGAGGGCTAGCCTAATTCGTCACCATAATCCCACATGGTTTAGTTATCAAAATGCTAGTCACTAAGGAGAATATCCTAATTTGAGCATTTGGACCCTAAAACAAGCTATACAAAGGAAATACAAGTATTATACAAAGAAGATAAATAATGTATACGTCCTACAAGGTACTAAATAAGGCCAATTTGGAAGACAAACAAAGTGTACAAAGTTGGGCCTTCATTGGGTCCTCCTTGGCCTTGAAGGAAGCCTAGTTCCTTTTGCACTTCCTCTTGCAATCTTCTTAATTTACCCCTTTTCATGGGGCCATGTAGTGTAGTACTCTCATTTTCCATGATGATCTCTTCTGTGTTGCCTAAGTACTTGTCCATATTCACATAAGTATCTACTTATCCTTATAACTACTAATAACAACAATAGTACAACATAATTGCAACGAGAAAATTTTTCCATAAATTGAGTAATATGCATAAGAATTTTGGTATTCACCAAATGGAGATACACTTAGAAAAGAAACAAACAAACACACGCATACAAAACCCTAAACACATTCTTAAAAATATATGTTTATACATATATAACATAAAAGAAGCATTACATACTCAAAAAATTATCAATAAATTATATCAAAGCTAAAAAGGGCAACCGTTAAAAAAAAAACTCAAGAAAGCAAAAAAAAAAGAAACTTAGAAAAGAAAAACAAGCACAAAAGCAAAGATCGTTGCACAAAGGCAAACACACATAATCAATTAAATTAAGCAGATGATCAAAGTCATGAGCACATAGTGAGAGTAAGAAACACGTGAGAAAGAAACACAAAAAGAAAAATAGAAAAGTGAAATTCAAAAGAATATATTAAAGGAAAGAAAAAGCAAGGACCTCAACAAAAGTAAGGAAAAAGTGATGAATATTGAGGAGGTCAATTCTTGCATAGCATAACCTTCAATTGCCTTTACGCAAATCCCATGATTGCGAAATCCTAGAACTAGAAACGAGTTTTGATGAATTTAAGACTTCAAGTATTATTTTAGCACTTTCTAAATTTGAATATCATGCTTTTTGCTCTTCTAAATTTTTTCTAAACAAAAAATTAATTAATTACTAACTCATTAAAAAATTCCACGTGAACAGGTGGCTAAGAAGGGTTGTCCTTTCACTTCCCCTCTTTTTAGACTAAATCATGTGATCAACGATATCATTACCAACGGAGAAGTCATTATTCCGAGAATCACTTTGATTGATCTCTGAGCTCTCTTTATCCTTCTTATAAGCTTTTGAGCTCCTCCTATAAATTTCCAAGCTCTCCCACCATGCCCAAATCGAGGGGTGACGTACCTGCAAAATTCTATGACGCCTAAGTTAGCTATCTCTTTTCTAGAGGACTTTTCCTTGAGATTTAGAACATACCTAGTGTTGGCCTTCTACTTATGGGCATGGGCACATTATCCATAATGGTCGATCTTCCGGCAAACAATTCGTATCCATTATCTGTTGGTTACCAAGATCCCGATAATCTTGGCGCATATCTCAACATGTTCCCCATTAAGAGTGGGGGTCGAGCTCTTGCTTGGTTATCCGAGGTGCCTTCGGCCTGCTAGAGTACAGATGCCCCCCAAGTCTCCAGTTAACTTTTGGTAATGTGGAGATTTAGTCATTTCTTCTTAGGTGCAAAGTGGTGTTGCTTTGGGAGTCATGCCCATTTTTACCTCATTTGACAAACTGGCATGCTTGCAACGTGTCAAGGTTGTTTGGTATTTGCCAATTGTTGGGTGCAACCCTTAGCATGTTGTGATCATGTCCCTTGATCTTGTGGTCAACTTTGTTTAAATAGGCCACGTCCTAGGTGGGGACACACACTACTCACTTTTTGCACTAGCATTCTTCTTCACCTATCTTTTGTTTCATCTTTAATGTTGCTCAGCTTCTTTATCTCTAGGTATGCTGCCACCATTTGCCTTTTTTTCAATTAGTATGTTATAATGACGCTTCTACTAGGGCTGGCCGATTACTAGAGACCGAGGTGAATCTGATCGATGCCTTGTAGTCGAGTTCAAGCTTGGGATCTGTTGATGTAAACTCATTGGAGGCTACCGCTATTGGTGGCTTTTCTAGTCAGCACGTTAGTACTAACGCTGCTAACTACCCTCTTCCCCCTTCCATGGGTCCACCCTTGGCCTTGCCAACCACACCTGAGGAGCCTTCGGCCTCAGTGCCTTTGCAGTAGATTGCTCCACAAAAAAGGACTTTCCCATTGGTGAGCATGTGTGGCTATAAATGGCTGAGCAAAGAGGTTGAAGCCTACCTTTCTCGATTCTGCATGCAGGGCATAATGGCCAACCTAGTTAAGGAAGTGTTGCTTATGTTAGCCGGGTATACCATCCCGGTGGAGCCTTGTGCTGCCAACTAAAGGGGCATTATGAGAGCTCAAGAGGGGGAGCTTGACTTTATCTACATGTATGAGACTATCTTGTAGGCTTTGAGGGTGTTAAATATATTATTATTTTCCTATATCTTTTCTTATGTGACTTTTATTTTCTCTATATTTTCTTGATATAGTTTTCTTATTTCCTTTTTTTAGGCTTAGACGTTTACCCTATAAAAGGAAGATTAGAAATTGTATTACATACACTACTCAATTCAATATAGTGGTATGTTTAACTTCTTATCAGAGCCTGGTTTTTCTCTGCCTATGTCTTGTGCGTCCACTGTCGTCCGCCACCGTCTTCCACCACTTGCCGCCATCTTCCGTCACCTGTCATCGACTGCCCCCGAAAAGTTTTGTCTCAGTATCCAGTGATTGAGAGTCGTCGTCTACTGCTGTCGTTGCCACTGTCCATTGCTGTCTGCCACCATCAGACCATCGTTCTCCACTGCAAGCCCACCGTTTTGTTCGTTGTCTAACCTCCTACCTATTCCAACTCCCAAAAATTTGGTGGGAAGTACTGCAGCTAGTAGATTTAAGTTACCGTGCTGCTATTTTTTATTGCAAGTGTTTAGAATTGTTACCTCTCCTCCTCTGTTCACTGTTTGAAGTTAAAAATGGCCACTGCCAATTCCTTTTCACAAGGATCTATTATCTTTTTTTCGAGAACCCCAACTATTACAACAGAAAAACTCAACTGGAAAAATTATAAAGCTTGGTCAGATTCAGGTTAGATGTGGTTTTTGAGACAAGGTTTGTGGAGAAACAAGAGACTAAAATACTAGAAGAAAACATAGTTCCATGGCTGAAGCTTGACTATCAATTACGTACCATTTTGTGGCAGTCTATTAGCCCTGAATTATTAGAAATCTTAAGGTCATTCAAGACCTGCTATTCCTTCTGGACGAACGCTAGAGATGTCTTTGCTAATGATGTTCAACGTCTATTTGATTCAACTCAAAAGATTGTTTTCCTTCAACAGACCAATCATGATATGGTGTCGCACATAGCCAAAGCCAGGGCTGCTGTTGAAGAATTGAAAGGTTTACTTATGTGTAACACTGTTAATGAAACAACAAAGCAAATTGACAAACTATTGATGGTTCTAATCCTGCAAAGTCAGCATCCTGACTATGAGCATGTTCAGGATCAAATCCTATCAAGTGAGAAAATTCCCTCTATGAATAGCCTGCTTACTAAGATTCTTCGGGTTCCTACCATAACAAAAGGTGATGGTATCGCTCTTGAAAACTCTGCTATGGTAGCCTCTCGTGGTAGAGGAAGAAACGGTCAGGTACTAGAGGAATATTACGAAATGGTAAAGGTGGTCATAGTAGGCTTATCTGCTCACACTGTGGAAAAGAAGGACACTTACAAAATAGATGTTATAATTTGATTGGTTGGCCAGACAAAACAGAAAATATATCTTCAAGTGATACCTCTTCAAATGGAAGGACTGGTTCTCAATTAATCTCAGATGAAGAGTATCAGGAGTTCCTAAGGCTCAAGTCCAACAATCACACCCAATCATCTACATCACCAAGTGTTTCAACTGCATGCATTTCCCAGTCCATGGGGAGTCAAGGTCCATGGATAATCGATTCAAGTGCTTCAAATCACATTTGTGGTAATGAGTCTGTATTCTCCTTTATCTCCTCACCTAAGTTTCCTCAGTTCATTTCATTAGCCAATGGTTCCAAAATGGTATCTCAGGGAGTTGGTCAAGTTTCTCTATCCTCATCAATTAGTTTAAACTTTGTGTTGTACATTCCTAAATGTCCTACAATTTGATTTCTTTGAGTCAATTGACTCGTTCTTTGAATTGTTCAGTAACCTTTTTTGCTAATTGCTTTGTTATACAGGACCAGAATACGGGCCAGCTGATTGGCAAAGGACATGAATCAAGAGGACTTTATTACTTATCCAACAATCCCTCTACATTGTGTTTTGCGTCTGTATCTCCAAAGCTTTTGTATAATCGTTTAGGGCACCCTAGTCTTGCAAAGCTAAAGTTAATGGTTCCTAGTCTCAATAAATTGTCTACTTTAGAGTGTGAGTCTTGTCAATTAGGCAAACATGTCAAATCAACCTTCCCTAACCAAGTCAACAAAAGATGTAATTTGCCTTTTTCTATTGTCCATTTAGATATTTGGGGACCAAGTCAAGTAACATCTTTTTGTTTTAACTACTCCGTCACATTCATTGATGAATACTCAAGATGTACTTGGTTCTATTTGATGAAAGAAAGATCTGAACTTTTGTCTATCTTAATGTTCTTCTCTAAAGAAGTGGAAGATCAATTTGGAAAAACCATTAAAATATTGAGAAGTGATAATACAAAAGAATATTTTTCTTCCGAACTAAACTCATATCTATCCTTAAAAGAATCTTACATCAATCCATGTGCCCTCATACTCCTCAACAGAATGGTATAGCTGAAAGGAAAAATAGGCATCTGGTTGAAACTGCCTGCACCTTACTTTTTAGTGCAAATGTCCCGACTAATCATTGGGGTGAAGCCGTTCTTACTGCTTGTTTTTTAATAAATCAAATGCCATCTACTTCACTTGAGAATCAAATCCATCATTCAATTTTATTTCCTAAAGATAAAATGTATCATGTGCCTCCTAAAGTCTTTGGTTGTGTATATTTTGTTCATGATGTCTCTCCAGGTCGTGATAAACTTTCTGCAAGAGCAATCGAATGTGTGTTTCTTGGATATTCTCGTTTTCAAAAAGGGTACAAATGTTACTCTACATCTACAAAAAGACACTATATGTCATTTGATGTTATATTCTTTGAGGAAACTATGTTCTTCACCAAAGATGATTGTGACTCTATCCAACAGGCACTACCAATTCCATATCTTAGTCCAATAGAGTCGTCATCCCTTGAAACACATAATCAATACATACTCCAACCTTCCTATTCTATTCATTCTCAAGCTGAACTATCTCCACCTTCAATGTCTACATGTCAAAGCAAGACACAAGAGATAGGTACCCCAGTATGTGAAGATTCACTTGATTCATGTCCTCTATCCTCAACTGACCCCACATCAGATCCTCTTCTATCCTCACCTTCCCATGATTCTAACATTGGTTGGCCCATTGCTCTTCGGAAAGGTATTCGCTCCACTCGTAATCCTCATCCTATTTACCTTAGTTATCATTATTTATCTCCTTCGTATTTTTGTTTTGTTTCCTCTGTCTCGTTCATTACTATTCCTAACTTTGTCTGTGAAGCACTTGATCATTCTGGATGGCAACAAGCCTTGATAGTTGAAATGCAGGCACCGGAACAAAGTGGTACTTGGGAGTTAGTTATCTTCCCTCAAGCAAGAAGGCAGTTGTTTGTCGGTGGGTATTTGCTATTAAAGTTGCACCTAACGACACAGTTGATCGCCTCAAAGCCCAGTTGGTGACCAAAGGATATACTCAAGTATATGGTCTTGATTATGGAGATACTTTCTCTCTCGTGGCTAAAATCACTACTATTCGCCTATTACTTGCAATGACTGTTATTCGTCACTGGCCTCTTCATTAATTAGACATCAAAAATGCTTTTCTACATGGTGACTTGGATCTTCACTGGCCTCTCTTGGTTTTGTTGCTCAAGGGGAGTCTGGTTTAGTATGCAAGCTTCGTAGATCCTTGTATGGACTTAAACAGTCCCCAAGAGCTTGGTTTGGAAAGTTTAGCCAAATTGTTCAAAACTTTGGGATGACAAGAAGTGAAGCAGATCACTCTATATTTTATTGTCATTCATCTTCCGGTAAATGTGTGTATTTGGTTGTGTATGTGGATGATATTGTCATCATAGGAAATGATGATATCAAAATTTCCCAATTAAAGCAGTACTTATTTAACCACTTCTGCACCAAAGATCTTGGTCATCTAAAGTACTTTCTTGGCGTAGAGGTTGCTCAATCCAAGGAAGGTATTGTTATCTCTTAGAGAAAATATGCTCTTGATATCTTGCAAGAGACTAGTATGAGTAAATGCAGGCCCGTTGACAGTCTCATGGATCCAAATATGAAGTTAATGGTAAAACATGGCGATCCTTACTCTGGTCTAGAGAGGTATAAAAGACTAGTTGGAAAACTCATTTACCTCATTATCACTAGACCTGATATCTCCTTTGTAGTGGGAGTTGTGAGTTAGTTTATGCATGTACCTTGTGTTGATCACTGGGCAACAGTCCTCCGTATCCTTAGATATATCAAGAAGATACCTGGACAAGGTTTACTATATGAGGATAAGGGAGACACCCATATATCAGGTTATTATGATGCTAATTAGGCAAGATCTTCCATTGATAGACGATCTACTACAGGTTATTTTTGCATATCTATTAGGGGAAATGTGGTCTCTTGGAAAAGTAAGAAGCAAAATACTATGTCTCGTTCTAGTGCTGATGCAGAATATCGGGCTATGCCTTCAGCCACTTGTGAATTGATATGGGTAAAAAACTTATTCAATAATTGAAATTTGTTGATGTCTAACCAATGAAACAGTATTGTGATAATCAAGCGGCTCTTCACATTGCTTCTAATTCTGTATTTCATGAGAGAACCAAACACATTGAGATTGATTGTCACTTTGTACAGGAGAAGTTGCTAGCCAAAGAAATAAGTACATAATTTGTCAACTCGAGTAATCAACTTTCTGACAATTTTACTAAATCTTTAAGGGGACCACAGATATAAGTTATATATTACGAGCTTGGAGCATATAATTTATATGCTCCAGCTTGAGGGGTGATGAGTCATAGATTATGCATCTTTTATGGACCTAAGAAAGAGGTTCACAAGACTATCTTGTGCTTAAGAACTGAGTGTTAGCTGAGATTCATATTATGGGCCTAAAAATGGAGAAAATGCAAATCTGTGCCAATTCAAGGATCTTAGCTAAACTTTTCTTTTCTTGTAGGATCAGTTGAGATGTTCTCAGGTCCACTATAATAAGACTCGGCCAAGAGGAAGTCGTCTCGGCCAAGACTGGCTCCATCTCGGCCAAAACAGATCAGGCCAGGCTTCACGGTCCAGCAGCCCAAGTAGGAGCAGTCCAATAAAGCATAGCCCAAAGACACTATCAACATCAGCAGTCCAGCTCAGATCTACCTTAGCTCCAGCTCAACTACCACGTCACTTCTGGAGTAACTTACAACGCAAGTTACGCAAGAGTAGAATAGGCAATTCATGTTGTAATTCTATTAGAGATCATTAGGCATAGCAAACCACCACTCGTATATATAGGAGGAGCTGTGCACTTTTTAGGTGTCTTTGAATTCATTCTCAATACACTCTCATTATATCCATTTCCTCGCTCTCATATCTCTCCGTTTACGGTGGTGCACAGTGCTGGTGTTTCTCTCGATCGAGGAAATGCAGGTCTGAGACTGGTAAGTCGAAGTTTGCCAGAGGGGACTGATTGGGATTCCCAACACACTTTGGTGAATCTGATCCTAAGCGCTCAGGCCATTGAAGGTGAACCACCACCATCAACCATGGCGATTGTCGTGGAGGATGGGTCCATCTGAATTCAGACCACTGTGTTTGTACTCTGTTTTCTATTAATCAATTTCATTATGCATTTCTCATCTTCATCCCCTTCCTCTCCTTCAATTCATGATTTAATCTGCGATTGCAATTAAATTGTGAACAATGTTAAGCTAAGCCGATTGGAACTGGTTTAACTTATTCAGTAGGTAATCATTTAACGATTGTTAATTGAGAACCTAAAATCAGCTCTAAACTTAATCCCTGTCAACTGATGAGGTAATGATTGTGTAATTCCTCGGTTTGGCAATGGACGAACCTTTGGCGATTGCCACAAGATTTCCCAAGGCTGATATGGACTAAGAACTAGAGTCCAAACATCGGACTGGACTTGGACTAATAGAAATGAACATGAACACAGTTATATCATAGTAATACTAATAGTAAACCAGTAACGTTAGTATATGTGCGATGCATTCATAGTTTAGTTTATTTTCTGTTTTACTTGCATTTCAACCTTCCCCCTATTTACTGCTTTTCAATTCGAGATAGAGATAGCCTATCTCTGTAGCGTCTGTCTGCACTCAGCTGAAACCAAGCTGGATTGATTACTGCCGAGATCATCCCGGCTCAGTCTCTGCCGAGACAAGTCAATACTCTACATCTTAGATTCTACGATATTTCGCATCACACCAAATCACATTTGAGTACACTGTGTCCTTGAGAAGAATCGACCTAGGGTTGACTATACTATAGTTAGCTTTAGTTATTTGATGCCCGTTAAGACTACTGAAAATGAGTTTATCAAATTGGCGCTGTTGCCGGGGACACAAGTTCTTTTGTGTTTTTGTGTGCCAAGATAAGTGAAGTCGAATCCCGAGTTTGAAGAGTGTCTGTCAAGTCAGTCTAATCGAGTCTTTTGAATTTGTTTGTGTCCGTCTTTAGATTTTGGACCCTAAATAACAAGCATGTTAAGTGTTGTTTATTTTTCTACGTGAATTTAGCGCAAAAAAAAAACACAAACAAAAACAATAAAACATTTATTTCTGGAATACATAGCGGTAGCATTCTGTTTTGCATTCACATCTGCATCTCACAGTTGACTTGCATTCTTTTTACATTGCATTCTGGTAGTTCCATCAGGTAGTTGACTGATAGTTGTAGTTTACTAATTGTAAGCACTGTTCAAGTCTGATTTTTCTACATTGTTTGTACAATGCATGACTAGGATTAGTACTGACCCATTGTATGCTTTTGACCCAGAGATAGAATTAACCTTACATAGATTACAAAAAATAAGAAACATTGTAGTAAATACTAGTAGTAGTTCAGATTCTGCCATTAATTCTAACTTGTTGTCCGCTAACACACTTGTTGCTAGTTCTAACATTTTTGTAGAGCCAGGAAAGATGGAGAATACTAACAGAACGCTGAAGGAATTGGCCACTCTAGACGTGGTGTATCAACCTTGGTGCATCCAATACCCACAGTTGGAGCCAGCTCAAACATATGAATTGAAGTCTGGTCTTATACACCTGTTGCCTAAATTTCATGGTCTTGCAGGAGAAGATCCCCACAAGCATCTGAAGGAATTCCATGTGGTTTGCTCCACAATGAGGCCGCAGGGGATATCATAGGACTATATCAAAATGAAGGCGTTCCCATTCTCCCTGGATGGAGCAGCAAAGGATTGGTTGTATCTTCAGCCAGTACTTTTTAACACCTGGTGAGACATGAAGCGCACATTCTTGGAAAAGTTCTTTCCAGCATCCTGAACTGCGTCCATAAGAAAGGAGATATATGGGATAAGGCAGCATGCAAGATAAACATTGCACGAGTATTAGGAAAGGTTCAACAAACTTTGTGCCACCTATCTGCACCATCAGATCAACGAACAGTTGCTGATCCAATATTTCTATGAGGGACTATCAATGATGGATAGAAACATGATAAACGCAGCCAGTGGTGGAGCCTTGATGGATAAAACGCCAGCAGCAGCAAGGCATCTGATCTCCAATATGGCAAGCAACACATAACAGTTTGGGATCAGAGGGCCAAGTCAAACTCGGATGGTAAATGAAATCGGTGCAGCTTCCAACCAGAGACTGGAGAATCAGCTGACCGAATTGACATCACTAGTGAGACAGCTTCTAGTTGGACAACACCAACCAGCCATGGTAGGGAAGGTATGTGGCATATGTACTTTCGTGGAGCACCCCACTGATATATGCCCCACCCTTCAAGAAACTGAGTCGGACCAAATAGAGAACGTTGGAGTCATAGGTGGATTTCAGTACGGGAAACAACCGTATCAGAATTGGCCATTTGATAGCCAGCAATATGGGAGACAGCCATTTTGGCCAGGACCGAATCAGGGGCCATATGCAGCTCAACAATTTGGATCCACACCGAATACCTATCAAAGGCAAGCAGGTTATCAACAGCCGCCTCCGCAATATCAAGAACCACCTTTCCAACAGCAACAACAATAGTAAAGAGTGCCTACCCAAGGCAACTCTCCATCTTTGGAAGACCTAATGAAGCAGCTGGCAACCAGTAACCTAGAGTTCCAACAATCTGTGAGCTCTAGTAATATGCAATTCCAGCAGAACATGACCGCCACCATCCAAGACCTCAAAACGCAGATTGGACAGTTAGCTAATACTGTGAGTCAATTACAGTCGGCAGGATCCAACAACCTCCCCTCTCAAACCATTCCAAATCCGAGAGGAAACGCTAGTGTAGTCACTCTTCGAAGCGAAAAAGAATTACCTCAACCTAAACTGCAGCAGTTGCCGAGATCAGCTGAAGCCGACTCCGAGCAAAATGCCGACTTGCAGTCTCGGCCAAAGACAACTGTCCCATTGCCATTTCCACCTTGGACCACTTCGGCAAGAAAGCCAAAATCAGATGAAGAATTGTTGAAGATGTTCCGGAAGGTGGAAATCAATATTCCATTCCTCGACGCTATTAAACAGGTCCTTAAGTACGCAAAATTTCTCAAGGAATTATGCATACACAAAAGGAGAAAAATGAAGGGGAACAAGGAAATTGGAGGCGTGGTGTCGACGCTGACAAGAAACGGAGAAATCACTGTAGGTACTCCAACCTTGCCAAAGAAATGCAGAGACCCTGGAATCTTTTTGGTCCCATGCACCATCGGTGAATGTACCTTTGCCGATGCCATGTTGGACTTGGGAGCCTCAATCAATGTCATGCCAGCATCAATCTACAGGTCCCTAAATTTTGGTGACTTAGAACCCACAGGGATGACCATTCAACTTGCAAACAGGAGCATTGTCCAACCCTTGGGAGTTCTCGAGGATGTTCTCATCCAAGTCAACGAACTAATATTTCTAGCTAATTTTTATGTGCTAGACATGGAGGATGAGACGTTTGGGAAGGAAGCCACCTTAATTCTGGGAAGACCTTTCTTGATGACAGCCAGGATGAAGATTGATGTGCATGCCAGGATTCTCTCGATGGAATTTGGTGATACCTTGGTGCAATTTAATATTTTCGAAGCTATGAAGCACCCAACCGAAGACCACTCTCTCTTTGACATTGATTTACTTGATAGGATAGTTGAAGAATACCTTCAACTAAATAACAGCAATGAAGACATTGAGAAGTTTGCTAAGAGCGCTGATAAGAGCAGCTGCTTAGGGGTCGTAGACGAAGAGGCTGACCGTGAGGAAGTACAAGACCTTCCCTACTCTGAGGACAATCATAGTGATATCGCTGACTTGGCCTTTGAAGTGGAATTGTCTGAATTACTGAACCAAGTCTGCAACCAAGAACACTCAGAGTGTATAAATAATGCAGAAATCAAAGTTGCCAACACTGAAATGTCTTCCATTGCATAATTGGCGACAATTTTCACAGCCGAGATCGAGCCGGCCAGAGAAGGCCGAGTCAAGAAAGAAATAAAAGTCAACTCGGATGAAGAGTCAAATAGCAGGCCTGACACGCTTGCCGAGAACATCTCGACCAAGGAAGACCAGACTCGGGCTGGTGTAGAAATCAATGTTCCATCTGGATACGATTTCGAAGGAGCGCTAGAAGCCAATGCCGACTCCAATCCGACAAGAACCGAAATCGCCGAATCGAGTCGACCAAATCAACCAAAGGCCGAAATCATGTCGGCACACCTGGTGCCATGTCAAGATCAAGTCGGCCAGACGGATCCAAGCTCAGTAATTGAAAAATCTCCAATAATGCCACCACCCATGGAACTGAAACCATTGCCGAATCACTTAAAGTATGCCTACCTGGACAAGGAACAACAACTCCTAGTCATCATTGCCAACAACCTCCTCCAGGAGCAAGAAGACAAGTTGCTAAATGTCCTAAGGCAACATAAGCAGGCAATAGGGTGGAAGCTAGCAGACCTTCCTGGCATAAACCCCTCCATCTGCATGCATAGAATCTTGATGGAGGAGGAAATCAAGCCCATAAGGCAACAATAAAGAAGATTGAATCCGACACTCCTGGATGTGGTCAAGAAAGAAGTCACAAAGCTACTCGCTACAGGCATCATCTATCCCATCTCGGATAGTCAGTGGGTGAGCCCTATGCAAGTGGTACCAAAGAAATCCAGGATGACCGTCATGAAAAACCAACAAGACGAGTTGATGCCTATGAGGATTCAAAATAGCTGGTGGGTATGCATCGATTACAGAAGATTGAATCAAGCAACTCGCAAGGATCACTTTCTTTTGCCTTTCATTGACCAAATGCTTGAAAAATTAGTAGGGAAATCCCATTATTGCTTTCTTGATGGATTCTCAGGCTACATGCAAATTCATATTGCACCTGAAGATCAGCATAAGACAACCTTCACCTGCCCATTTGGTACCTTTGCGTATACACGCATGCCATTTGGCCTGTGTAACGCACCGAGTACATTCCAACGTTGCATGATGAGCATCTTCTCGAATTTGCTACAGGACTGCATGGAGGTATTCATGGATGACTTCATGGTGTATGCCGACTCATTCGAAGCATGCCTGAATAATCTATCTAAAGTGTTGAAGAGATGCATTGACACAAACCTTGTGCTCAATTTTGAAAAGTGTCATTTCATGGTGACTGAGGGAATAGTGTTGGGACATTTGGTCTCCAACAGAGGCATCGAGGTGGATAAAGCAAAGATAGACATCATCACCTCCCTTCCAAACCCCGCTTCTGTGCGGGAAGTTCGCTTGTTTCTAGGACACGCAGGCTTCTACAGGAGATTCATTAAGAACTTCAGCACAGTGGCCTTGCCTCTGTCCAAATTTCTACAGAAGGATGTGGAATTCAACTTTGATCAGCCCTGTATTGAAGCATTTCAGGAGCTGAAGAGCAGACTCACATCCGCCCCTATCATGCAAGCACCAAACTGGGACCTACCATTCGAATTAATGTGTGATGCATCCAACTCGGCATTAGGAGCTGTCTCGGCCAGAGAGCTAGAGCCGGCCAACTAGTACATGTGATTGTCTATGCATCCAAAACTATGGATCTGGCCCAGCAAAACTATACAACAACTGAGAAGGAGCTTTTGGCAATTGTGTTTGCCTTAGACAAATTTCGTTCCTACCTTCTCGGTTCCAAGATAATTATGTTCTCTGACCATGCTACCTTGAGATACTTGCTGAAGAAGCCTGACACTAAGCCGAGACTGATCAAGTGGATGCTTCTTCTCCAAGAATTTGATTTAGAAATCAGAGATAAGAAGGGTGCTGAGAATTCTGTAGCAGATCATCTAAGCAGAATTGAAAAAGAAAGCGAACTGAAGCCTATCCAAGATGAATTCCCTGACGAGCAACTATTGCACATCCAGACGGCCACACCATGGTTTGCCTACATCTGTAACTACGTGGGAACATCTCATCTTCCACCAGAGGCGTCGCGGGTTGATGATGGGTGTTTTTCTAGTCGTTTTGAACACTTATCAAATAACTAAAGCTAACTACAGTATAGCTAACCCTAGGTCATTCTTCTCAAGGACATAGTGTGTTCAGTTGTGAATTGGTGTTAAGTGAAGTGACGTAGATTCTGAGATGTAAAGTGCTGACTCTTCTCGGAACTGGCCGAGTAGCTCTCGACAGAGGCTGAGCCGAGATGATCCCGGTAGAGATAATCCGGCTTGGTCTCGGCTGAGCGTAGACAGACGCTACAGAGATGGACTATCTCTGTCTCAGCTGAAAATGGACTAAGACTATAAATGCGATAAACATATACTACTGTTACTAGTTATCTATTATTATTATCATTTAATTGTGCTCATATTCAGTCCCATTAATCCAAGTTCAGTCCAGGCTACACACTCCAGTTCTCAATCCATTTCAGCCTTGGGAAGTCTTATGGCAATCGCCAAAGGTTCGTCCATTGCCATACCGAGGATTTATGCAATTGCTACCTCATCAGTTGGCAGGGATTAAGTTCAGAGCTGATTTTAGGTTCTCAGTTAACAATCGCCAAATGATTACCTACTATATTAGTCAAACCAGTTCCAATCGGCTTAGCTTAACATTGTTCACAATTTTATTGCAATCGCGAATCAAATCATGAATTAAAGTAGAGGAAGAGAATGGAGACAAGAGTTGCAGAATGAAATTGATTAACAAAAATGGAATACAAATACAATGGTTCTGAATTTAGATGAATCCATCTTCCACGACGGTCGCCATGGTTGATAGTGGTGATTCACCTCCGTTAGCCTGAACGCTGAGGCTCAGCTCCACCAGAGTGCGTCAGTAGTCTGATCGGTCCCCTCGGCAGACTTCGACTTCCCAGTCTCAGACCTGCGCTTCCTCAATCGATAGAAACGCTAATGAGCACCGTGCACCACCATGAAAACGGAGAGAGCGAGAACGAGAAAAATGGGTACAGTGAGTATGGAATTAAAGTGAATTCAAAGACAGAACGTGTAAAAAGTGCACAGCTCTTCCTATATATACACGAGCTGTGATATGCTAATCCTAACGAATCCTAACAGAATTACACTGTGAAGATCCTATTCTACCCCTATGCAGATCTTCTAACGTGACATGGCAGATTTCCTAGGAGTGACATGGCATTTGAGCTGACGCTGAGATGGCCTTTGAGTTGGATAGCTGATGTGGTCAATACAATTGGGCCTCTCTATTGGGCTGCTGGACTGCAAAGCATGGGATGCTGAGACGACTCTAGTCCTGCCGAGATGGAGTCGGATTGGCCAGGATGACTTCATCTCGGCTGAGACTCCTTTTGTTGACCCTGGTCAACTCGGCTTGACCTGTAGAAGAAGAAGTGACACTTTTATTAGCTAAGAAATTTGAATTAACACAGATTTGTATTTTCTCTATATTCAAACCCATAGAATGAATCTTAGCTAACAATCCATTCTTAAGCACAGAATAGTCTCGCAAATCTCCTTCTTAGATGTCTAAAAGATGTATAAATTGTGACTCATCACACCCCCACACTTACCCTTTTGCACTCCTGGGCAAAATAAAATGAAAATCAACAAGGGGAAATTTTTGAAGATAGAAAAGAATTTTTCACTTGGCTTCCTTTAGTTCAACCGAGACAGAGTCGGCACTCATTCACTTTGAGATCGAGATACTCTAACAATCCGAAAATTACTCCTTCCGTGCTCTAGGCAACTTCATGACCTGCAAACAAGAGAAGGTAACCAAGAGTGACAGAGCTCTCTTTTAGGCAAATAACTCCCTCATTTCTTACGTGTTTGGGTTTTGTATTTACACTCAACATTCATGGAACTGATATTACCATACTTTGGCAAATCTCTCTTCTTACACCTGCAAAAACACACACCGTTATGATAACTAGGACTTCTTTTCGGCTTGTAGCGAGGCTGGGTCACGGGTAGGATAGAATATGGGAAAACTAGCTTCAGGACCCACGAGGAAGAGAGGGGCAATGGGGAGTAAGCTTTATCAGCTTGAGGGATAACCTAGGATGCTGTCAATTCCTCCTTCTTGCTGCTACCAGCTCATTTTCTTCTTTTTTTTTTTATTATTATACAACTTATGCAGCTGTTTTCTTTCTTTATTCGTTTTAGCTCAGATTTTTAGCTGCTGCTTCCTCTTTTTCTCTTTTCTTTCTTTCACTCGCTTTTATTCTTTTTCTTGCATTTTCAAGCCTTAGAGGGTGCTGAACAACCTTTTGCTTCCTGGAGTTCCCCCACACTTGATCATGACTTACTCCCAAAACAATTCCAAAGCTCCTCTGCTCCTCGAGGGTGAGGTTGATTCATGGTTTTTCTAGCCTTGGCTTGTAGTGAGATGTTTAGGAAGAATGGTTATATTGGGCTCAAAAGGGGTAAACAACAGACACATTTGTTCAGGTGGGCTTTATTTGGCTCAGGTCTTATAAGAAACATGACCTAGATCATGTCATTCCTGCATGTGAGAACAGTTGTATCCAGAGAGTTGAGGCAAAATGTAGAATATGCAGTTAACATGAATGCAAAAATCTCATTAAAAGAAGAAGAGAAATGGCAAGATGTAAGCCATCAATATTTACAAGGGCTCAAAATCTCACACAGGTTGTATTTTGCTCTATCACAGAGGGTTTCCTTTTCAGTTCTACAATCAATCACTGACTAGAGCACAAAAGCTTCATTCCCCTCAAGCTGGGTAAATCTCTTGCCAAAGTTGCAGAGTTGCCCCTACTGTCTTTTCCAAATTTACAGAAGTCAATTCAAGATTCTTTTCAAAACAATTTTATATATATATTTTTTTAAAAAAAATCCACTTTGAAATTCTGTTTAGGAGGGAAGCTTGAAAGTAAATGACAGAATTGAACTTCTGCCAGGCCGAAGATGTTTCGGATCAGGTCAAGATGGCACAGAACCGGCATGGACTCGGCTTAGGCAGCTTTTATTGAAAAACATGACAGATTTTAAAAATAAAATGAAACAACGCAACTGAAAGAAAACAACAAAGTGATTAACAAAACAAAAATTAAAATTAGCAGAGTTCAGGAGGGTGGGAATAGAGTTAAGACACAGCAATTGAAATGACTGTATATTTATCCCCTCCCACACTTAAAATCTGCATTGTCCTCAATGCGAGGCAGGGTCATCTGGAGATGCTGGTTCCATCAATGATATTATCTCCATGTCATGAGTGATAGGCGCTGGACCTTCATGGAATGGCTTAATTTGATGCCCATTGACCTGGAAGGTGTTGTTGCTGTGTTCATCTTTTAGCTGTACTGCACCATGGGGAAACACATTAGTAATAACAAAAGGCCCATCCCATCTAGAACGTATTTTACCTGCAAGGAGCTTGAGGCGTGAGTTAAATAAGAGGACTTTCTGGCCAACTCGGAATTCTTTTCTCAGGATCTGCTGGTCATGGAATCGCTTGATTTTCTGCTTGTAGATCCTAGAGTTTTCATATGCTTCCAAGCAGAGTTCATCTAACTCTTGCAGCTGAAATTTTCTCTGCTCTCCTGCTTGGTCATAGGCCAGATTGCACTGCTTAACAGCCTAGTATGCTATGTGTTCTAGCTCCACAGGAAGGTGACAGGCTTTACCGAAAACAATCCTATAGGGAGACATCCCTAAAGGTGTCCGGTATGCAGTTCTATGTGCCTAGAGAGCATCCTCAAGGAGGCGGCTCCAGTCCTTCCTCTTGGGATTGGTCATCTTTTACAATGTTTTCTTGATTTCCCTATTGAACACTTTTGCTTGGCCATTTGTTTGGGGGTGGTAGGCAGTAGCAATTCTGTGTGCTACTCCATATTTTTGAAGAAGGGAAGCCATAGCTCTGTTACAGAAGTGACTGCCTTGGTCACTTATGAGTGCTTTTGGCACACCGAATCTAAAAAAAATATTGGACTTCAGAAAGTCCGCAACCACTCTTGCATCATTTGTTCTGGTGGCAATGGCTTCTACCCATCTTGATACATAATCCACGGCCAGCAGAATGTATGAGTAGCCATTGGAGACTGGGAATGGCCCCATGAAGTCTATTCCCCAGACGTCAAAGATTTCACAGAATTGGATGGGTTGCTGGGGCATTTCATGCCTTCTGTTCATGGCCACCCCAGCTTTTTGGCAAATCTCGCAGGTGGAGACGAATTCATGCGCGTCCCTAAAGATAGTTGGCCAATAGAGGCCACAGTCTAATACTTTCCTGGCAGTCCGAGTGGATCCATAATGACCGCCTCCAGGTGCCGAGTGACAGAACTAGAGGACCAAGTTGGTCTCGGCATCAGGAATGTAGTTGCGGATGACTTTGTCACTGCCTAATCTCCAAAGGTAGGGATCATCCCAAATTTAGTATTTGGCATCGCTTCGGAGTTTATCTTTGTATGCCCAAGATGCCTCTGGTGGAAACCGAGATGCTGCCACAAAATTACAAATGTCAGCAAACCATGGTGGAGACGAATTTATGTGCAACAGGTGCTCATCTGGAAACTTGTCTTGGATAGGCATCAGTTCGCTTCCTTTTTCAATTCTGCTCAGGTGATCAGCTACAGAATTCTCAGCACCTCTGTTATCTCTGATTTCTATGTTGAATTCTTGAAGGAGAAGCATCCACCGAATCAGTCTTGGCTTGGCCTCAGGCTTCTTCAACAAGTATCTCAAAGCCGCATGATCAGAGAACACAATGATCCTTGAGCCGAGAAGGTATGGGCGGAATTTGTCCAGGGCAAACACAATTGCTAATAGTTCCTTCTTAGTTGTTGTGTAATTCTGCTGGGCCGGGTCCATAGTTCGAGATGCATAGGCAATTACCTGCACTGGGAGGCCGGTTCCAGCTCTCTGGCCAAGAACAGCTCCCAATGCCGAATTGGATGCATCACACATTAGTTCAAATGGCAGGTCCCAGTTTGGTGCTTGCAGAATGAGGGTGGATGTGAGTCTGTTTTTCAGCTCCTGAAATGCTTCAATACAAGGCTGGTCAAAGTTGAATTCCACGTCCTTCTGTAGCAACCTGGACAGAGGCAGGGCAAGTTTGCTAAAATTCTTGATGAATCTTCTGTAAAAGCCTGCGTGTCCTAGGAATGAGCGAACCTCCCTCACGGAAGAGGGGTTTGGAAGGGATGATATGATATCTATCTTAGCCTTATCCACTTCAATACCTCGGTTGGATACCAGGTGGCCCAACACTATTCCTTCAGTCACCATGAAGTGACAATTTTCAAAATTGAGCACAAGATTTGTGTCAATGCATCTCTGCAACACCCTTGATAGATTATTCAGGCATGCTTCAAATGAGTCAGCGTACACCGTGAAATCATCCATGAATACCTCCATGCAGTCCTGCAGCAAGTCCGAGAAGATGCTCATCATGCAACATTGAAATGTACTCGGAGCATTGCAGAGGCCAAATGGCATGCGTGTGTATGCAAAGGTACCAAATGGGCAGGTGAAGGTTGTTTTATGCTGGTCTTCAGGCGCAATATGTATCTGCATGTAGCCTGAGAATCCATCAAGAAAGCAGTAATGGGATCTCCCTGCTAATTTTTCAAGCATTTGGTCGGCAGAGGAAAGTGATCCTTGCGAGTTTCTTGGTTTAATCTTCTGTAGTCGATGCACACTCGCCAGCTGTTCTGAATCCTTGTTGGTACCAGCTCATCCTGCTGATTTTTCATGACAGTCATCCCGGACTTTTTTGGCACCACTTGCACAGGGCTCACCCATTGGCTATCCGAGATGGGGTAGATGATCCCTGCAGTAAGGAGCTTTGTGACTTCTTTTTTAACCACGTCCAGGAGTGTCAGATTCAGTCTTCTTTGCGGCTGCCTTATGGGCTTGATTACCTCCTCCATTAATATTCTGTGCATGCAAATTGAGGGGTTTATGCCCGGAAGGTCTGATAGCTTCCACCCTATTGCCTTCTTATGTTGCCTGAGAACCTCCAACAACTTGTCCTCTTGTTCTTGGTCGAGATTGCTAGCAATAATAACCGGGAGTTGTTGTTCCTTGTTCAGGTAGGCATATTTCAGGTGACTCGACAGTGTTTTTAATTCTAGGGGTGGTGACGGTGATAGAGATTTGTCAGTTTCTGAGGTTGGATCCGACTGGCCGACTTGATCTTGATCAGGCACCAGGTGTGCCAACATGATTTCGGCCTCTGTCTGCTTCGGCCGGCTCGACTTCATGGATTTGGTTATGGTCAAAATAGAGTCGGCCTTGGCTTCTAACGCTCCTTCAGAGTCGGATCCGGATGGAACAATGAATTCTACATTAGCCTGTGTCTGGTCTACAGTTGCCGAGTCGGCCTTGCTATTTGCCTCTTCGGCTGAGTTGACTTTCATTTCTTCCTTGACTCGGCCTCCTCTGGCCGACTCATTCTTGGCCGTGAAAATTGTCGCTAAGTGTGCAATGGAGGACTTTTCAGCTTCAACGACTTTGTTTTCTGCATCAATTGTATACTCTGAGTGTTCTGTGCTACAGACTTGGTCTAACAATTCGAACAGTTCCACTTCAAAGGCCAAGTCAGCAACATCACTATGATTGTCCTTAGAGTTGGAGAGGTCTTGTACTTCTTCATAGTCGGCCTCTTCATCTGTAACTCCTGGGCAGCTACTTTCACCACGGCCTCTTCGGTTGGTGCTCCATAGCTTCGAAAATATTGAATTGCACCAAGGCGTCACCGAATTCCATGGAGAGCGTCCTTGCATACACATCAATCTTTGTTTTGGCTGTCATCAAGAAAGGTCTTCCCAAAATTAAGGTGGATTCCTTCCTGGATGTTTCGTCCTCCATGTCTAGCACGTAAAAATCAGCTGGAAATATTAGTTCATTGACTTGGACAAGAACATCCTCGAGAACTCCCAGGGGCTGGACAATACTCCTGTTTGCCAGCCTGAATGGTCATCCTCAGGGTTCCAAGTCACCAAAATTCAGGGACTTGTAGATTGATGTGGGCATGACATTAATTGAGGCTCCTAGGTCCAACATGGCATTGGCAAAAGTGCATTCGCCGATGATGCATGGGACCGAAAAAGACTCCAGTGGTCTCTGCATTTTTTGGCAGAGTTAAGGCACTTGTAGTGATTGCTCCATTCTCTGTGTCGGAGCCGACACCACACCTCCAGTTTCCTTGCTCCCTTTATTTTTCTCCTTTTATGTATACATAATTCCTTGAGGAATTTTGCGTACTTAGGGACCTGTTTAATAGCATCGAGGAGTGGAATATTGATTTCCACCTTGCGGAACATCTTCAACAATTCTTCATCCGACTCTAGCTTCCTTGCCGAAGTGGTCCGAGATGGAAATGACAATGGGACAGTTGTCTCTGGCCGAGACTGTAAGTCGGCATTTGACTCGGAGTCGGCTTCTTTTGATCTCGGCACCTGCTCCAATGTAGGTTGAGGTAGTTCTTTTCCACTTCAAAGAGTGACTACACTAGCGTTACCTCTCGGATTTGGAATGGGTTGAGAGGGAAGGTTGCTAGATCCTGCCGACTGTAATTGGCTTACAGTGTTAGCTAGCTGTCCAATCTGCGTTTTGAGGTCCTGGATGGTGGCGGTCATGTTCTACTGGAACTGTAAATTGTTGGAGCTCACAGATTGTTGGAAATCCAGGTTGTTGGTTGCCAGCTGCTTCATCAAGTCTTCCAGAGATGGAGAGTTGCCTGGAGTAGGCATTCTCTACTGTTGTTGTTGCTGCTGGAAAGGTGGTACTTGGTATTGCAGAGTCGGCTGTTGATAACCTGCCTGCCTCTGATAGGTGTTCGGCGTGGATCCGAATTGTTGGGTTGCATATGGTCCTTGATTCGGTCCTGGCCGAAATGGCTGTCTTCCCTGTTGCTGGTTATCAAATGGCTGATTCTGATACGGCTGCTTCCCGTACTGAAATCCACCTATGGCTCCAACATTTTCTGGCTGGTCCGACTCGGTTTCTTGGAGAGTGGGGCACATATCAGTGGGGTGCTCCACGGAAGTACATATGCCACATACTTTTGCTGCCATGGCTGGTTGGTGTTGCCCAACAGCAAGCTGTCTCACCATTGATGTTAACTCGGTTAGTTGATTCTCCAACCTCTGATTGGAAGCTGCACCGATTTCACTCACCATTCGTGGTTGATTTGGCCCTCTGATCCCAAACTGTTGTGTATTGCTTGCCATATTAGAAATCAGATGTCGTGCTGCTGCTGGTGTTTTGTCCATCAGAGCTCCACCACTGGCTGCGTCTATCATACTCCTGTCCATCAGCGATAATCCTTCATAAAAATACTGGATCAACAACTGTTCGCAGATCTGATGATGTGGACAGGTGGCACAGAGTTTGTTGAACCTCTCCCAGTACTCGTGCAGTGTTTCTCCTGTATGCTGCCATATCCCACATATTTCCTTTCTAATGGACGTAGTGCGGGATGCCGGAAAGAACTTCTCCAGGAAGGTGCGCTTCATGTCTCCCCAGGTATTGAAAAGTACTGGCTGAAGATACAGCCAATCCTTCGCTGCTCCATCCAGGGAGAATGGAAATGCCTTCATTTTGATGTAGTCTTCCGATATCCCTTGCGGCCTCATTGTAGAATAGACCACATGGAATTCTTTTAAATGCTTGTGGGGGTCTTCTCCTGCAAGACCATGAAACTTAGGCAACAGGTGTATAAGACCAGATTTTAACTCATATGTTTGAGCTGGCTCCAACTGTGGGTATTGGATGCACCAAGGTTGATACACCATGTCTGGAGTGGCTAATTCCTTCAGCGTCCTATCGTTATTCTCCATTCGTCCTGATTCTGAAAAAACGTCAGAACTAGGAACAAAATTGTTAGTGTAAAACTGGTTAGAGTCAGCTACAAGATCTATATTGATACTAGTATTTACTGCAGCGTTCCTAATTTTGCGTAATGTACGTAAAGTTAATTCTATTTCTGGGTCAAAAACATACAATGGGTCAGTACTACTCCTAGTCATGCATTGTACATATTATGCAGAAAAATCAGAATTAGAAATAGTACTTGAAATAGTAAATGCAGAATTGGAAACTACAACTATCAGTTAACTAACCAATGGAACTACAGAATGGCATACGGAAAGAATGAAATTAAACTAGCACGAATGCAAAACAGAAAACTAGCTGAATGCAAGAATGCAATGCAGAAAGAAGATGCAGTAGTGAATACGTAGCTACAGAAATGAATGTTTGATTTCTCTCTTCTCTTTTTTTTTTTAGCGGTGAATTCACGCAAAGAAACAAATAATAGTCAACATGCTTTTTATTTAGGATCCATAAACAAAACAGACAGACATAGACAAGTTCAAAAGACTCAAGACTGTCTTGACAGACACACTTTACAGACTCGGGATTCGATCTCACTGAGCTTGGCACACAAATACACAAAAGAACTTGCATCCCCGGCAACGGCGCCAATTTGATGATGGGTGTTTTTCTAGTCGTTTTGAACACTTATCAAATAACTAAAGCTAACTATAGTATAGCTAACCCTAGGTCATTCTTCTCAAGGACATAGTGTGTTCAGCTGTGAATTGGTGTTAAGTGAAGTGACGTAGATTCTGAGATGTAAAGTGCTGACTCTCCTCGGAACTGGCCGAGTAGCTCTCGACAGAGGCTGAGCCGAGATGATCCCGGTAGAGATAATCCGGCTTGGTCTCGGCTGAGCGCAGACAGACGCTACAGAGATGGACTATCTCTGTCTCAGGCTAAAAAGCAGTAAACGGGGTGGAAATGCAAGTAATGCTAAAAATGGACTAAGACTATAAATGCGATAAACATATACTATTGTTACTAGTTATCTATTATTATTATCATTTAACTGTGCTCATATTCAGTCCCATTAATCCAAGTTCAGTCCAGGCTCCACACTCCAGTTCTCAATCCATATCAGCCTTGGGAAGTCTTATGGCAATCGCCAAAGGTTCGTCCATTGCCATACCGAGGATTTATGCAATCGCTACCTCATCAGTTGACAGGGATTAAGTTCAGAGCTGATTTTAGGTTCTCAGTTAACAATCGCCAAATGATTACCTACTATATTAGTCAAACCAGTTCCAATCGGCTTAGCTTAACATTGTTCACAATTTAATTGCAATCGCGGATCAAATCATGAATTAAAGTAGAGGAAGAGAATGGAGACAAGAGTTGCAGAATGAAATTGATTAACAAAAATGGAATACAAATACAATGGTTCTGAATTCAGATGAATCCATCTTCCACGACGGTCGCCATGGTTGATAGTGGTGATTCACCTCCGTTAGCCTGAACGTTGAGGCTCAGCTCCACCAGAGTGCGTCAGTAGTCTGATCGGTCCCCTCCGACAGACTTCGGCTTCCCAGTCTCAGACTTGCGCTTCCTCAATCGAGAGAAACGCCAATGAGCACTGTGCACCACCGTGAAAACGGAGAGAGCGAGAGCAAGAAAAATGAGTACAGTGAGTATGGAATTAAAGTGAATTCAAAGATAGAACGTGTAAAAAGTGCACAGCTCTTCCTATATATACACGAGCTGTGATATGCTAATCCTAACGAATCCTAACAGAATTACACTATGAAGATCCTATTCTACCCCTATGCAGATCTTCTAACGTGACATGGCAGATTTCCTAGGAGTGACATGGCATTTGAGTTGACGCTGAGATGGCCTCCAAGCTGGATAGTTGATGTGGTCAATACAATTGGGCCTCTCTACTGGGTTGCTGGGCTGCAAGGCATGGGTTGCCGAGACGACTCTGGTCCTGCCGAGATGGAGTCGGACTGGCCAGGATGACTTTATCTCGGCTGAGACTCCTTTTGTTGACCCTGGTCAACTCGGCTTGACTTGTAGAAGAAGGAGTGACACTTTTATTAGCTAAGAAATCTGAATTAACACAGATTTGTATTTTCTCTATATTCAAACCCATAGAATGAATGTTAGCTAACAATCCATTCTTAAGCACATAATAGTCTTGCAAATCTCCTTCTTAGGTATCTAAAAGATGTATAAATTGTGACTCATCACGGGCCCATAAGGAAAAAATCCGAAGCGATGCCAAGTACTACATTTGGGATGATCCCTACCTTTGGAGACTGTGCAGCGACAAGGTCACCCGCAGGTGCGTTCCTGACGCTGAGATCAATTGGGTCCTCTAGTTCTGCCACTCCACACCTGGAGGCAGCCATTATGGATCGACTCAGACTGCCAGGAAAGTGTTGGACTGTGGCCTTTATTGGCAAACTATCTTTAGAGACGCTCATAAATTCGTCTCCACCTATGAGAAATGCCAAAAAGCAGGAGTGGCCATGAACCGAAGGCATGAAATGCCCCAGCAACCCATCCAGTTCTGTGAATTTTTTTATGTTTGGGGAATAGATTTCATGGGGCCATTCTCGGTCTCCAATGGCTACTAATACATTTTGTTGGTCGTAGATTATGTATCGAGATGGGTAGAGGCCATTGCCACCAGAACCAATGACTCAAGAGTGGTTGTGGATTTCCTGAAGTCCAATATTTTCTACAGGTTCGATGTGCCAAAGGTGCTCATAAGTGACCAAGGCAGTCACTTCTGTAACAGAGCCATGACCTCTCTTCTTCAGAAATATGGAGTCGCATAAAGAATTGCTACTGCCTACCACCCCCAAACAAATGGCCAAGCAAAAGTGTTCAACAGGAAAATCAAGAAAACACTGCAAAAGATGACCAATCCTAGTAGGAAGGACTGGAGTCTCCTCCTTGAGAATGCTCTTTGGGCACACAAAACCGCATATCGAACACCGTTAGGGATGTCTCCCTATCGGGTTGTCTTCAGTAAGACTTGTCACCTTCCTATGGAACTAGAGCACAAATCTTACTGGGCTATCAAGCAATGAAATTTGGCCTATGACCAGGCGGGGGAGCAACGGAAATTTCAACTGCAAGAACTTGACGAACTCTGCTTGGAAGCATACGAAAACTCCAAGATATACAAATAAAAAGTCAAGATATTTCATGACCAAAAGATCCTGAGGAAAGAATTTCATGTTGGCCAAAAAGTCCTATTGTTCAACTCAAGACTCAAGCTCATAGCAGGTAAGCTTCGTTTCAGATGGGACGAACCTTTTGTCATCACTAACATATTTACCAATAGTGCAGTACAATTACAAGATGAACATAGCAGTAGCACCTTCCAGGTCAATGGGCATCAGGTCAAACCCTTCCACGAAGGTCCAGCACCAATTACTCATGACATGGAGATTATCTCGTTGATGGAACCAGCCCCACTAGATGGCACTACCTCAGCCGACCCTACCTCGCATTGAAGACAATGTAGATTTTAAGTGTGTGTGTGGGGGGGGATACTATTGCAATCATGTTTCCATTTCCATCCTGAACTCTTCTGCCTTGCTTTAATTTTGTATTGTTTTGTTTCATTTTGTTTTCACCCGGTTTTCATGTTTCCATTTCTATCCTGAACTCTTCTGCCATGCTTTAATTTTGTTTTGTTTTGTTTCGTTTTATTTTCACCCAGTTTTCAATAAAAGCTGTCCAAGCCGAATCCATTCCGGCTCTGAGCCATCTTGGCCGAATCCGAACCTGAGTGACTTCGGCCTGGCAGGATTTCAATTTTGTCATTTCGTTTTATGTTGAATTCCTCCCAGTAGAATTCCAAAATTGGATTGTCGAAAAAAAAAGTGTTTTGAAAAGAATCCAAAATTAACTTCTGGAAGTTTGAAAAAGACAATAAAAGTAATTCTACAACTCTGGTAAGAGACTTCTCTAGCTTAAGGGAATGAAACTTTTGTGCTCTAAAACAGTGGCTGGCTGAAAAACTGAAAAGGAAAACCTTTGGTGACAAAGCATAATAACCTGTGTGAGACTTTGAGCCTTTGTAAATATCCATGGCTTGCATCTTGCCATTTTCTTGTGTGATTTTTGCATTCATGAATAATTGTGTATTCGATGTTTTGCCTTAACTCTCTAGATATAGTTGTTCTCATATGCAGGAATGACATGATCTAGGCCATGTTTCTGAGTAGCTCTAAGCCAAATAAAGCCTACCTGAAGAAAGCTCTCTCCCTTGTTTACCCCCCTTGAGCTTGATGCAACCATTCCTTCTTATAGCTCATTACAAGCTAAGGCTAGAAAAACCATGAATTAACCTCACCCTTAGGAAGTAGAGGAGCTTTTGAATTATTTTGGAAACAAGTCATAATCAAGTGTGGGGGATTCCAGAAAGTAGAGTCTGTTCAGGATCCTCTAAAGGCTCAAAAATATAAAGAAAGAAAAGAAGCGAGTGAACGAAAGAAAAAGAAAAGGTGGAACCAGCAGCTAAAAATTCTAAGTTGAATCAAACAAAGGAAGAAAACAACAAGCTGCATGAATATGCATAATAAGAAAAAGGAAAGGAAGTGAGCTGGCAACAACAAAAGGAGGAAATGACAGCATCTTGGGCTGCCCCTCAGGCTGATAAAGCTTGCTCCCCATTGCTTCTCTCTTCCCCATGGGTCCTGAAGCCAGTTTCTATATTTTATCCTACCCGTGACCCCAGCCTCGCTACAAGCCGAAAAAAAAGTCCTAGTGATCATAACTGCGTGTGTTTTTGCAGGTGTATGAAGAGAGCTTTGTCAAAGTATGGTGATATCAGTTTCATGAATGATGAGTGTAAATACAATCCCAGACACGAGAGAAATAAGAGAGTTATTTGCCTAAATGAGAGCTCTGTCACTCTTGGTCACCTTCTTTTGTTTGCAGGTCACCAACTTGCCTAAAGCACGGAAGAAGTAATTTCCAGAATGTTTGAGTATCTTGATCCCAGAGTGAATGAGTACAAACTCCGTCTCGATTAAACTGAAGGAAGTCAATTGAAAAATTCTTTTCAACCTTTAAAAATCTCCCTTGTGTATTTTATTTTATTTTGCCTAGGAGTGCAAAAGGTTAAGTGTGGGGGTCTGATGAGTCACAGATTATGCATCTTTTATGGACCTAAGAAAGAGGTTCACAAGACTATCTTGTGCTTAAGAACTGAGTGTTAGCTGAGATTCATATTATGGCCTAAAAATGGAGAAAATGCAAATCTGTGCCAATTCGAGGATCTTAGCTAAACTCTTCTTTTCTTGCAGGATCAGCTAAGATGTTCTCAGGTCCACTATAATAAGATTCGGCCAAGAGGAAGTCGTCTCGGCCAAGACCAGCTCCATCTCGGCCAAACCAGATCAGGCCAGGCTTCACGGTCCAGCAGCCCAAGTAGGAGCAGTCCAATAAGGCGCGGCCTAAAGACACTATCCACGTCAGCAATCCAGCTCAGGTCCACCTCAACTCCAGCTCAATTGCCACGTCACTTATGGAGTAGCTTACAATGCAAGTTACGCAAGGGTAGAATAGGCAATTCATGTTGTAATTCTGTTAGAGATCATTAGGCATAGCAAACCACAACTCGTATATATAGGAGGAGTTGTGCACTTTTTAGGTGTCTTTGAATTCATTCTCAATACACTCTCATTATATCCATTTCCTCGCTCTCATATCTCTCCGTTTACGGTGGTGCACGGTGCTGGTTGGTGTTTCTCTCGATCGAGGAAATATAGGTCTGAGATTGGGAAGCCAAAGTTTGCCAGAGGGAACTGATTGGGATTCCCAACACACTTTGGTGAATTTGATCCTTAGCGCTTAGGCCATTGAAGGTGAACCACCACCATAAACCATGGTGATTGTTGTGGAGGATGGGTCCATCTGAATTCAGACCACTGTGTTTGTACTCTATTTTCTAGTAATCAATTTCATTCTGCATTTCTCATCTTCGTCCCCTTCCTCTCCTTCAATTCACGATTTAATCCGCGATTGCAATTAAATTATGAACAATGTTAAGCTAAGTCGATTGGAACTGGTTTAACTAATTCAGTAGGTAATCATTTAACGATTGTTAATCAAGAACCTAAAATCAGCTCTGAACTTAATCCCTGCCAACTGATGAGGTAGTGATTGTGTAATTCCTCGGTTTGGCAACGGACGATCCTTTGGCGATTGCCATAAGATTTCCCAAGGCTGATATGGACTGAGAACTGGAGTGCGAACATCGGACTAGACTTGGACTAATATAGATGAACGTGAACACAGTTATATCATAGTAATACTAATAGTAAACCAGTAACGTTAGTATATGTGCGATGCATTCATAGTTTAGTTTATTTTCTGTTTTACTTGCATTTCAACCTTTCCCCTATTTACTATTTTTCAATCCAAGACAGAGATAGCTCATCTTTGTAGCGTCTGTCTGCACTCAGCCGAAACCAAGTCGGATTGATTATTGCCGAGATCATCCCGGCTCAGTCTCTACCGAGACAAGTCAATACTCTACATCTCATATTTTACGACATTTCGCTTCACACCAAATCACATTTAAGCACACTGTGCCCTTGAGAAGAATCGACCTAGGGTTGACTATACTATAGTTAGCTTTAGTTATTTGATGCCCGTTAAGACGACTGAAAACGAGTTTATCAAGGGGGAGTGTTAAATATATTACTATTTTCTTGTATCTTTTATGATGTGACTTTTATTTTCTCTGTAGTTTCTTGATATAGTTTCCTAATTTTGTTTTTTTAGACTTAGATGTTTACCCTATAAAAGGAGATTAGAAATTGTATTACATACGTTACTCAGTTCAATATAGTGGTATGTTTAACTAAGGGTCATCCTTTCCTTCGATGCCTTCGAGGTTAACGTGTTGAATAGGTTGAATGTCGCCCCCAATCAATTGCACCCCAATGGGTGGGCAACCATGCAAGCCTTCCAGGTGATATGTCATTACTTGTGTATGGAGCCCACTACGACTAAGTTCTTGCACCAATATGTCATGCAACTAAGCTAGAAATCCAGGTAGTTCTCGTTGATGAGGATTGACAAGACATGTTTGCTTAACATCTACTATACCTCCTACATTGGTTAGGGTCAAGGATGGGATCCCTCGAAAGTCTTCGCTTTTAGACAGCCAAACTAGCTTTCCCTTGTATTGGCAACATCGAAACAAGTTCAACGGATAGGTTCACTGACCTCCAACCAGTTGGATCTCGATGACCTATATAAATTACCCCAAGGTCTTAACTGTCAAGAGGTCTCAAAGTCATCTTCTCGCATACCCCAATTCAGGATCTAGCGAGTGAGTATTATGGCTTTTGCCTTATGTATGGGTGTTGTTTGTTTATTGGTATCTCACTCTTTCTTGTTGTTCTTGTTTTCATAAGGCTAATGGGCGAGTTTGATTTTCGATATCTTCAAGCCAAGTGGGTTGGGAAGTCTTCCAAAGTGGCCCCTATCGATCCAAAAGTGGCCGCCTCTCTAGCCTTGTTATTGGCTCCTAAAATGACTGCTTTCAAAGGGCCTTTGCAGAATCCTAAGAGGAAGGATCCCCCTGTAGGTGCTAGTTTGCCTTCCTAGAAGAGGGGTTTGAGCTCATTACCGACGTCTCTCGACAGTGGTCCACTCCCCATCAACCCGAAGAGTCGACTCCTTCAAGTTGCACATGTGACCATAGAGCCAGACCGCTACTCGCTTTAGGGTTGGGACTTCCTACCTCAAGGCTTGATAGGGCCTGACTTCCTATCAAACATGGATAAGAATTTGATAAGGAAGGCAGGTCCTATCGCCATGATGAAGATCGTCTCAGTCTTCCAAGCTCAATCTTGGGTGATGGCATAAGACTGCTGAGCTGGAGAAGAGTTGAAAGGAGCTTGACGAACTAAAGATAGATGTGGAAAGCATGAAAAAGATATTTGATGAGCTGTTGAAAGACATGGCCAAGGAGGAACAACTAGCCAAAGAGAAGGAAGCCAATGCCTCTTTGAGGATGGCGAGGGTGCTATTGTAGTCTAGGGACATAGACTTGGAAGAAGCAAGGACGTATTTAGAGGAGGCGAAGACGGCCATCACAACCTAACATGAGGAAGGCTTCACAAAAGCAATTCTATAGGTTGCTATGACTGCACCCACCATCGACCTGACCATGATCAGCGTACTGAAGGATGTGAAAGATGGGAAAATCGTGGATAAAGAGGAGTTGTCGGACACTTGAGGGCTAACCAGGGGTGAGGACGAGTGCACTAGGGTCAATGAATGTACTTGCGTGTTACTCCTCCTTTTGTAATATTGTGCTATTAATATAAATATGTTTTCCTTTTCTGTTTGCATTTGTATGTTGTGGTGAATTCATTTAGAGTTTCTCTTATACAGACTTTGGTGAGTCTGTGTAAGAATGGGTGTCCTACATGGATGTCGGAGGTTGGACAAAACTGCACCTCTTGTAGAGACTTTGGGAATCTATTTAAAAGCGTCTCCTATATGGACCTTTGAGGCCCGTTAATAGCGTCTCTACTTTAGACCTCGGGGGCCTGTCGAGAGCGTCTCTTGTATAGACCTCGAGGCTTGTTAAGAAGTGTTTCCCGTGGGGACCTTAGATGTTTAGGGAATTTTCAGCCACCACATAGACCTCGAGGGCCTATTGATGAGGACTTACTTGGTGTAAGAGTATTAAATTAGTAAGAGATTCAGTGAAGTTAATTCATGAGGAATTTAACTAGTAGTCGAGAGCTTACTCGGTAAAAGGAGTTTGACTAGTAAGGAATTTAATCAATGGCTGAGAGCTTACTCGACAAAAGAAGTTATAATCAGTAAAAGATAATTTTATTTGTCTAGTGTGCCTTGTTAAAACCTTCTCGACAAAAACCTTTTTACACATCATTTCAAGGGAAAAAATGAGTGAGGAAAAAAAGTACACCATGGTCATAAGTTAGCTAAAATAAAATTTAAGGTGGGAGTTGCTCCACGTTCTTGGGATAGGCGTCCCGTTTAGGTTTTCTAGCCAATATGCACCATTATTGAGTGCTTCTCAAACTCGAAATGGTCCTTCCTAATTGGTTGCAAGTTTTCCTTCCTCCTTTCTTTCTCTAGCGTCTCTTATCCTCGTCCAAATGAGGTCGTCTTCTCTATAATCTCTCAACTTTACTTTGGACTTGTACCTCCGTGCTGCTCTCTACCTACACGCTTCTTGTCTTATGCAGACTTGCTCCTTGGCCTCTTCTACTTGGTCGAAGTCTACTCGGATTGTGTCTGCGTTATCCTTGGGGTCAAAGTTATTTCGCCTTAGTGATGGTTTTTTGATTTTGATCAGGATCATGGCATTTGTCCTGAAGGCAAGCCGAAAAGGGGTTTTTCCAGTGGAGTTTTGTGGGGTGCAATGGTATGCCCAAATGATTCTTGGCAGTTGTTTGATCCACAACCCCTTTGCTCTACCCAACCTTTTTTGTAGTTCTCCAAATATGATTTTATTAGAGGCTTTGGCTTGTCCATTTGTTTGCGGGTGCTCCACCAAGGTTACCCTATGGTTAATGTTCAATCCCTCATAAAATTTGCACAAGGAGTTACTCACAAATTGTGTTCCGTTGTCAGTCACCACCGAGTGGGGGAGTTCGTATCTGCATGCGAGATTTTTCAACACAAACCTTTGGAATTTCTGGGCAGTGATGGTTGCCAATGGCTCAATCTTAATCCATTTGGTGAAGTAGTTGACTCCCACTAGTAGGAACATGACATGCCATATGGCCACAGCGAATGAACCCAAGATGTCCATCCTCAAAATGGAGAAGGGCCATGGGGACGTGACAGTTTGTAGTTCCTTGGCTAGCCAGTGGTCAATGTGCCTATGAGCTTGGCATTCTTGGCAGTTGCATACATATAGTTTGCAATCCTATTGCATGGTTAACCAGTAGTAGCCTACCTTCAGCACTCGAGAGACAATCGTGTGTCCTCCCGAGTGGAATCCATAAATGCCCTTGTAAAGATCTCGTCCATGACATAAGTGGCTTGGCTTTTGTGAGACACTTTAGTAGGGGCATGGAGATCCCTTTCTCTAATGTTCCTTTGCTTTTACTAGGTACCAACTTGCCCTCCTCTTGATCTTTGCGAACTTGACCTTGTCCTTGGGGATGTCCCGTTTTTCAAGTGATCCCATATGGGTGTCATCCATTCTCAGTTGACAATCTCTCCATTTAACATTCCAGATTCATTGATGATAGGGAATTTCACCGTCCTGTGGAGGACTATTCGATGCTAACTTGTCTTAGCGGTGGTGAGCTTTGATAACATGTCATTACATGTGTTGTGTTTCCTTGGAATGTATTTTATCTCAAACATGTCAAATTTCTGCAACATATTTAGGACTTTGTGGTAGTACCTTAAGAGGAGGGGATCTTTCACTTGATAGGTACCTCTTATGTGCTCTGCCACTAGTTGGGAGTTGTTATTGCATAGCACCATACAGACGCTGACCTCTAGTGTTAGGTCCAAGCTCGCCAACAGGGCTTCATACTTGGCCTGATTATTAGAGGTTTTGAAATTGAACTTCAAAGAATGTTCCAACACCACCTGTCTTGGTCCTTCCAAGATGATGCATGCTCCTCCTCCCTTCGGGTTCGATGAACCATCCACGTACAATATCCACCAAGGGTCTACCTTGGGTACCGAGACCATCTCTACTATAAAGTCTACCAAGGCTTGAGACTTGATTGCCCCTCGGCTTGAACTTCAAGGAGAACTCGGATAATTCTACCGACCATGTAGTCATCCTCCCAACGAGCTCGGGTTTCCGTAGTACCTGCCAAATGGGGTGGTTTGTGCAGACAACTATTATCTCAAAGTGGAAGTAAAGTCGTAGTCGTCGAGCTGAAGTGACCAGGGCTAGCACTAACTTTTCTATCATTTGATACCGAGTTTCTACCTTTTATAGTACTTTGCTGATATAGTACACGAGGTCTTGGCTCTTCCCTTGTTCTTGCACCACTACTATGCTGATGCTGTGCTCGAGCACTACAAGATACAAGTAGAGGTTATGTCCTTTTAGCGATTTTACCAATACTAGGGGTGAAGTGAGGAACTTCTTGAAATCTTGGAATGCCTCTTCATAGTTTTCATTCTAATGGAAAAGTGGTTGGCTTTATGAGGAGTTGGAAAAAGGGTCATGCTTTTATCTACCACCTTTGGTAAAAACTGAGACAACGACACTATCTTATCTGTTAGTCATTACACTTCCTTCATGTTTTAGGGGATTTTCATGTTGATGGCAGCTTCACATTTGTCGGGGTTGGCTTCAATTCCCCTATGAATAAGCATAAAGCCCAGGAACTTCCCTATTTGCACCCCAAACACGCACTTGTCCAAGTCCCATATATGCTGTTTGGGGCTGGTAGATTTGACCACCATGTCATTGATGATGGGCGTTTTTACAGTCGTTTTACGCGCTTATCAAATACTAAAGCTAACTATAGTATAGTCAACCCTAGGTCATTTTTCTCAAGGACACAATGTGCTCAATTGTGATTTAGTGTCAAGTTAAACAATGCAGAATCTGAGATGAGAAGTGTTGACTCTCCTCGGTTGTAGCCGAGTCATACTCGGCAGAGACTAAACAGAGATGGTCTCGGCAGAGACTATCCGGCTTGTCTCGGTCTGAGTGCAGACATGACGCTACAGAGGGGGACTACCTCTGTCTCAACCAGAAAACAGTAAAAGAAAGCAAAGAACGGGGGTTTTGAATGCAAGTAAGCAGAAAATAAACTAAGACTATGAATGCAGTGAATGTATACTACTATTACTACTTATCTATTATTATTATATAACTGTATTCAGATTCAGTTCCATTAATTAAGTCCAGTCCAGGTTCCACACTCCAGTTCTCAGTCCATATCAGCCTTGGGTAGTCTTATGACGATCGCCAAATATTCGTCCCATTGCCATACCGAGGATTTATGCAATCGCTACCTCATCAAATTGACAGTGATTAAGTTCAGAGCTGATTTTAGGTTCCCTATTAACAATCGTTAAATGGTTACCTACTATATAGTTAAACCAGTTCCAATCGGCTTAGCTTAACATTGTTCACGTCTCAAATGCAATCGCGATTCAATTCGTGAATTAAAGAAGAGGAAGAGAACAGAGATATGAAATGCAGAAATGAAATCGATTAACAGAATCAGAATACAAATACAGTGGTCCTGAGTTCGGATGGTTCCATCTTCCTCAACGACGCCAAGGTTGATGGTGGTGGTTCACCTCCGTTAGCCTAAGCGCCGAGGATCGGTTCCACCAGAGAAGCGTCAAGAGTCCGATCGGTCCCCTCTGGTAAACGCCTAGCTTCCCAGTCTTAGACCTGCACTTCCTCAATCGAGAGAAGCACCAATGCAGCGCCGTGCACCACCGTGAAAATGGAGAGAGCAGGAGCGAGAAAATGGCTATAGTGAGTGTGGAATTAAAGTGAATTCAAAGACGACTCAAACAGTGCACAGCTCCTCCTATATATACACGAGCTATGATTAGCTAATCCTAACGAATCCTAACAGAATTACAGTGAATGTCCGATTCTACCCCTATGCAGATCTTTTCACGTGACATGGCAGATTTCCTAGAGTGACATGGCAGATGAATTGGCATTGAGGTGGCCTCCAAGCTGGATAGCTGATGTGGTCAATACATTTGGGCCACTCTCTTCTAGGCTGCTTGGGCTGCAAGTCAACGGGCAACTGCCGAGACGACTCTTGCTTGGCCGAGATTGAGTCGGTCTGGTCGAGACGACTTCATCTCTACCTGAGACACTTCTGTTGACCTTGGTCAACTCGGCTTGACCTGCAGGAAGAAGGAATGATACTTTTATTAGCTAAGAAGTCTGAATTAGCACAGATTTGTATTTTCTCTATATTCGAGCTCATAAACTGAATCTTAGCTAATAGTCCATCCTTAATCACATAATAGTCTTGCAAACCTCCTTCTTAGGTGTCTAAAAGATGTATAACTTGTGACTCATCACACCCCCACACTTACCCTTTTGCACTCCTGGGCAAAATGAAATGAAAATCAACAAGGGGAAATTTTTAAAGATAGAAAGAATTTTTCATTTGGCTTTCTTCAGTTCGACCGAGACAGAGTCGGCACTCATTCACTCTGAGCTTGAGATGCTCTATCAATATGAAATTACTTCTTCTACGCTCTAGGCAAATTAATGACCTGCAAACAGGAAAAGATAACCAAGAGTGACAGAGCTTTTGGGCAAATCATTCCCTCATTTCTCTCGTGCTTGGGCTTGTATTTACACTCAACATTCATGGAACTGAAATTGCCACACTTTGACAAAGCTCTCTTCTTACACCTGCAAAAACACGCACAGTTATGATCACTAGGACTTCTTTTTGGCTTGTAGCGAGGCTGGGTCATGGGGTGGATAATATATGGGAAAAACTGGTTTCAGGACCCTTTAGGGAGAGAGGAGCAATGGGGAGTAAGTTTAAATCAGCCTGAGGGTAACTCAGGATGCTGCCAATTCTCCTTCTTGCTGCCACCAGCTCATTTTCTTTTTTTTTTTCTTATACAATACATTTATGCAGCTGCTTTCTTTCTTTATTTGCTTCAGCTCAGATTTTCAGCTGCTGCTTTCCACTTTTCTTTTTCTTTCTTTCGCTCGCTTTTATTCCTTTATTGCTCTTTGAGCTTGGGAGAGTGTTGAACACGTTTTGCTTCCCAGGAGTTCCCCACACTTGATCATGACTTACTCCCAAAACAATTCCAAAGCTCCTCTGCTCCCATAGGGTGAGGTTAATTCATGGTTTTTCTGGCCTTGGCTTGTAGTGAGCTGTCAAAAAAAAATGGTTAGTTAGGCTCAAATGGGGAATCAACAGATACATTTGTTCAGGTAGGCTTTATTTGGCTTAGGGCTCATAAGAAACATGGCCTAGATCATGTCATTCCTGTATGTGAAAACAGTTGTATCCAGAGAGTTGAGGCAAAATGCAGAATATACAGTTATCATGAATGCAAAAATCACACTAAAGAACAAGAAGAGAATGGCAGGATGCGAGCCATCCATATTTATAAGGCTCAAAATCTCATACAAGTTGTATCAGCTCTGACTCAAGGTTTTTCTTTTCAATTTTTCAGTCGACACGCCTAGAACACAAAAAGTTTCATTCTCTTGAGCTAGAGAATTCTCTTGTCAAAGTTGCAGATATGCTTTCACCGACTTTATTCAAACTTTCAGAAACCAATTCAAAACTCTTTTCATGACATTCTTGTTATTGACAATCCACTTGGAATTCTTGTTCAGGAGGAAAAACAAAATTGAGATTTTAAATTCTGAAAAACGAGAGATTGAAAAACCAGAAAAAATGAAATACGCAATGAAAAGAAATAACAAGTAATTTAAACTAGCAGACTTAAAACTAACAGAGAATTAGAACTGGCAGAGTTCAGGATGAAGGAAATGAAAAGAGAAAAATTGGAATTCTTGGATCATCCCCACCCCCATTATTTAAAATTTGCATTGTCCTCAATGCAAGGGAGGGTCATCTGAGTTGGTGGTTCCATCAATGATATGTCCTCCATTTCCGGAATGATTGACATTGGGCCTTCATGGAATGGCTTAATTTGGTGCCCATTGACCTGGAAGGTGCTGTTGTTGTGTTCGTCTTTTAGCTGTACTGCACCATGGGGAAACACATTAGTGATAACAAAAGGCCCATCCCATCTAGAACGTAGTTTACCTGCAATGAGTTTAAGGCGTGAGTTAAACAGAGGACTTTCCGCCAACTCGAATTCTTTTCTCAGATCTGCTGGTCATGGAATCGCTTGATTTTCTGCTTGTAGATCCTGGAGTTTTCATATGCTTCCAAGCGGAGTTCATCTAGCTCTTGTAGCTGAAATTTTCTCTGCTCCCCCGCTTGGTCATAGGCCAGATTGCACTTTGCTTAACAGCCCAGTATGCTCTGTGTTCTAGTTCCACAGAAGGTGACAGGCTTTGCCGAAAAAACAATCCTGTGTAGGGAGACATCCCTAAAGGTGTCCGGTATGGCGGTTCTATGTGCCCAGCAGAGCATCCTCAAGGAGGCGGCTCCAGTCCTTCCTGCTGGGATTGGTCATCTTTTTTGCAGTGTTTTCTTGATTTCCCTGTTGAACACTTCTGCTTGGCCATTGGTTTGGGTGGTAGGCAGTGGCAATTCTGTGTGCTACTCCATATTTTTTGAAGAAGGGAAGCCATAGCTCTGTTACAGAAGTGACTGCCTTGGTCACTTATGATTGCTTTTGGCACACCAAACCCAAGCAGAAGATGTTGGACTTCGGAAGTCCACTACTACTCGAGCATCGTTGGTTCTGGTGGCAATGGCTTCTACCCACCTTGATACATAATCTACGGCCAGCAGAATGTATGAATAGCCATTGAGACGGGGAATGGTCCCATGAAATCTATTCCCCAAACATCAAAGATTTCACAGAATTGGATGGGTTGTTGGGGCATTTCATGCCTTCTGCTCATGGCCATTCCTCGCTTTTTGGCGCTTCTTGCAGGTGGAGACGAATTCATGCGCGTGCTCAAGATGGTTGGCCAGTAGAGACCACAGCCTAGCACTTTCCTGGCAGTCCGAGTAGATCCATAATGGTCGCCTCCAGGTGCGAAAGGCGTAACTGGAGGACCGAATTGAACTCGGCTTCGAGGGGATGCACTGCGGAGATTTTGTCACTTTGCACAGTCTCCAAAGGTATGGATCATCCCAAATGTAGTACTTGGCATCGCTTCGATTTTATCCTTGTACAGTAGAGATGCCTCTGGTGGGAACTGAGATGTTGCCACAAAATTACAAATGTCAGCAAACCATGGTGAAGACGTTTTTATGTGCAGAAGGTGCTCATCTGGAAATTCATCTCGGATAGGCATCGGTTCACTTTCTTTTTGGATTCTGCTTAGGTGGTCTGCTACGGAGTTCTTCGCACCTCTTTTATCTCTGATTTCAATGTTGAATTCTTGAAGGAGAAGCATCCACCGAATCAGTCTCGGCTTGGCATCCGGCTTCTTCAACAAGTATCTCAAGGCCGCATGATCAGAGAACACAATTATTCTAGTGCCGAGAAGGTATGGGCGGAACTTGTCCAGGCAAACACAATTGCCAATAGTTCCTTCTCGGTTGTTGTGTAATTCCGCCGGGCCGAGTCCATAGTTCGTGATGCATAAGCAATTACCCGCACCGAGGCCGACTCCGCTCTTTGGCCGAGAACAGCTCCTAATGCCGAGTTGATGCATCACACGTTAATTCGAATGGCAGTCCCAGGCTTGGTGCTTGCAGAAATGGGAGCGGACGTGAGTCTGGTCTTCAACTCCTGAAATGCTTCGATACAGTGTTGATCAAAGTTGAATTCCACGTCCTTCTGTAGGAGCTTGGACAGAGGCAAGGCAAGTTTGCTGAAGTTTTTTATGAATCTTCCTGTAGAAGCCTCATGTCCTAAAATGAGCGAACCTCCTCACGTAAGAGGGGTTTGGAAGGAAGATATGATGTCTATCTTGGCTTTATCTACTTCGATGCCTCTATTGGATACCGATGACCCAATACTATTCCTTCAAGTCACCATGAAGTGACATTTTTCAAAATTGAGCACGAGGTTTGTGTCAATGCATCTTTTCAACACCCTTTGACAGATTATTCAGCATGCATCAAATGAGTCAAGATATACGGTAAAATCATCCATGAAGACCTCCATGCAGTCCCCGTAGCAAGTCCGAGAAGATACTCATCATGCAACGTTGGAATGTACTCTACAAGATTGCACACAAAGCCGAATGGCATGCGTGTATACGCAAAGGTACCAAATGGGCAAGTAAAGGTCGCCTTATGCTGATCTTCAGTGCAATATGTATCTGCATGTAGCCCGAGAATCCATCAAGAAAACAAGAATGGGATCTCCTGCCAATTTTTCAAGCATTTGATCAATGAAAGGCAGAGGAAGTGATCCTTGCGAGTTGCTTGGTTTAATCTTCTATAATCAATGCACACTCGCCAGTTGTTCTGAATCCTTGTTGGTACCAGCTCATTCTGCTGGTTTTTCGTGACACAGTCAGCCCGACTTCTTTGGCACCACTTGCACAGGCTCACCCATTGGCTATCCGAGATGGGGTAGATGATCCCTGCTGCAGCGAGCTTTGTGACTTCTTTCTTAACCACGCCCGAGTGTCGGATTCAGTCTTCTTTGCTGCTGCCTTATGGGCTTGATCTCCTCCTCCATTAATATTTTATGCATGCAGATGGAGGGGTTTATGCTAGGAAGGTCAGAAAGTTTCCACCCTATTGCCTTCTTATGCTGCCTTAGGACCTCCAACAACTTTTCTTCTTGCTCTTGGTTGAGATTGCTAGCAATAATAACCGGGAGTTGCTGTTCTTTGTCCAAGTAGGCGTATTTTAAGTGACTTAAACAATGGTTTTAATTCTATGGGTGGTGGTGGCAATGGAGATTTGTCAATATCTGAATTTGGATCCGACTGGCCGACTTGGTCTTGATTCGGCACCAGGTGTGCCGACATGATTTCGACCTTTGATTGCTTCCAAACTTGACTTCATGGGCTCGATCAACGTGGGAGTGAGTCGGCCTTGGCTTTGAGTTGTCCTTCTCCGAGTCGGATCTGATGGAACATCAGTGTTTTTCACAGGTGAGTTGAGTCTGCTTTGGCCGAAATGATCTCGGTGGGTTTGTCGGCCTTGGTTTCTTTGGCCGAGTTGACTATGGCTCCTTCATTGACTCGGCCTTCTCCCGAATTCGGTTGCTGAAAAAAAGATTGTTGCCACTGTGCAAATAAGTATTGGTTAGTTTCGGCAACTTCAGCCTCTTCACTTTCTCGAGCACTCCAGTTTGTCTGATTGCATGCTTGGTTCATTGTTTTGAATAATTCTACTTTGAATTCCAAGTCAGCGATGTCATCATATTCGTTCTCCTGAGCTGGAGAGGGTATGTACTTCTTTACTTTGTCGGCTTCTTCATAGATTCCTAAACAACGATAATATCAGTAACTTCAGCAAAATCTTCCATGCTTGCATCGCAGGCTGTCTAGTTGAAGATATTCTTCAACCAGTTCTTCAATAAGGTCAATGCCAAAGAGGAATGGTCTTCTGTGGGGTGCTTCATAGCTTCAAAAATATTGAATTGCACCAGAGTGTCACCGAATTCCATTGAGAGAGTCCCAGAGTATACATCAATCTTTGTTCGTGCTGTCATCAAGAATGGTCTTCCCAGAATTAAAGTTGATTCTTTTCCTATTGTCTCATCTTCCATGTCAAGAACATAAAAAGTCAGCTGGAAAAATTAGCTCATTAACTTGACGAGAACATCCTCAAGAACACCCAGGGGCTGGACAATACTCCTGTTAGCAAGTTGAATGGTCATCCCCGTTGGTTCTAAATCTCCAAATTCAGGGACCTCAGATTGATGCCGGCATGACATTGATTGAGGCTCCCAAATCCAGCATGGCATCTAAGAAAGTGCATTCACCGATGGTGCATGGAACAGAAAAGATTCCAGGATCTCTGCATTTCTTTGGCAGTGTTGCTGTCCCTGTGGTGGAAGTTTCGTTTCTTAGTTAAGGCCGACACCACACCTCCAACCTCCACACTTCCTTTTATCTTCTTCCGCTTGGTACACAGAGTTCCTCGAGGAACTTTATGCATTGGGAACTTGCTTGATGGCATCAAGGAGTGGAATGTTGATTTCCACCTTTTAACATCTTCAAAGAACTCGTCATCCGACTCTAGCTTTCTTTTGCTGAAGTGGGGCCGAGATGGAAATGGCAATGGAACAGCTTTTTCTGGCCGAGACCGTAGGGTCGGCATTATGCTCGAGCCCGGCTTCTAGTGATCTCGGATCCGCTGCAGTGTAGGTTGAGGTAGTTCTTTTCCACTTCGGAGAGTGACTACACCGGCGTTACCTCTCTGATTTGGAATGCTTTGAGAGGAGAGATTGCTAGATCCTGCCGACTGAAGTTGGCTCACTGTGTTAGCTAGCTGACCAATTTTATGCGTTTTGAGGTCTTGGATGGTGGCGGTCATATTTTCCTGAAATGCATGTTGCTGGAGCTCACAGATTGCTGGAACTCCAGATTATTGGTTGCAAGTTGCTTCATTAGGTCCTCTAGAGATGGAGAGTTGCCTTGAGTAGGCACTTCTCTGCTGTTGTTGTTGTTCTTTGAAAAGGTGGTCTGGTATTGCTGGCCTACTGTTGATAACCTGCTTGCCGCTGATAAGTGTTCGATGCGGATCCGAATTGTTGGGTTGCATATGGCCCTTGATTCGGTCCCGGCCGAAATGGTTGTCTCCCATGCTGCTGGTTATCAAACGCCGATTCTGATACCTGACGCTTCCCGTCATTGAAATCCACCTATGGCTCCAACATTTTCTCGGCCGGTATTCCGACTCGGTTTCTTGGAGAGTGGGGCACATATCGTGGGGTGCTCCACTAAGTACATATGCCACATAATTTTGCTGCCATGGCGGGTTGGTGTTGTCCAATAGCAAGCTGTCTCACCAATGATGTCAACTCGGTCACCTGATTCTCCAGCCTCCGATTGAAGCTGCACCGATTTCATTCACCATCCGGATTGACTCGGCCTCTGATTCCGAACTGCTGTGTATTACCAGCCATGTTGGAAATCAGGTGCCTTCTTCTGCCGCTGGTGTCTTGTCCATCAAAGCTCCACCGCTAGCTGCATCTATCATACTCCCGTCCATTAGAGATAGTCCTTCATAGAAATATTGGATCAGCAAATGTTCGATCCGATGATGTGGACAGTGGCGCGCAGAGTTTATTAAACCTCTCCCAAAGATTCATGTAATATTTCACCTGTATGCTGCCTTATCCCACATATCTCTTTTCTGATGGTCGCAGCTTACGGATGCCGGAAAGAACTTCTCCAGAATACACGCCTCATGTCTCCCCTGTGTGTTGAAAAGGGCCGGTCAAGGTACAGCCAATCCTTTGCTGCCCCATCCAGTGGAGAATGGGAATGCCTTCATCTTGATATAGTCCTCCGATATCCCCCGCGGCCTCATGGTAGAGCAGACCACATGGAACTCTTTCAGGTGCTTGTGGGGTCTTCTCCTGCAAGACCATGAAATTTGGGGCAACAGTGTATAAGACCAGATTTCAACTCATATGTTTGAGCTGGCTCCACTGGGGTATTGGATGCACCGGGGTTGATACACCACGCCCGGAGTAGCTAACTCCTTCAACGCCCTATCGTTATTCTCCATTCGTCCCCGATTCTCGCAAAAGCGTTAGAACTAGACACAAGATTATCGTACAAAGCTGGTTAGAATTAGCTACAGATTCTATATCAGCACTACTATTTACTACAGTGTTCCTAATTTTTCGTAATCTACGTAAGGTTAATTCTATTTCTAGGTCAAAAAACAAATAATGGATCAAGTATTACTCCTAGTCATGCATCATGCAGATTAAGCAGAAAAGAAAGATGCAGTAATATATGCAAACAAAATGCTACCTCTAAGTACTACAAAATGGTTTTACACAGAAAAATTATTGATATAGGGCATGCTTTTTATTCAGGATCCAGAAACAACAAAAAAAACATAGACAAATTCAAAATACTCAAGACCGACTTACACTTCACGGACTCGGATTCGACCTTACTCACGGCTTGGCACACGAAAAACACAAAAGAACTTGTGTCCCCTGGAACGCCAATTTGATGATGGGCGTTTTTACAAATCGTTTTACGCGCTTATCAAATACTAAAGCTAACTATAGTATAGTCAACCCTAGGTCATTTTTTCTCAAGGACACAGTGTGCTCAATTGTGATTTAGTGTCAAGTTAAACAATGCAGAATCTGAGATGAGAAGTGTTGACTCTCCTCCTATTGTAGCCGAGTCATACTCTACAGAGACTAAACAGAGATGGTCTCGGCAGAGACTATCCGGCTTGGTCTCGGTGAGTGCAGACAGACGCTACAGGGGGGACTACCTCTGTCTCAACCAGAAAAACAGTAAAAAAAGCAAAAACGGGGTTTTGAATGCAAGTAAGCGAAAATAAACTAAGACTATGAATGCAAAGTGAATGTATACTACTATTACTACTTATCTATTATTATTATATAACCGTATTCAGATTCAGTTCCATTAATTAAGTCCAGTCCAGGTTCCACACTCCAGTTTCTCAGTCCATATCAGCCTTGGGTAGTCTTATGACGATCGCCAAATATTCGTCCATTGCCATACCGAGGATTTATGCAATCGCTACCTCATCAGGTTGACAGGATTAAGTTCAGAGCTGATTTTAGGTTCCTATTAACAATCGTTAAATGGTTACCTACTATATTAGTTAAACCAGTTCCAATCGGCTTAGCTTTAACATTGTTCACGTCTCAAATGCAATCGCGATTCAATTCGTGAATTAAAGAAGAGGAAGAGAACAGAGATATGAAATGCAGAATGAAATCGATTAACAGAATCAGAATACAAATACAAAGTGGTCCTGAGTTTGGATGGTTCCATCTTCCTCAACGATCGCCAAGGTTGATGGTGGTGGTTCACCTCCGTTAGCCTAAGCGGCCGAGGATCGCCCCACCAGAGGCGTCAAGAGTCTGATCGGTCCCCTCCGTAAACGCCCAGCTTCCTAGACCTGCACTTCCTCAATCGAGAGAAGCACCAATGCAGCAGCGTGCACCACCGTGAAAATGGAGAGAGCAGAGCGAGAAAATGGCTATAGTGAGTGTGGAATTAAAGTGAATTCAAAGACGACTGAACAAAGGCACAGCCTCCTCCTATATATACACGAGCTATGATTAGCTAATCCTAACGAATCCTAACAGAATTACAGTGAATGTCCGATTCTACCCCTATGCAGATCTTTTCACGTGACATGGCGGATTTCCTAGGAGTGACATGGCAGATGAATTGGCATTGAGGTGGCCTCCAAGCTGGATAGCTGATGTGGTCAATACATTTGGGCCACTCTCTTCTGGCTGCTGGGTTGCAAGTCAACGGGCCGGCGAGACGACTTTGCTTGGCCGAGATTGAGTCGGTCTGGTCGGGACGACTTCATCTCGGCTGAGACACTTCTGTTGACCTTGGTCAACTCGGCTTGACCTGCAGGAAGAAGGAGTGATACTTTTATTAGCTAAGAAGTCTGAATTAGCACAGATTTGTATTTTCTCTATATTCGAGCTCATAAACTGAATCTTAGCTAATAGTCCATCCTTAATCACATAATAGTCTTGCAAACCTCCTTCTTAGGTGTCTAAAAGATGTATAACTTGTGACTCATCAGTCATCCACATATACCTCTAGGTTCTGACCTATGTGGTTAGCAAAAACTTTGTCTATCAATCTTTGGTACATGGCCCCTACATTCTTTAAGCCGAAGGGTATCACTTGATAGCAATAATTTGGTTCCTCCTTCATGAAGGTGGTCTTCTCTTCGTCTGGGGAATACATTCTTATCTAATTGTAGCCAGAGCATGCGTCCAAGAAGTTGAGGGCTTGAAAGTCGGATACACCATTGATCAGTTGGTTTATGCTCGACAAAGGGTAGGAGTGTTTAGGGCAGGCTTGGTTTAGGTCCATGTAGTCCACACACGTCCTCCATTTCCTATTGTTCTTCTTCACTAAGACCACATTGGACAGCCATGTCGTGTAGTCGACTTCCCAAGTGAATCTTGCCTCTCTAAGTTTGGTTATTTCATGTTCTACGACCGCTTTCCTATCGCCCCCTGTTTTCCTTTTCTTCTAGGCGACCGACCTGGCCTCAACACATAGGGCCAGGCAATTGCACATGAAGTCGGGATCGATTCCTGGCCTCAACACACAGTCATGATTTGTTGGTTGGAGGAAGGGAACTTCATGACCAGGTGTGGCATGGAGACTATAGCTCCTAAGGCGTTTAGTGCTAGCCTACCGATCAAGGTATTGTACGAGGTCTCTATGGTTACCATATGGTATCAAACAAATATTGTTCTCATTGCTTTTTCATCACCGAATGTGGTGAGTAGGTTGAGGTATCCTCGAGTATCTACTTGTTCACCTGAGAACCCCACTAGCTGCTCATGGTAGGGTCACATCTCGGATTGCAATACTTATAGCTGTCTAAGGTAGACAAGTACAGGATGTCTACTGAGCTTCCTTGGTCGATCAATAACTTCTTCATAGCAAAGTTGACTGCTTCTACTGTGATGACCATGGGATCATTTTGTTCAACATCCATTACCATGAAATCTTGGTTGGTAAAGGTGATAGGAGGTAGTTTTCTCCTTACCCCGCCGACCTCCGAGTAGACATTGTTGGTCATTCTCAGATACCTCTTCATGGATCCCCTTACGAATCCGCCTACAATTATGTTGATGACACCCTTTAGTCTCGAGGTCCCCTTGGCCTCTCGGTCGAGGTTCTAGGGTTCCTCATGCTTGGGGGTCATCTCCTTCCTTTAATAGTTGGTCTCTACTTTCCTTTCAAGGTGTTCTCGGTTAGTACCCCTTTTCATGAACTTTTTGAGGTCTTGTCTCTTAGCGTCCTGCACACTTCAGTTATGTGGCCATAATTCCTATGGTACTGATAGTATTTGGTTTTGTCAGCCCCCTGCAACGACCTTCGTTGGGAGGGAGGGGGTGAAACATGATTAGCTCGGCATTGAATGCCTCTTCTAGCAACGCGACCCTACTTGTTGTCAAGGGGTAAAGACCTGGTACTTGGGCCTTCGCGCATCTCCTTCCTTGCCTTTCTTGCTTGTCGGCTTTTTCGAGGTTCCCCTTTCCCTTCTGTGATTCGTCGCCACTTGGTGCTTGGCCTTAATGCCATCTCAATACTTCATCATTTTGTCCATTTGGATGTAACCAGAAGCCTTGGCTCTTAGCTCATCCATTAAGGCCAGAGGCATTTTGCACAAGTTGTTCGAGAATAGTTTGGGTTTTAGTGTCATGATCATGGAGTAAAGAGCTACCTCCAGGTTTAGGTCCCTGATCTTCACGGCCATTATCGAGAAACGCTCCATAAAGGAGCACAACGACTCATCCTTCTCCTGTCTCAGATTCACTAGCATGGCTGATGTCAGGTGATGGGGTCTACTCGTTATGTATTGAGCTCTAAATTTCTCCAATAGTGTCTCAAATGAGTAAATTGAGTTGGACGATAGGCGTGTGTACCAATTCAAAGTTGCCCCTTCAAGGATGTTGGGAACACTTGATAGAGGATGGCATCATCGTTGGTGAATAGGTTCACTTGGGTTACGTAGGCATCGATATGTTCGTCTGGGTCAATGGTGCTGTCGTACTTGTTCAAGGATAGGTTTTTCCACCTTATAGGTAGGGGGTATCAATGATTCCATCCACGAAGGGGTGCTTCCTTAGTCGAGGTTTCTCTTGATAACCCCTTTCTGCCTCTGAAGGCATGTTCGTCTCCCCTTGTGATCGAGCATCCTGGTTTTTGGCGTCCTCGGCTTCCACTTGTTGACAAGTGATCGTGTTCCCTGTGTCAATTCATCTATATTGAGACCGCAGTTCATTGTTCTCCCTCCTCAGCATCTCAATCTCTTTAGCATTCCTTTTCTGCATTTCGAACATCTGTCGCCATAGAGCCATGATCTCTTGAAGCACGGATGACTCCCTTGGTTGAACTTGGGGAGTCGAGGTCTTGCCCTCCATTGTTTTTCGGTTTGTCATCCCCACAGACAACACCAAATGTTCTCACTTGAAATTTATTCTGATAACCACTTTGACTTATCTCCGAGCTCTCCCTATCCTTCTTGTTAGCTTCCAAGCTCCTACTATAAATCTCTAAGCTCTCTGACCTTGCCTAAAGTGAGGGGTGAGGTACCCGTAAAAACACTCATACACTCAAGTTAGTTATTTCTTTTCTAAAAATCTTTTCCTTGGGTTTAAGAACATACATGTATTAAGTTTTTGCTCCCTTTTATAGTACTTGTGGGATTTAGTTACGTTATCTATAATGACTAATATTTTGGTGTACAATTCATACCTATTACCTGTTGGTCAACGAGATTTTAAAAATTTTGACACACATCTCGATATTAAGGATGAGGGAAGAGTGTAAAAAAAAAAAAAGTGCCTTATGCTTAATATCATCTCATTTTCTTGTTTTTGTCTCCCATTTCTATTTGGTCCTTTCACTTCCCTTCTTTTTATACTAAATCATGTGATTAAAGATATCATTACCTACGGAGAAGCAGTTATTCTCGTCCATGGTGGACAATTTTTCAGTCTCAGCTAGACCATGTTAAAATTCATCTCGTTCCTAACCACGCACTGTTCGTGAGTCGTGACTGAGTAGTATAAGTCGAATTATTATTATTTTTTTCATTTCATTTCCTCGCGACATCGCAAAACAAGGCTCACACTTCTTGTTCTCTCTCTCTTCCCTCTCGCTCCTCTTCTTTCATTACTTTCCATGACTCGCCTCAGGCGACTTGGCGCCGCCGTTGGAGCGGCCGTGGTCACCGCATACGGCGGAGCCATCCTCCTCTCGCCTCCGGTCTCCGCCAGCGACCACGGCGGCGGAGGATCGCACCTCGCCACCGTCCGGGAGAAGATCCACGACCCCTTCGCCGTCGTGCCGACGAGAGAGGTTCAGCGGTCGTCACTGGTCGGCGCCAGCGCCGTGAGTCCTTTGGACGTTCTCGTCATCGGCGGTGGCGCCACCGGCTCCGGCGTGGCGCTCGACGCAGCCACCCGAGGGCTCCGCGTCGGTCTCGTTGAGAGAGAGGATTTCTCTTCCGGAACTTCCTCTCGCTCTACCAAGCTAATTCATGGAGGTACAAGTGTGCGGTTCTCTCAGCAGTCAAAATTAAACTAAAATATTCTTAAACAGCGCTGCAAGTGTGCGTGTTCCCTAAAAGCCATCAATAGTTATCGTTGATATTTCTATTTTTTTTCTTAAATATGCTTTTAGTACTGAAAATTGAAAATATGATTGGACGAAGGGGCTTTGGAGAAGAGTGTTGCATTCAAATGATGGCAGTGGATATTTTGTTTAAATTTCTGCTTAGGCATGGTAGCACTTGGTTATACCAAAAATGAAAACGACATCATGTGTCTATTATTTAATTGGAGAACTTGATGGTATGGATGGAATTTGTGCTAACTTTTGTCCAAAAGGAATTAGGGGCCGAGTGGGAAACTTAGATACAGTATTATAGGTACTGTCAGTGTTGTTCTCTGATAAAAAATGGAGTTTTATCTTGATAATCTCCTTATTAAAAAATTTCATTAAATGTCAACACATTACTGAGGTGAAACTTTATTCTCATAGGAGAAGAGTACTAACAATACCTATGATACTGCATTTAAGTTTTGTCCAATTCAAAAATCTCAAAGGAAGATGCAAGAAGCAGGATAGGGAGTGAGAAGTATTGAGGAACTTCTGGAAATTGTAACTCGTATGATGACGAGAGCTCCAATGGGTGGGGCAGTTTTGGGTGTGATGGAAAATGGAAATGAGAAGGGTTTGGGTGACAAGCGCCAATGGCTTCATGGGATGTGTTTGGTTGGGTGAATAGGTCGGAATGATACTTCGAGGTCAGTGAAGTTGCAGAAGAAGAAGAAAGGCTACAAGTAGTGTTGGTGGTGGCACTGGAAGGCAGATCTTTTAGTTGGTTTCAATGGTGGGGGGTTGGTTTGTCATCCATGTTGGGAAAGGTTCAAACCTGTAGTAATTGGAACATTTCAACCATCAATTATGCAGAACCCCTATGAGTCGGGGTTAGGACAAATATGAATTGTAGAAGAATTTTGGGAGAAATTTAGTTGTGTTGTGTGCCAGTCCCCTGTGTTGCTCTGGCCTAGAATACCTCAAGTATTTTGTTGAAATGGGTGGGTTGACAGAAGAAGTTAGGACTGAATTTAAGTTGTACTTGGTAAAAATCTTTATTGGAGATAATGGATCATAAGCAGAAATTGATAAGAAAAACTGGATATTAAACAAAGGAAGGGGATATTTGGACAGTTGGAATATTTAGCTGTTCAGATGATTAGTTAGAGAGGGGAGAAGACAGGCTATAAATCATAGGACTTGGAGTGGAAATTGTGATGGAAAGCCCGGTTTCTCTAGTAATTGGAGTGAAAGAGTAAAAGAGGAGGGATGTAAAAATGACTGATGTATCAATTTTTTATTTATATTTGTATCTCTATTCTTATTCTGTTTTTCTTGAAACTTTCATTATCATCTTTTACTTAAATATTGACTGGGATAAAAAGCTCATGCTGTGGATCAATCAATAAATGCAGCAAAAATTGTGGAACTCTGGTAGGCCAACAATTTGTTTGCATGATTAATATTTGTGTTTTTTAAAAGGATATTCTCTAAAACTATAATTTTGAAATTCTTTCTCATATTCTTTCAAAGGATATGAAATAACATAAACAAAACTAAAAACCTATAACTGTAGTCTGTATCATACTTTTGGGATTTGAAATTTACAGGCAGAAATCAAAGAAGGTGCACTGTTTCCATGATTTGAGGATTATGAAGTTTGCTTTGATACAAGTTTTCAAATAAGATTGATAAAAACCAATATACATCTCAACACTGTAGATTGTACACATTAATTGTCCTGAGATTTTCAGTCCTATTGGGAAATGATATAGTCATTTGATATCTTGTTTCTGTCTCCTTATTTTATAAGTCGTATGAACTTCTTGATCTAACATTTCAGTGTTTGTGTAAACTCTTAGGTGTTCGTTACCTGGAGAAAGCTGTCTTTCAACTTGACTATGGCCAACTGAAGTTAGTATTCCATGCACTTGAGGAGCGTAAACAGGTTATTGACAATGCACCACACCTATGCCATGCTTTGCCTTGCATGACACCATGTTTTGACTGGTTTGAAGTTGTGTACTACTGGATTGGCTTGAAAATGTACGATTTGGTCGCAGGAGCACGACTCTTGCACTTATCAAGATATTATTCTGCAAAAGAGTCTGTTGAACTCTTTCCCACTCTGGCAAAGGAGGGAGAAGGTAGAAGCCTGAGGGGCACAGTTGTTTATTATGATGGGCAGATGAATGATGCACGACTTAATGTTGGATTAGCTTGCACAGCAGCATTAGCTGGTGCAGCGGTGCTGAACCACGCTGAAGTTGTATCCTTACTGAAGGATGGTGCTGGTGAACGGATAATTGGTGCACGAATTAGGGACAATTTAACTGGTAATATGTCGTTCTATTTCTATCTGTTACTATAGACATCCATGGTTTACATTTTTTACTATTTTGGATTATCGGAAATGGTAAGTTAGCAAGTGTATCATAGAATATTATATCTGATTAAATAAGGGATCTAGGAAATTGTGAAGAATGAACACAATCTGAAGAATCATTTGTTGGAAGTCAAGTCTTTATTCTTCTGCTATTAATTTGCAACTTTTACCTTGTGTTTGAATAGGGAATTTTAAGAGAGTAATTCATTTTTTTGGTAAATTTGAAATGCTTTATGGTGAAGTGTATTGATTGGTTAGAAAATTTGGAAAGAAATTGAAATTTTAGTAATATGTGAGAATATTTTGATTACTTAAAATCGTAGAATTTCAAATTCTACTAAAAAAAAAGTAAGAATTTGAAATTCTTCCTTCTCACTTTCTCTTCTTCTTTTCTCACCTCTATGTCTTTTCTCTCTCCTCTCTCCTTTTCACATTATTTTCTCTCTCCTATCTGTCTTCATATTATCTTCTCCCTCCTCTCCCTCTCTCTTTATTAACACAATTTTTCTCCCTCTCTTTATTCTCTCCCTCTCCTATCCTATCCTATCTTTATCTCTCTTTATTCTCTCCCTCACCTATCTTTATCTCTCCCTCTTTTTTTCTCTCTCCGTCCCCTCTCTCTTTCTTCACACAATTTTCTCTCTCTCCCTCTCCCTCTCCTATCTCTCTCTCTTCACACTATTTTCTCTCTCCCTCTCTTCAAATTATTTTCTCTCTCTTCTCCCCTCTCTATCTTCTCCCTCTCTCATACCTTTCTCTTTTCTCTGATCTTTCTCTCCCCCTCTCTCATCTCACTCTCTTATCTCTCTTTGTTTTCTCTTCTAAGTTTCACATCTCCCTTTTTTTCTCTCTCCTATCTCTTTTTTCACTTTTTTTCTTATCTTCTCCCTCTCCCATCTTTTTCTTCCTCTTTCTTCTCTCTCTTCTCTCTATTAATATTGATGTAAAATGATCAATATTTATGTTTTTTAGTTATGAAATATTTAAAAAGTACATTTCACATATTGTAAAAATTAAATTACCCTATCCAAACTAAGAATTTGAAATTTAAGAATTTTGATTGATTTATCCAAACAAAACATTTAAAAAATGAAAGAAATTTAAGTTAAAGCAATTCAAATTCACTGGAATTTTAAAATTTTCCATTCAAACACAACATTAGGGTGTGTTTGATTGCAAAAAGAAAATTTTGACAGGATAGAACAATAACACCTGTCCCATGTTTGATTTTAAAAATGACATAGGACAACACAGAATAAAGGATGCAGTATGGGACAAAATCTAAAATTTTATTACGTACCAAAACATGGGATAACTTTTTTGTCCAGTACACTGTTATGAAAAAGTCAAAATTACCCCACTTTTTCCCTCTGTTTTTAAGCCCATGCTTTCACTCCCATACCAAAATACTAGTATCACTCGTCTTTCTCTTTCATTTCATTCTAAAAACAGAAAAATCATTAAAACATTTCAAAAATTTCTAACCAGTTCAGTATATATTACATCCATGCTTTAATAATTACATGTTTCCATCTATATTTCATATATTCATCATTAAAAAAAAATCATTGTGTGTAAGGGGTTTTTTTATTGTGTGCCCATGGGCACATTATAAAGAGTTAAAAATAGAAATGTTTTATTGAAAAATAAGTGTTTATTACTTTATTATATAAAAAATACAAAAGTCATTTGATACTTACTTTTTTAAGTAATTTAAAACATTTAATATGATGTATTAAATGTGTTCACACTATGAGTTCATGGGCACATAAAAAATTAGAATAATGTAATTGATTAGAACGTAAAAATAATTGAATGATAAATACTAAAATAATTAAAAATATCAAAATGTTGTCTCGAGCCTATAAACATGGTACCACACAACGCGTATTATAGTAATCTTCACATTGTTCTTTCCACTACTTAGAGCATATCCAATAGTACAACTCATTAAAGTTGCATAATTGTATTGTTTATAATTTTTATGTAGGTCATATCATGACACATAATTTTTTTTTTTTTTAATTTTATACAACTTAAGCAATTATCCTTTCCAATGGTGCAACTCTAAGTGGTTCACCAAATAGGTCCCATTATTCATCCTTTCCGGCCAAATGGGCCCTAATAAGTAACCGTTGCTTCTTTGTTAGAGTAGATTAAGCAATTTGCATTTGAGATGCTCTTATGCATATGAAACAAAACACAGTACAAAATTGCTTGTGTGGTGCATCAACCACCAAACCACAGACATAACAAAAACTTGTGTCATGACTCAGCTACTTATTCTGTGCTGTTCTGCTCATACTCTCCCTCCATGTGCATCAAATGCACCTTAAGTTTAAAAATTAATTTCTTTTAACAGTTCAAATTTCAATAGTTAATTATTTCTATTTGTTATTTTTGCATGTTGCAGGCAAAGAGTTTGATACATATGCAAAAGTAATTGTGAATGCAGCTGGGCCATTTTGTGATTCTGTAAGGAAAATGGCTGATAAAAGTGCACGAGACATGATTTCTCCAAGCAGTGGTGTACATATTATACTCCCTGATTATTATTCTCCAGAGGGAATGGGCTTAATTGTTCCCAAAACTAAGGATGGACGTGTTGTTTTCATGCTACCATGGTTGGGACGAACAGTTGCTGGAACTACAGATTCCAACACTCCCATTACCTTTCTTCCAGAACCACATGAAGATGAAATACAATTTATATTGGATGCCATCTCTGATTACCTTAATGTTAAAGTATGATATTCCTACCAAATAATACAGTAAATTTTTAAGCTCATTAACTTTCCTTTCTGATGTTAAATGCAGAAATTAAATGATACCATGCTTATTACATGTTTGGAAATATTTTGGATAATCCTAGGCAAAAGAAAAATAATAGTAAATTGCATCATATAACTGTTAGCTCCATTGGTATAGAATTGAATCTTTTCATTTGTAGGATTCCCTCTTCTTTCTAAATTAACTCAGTCTGTCCTCTGAAATCTCTGATTAAATCCTAGGAAAATGATCTGAGTGAGCTGTCACTCAATCTGGATGTTCTTTTACTTATCCGTTTCTCTTTTAACTTTAAATAATGTTTCAAAAATTTAGGTCCGCCGAACTGATGTTCTTTCTGCCTGGAGTGGCATTCGCCCATTAGCAATGGATCCATCCGCTAAAAATACTGAGAGTATCTCCAGGGATCATGTTGTCTTTGAAGATCACCCTGGTTTGGTCACCATTACTGGTGGCAAGTGGACTACTTATCGAAGGTAATTATTTAATGGATCAAGTTGAAAGTTGTTCAAATTTGTTCAGATGTTGTTTCTTCAGTTAGGCATTATATTAATCATGTTAATCATTCAGTTAGTCCATTTAAATAGTATTTAATTATTTTCCAACTTCTGCTCCATTCATTGTTTCCTTTCCTTCTCATTGTTCCCTTCTAGCATGCAATATTCCTATCGTACATGAATATTATTCTGATTCCAATGTGGTTTCAGCATGGCAGAAGATGCTGTCAATGCAGCTATAAAGTCTGGGAAGTTGACCCCCGCCAATGGATGTATTACCAACAATCTCAAGATTGTTGGCGGTGAAGGGTGGGATCCTGCTTCTTTTACCATTCTTTCTCAACAGTATATGCGCATGAAAGTAACATATAGGGGTAAAGTTGTTCCTGGTGTGATGGACACTGCTGCAGCAAAGCACTTGTCACATGCATATGGAACAATGGCTGAACGAGTTGCTGCCATTGCTCAGGTTAGCATGTATATATTTTCATATTGTATATAGCAGTATTTGCACCGGAACTTCTGAAAGTGTCTTATTGATTAATTAGTTTTATTGCAAATTTGGTTTTGATAGAGCCTAGTGGCATCAATTGATCCATGCGGCTGACTCACCTAATAGCTTATGGCTTCATTATTTGTTGTAAACCATGAAGGGAAATGAACATCAAATATTGGTGATGAATCTTGTTAGAGATATAAAAATTATTACTTGGTGCCTCTGCCTAATAGCTTGAGCTTGTAGGATAGTTGATTCTTAATCTTAACATAATGTCGAAGACTCTATGACCAAGTGCTCAAGAGTAGGATCTTTGGTGTTTCAATTTTTCATAATTTAATTGAACTTTGGAATAAGGTAAAGTGGATTTGAGCATTGTCCATGCTCTTTGAGCACAAGGGTCTTGCATGCAAGGTTGTCTAACTTGAGACAACTTGAGAGTTTACGTGAACTCATGGAGAGTCCATAGGCTCAACTCATAAATTCATAAGATTTACCTATTTGTCTATGCTTTGAGCACAGTGATAGATACCCATTAGTTTGTTAGTAGAATAATTAGTTATTTAAAATTAAATAGTTAGTTGGGGTCTGGGATAATTAGAGAAATAAGACATGTTGCATATAAATAAGAAAAGGGGTTGAGAGGGAGATTTTATCTTGTGATTTGAGAGGAAATTTAGGTTGGTGAGAGAGTCCAAGCCTCTCAAAACTCCTAGGAATCGTTTGTACCTTTTCTGTTAATTGAAACTTTTCTTTCTAAATTTCTGATGAAGTTTCTATCACACAAACGGGTCTTGCATGCAAGGTTGTGAAACTCGATAGTTTATATACATTTGTGATGGTCTGTAGACTTGACTCGTAAATTTGTAAGAGTTTACTTAATACAAAAGTAATACTAAGAAAACCTAATGATAATATCCAAACAAAATATAATTCCATAAAATTATAAATATTCAACATTACAACTTAATAATTGTGAAAACAAGTTTATTGAATGTGTGTGTAAACCGCACATGATCCTTTATTAAATAAGAAGAAAAGGATACAATCAAGCCTATAATTAAGGAATCAAATGATAAAGAAATCTCTAATTTTTAGCCATGTAATATGTCTATATTTTCTTATTTACATATATTAAATGTGTATATTTAACACTCCCCTTAAGTTGGAGTATATATGTTATATGAACCAAGTTTGTTACAAATGTAGTTAACACGAGAGGCCTTGAGAGATTTAGTGAACATGTCTATCAATTGGTCATTGGAGTTCATGAAGTCAGTGGTGATTTCTCTTGAGAGCACCTTCTCTCTTGTGAAGTAACAGTCTTTCTTTATGTGTTTAGTCTGCTCATGGAAGATCAGATTTGATGCAATGTGGAGAGCGGCTTGATTGTCACAGATAAGTTTAGTATCTTAGTTGTCTCCAAATTTTAGCTGGTGGAGAAATTGCCTAAGCCATGTAATCTCACAACTATTGCCACAATGCAGTATTCAGATTCAACACTGGATCTAGCAACTATGTTATGCTTATTGTTTCTCCATGAGATTATATTCCTCCTATCTAATGGTGATCTTGCCCACAGCATCAGAGTAACAAATAATTTTGGCATTGCCTTGGTCTTCATATAATAGTCTGCGGTCTAGTGCATTCTTGATATATCAAAAGTTAGATTAATAATTTTTTGAGAAGCTTGTTAAATGTACCTTGTAGTTAGATATTGGCCCCAGCGTTTACCTCGTAACAGGTGGGAAACGCTCGGTATTGAGGCTGAAGGTTGGGAGCAATAGGAAACCAGAGGACACTGCATAAGGAGGCATCAATCTGCTCCAATGGGCTTGATCTCTAGCAGGAGTATCCTTGGCTTGGGTAGTCTAATGATTGACACGACCTTGGCCTTGCAACCATAGCTGGACAGCAGTGACTTGAGTGCTATAGTTGGCTGTCCCAGTTAATTTTTCGCACAGGATCAGTGAAACATTAGTGAAAGTCATTGTAGGTCCAGAATCAGAGAAAGAACCATGTGAGTCCATGAGAAAAAGTGCCAAGGATGGCTGGACAAGGTCGCCAAAGGAGGAGGATGGAGGCAGAGAGTTTGTCGGAAGATGGGGCATGCCAAAAAGGTGGTCACACTAATTTGGTGCAGGTGTGTGTAGTTCACGCACCAGAGTGTGGTGGGGTGTGTAGCAATTGGGGCTGGGTCTGACGTCATGGTGGTCGTCAAAGGGTGGGGAATCTGATCACTCAGTCACATTGGAGAGAGGGGCAAGCAGTGGCTGGAAAATAGTGCTAGCAATGGGGCATTATTGTTCATCACCTGCAGGAAGAAAAGAAAAAAAAGAAAAGGAGAAAGAACCTAAGCTTTTAATACCATGTGAAAACAGGTTTATTGAATGTGTGTAAACCACACATGATCCTTTATTTTTAAGAAAAGGATACAATCAAAGCTATAATTGAGGAATCAAATAATAAAGAAATCCTTAATTTCTAGAAATGTAATCTGTCCATATTTCCTATTTACACATATTTAATGCATATATTACCCATATTTAATGCATATATTTAACAATAATAAAGCAAACCATTGTAATAAAGTATGATAGAACAAGTTAAAATCTTACATAAATGATCAAATCAAAAGTTTGAAAGGTGAAAACTTATTGGTTTAAAATTTCTCTTAGCATTTGGGTTTAGAACTTAACTTCACAAAACTGGCTTATTAGGTGAGGATTGACTAAGCCTTATAAGGATTACATTGGCCAAATCTTTAGTTGATGTAGTATCTCTACAGTGTAGATATACTACATTGACTAGATATGTCTAGTCCTATGCATAAAGGAGTGTGGACTATACACTCCCTTATGCATAGGACTAGACATATGGAGCATGGCCATGGACAAATGGGGGGACCTAATAATAACACCCCCTCGTGCTTAGGAATAAGCATCTAAAATGTAAACCAATGCAGGTGGCCTAACAACATATCTAGGATAGGCACTGATACTATTTTAGAATTTGGATTTAGGACTAAGCCTTATAAGGACTACATTGGCCAAATCTTTAGTCTATGTAGTATCTCTACACTCCCTTATGCATAGGACTAGACATATGGAGCATGGCCATGGACAAATGTGGGGGACCTAATAATAACACCCCTTCATGCTTAGGAATAAGCATCTAAAATGTAAACCAATACAGGTGGCCTAACAACATATCTAGGATAGGCACTGATACTATTTTAGAATTTGGGTTTAGGACTAAGCCTTATAAGGACTACATTGGTCAAATCTTTAGTTGATGTAGTATCTCTACACTCCCTTATGCATAGGAGTAGACATATGGAGCATAGCCATGGACAAATGCGGGGGACCTAATAATAACCCCCTCATGCTTAGGAATAAGCATCTAAAATGTAAACCAATACAGGTGGCCTAACAACATATCTAGGATAGGCATTGATACTATTTTAGAATTTGGGTTTAGGACTAAACCTACCTTTACAAAACCAGCTTGTAAAATGAGGATTGCTCAAACCTTATAAGGACTACATTGGCCATATCTCTAGTCGATGTTGGATCTCAGCACATCCCTTGTGCCTAAGATTGGACATGTAGAATGTGGACAACTACGGGTGGCCTAATAACAACATCCCCTCACGTCTAAGAATAGACATCTAAAGCATAGACAAATATAGGTTTCCCAATAATAGATTTAGGATAGACTCTAATACTATCTTAGAATTTGAACTTAGGACCTAGCTCACCCCACAAGACCGGCTTTTAAGGTGAGGATTGCTCAAACCTTATAAGAATCACATTGATTATATCTCTAATCGATGTTAAATCTCAACAAGTTTTGTTAGACTGTTGCAGTGGGGGGAGATTCATAGAGTACACAACAAGTTTCACTGCTTCAGACTTACAAAATTTGGTAGGTTTAGCCATAACAGGGGAGGTTCCAAGAGCACTCAACACAGCACATATTGGTTTCAGGCCTTCAAAATTTGGTAGGTACAGCCACAAAAGGGGATGTAAGGTACCTTGTCGTAGGGGAGGTTCAGATGACTTGTCCGAGGAAAGTCATTGAAGGTTGTTGGTTGTCACAGGCAAGGGTCAGTCACCACCTTGTTCTCATTGCAGATTGTCGCAGCCACACAATTGTTGAAGGCAGGGGTCAGCTGCCACCTTGTTCTTGTTGCAGATTGTCACAGGTCATCACAGCAAACAAGGGTTGTGGTCATCAGAGGTCGTCACAGAAATAGATTCTCCTGAGGCCCTCTGAAACATTGGTCGAGGTTCTCTTTTATTCAGATGTAGATGTAATACAAAAGGATAGAAATGCACGTATCTATGCTTCATAGCTCACAATACAAGGGAACCAGATGTTGAAATGGTAATTAATTACTCATTGGCAGAGGAAGTAGCATAAAAAGCACCTGAGCTACTGTCTGCCATACTGAGAATACGAATAAGGAAGCCAAATTCAGATAACTGGTCATATCAAGTGCAGAAAGCACCCAAGATATGCTGAAAGTGGGAAGAAATCAATTTGGGAAGGCATGGTGTCAAACTGTTGAAATGACATGTGAAGATCACATGTGGCAGAGACAAGTGGCACATGCAGCTTCATCTAGAAGAGCTGATGGTCTGTTGGTAATATCTTGAGTCCTGGCATGGCTGGAATTCGTCACAGCCTAAGGGGAAATTGTCACTGGGTCAATAGAACCTTTGTAGAATGGAGAATGGCAAGGGAAGAGGATGCAATAATTGAAACTTGGCTGGTAAGGAGTAATGACCTGGCTTGCCAGTGAGAACAGTGTGTTTGGAGGCTGGGGTATGCAAGTATTGATGCATGGTGGTGGAGAGATAGGAAGAACCTGTTCTGAAATCACAAAAGAGAGTAAGAACCATTGAGAAATTTGTCACTAATTAGCCCACGCAGACATATATTTATTCTAATTGCATGACTTGCTCTCCAAGACTATTTCTGAGTTGTAGCACTAGTTGTTATACCTGATTACCCCATTTATCATATGTCTAATTTGCACGACTATTCTAACAGAGAACTTCTGGTGAAATTTGTTGGATCCAATTGCAAGGTATGAGAGATAAGTCAAGTCCCACATTAGAAGTATGAGATTTTGGTGGGAAGTTTATAAAATAAAAGCCTTGACTCTCCTACTATAATGCTAAACTTTTGTGATATGATTTTTCCAAAGTTCTTATCAGAATTATTCTAAAGACTTTGCTTTTCTAGGATAAACTGTGAGCTATTAATTGCTTCTGCTGGATGAATTGTTGGTATCTTGCCTACGGTTTGAGATAGAAACATAACATATTACAGCATATTCATTCGCGGGAGCCTAATCTCTGAGGGAACAGAACAGTATATTAAACTTTCATGTATTTTTTCTGATATATGCAGTCTTATAGATGTGATTTGACATTAGGAACTGATCATATTTGAGATGTATTAAACGTAGTTAGGACTTAATGATGATAAATAGTGTTACTCGATATTTCACTATTTACATAATTTCAGCATGCCACTGGGCTTCTTAACCATGAACTGGTTTCTGGTTGATGTTATTTGTGAAAATAACTAGAAACAGGCTTCAACTTTGTTGTTTGTTTGACCTTGCTGGTTGTAAAAGATAGTATAATCCATTACAAGGTAATTCGTTTCAACACTCTCATGCTTCCATTCTAGTTTGACATATCAAAATAAAAAAGATATGCATTTTAGTTGTCACTTATAAATGGTGATAATTTTTCTAGCTGGACAGCGTGCTTATCAATTTAGACAACTTTTAGTCAGTTTTATGTTTCATCAATGGCAAGGTTTATATTACATATTTGGTATGCAGAATGAAAATTTGGGTAAGCGACTTGCCCATGGTTACCCTTTTTTGGAGGCTGAGGTGGCCTACTGCGCACGTCATGAATATTGTGAATCTGCCATTGATTTCATTGCAAGGAGGTCTCGTCTTGCTTTCCTTGACACTGATGCAGCAGGACGGGCACTACCTCGTGTGATCCAAATATTGGCATCTGAGCGCAAATGGGACAAGCCAAGGCAGAAGGAAGAGATGCAAAAAGCTAAAGAATTTTTGGAGACTTTTAAATCCTCCAAAAATGCTCAATTCTATGATGGAAAGCACAATTAGTAAGTACTTCTATTCATATACCCATGAAATTATATATTGAAACTTGGTTTAATTAACATTTCAGTCCCCATAATATACACCTCTAGAAAAAAATTCTTGTTGGTTTTGATCTTTGTTAAAAAAATGATAAAAATTTGTTTTGGTCCTTGATCTTTTAAAAAAATCATTTTGGTTCTTTAGTTTTCAAATTTAAAATTTGAAACATAATTTTGAATTATATTTTGACTAATTCAAGACGTGAAATTTGTTCCATTAAATTTTATTTACATAAAAATTTTATGACTTAATTAAAGTTCAAATTTCAAAGAGCTATAAACATCGTGAAAATCATGTAAAAAATGAGTTTTATGAGCATCTGGACAAGAATTTAATATGAAATTTAATTTTTTGGTTATTCATGGGACTAACTTTTTACACGATTTTTATCTTGTTTATGATTTTTTTTTTAACATTAGTTAATTTCTATAGTTTTCATATAAATGAATCTAATGAGATAAGTTTCGCATCTTGAATCATTCAAAAAATAGTTTAAAATCGTATTCCAAAAATAAAAAATAATCATTTTTTAGAAGGAATATTGAATTAAATTTGAGAGTTAAATAACTAAAATGAATTTTTTAAAAGATAAATAACCAAAACAAATTTTTATCATAATACAAATGATCAAAGTTATAATTTAGTAAAAAAAATGACCAATAAAAAAATGAATTTTTATCATAATACATATGATCAAAGTTTACAGGTAAATATTTTTTTCTCAGGCTCTGGACTTGAACGAGAAGGAGTAACCTTCCAAACATGTTATTTTTGCCTGGAGTTTCCATGGGTCAATAAAAGACTGCAGCTAGGGAGAGCAGCTTAATACATCTCAGAACTCAATTATTTAGTGAATTTGTCAAAGCTTCCTGGCAAAATGCATTCAAATTTGATATGTTGTCCAGGTCGAATCACGTGTTTTCTCCAAAAATGGTAGTTCTGTGCCACGTTGTTTGGGTCGATGTGAGTCACAACTTTGTTGTAAAAAGGTTGGTACGAAGGAAATTAACAAAGTGTCCGGTAAAAAAGGTAAAGAGAAGGTGGAATCTTTCCTTGTTTAAAATAAGTCCTTGGAAAAAATATTGTTCATTTTGTATTGATTTAGGCTTTTCTTTATTGTAAATATTAGGTGAAATGTTCTGAAATTGAGTTGAAATAGGTTTAACTTCAAATTACGGATTAGGGATATTGAATTCAGATTTTAAAATATTATTTTAACATAAAAAAATCTTGTAAAATTTAAAATATTATGGAGGAATATAATAATTTATAATTTTTTTAAAGATTTTCATAATCAAGATCTCATAATTTGGATTTTAATAAATTTATATCATAAAAACTTATAAGATTTAAAAGAACTTTATGAATTTTTAGCAAATTTTCAAAGTTACAAGACCTGTACTTTTTGTCTTTTTTAAATTACTAATATAACATATATAAGATTATTATCAATAAAAAATTAATTTTATAAAAATATTTGTTATGTTAATCAAGTAATATGTTTGCATGTATTTGTAAATAATATTATTTTTATATATAATGTTTGTATTTATTTTTTTTAACTTTTTTTTGCAATAATGAATTGAAAAGATAAGCAAAATGTACATAAGAAAAGAAATGAGAAAAAAGCAACAAAATATGACAAAAATAGAATCTATGTCCAATATTCTTATAATATAATTAATTTAAAATATATTACCTATTAAAACTATGCATTTTTACTCTATCCAAATATTTTTATGCTTGATTGACTTTGTCTTTTTTGTAATGCACTCAATCAATTTGTTCCAACAAATTGATTAAAGACAAAAATAAAGTAAAAAGATTTTTTACTTGATTGTAGAAAAATGTGTAAGATTGAAAGAAAAAAATGATCAAATACTAGATTAACATTTATATTGCCTTCAATAAAAAGTGAACAAATTATGTATGATATGAAAAAAAAAAATTTGACAATTTAAATTGAGATGATTGGATAAATGATTTACTACTAAAACGTTATTTATAATCTACCAAAATTCATTCTCCAAAAAAATTTATCGAAACTTTTATGTTTTTGAATATCAACATATTGATTTTAAAATTATAAAAAAAGTTAAACACTACTAGATTTTGACATGCTCTTTAAAAAATCATAATAGTCTTGATTAAATACCTTAAGACATATTTATATTATTTAAAAGTGTTGATTGAATACCACAAATTTTTTTATCAAAAAAATATCTTTTAAAATTTCAATTTAATATACCCTTCCTTGTGTTAGGACCAAAGTCATAGAATTAACTTGAAGAATCAAGATATTTAAAATAATATTTTAGTTAATATTATTAAAAAATATATTTATATTACTTTGTAAGTTATTTTTTATAAAATAAAAAATATAATAACGATAATAGTGTTGTAACCTAGGACGAATTTTATAAGTTATGTGCATATATATATTAAGGGGGGAGAAGTAAGAAAGTTCAGGTTAAGTACATTTAACTAGCCTTTTTCACACTTCTACTATTAATTGAAGTTTTTTGGAATTTTGAAATTATGAAAAAAATTGTTAAATAGAAAGTAACTTATATTGTTTTGCTACTCTTTATCAATTTCAATTAATAATAAGGGTTATATATTAGAAAGTGATAAGGATTGTTTGGTTTGAAAATATGTCTTTTATTTCCATTTCAAATAATAAAAATATCATTTTATTTTCACAGTTATCCGTTATATGTGTATATGAAATAATAAAAATGTTTTATATAATTTTTAAACAGAAAAAAAATAAAAATAAAGTGAAATTTTTATAATTAAAAGTAAAAAATATAAAATAAAAATAAAAAAACATTTTATCAAACTATAGGATTAAATATTAAATTGTGGTGATTTCTCGCTTCACTTCTAAAATTTGACACTTTACTACAGGATTTTGTATTTAAGGTGAAAAATATAACGAGTAACAAGGAAACATGTGTCATCTTAGTATTTAAATAAAATTTACTTTTTTAAGGTGAGAAGATTACACCGTAGAAAACGAAGTGTATTTATATTAGAATGAATTTTCTTCATTTTAAAATGAGGGTTTTAGTTTAGAAAATAAAATGTATTTATAATTGTTGATTAAAAAAATTAATAAATGTGATTTTTACTATATATGATAGCTTATTATTCATATGCATATATTTTATTATAATTTTAATTGTTGATTAAAACTAATTAAATTATACTTTATCATCTAAAATATTTCTTTAATCTAGAAGAGTTAAAGTATTAAAATTAGGATATGTTAACTAGGGAAAAGTGGTTATTGGTATTAAAGTTATTGTAAAAAAAAAAGTTGTTTTGATTAAGGAAGGAAATTGGGTTACAAGTAATAAAAAACAATTACTAAAGGTTTTTTTTTTTTATAGTGGCTAATGTTACATTAATGGTTAGGAGTATTGATGCTATAAATAAGAGTCTTACTAATAAGTATATAAGTATATTGGTTAAAGAAATAATATAAATTTTTATTTATTAAAATACACATGGGAGGTTAGAAATCATAATTTAAATAATATTTTTAATAAAAACATTTATTTTTTGATAAAGATCTGAGTAGCTTTGATGAAGATTCTTAAGAAGTAGAGGATAGCCAAGTATACAAAGGTCCTTTGACAAGAGGGAAGCTAAGGAAACTACAAAAGGAAGTGCTTCAGAAGGTTGAATTGCTTAGAAGCTTGGATGACTTAGGCCCAAGTCCAAGTCTAAGCTCAATCCTATACTTTGGCTTGCTCCTTGACCTCTCAGATGCATGATGGTGTTATTTGAATTTCATTTCAAGTTCATTTGTAAAAACCTTAGCTTATGCACTTGTAGCTTGCTTGTTTAGTTTGCAATTAGGATAAGCTAGTCTTATTCTAGGATAGCTTAGTCTAGTAACATGTTTGGATAGTGATAACATGTTTTACAGTTGTCTTACGCACATTAAATGAGCTAAATCTAATTATAAAATAGTCAACCCTAGGTCGAATTCTCTCAAGGACACAATGTGTTCTATTATGACTTAGTGTGGAAATTAGAGTTAATGCAAAAAACGCTAAGTGTAGAATGTTGACTTGCTCTCTATAAAGACTGATCCGATCCGATCTTGGGAGAGATGAATTCGACACAGTCTCAGCTAAGCATAGACTTGGACGCAACAGAGTCGGACTAGACTCGGTCTCGAACAGACGCGACAGAGTCGGACTAGACTCGGTCTCGAACGGACGCGACGGAGTCGGACTAGACTTGGTCTCGGACTGAAATGCAGGAAATAAGGGGGTTTTGGTTGCAAAGATATAATGATAGAAAATAAACTAAGTATGATAGTAAATGCAATCTAAACTATGCTAATTAACTACTACTGCATCCATACTAAGATTAATAAGCAACTAATTCTCAACTCTTCCCTCAAATTTGCGAATTCAAATCAACCTAAAGTTCTTACGACAATCGCCAAAGATTTTTCCATTGTCATACCGAGAATTTACACAATCACTACCTCATCAGTTGGCAGGGAGTATGCATGTGGTTGATTTTAGGTTCTCTTATCGATTGCCCAATTAATTTGTTAAACTGGTTCCAATCGGCCTAGTCTAACGTTGGACTACTCTTACGAATGCGCAACCACGTCATAGTGAAAGTAGACTGAAAGCAGGATTCACAATCGAAAGGTAAGAAATGCAAATCAATTGAATTATTGAAACAAAGTACTAATACAGGGTGTGAATTCATGAGTTCCGTTTTCCATGACGACCGCCATAAAAGAACGGTGATGGTATACCAACCATGGTCAAGGTGCTGAGGATCTAGTCCACTAGAGTGCATTGGCTACGCCAAGCGGTCACCTCTGACGACCTTTGGCTTCCCAATCCCTGACCTGTGCCTCCTCAACCGAGAGAGACACCATATTGAAGCGTCGTGCACCACCGTAAAATTGGGAGTGAGAGTCAGAAGATGGAGCGAGCGAATATGGATGAGATTCAGAATTCTACAACCTACTAAGGTGTGCACTTGGTCCCTATATATACACGATTAGGTTTCTTGTGATGCACGCTAAACTTGAACAAACTTCCTAATAGAATTACAGATTCTGAATTGCCTATTCTACCCTTCTAATGATCATCCTTGAGCTGCAAGCTTCTTCCAAGAGTGATGTGGTTACTGAGCTGGATTCAGCTGAAATGAGCGTGCCTAGGCTGGGTCAGTTTGATTGAGCCACTTCGCTCTTTGGGCTTGGCTGGGATACAGAGTTAGCCAGTCTAGGAAGGAATCGGTCTGTCTAGGATGACTTCTCCTGGACCAAGACTTCTCTTGACGGGCCGAGACACTTTTGCTTGGCCTGCAAAATGAATCAAAACTTTTATTAGCTAAGATCCTCAAATTAGCACATATTTATATTTTCCCTATTTCTAGGTCTATAGTTTGAATCTTAGCTAAGATGTGATTCTTGATTACCAAATGATCTCAAAACTACCCATCTTAAGCCCCTGTGAGGTGCATAAAATACAGCTTATCAAACCCCCACACTTACACTTTTGCACTCTTGGGCAAAATCAGGTTTGATCATTCAAGGGGTTTGAAAGAGAAAATGAACTTTCAAATGAATCTCTTAAGTTATGACAAAACAGAGTCGGCACACATTCATCCCGGGATCAAGATATTCAAGCAATCTATGAAAGTTACTACTTCCACTTCCAAGGCAAATAAGTAACCTATAAAACATCGAAAGAGTGACCAAGAAGTGACCGAGCTCTTAGGGTATATTCTCTCAGTCTCTCAAGTGTTTGAGTTTGTATATACACTCAAACATCCCTTGCAACCAGCACTACCAGACCTTGACTGGCCTTTCCTTTTACACCTTCAAAAACACATGCAGTAATGATCAAAAGGACTTTCTTTTTGGCTTGCAATGTGGCCAGGTTTAAGGTAGGGTACAGGACAGTGAAGTGAGTTTGCTAACCACAGGGAAGAGAAGAGCAATGGGGAATGAGTTCATAGCATGGAGAGTATCCCCCAAGGAACTACGATTCTTTTTGAGAACATCCTTGCTCACTTCTTTTCTTTCCTTTTGTATTTTTCTTTTCTTCCTTTTCTCACTTTTTATTTTGCAACTTTGTGCTGCATATTTTTTTTCTTTTTATTGCAGCTTCTAGCTTTCTACTGCTTTTCTTTTCTTTGTTTCATCCTACAATTTTTCTTTCTTTTCCTTTTCAACCTTTTTTAGATACACTACTCTTATTGTGTCCCCGGGTGTCTCCCCCACACTTAAGCGAGACCCATTCCCAAAAAAATTCCAAAGCTCCTCTGACCCCTATGGTTGAGGTTGATCATGGTTTTCTGGCTTTGGCTATTAATGATTTGTCATATAAGAAAAAATGGTTATTCAGGCTCAAACAGGGTAAACAAGGGATTCAATTTGCAAGGTAGGTCCATTTGGCTCGTGGCTTGTTAGAAAAATGGCCTAGATCATATCATTCCTACATGCGAAACCATATGTATCCAGAGAGTCAAGGTAAGACATAGAGTACACATTTATCATGGATGCAAACATCACACAAGAAATGAGAGAATGACAAGATGCAATGCCATTATTATATACAAGGCTAAAAAATTCTCACATGGATGATTTCTCTATCATTAAAGGTTCCTCTTTTTCAGTTTTTCAATCACTCATTACCTAAAGATGCAGAAGTTTCACTCCTTATCAAGTTTGAAAGACCTTTCCTTCAGGGTTATGCACTGCCTCTTACTATTCCATCCAATCCTAAAGAAATCCATTTAAATTCTTTTTCAAAGCATTTTTCTTAGCAATCAGAAATCAAAAATTAGCTAGGAAAAACAAAGTAACATGAAAATGAAAGCAAAAATCGAAATAGAACCGAAGTTGATCCGGACCCGATAAGATGGAACCAGAGCCAGTCTAGACTCGTCGAAAACAACTTAGGAAATTGAAATAAAAGAGAGTGGCAAAAAACAGAAACAAACAAAACACAATACCCCACTACTAAACACCCCCCACACTTGAATGATGCATTGTCCATTGTCCACAATACAAAGCATATATGTGCATAAGGGAAAGGGTGAAATAAAAGATTGCTTTTTTCATGGTGGAAAGAATGTGCAAAATCTAATATCTAGCATGTTTACTCTGCTCCTATTGGTAATGGCTTGAGGGAGCTTTCTCCTCATCCATCTTGATAAGTTCAATATGATATCTTTCGATGGCTCCTAGAACAAAAATCTTAATAGTGAATGCCTGACCAAGTGGCCATAGAAGCTTCTTGGTTTCTTCAGATCTTGGAACAAGTCTTTCTACTACTCAACCTTGAACTGGTTGACCATGATTACTGTACCTGTATTGCCTACATCTCGCGCGAATTTTGGACTCGGCTGCCGAGATTGGATTCAGCTTGCCGAGTGTAGAGTCGGCTTTCCACATATCATCTCGGTTTTTCGATAGGAGAATCGACTATCGGGCATACTCTCGGCATTTATCTGGTTTCGGCATTGGCTACCGAGAACTGACTCGACTTTCGCTTGATATCGATTTCAGCCACTGATGAGTCACAAACTATACACCTTTCTTGGACCTAAGAAGGATGTTTGCAAGCATATCTTGTACTTAAGGAGTGAATGTTAGCTGAGATTCATATTAGGAACCAAAAAATAGAGAAAATACAAATTTGAACTAAGCCAAGGCTCTCGACCCATCAAGGAAGGACACAGCCAAGATGGAGTCATCCTGGTCAGGCCGAGTCATGCGACCTAGCAGTCCAATAAGGAGTGGTCCGGTAGTACTTTCCACGTCAGCCATCCAACACAGAGGCCACCTCAGCTCCAGTTCAACTGCCACGTCACTCTTGGAATAGCTTGCAATGCAAGTCGCGCAAGGGGTAGATTAGGAAATCCACTTTTGTAATTCTGTTAGGCTTCGTAGTTCGCACGCTCTTGTATATATAGGAGTAGCCAGTACATTTCATGGGTCTTGGCCTTTTAGCATTCATACCATATACTTCATCTAGCGCTCTCATTCCTCCATTCTTACGGTGGTGCACGGTGCTGCAATTGCATTCTCTCGCTCGGGAGAGTGCAAGTCTAAGATTAAGAAGTTGAAGTCTGTTAGTGAAGGATGTTTGGGGACTCCAACATTCTCTAGTGGGTCTGATCCTCAAAGCTTAGGCTAACGGAGGTGAACCACTTCCATCAACCATGGCGATCGTCATGGAAGATGGAACCATCTGAGGCCAGACACTGTGTTTGTAATCTGTTTCTCATCAATCAATTCTATTCTATTTTTTCGAATTCTGTTCCTCTCCTCTTTTTTAATTCTTGATTTGATTCACGATTGCAATTGAACCATGAACAAAGTTAACTAAGCCAATTGGAACTGCTTAGCTAATTCAGTAGGTAATCATTTAACAATTGTTAATAGAGAACCTAAAATCAGCTCTGAACTTAATTCCTACCAACTGATGAGGTAGCGATTGCATAATTCCTCAGTATGGCAATGGACGAACCTGTGGCGATTGCCATAAGCATTCCCAAGGCTGATCTGGACTGAGAACTGGAATACATAAATTGGACTAGACTTGAATTAATGGAATTGTACACGAACACAGTTATGTCGTAATAATAATAGTAGCTATATTGTAGTAGTAGCATACTTTTCTCTACATGTATTCTTTGCATTCATAGCTGTATTTTACTTTCTGTTGTTCTCGCAATTAAACCCCCCATGTACTACTCTACGAGTCTGAGACAAAGTCAGTCCAACTCTATAGCGTCAACCCTACACTCAGCCGAGACCATATCGGCTCAGTTTCTACCGAGAGCAACTCGGCCAGTAGCTGAGACGAGTCGAACTTTGCACTTCAGATCCTACTCCATTTCACTTCACACTAATGCACAATTGAGCACGCTATGTCCTTGAGAAAAATCGACTTAGGCTTGGCTATACTATAGTTAGCTTTAGTTATTTGATGCCCGTTAAGACGATTAAAAACGAGCTTATCAAATTGGTGCCGTTGCCGGGCACACTAGTTCTTTTGTGTTTTGTGTGCCAAGTTAAGTGAAGTCGAATCTCGAGTCTGTAGAGTGTGTCTAAGGGTCAGTCTGTTGAGTCTTTGAATTTGTCTGTGTCTGTTTTCTAGATTTCGGATCCTAAATAATAAGTATGCCAAGCTTGTATTAAAAACCACTACGTCGATTTCTGTGTTGTAATACTGTTAGAATTTTGTTTGTACTCATTTCTGCATTGCATAACTGACTTGCATTTTCTACTCACGTTGCATTCTTACAGTTTTAGTAGGATTACTGATTTTGCTGCATGATTTTTTTATAATGCATGACTAGGAGTAGCACTGATCCATTATATGCTTTAGATCTTGAGATAGAAATAACTCTACGTAGATTAAGAAAAACTAGAAATATTATGGTAAATATTAACAGTAACTATGATTTTGTCATTTACTCTGACCAGCTTTCTACTGACATATTTGCTTCTAGTTCTAACATTTTTGCAGAACCAGGACAGATGGAGAACAATGACAGAACCCTTAAGGAGTTAACCACTCCGGATGTGGTATACCAACCATGGTGCATCCAATATCCACAACTGGAACCGGCTCAAACATATGAATTGAAGTCTGGTCTTATTCATCTGCTACCAAAATTTCATGGTTTTACAGGAGAGGACCCCCACAAGCACTTGAAGGAATTCCACGTGGTCTGTTCCACAATGAGACTGCAGGGGATCCCGAAAGACTACATCAAGATGAAGGCATTCCCATTCTCACTCGACGGAGCTGCAAAGGACTGGCTGTATCTTCAGCCAGAACTTTTCAACACTTGGGGAGACATGAAGCGCACATTTATGGAGAAGTTCTTTCCAGCATCCAGAACTGCGTCAATCAGGAAGGAAATCTATGGGATAAGGAAGCATACCGGAGAAACTCTGCACGAATACTGGGAGAGGTTCAATAAACTATATGCCACCTGTCTGCATCATCAGATCAGCGAACAACTACTGATCCAATACTTTTACGAAGGACTATCCATGATGGACAAAAGTATGATCGATGTCGCTAGTGGAGGAGCTTCGATGGATAAAACACAAGCAATAGCAAGGCATCTGATTTCCACTATGGCAAGCAATACACAAAAATTAGGGATCAGAGGGCCTAATCAGTCTCGGATGGTGAATGAAATCGGTCCCATGCACCATTGGCGAATGCACCTTTGCCGATGCCATGTTGGACCTGGGAGCCTCAATTAATGTTATGCCTGCATCAGTCTATAGGTCCCTGAATTTCGGTGATCTGGAACCCACAGGGATGACCATTCAACTTGCTAACATAAGTATTGTTCAATCCCTAGGAGTTCTCGAGGATGTTCTCGTCCAAGTCAATGAACTAATATTTCCAGCCGACTTCTATGTGCTAGACATGGAGGATGAGACATCTGGGAAGGAATCAACCTTAATTCTGGGGAGACCATTCCTCATGACAGCGAGAACAAAGATTGATGTGCATGCCGGGGGACGCTCTCGATGGAATTCGGTGACACCCTGGTGCAATTCAATATTTTTGAAGCCATGAAGCATCCCATAGAAGACCATTCCCTCTTCAGCATCGATGCAATAGAAGAGCTGGTTGAAGAATATTTCCAGCTAAGCAACCACAGTGAAGACATGGAGGCTTCTGCTGGAAGCACAGATCCCATCAGCTGCTCAGAGGCCGACCATAAGGAAGTGCAAGATCTTCCCAACTCTGAGGACAACCATAATGACATTGCCAAGCTAGGATTTAAAGCAGAATTATAAGAATTACTAAACCAAGTCTGTAACCAGGAACACCCAGAGTGTACCAATTATGCAGAAGTCAAGGCTGTCGAGACTAAAAGCAACAAGAAGTCCTTCTTTGCACAATTGGCAACCATTTTTACGGCCGAAATCAAGTCGGCCAGAGAAGGCCGAGTAAAGGAAAAGATAAAAGTCAACTCGGCCGAAAAGTCAGACAACAAGGCCGACACGCTGACCGAGACCGTCTCGGCCAATGAAGACCAAACACAAGCTGGAGCGGAAATCACTGTTCCATCCGGATTCGACTCGAAGCTGCGCAAGAAAGCTGATGCCGACTCCAATTCGACAAGTACTGAGCCCACCAAAGAGAGTTGGCCAAGGCAACTAAAGGCCGAAATCATGTCGGCACACCTGGCGTCGATTCCAAATCAAGTCGGCCACACGGATCTGAATCCATTAACTGAAAAATCTTCATCTACACCACCACCCATGGAACTGAAATCATTGAAGAGCCACCTAAAGTACGCCTACTTGGACAGTGCGCAGTAGCTTTCGATTATCATTGCCAACAACTTCCGCCAGGAGCAAGAGGACAAGTTGCTGGAAGTCCTAAGGCAACATAAAAAGGCAATTGGGTGAAAGCTTTCAGACCTTCCTAGCATCAACCCCTCCATCTGCATGCACAAAATACTGATGGAGGAGGAAGTCAAGCCCATAAGGCAACTGTAGAGGAGACTGAATCTAACAATCCTGGACGTAGTCAAGAAGGAAGTTACAAAACTACTCGCTGTAGGCATCATCTATCCCATCTCGGATAGCCAATGGGTGAGCCCGGTGCAAGTGGTACCAAAGAAATTCGGGATGACTGTTATGAAGAACCAGCAAGAGGAGTTGGTACCTATACGGATTCAGAACAGCTGGCGAGTCTGCATCGACTATAGAAGATTAAACCAGGCAACTCGCAAGGGTCCACTTCCTCTACCTTTTATTGATCAAGTCCTGGAAAAACTAGCAAGAAAATCCCATTACTATTTTTTAGATGGTTTCTCAGGCTACATGCAAATACACATTGCACCGGAGGACCAGCATAAGACCACCTTCACCTGCCTATTTGGTACCTTTGTGTATACTCGCATGCCATTTGGCCTATGCAATGCGCCGAGCACATTCCAATGCTGTATGACAAGCATCTTCTCGGACTTGCTACAGGATTGCATGGAGGTGTTCATGGATGACTTCACCGTGTACGCAAATTCATTTGAAGCATGTTTGTGCAACCTATCCAAGGTGTTGAAGAGATGTATTGACACAAATCTTGTGCTGAATTTTGAAAAGTGCCATTTCATTGTGACCGAGGGAATCGTGTTGGGACACCTGATCTCCAATAGAGGCATTGAGGTGGACAAATCAAAGATAGACATCATCACCTCCCTTCCAAACCCCACTTCTGTGCGGGAAGTTCGCTCATTCTTGGGACATGCAGGCTTTTACAGAAGATTTATCAAGAATTTCAGCAAACTTGCCCTGCCTCTATCCAGATTGCTATAGAAGGATGTGAAATTCAATTTCGAACAGCCCTGCATTGAAGCATTTCAGGAGCTAAAGAACCGACTCACATCCGCCCCTGTCTTGCAAGCACCAAACTGAGACCTGCCATTTGAACTGATGTGCGATGCGTCCAATTCAACGTTAGGAGCTGTTCTTGGCCAAAGAGTTGGAGTTGGCCAACCTGTGCACGTAATTGCTTATGCATCCAAAACCATGGACTCGGCCTAGCAGAATTACACAACAACAAAGAAGGAATTGTTGGCAATTGTGTTTGCCCTGGACAAATTCCGCTCATACCTTCTCGGTTCAAAAATAATTGTGTGCTCTGACCATGCTACGCTGAGATACTTGTTGAAGAAGCCAGATGCCAAACCAAGACTGATCAGGTGGATGCTTCTCCTTCAAGAATTCAACATAGAAATCAGAGACAAGAAAGGTGTTGAGAATTCTGTAGCTGACCACTTGAACAGGATCAAAAGAGAGAGCGAACCAATGCCTATCTGAGATGAATTCCCAAATGAGCAGCTTTTGCACATCAAAGCGTCTACACCATGGTTTTCTGACATCTGCAACTATGTGGCAACATCTCAGTTCCCACCGGAGGCATCTCGGCCATACAAGGAAAAACTCTAGAGCGATGCCAAATACTACATATGGGACGACCCCTACCTTTGGAGACTATGTAGTGACAAGGTGATCCACCCTGATACCGAGATCAATTCGGTCCTCTAGTTTTGCCATTCAACACCTAGAGGCGACCACTATGGATCCACTCGGACTTCCAGGAAAGTGTTAGACTGTGGCCTCTACTGCCCTACCATTTTTAGAGACGCCCATCACTTCGTCCTCCACTGCGAGCGATGCCAAAAAGCAGGAATGGTCATGAATTGAAGGCATGAAATGCCCCAGCAACCTATCCTGTTCTGTGAAGTTTTTGATGTATGGGGAATAGATTTCATGGGACCATTCCCAGTCTCCAATGGTTACTCATATATTTTGTTGACCGTTGATTATGTGTCAAAATGGGTAGAGGCCATTGCCACCAAGATCGATGATGCAAAGGTAGTTGTGGACTTTTTGAAGTCTAACATTTTCTGTAGGTTTGGGGTGCCAAAAGTGCTCATAAGTGACCAAGGTAGTCACTTCTACAACAGAGCCATGGCCTCTCTTCTCCACAAGTATGGGGTGGTGCACAAAGTTGCCACAACATACCATCCCCAGACAAATGGCTAAGCAGAAGTTTTCAACAGGGAAATCAAGAAAACGTTGCAAAAGACAACCAACCCCAGCAGGAAAGATTGGAGCTGACTCCTTGAGGATGCTCTTTGGGCACATAAAACTGCATACCGAACACCGTTAGGGATGCCTCCCTATCGGATTATCTTCGATAAGACCTGCCATCTTGTTGTAGAGCTAGAGTACAAAGCTTACTGGGCCGTCAAACAGAGCAATCTAGCCTATGACCAAGCCAACGAACAGAGAAAACTCCAGTTGCAAGAGTTGGATGAACTCCGCCTGGAAGCATATGAGAATTCCAGGATCTATAAGCAAAGAGTTAAGAAATTTCATGACCAGAAGATCCTGACGAAAGACTTCCACGTCGGCCAGAAAGTTCTGCTGTTCAATTCAAGACTTAAGCTCATAGCAGGTAAGCTTCGTTCTAGATGGGATGGACCTTTTGTCATCACTAACATATTTCCCCATGGTGTAGTACAATGAAAAGATGAGCATAGCAACAACACCTTCCAGGTCAATGGGCATCAGATCAAGTCGTTCTATGAAGGTCCAGCACCAAGTGAAGGTGACATGGAGATCATCTCACTGATGGAACCAGCTCCACCAGATGGCACAATCTAAGCCTACTCAGCTAAGCCCCTCTCAAGCATGCATTGAGGACAATGCCAAATTTAAGTGTGGAAGGGGCATACTAAACTCTAAATGCTGTCAATGTTGTCATTTTATTCATTCTTCCCTTCATTTCTGTATTTCTTTGTCTTTTTTATTCGTCTTATTATTCTTCTTATGATTCTCCCATTTCATTTGAACTTTCTATCTATATTCTGAAAGTACTACAACCATTTCCCATTTATTTCCAAATAAAAGTTGTCCAAGCCGAGTCCATCCGGCTCTATGTCGTCTTGATCAAGCCGGAGTGACCTCGGCCAGATAGAGATTTTGAGTGTTCCTTGTCTTGTTCCCTCCTAGCAAAGTCCCAGAATTGGATTGTGAAAAAAAAGGGGGAAGAGAGAATTTTTAATTGATTTTTGGGAGTTTGATGAAACAATAGGAAGCAAGTTTTTCAACTTTGAAAGGAGATGACTCTGCCTGAAGGGAGTGAAACTTTTTGTGTCCTAGGCGATAATTGACTGGAAAATAGGAAGGGAAAACCTTCTGTGATGGAGCAAAAATAACCCGTGAGAGAATTTGAGCCTTGTAAATAGTGATGGCTCACATCTAGCCATTCTCCTTCTTCTGGTGTGATTTTTGCATTCATGGTAATGGTGCATTCTACATTTTTCTTAACTCTCTGGATACAACTGTTTTCACATGCAGGAATGACATGATCTAGGCCATGTTTTTGATGAACCCCGAGCCAAATAAAGCCTACCCAGAAATTCTGTCCCTCGTTCACCCCCCTTGAGCCTGATTAGCCATTTGTTCTGACAGCTCACTACAAGCCAAGGCTCGAAAAACCATAATCTAAACCTCACCCTCAGGGAATAGAGGAGCCTTGGAATTGTTTTGGGAATGAGTTATAATCAAGTGTGGGGGAGCTCCAGGAAGAAGAATTTGGTTAGAATCATCTGAAGGCTCAAAATTAAAGAAAAGAAAATGAGCACATGAAAGGAAGAAAAAGAAAAAATATAAGAAGCTAAGCAACTGAGAAATCTAAGCTAAACTAAACAAAGAAGAAAACAGCAAAGCTACATGAATATCAGATCAGAAACAAAAAGAAAAGGGAAAGAAGCGAGCAAATAAGAATAGGAAGAGACCACAGCACTCTGGGCTACCCTCATGTTGGTGAAGCTCACTCCCCATTGCTCCTCTCCTCCCCACGGGTTCTGAACCCACTTCCTATATCTTATCCTACCCGTGACCTTAGCCTCGCTACAAGCCGAGAAGAATTCCTAGTGATCATGACTGTTTGTGTTTTTGTAGGTGTAGGAGAAAAGCTTTGTCAAAATATGGTAATACCAGTTCCATGTAATGTTGACTGTAAATACAAACCTAAACACTTGAGAGGTCGAGAGAGTTGTTTGCCCAAGTGAGAGCTCTACCACTCTTGGTTACCTTTTCTTGTTTGCAGGTCATGAATTCGCCTTGAGCAGTAAAAAAGTGATTTTCAGATTGTTTGAGTATCTTGATCCCAAGGTGAATGAGTGCCGACTCTGTTCCAGTCAAACTTAAGAAAGCAAAAAAAAAATTTGTCTCTGTCCGAAAAGTCTCCCTTGTGTAACTTCATTATATTTTGCCCAGGAGTGCAAAAGGTTAAGTGTGGGGGTCTGATGAGTCTCAAACTATACACCTTTCTTGGACTTAAGAAGGATGTTTGCAAGCATATCTTGTACTTAAGGAGTGAATTTTAGCTAAGATTCATATTAGGAACCAAAAAATAGAGAAAATACAAATCTGAACTAATTTAAGGATCTTAGCTAATCCTCTTTTTTTTTATTGTAGGTCCAGCCAAGGCTCTCGACCCATTAAGGAAGGACACAACCAAGATGGAGTCATCCTGGTCAGGCCGAGTCATGTGGCCCAGCAACACAATAAGGAGTGGTCCGATAGTACTTTCCACGTCAGCCATCCAACACAGAGACCACCTCAGCTCCAGCTCAACTGCCACGTCACTCTTGGAATAGCTTGCAATGCAAGTCGCGCAAGGGGTAGATTAGGAAATCCACTTTTGTAATTCTTTTAGGCTTCGTAGTTTGCACGCTTTTATATATATAAGAGTAGCTGGTACATTTTAGGGGTCTTGGCCTTTTAGCATTCATACCATATATTTCATCTAACGCTCTCATTCCTCCATTCTTACGGTGGTGCACGGTCTGCAATTGCATTCTCTAGCTCGGGAGAGTGCAAGTCTGAGATTGAGAAGCCGAAGCCTGTCAATGAAGGATGTTTGGGGACTCCAACATTCTCTGGTGGGTCTGATCCTCAACGCTCAGGCTAACGAAGGTGAACCACCGCCATCAACCATGGCGATCGTCATGGAAGATGGAACCATCTAAGGCCAAACACTGTGTTTGTAATCTGTTTCTCATCAATCAATTATATTCTGTTTTTTCAAATTTTGTTCCTCTCCTCTTCTTTAATTCTTGATTTGATTCGCAATTGCAATTGAACCATGAACAAAGTTAACTAAGCCAATTGAAACTAGTTAGCTAATTCAGTAGGTAATCGTTTAACAATTGTTAATAGAGAACCTAAAATCAGCTCTGAACTTAATCCCTACCAACTGATGAGGTAGAAATTGCATAATTCCTCAGTATGGCAATGGACGAACCTGTGGCGATTGCCATAAGCATTCCCAAGGCTGATCTGGACCGAGAACTGGAATACGGAAATTGGACTGGACTTGAATTAATGGAATTGTACACGAACACAATTATGTCATAATAATAATAGTAGCTATATTGTAGCAGTAGCATACTTTTCTCTGCATGTATTCTCTGCATTCATAGCTATATTTTACTTTCTGTTGTTCTCGCAATTAAACCCCCCGTGTACTGCTCTACAAGTCTGAGACAGAGTCAGTCCAACTCTGTAGCGTCAACCCTACACTCAGCCGAGACCATATCGGCTCAGTTTCTGTCGAGAGCGACTCGACGAATAGCCGAGACGAGTCAAACTCTGCACTTCAGATCCTACTCCATTTCACTTCACACTAATGCACAATTGAGAACGTTGTGTCCTTGAGAAAAATCGACCTAGGGTTGGCTATACTATAGTTAGCTTTAGTTATTTGATGCCCATTAAGATGATTAAAAACGAGCTTATCAGCCACCCGAGCCAGACTCGACTTTTGTGTGGTTGCGGACTCGATCACCGTGAACAGACTCAGCTTCCATTTGTTTTCGGCCTTGGTTATCGAGAACGGACTCAGCTTCTAGCTGGTTGCGAGAGTCAGATTCGGCTTCCATTTGCACGCTGGAGTCAAATTCAGATGGTACCATCTTGTGGATTCTATTGTCTGAGATGGAGTCGGATTCGGCATGTGTTTCTTTCCGCAAGTCAGTTTCGTCTCGCCTCAGCTTCAATTAGCCGACTCGGTTTGGATTCGGCACTTGGTTTGCCAAGTTGGTCTCGACCTTTAGTTGCTTCCGACTTTGTTTGTCTGAATCAGACTCGGTATCTATCTTATTGCTCGAGTCGCTTTCGGCTCTTGTCGGATCTCGACCCTGGTTGGTCGAATCAGACTCAATAGTTAAAATTATTGCCACTTGTGCTGGTAACGGCTTTTCGGTCTCCACAACTTGGACTTTGGCACGCTCTGAGCACTTTGGTTCCTCATCGTACTTGCATACTTGGTCGATGAAGGCAACAGATTCAGAATTGTCATCCAAGTTGGCAAAGTCAGTAATATCAGCTTCGGAGTTGGAAAGATTTGGTACATGAGCCAAAAAATTATTAACAGAGTCAGACACCTCAGTCCCATAATCTGAAACTTTAGTTATATCAGCACTGTTAGAATTATCACCCACATCAGCAAGATCTAGAACTTCAATCTTATCTGCAGGATCCAAACCCTCAACCATAGAGTCGGTGATCTCAGACACAGTCACATGGTCTGGCATATGACCCATAGACTCAACACTTTTAGTCATATTAACACTATTTGACTTATCAACCATAGAATCAGTATCCTTGGCCCTTTCAGCAAGGTCAACATTAGCATATCCAGGATCAACAATCTTGGCATCAGCATACATGGGATTAGTAATGTCAGCATTTGCACCTGCGAGATCAGTCATCTCAGCCCCGTCAACAAGGTTTGACATAAGCGGCACAGGATTGATAACCTCAGCCACCTTGACCAAATTATTAACCACAAAATTAGCACTCTTGGCCATCTCAGTAGAGTCAGACACATCTACTATTGAGGCAAAAACTTTCGTCATCTTAGTAGAGGCAAAAACATCATCTACAGAGTCGGCCACTTCAGCCATCTCATTGCTACTCTTCACAGTTGTGTCACTCATAGTTTCTTCCTATGGACTTGGGATGGTTTGAGAAGGACTACGTCTAAATCTCTGGGAATGTAGCTGATTTACGGTAGCTGTTAATTCTGCAATTTGTTTTTGCAAATCCTACAGATCCTGTAGTGTGGTACACATATCCTCTAGGAACTCCATGTTGCTTGTGGGCATCTGTTTGGTCCAATTTCCTAAGGAACTCTCCTTTTGTGGGAACTGCATGTTGTTCATGACCATCTGCTACGGTTTAAATGGAAGCGATGGTTCTTGAAAACTGGGATAATCATTGATTGGATGTCCTACAGAACCACACATGTCACATCCTTCTATGTTTCTTTCAAATCTCTGATTGGTAGCAACAGCTATCCCATTCATTCCTCTGGATGCAATGACTCCCCTATTGTGAAAATGGTGAGTGTTACTTGCAAAATTATGTAACTTAGGCAACACAGTTGTTAGCTCAAATAGATAATGCTCATATGACCAGGCTTGTTCCCATTCGAGATATCGAGGACACCACGGCTGATACATCATAACATCAATGTGCAACTTATTCCCTCCAGTTCGAGCAGCAAAATCCATGGTAGAACCAGGATCAGAATTACCAAGATCAAAAGAACTACAGTACCAGTATCAGAACTATCAAGATTAGAAGAATTAGAATTGATACTAGTATAAGGATGCATAAGTGTTATTAACAGAATTAAAAACCAGAAATAAAAACAAAAAGATAACAAAACTAGAATAATAGAAAACAAAAATAGAAATAGAAAAACAAAAAGGTAAAAAAAATAGAGACACAGAAAGGCAACAAAATAAAAAATGAAAAATAACAGAACAATTGTAAATTGGTCTGAATGTTACTGGAAAAAATTTTGATGCATAAAAAGAAAAAATCATACAGAGAATTGCAAAATCAAATATGCAGAAAAATCAAAGCCAATTATGCAGAAAAAGTTAAAGTTAGTTGTGCAAATCAGAAAACAGAAAACAAGTAGCTATCAGAAAACAAAATCAATTATGTAGAAAAGAAAGAAAAAAGTCAATGATGCAGAAACAAAAATTTATGTGAGAAAAATAGACAGGTTCTACAATCTCTCTCTCTTAGTTTTAAAAGCGGGGCTCATACAACAAAAATTCAACACACACACGCAACAAAAATTTGACAGACATTCAACATGCTATATTATTCACGGACTTAAAGTAGACTTTATGACTCAACTGACAAACGCAATATTCCACAGACTCGGGATTCAGCTTAACTCAATTTTGGCACACAAAGACACAAAGGAACTTGTGTCCCCAACAACGATGCCAATTTGATAACGTGTTTTATAGTCGTCTTATGCACATCAAATAAACTAAAGCTAACTATAGCATAGTCAACCCTAGGTCGAATTCTCTCAAGGATACAATGTGTTCTATTATGGCTTAGTGTGGAAATTAGAGTTAATGCAGAAAACGCTAAGTGTAGAATGCTGACTTGCTCTCGACAAAGACTGATTCGATCCGGTCTCGACAAAGACGGATCCGACATGGTCTTGGCTAAGTGCAAACTCAGACGCAACAGAGTCGGACTAGACTCGGTCTCGGACTGAAATGCAAGAAATAGAGGGATTTTTGGTTGCAGAGAAATAATGATAGAAAATAAACTAAGTATGAAAGTAAATGCAATCTAAACTATGCTAATTAACTACTACTGCATCCATACTAAGATTAATAAGCAACTAGTTCTTAGCTCTTTCCTCAAGTTTGCGAATCCAAATCAACCTAAAGTTCTTACAACAACCACTAAAGATTAGTCCATTGCTATACCGAGAATTTACACAACCGCTACCTAATCAGTTTGTAGGGAGTATGCACGTGGTTGATTTTAGGTTCTCTTACCGATTACTTAATTAATTTGTTAAACTGGTTCCAACCAACCTAGCCTAACGTTGGACTACTCTTATGAATGCGCAACTGCATCACAGTGAAAGTAGACTGAAAGCAGAATTAACAATTGAAAGGTAAGAAATGCAAATCAATTGAATTATTGAAACAGAGTACTGATACAGGGTGTGAATTCGAGAGTTCCGTCTTCCACGACGATCGCCATAGAAGAACGGTGATGGTCCACGAACCATGGTCAAGGTGCTAAGGATCTAGTCCACCAAAGCACGTTGGCTGTGCCAAGCGGTCACCTTTGACAACCTTCGGCTTCCCTGTCCTTGACCTGTGCCTCCTCAATCGAGAGAGACACCACATTGAAGCGTTGTGCACCACCGTAAAATTGGGAGCGAGAGCGAGAAGATGGAGCAAGCGAATATGGATGAGATTCTGAATTCAACAACCTACTAAGGTGTGAACTAGGTCCATGTATATACACGATTGGGTTCCTTGTGACGCATGCTAAACCTTAACAAACTTCCTAACAGAATTACAGATTCTAATTGTCTATTCTATCCTTCTAATGATCATCCTTACGCTGCAAGCTTCTTCCAAGAGTGACGTGACTGCTGAGCTGGATTCAGCTGAAATGAACGCGCCTAGGCTGGGCCAGTTTGATTGGGCCACTTCGCTCTTTGGGCTATGCTGGGCTACAGAGTTGGCCGGTCTGGGAAGGAGCCGGTCTGGCTGAGATGACTTCTCTTGGACCGAGACTTCTCTTGACGGGCTAAGACACCTTTGCTTGGTTTGCAAAATGAATCCAATCTTTTATTAGCTAAGATGCCTAAATTAGCACAGATTTATATTTTCCTATTTCTAGGTCCATAGTTTGAATCTTAACTAAGATGTGATTCTTGACTACCAATGATCTCAAAACTACCCATCTTAAGCCTTTGTGAGGTGCATAAAATACAACTTATCAGATAGCAAGACATGTTGTGCTACCATCCAAACACCCTTAGGCGTGAGGGAAGCCTATATAAAGGCCCATTCCCTTTGTATCCATAACCTTGAGTTCAATTGAATAGAATTGTTATGTTGCTTGGTAACTTGTGAGAGAATTTCTCATCTTCTTGTTTTGTACAAGAGCCTTATGTTCTTATCAAGCTTTTAAGAAGCTTGTGGCGAATCTCAAACAATTCTTATCTTCATCACAAAAAAGAGAGTGGTAAGTCCCTTCGTCCCTTTCTTTCCCACATTTTTTAGTTTCTTCGTCTTTTATTCTTAAATAGCTTTTGCATAGTCTTCCAAGTGGTGAATCCCTTGAGACTTCAAGCGATTTTAGGAATCCATCATTTTTTATTCCTTAATTCCCTTATCAGCATATAAGGTAGTGGTTATCTTTTGCTTATGAAAAATAATGAGACGAGAGCCAATTATAAAATGTTGAGCAATGTATTCTCTTTTACTTTTTACAAGTCATTTTTAACTAATTCCCATAGATCAAGAAAAATTATTAAAATTAGTTAATAGTCTTAAATTTACCAAAAGATATCCAAACTTTCTAAAATTGTCATTATTTAAATATTCATTGATTTCATTAATTTCTCTTCTTATCTTGATTATCTCTTTCAATACTAGAGAGGAGAAAATCATGAAGAGTGTAGAATAGTCAAACATGATTTACTATAATGTAAGGGTAAAATGAGAAAAAATATCAATGTTTCGTAGATTTTTATAAGTGATCACATGTAAAATATAAATGAATAAAAAAAATAAACTTCTAGAATGTGACTTGTAAAAGGGAACAAATGAATCAATAAAGTAAAATATAATTGGTAGATCGTTAGATTCTTTTAAGTATGTTGTTAAGGAGTTCGATTTTTGCTTATGTGTACGGAGAAGACTAATTTTGTTAAGAGAAACAATATCTACTTTAGTGATCTTTATGTCTCAAAAAAAATTAATATTTGATTCTCAGTCAAGGAATATATTTGATGTAAAAAAACACATGAAGTAAATTAGTAACTTAATTCAAAGTAAATATGGGTTTAAGTATTATTTTAATTATTCTAAGTTATAGAAACTTATTTTTATAAATTATTTGATTGGAAAGAAATGCAAGGGAGGAAAAAAAAATACCTTGTTTGGTTTAAAATTTTGGAATAGACCATAGAGTAAAAAAAAAGACTATAATATGTTTTTGGTTTCTAAACTTGGGCTAATTTTTTATTTTTGTCTTTCATATTTGAAATTGTTTTTTAGTCATCACATTTAAAAAACAACTTATTTTAAACCTTCATCATATTCATCGTTGTATGCATTACCATATGTGGCAATCAGAGTACAAATTATCATTCATTACGTGTATTGTAAAAAATCAAAAAACATTCAAAAAACATTGTGAACCTTAAAATTTTCTCTCCAACTTTCACAATGCTTTAGGATTCATAATTATTTTTTATTTTTGACTATACATGTGATAAATGATGAACTATACTTTGTTTGCTACATAAGACAACGTCTCTAACAATGTCTAAGAAGAGATACTAAAACTAAATATTTTTGTAATACAAAGACTAAAAAATATTTTTTAATTTTAGAGATGAAAAAAAAATTACCCTAAATTTAAGAGATTAAAAACATATTTAAGCCTTATTAAAAATACCTAGTTTTGAATTAGAAGTTTGGAATATACTGGAGACTAAAAAAAAAAAGACTAAAATCTCAGGTGGATTCTACAGTGAAGTATGTTAATTAGTGGTATACTGGTGAATCATTAGTATTTACCGTTGGATTTATTAATTAAAAATTTGATGACTTAGATTGATTACCAATAACTTGTTTATCATTTTTATTAGATTTACAGTTTAGTCCTCATATAAAAGGATAAATTGGGTACATTTGTAAATTGTGATTTTTAGATTTTGGAGGCCAATTGAAACCCTAACAAAGTAACGGTGCTCGATCATTACACTAGCACTATGATGGTGGTTGCGAGCACTGCCATCTTCATGGTAGTATTGTTTGTGCTTTTCAATTTGCCTTTCATTTGCGTTTTTTTTATTTGTCTTTCATTTGTGGTTTTGGATTTGTCTTTCATTTGCATTTTTTTATTTACCTTTCCTTTTCATTTCTGGATTTGCATTTTTTGGATCTTTTTTTTGTTTGGTCTTTTATGTGATTGTATTGGATTTTCTACAATCTTGATACGGGTTGATTTTCACAATATAATTTCGTAGTCCATTCAACATAAAAATCGAGTTCCTCTACGAGTCTTTTCGACCATAATAACTCTTGTATTCCTTTGACCATAGCCCTATATTAAGCTTCTACGCTTGACAATGAAACAACCTTTTGTCTTTTACTTTTCCAAGTAACTAGATTACCTCCGACAAAGGTGAAATACCTAGTTGTTGATTGTTGTCTTTCTCCCTTAGCGCCCCAGTCAAAATCACAATACCAACTAACAGTTGCATGGTTATGCTTGGAAATCATAAGGCCTTTTCTAGGTCTAGACTTCAAGTAATGCAAAGTTGTAAAAACAACCTCCATATGAAATTCACTTGGATTATGCATAAAACGGATAACCACACCAACAACATAAGCAATATCTGGTCGAGTATGTGGTAGATATATTAGTCTACCAACCAATCTTTGGTATCTTCCCTTGTTAGTAGGGTGAATAGTTCTATCTGACTTGTTTTTCACTGTATTTCACAATGAATACCCATTTGCAACCTACTGATTTCTTTCCTTCTAGTAAGGTCACGATGTCCCATTTTGATTTCTTTCTAGTGCTTACATCTCTTCAGTCATGGATGCTTCCCATTTTGGATCAGTTAATGCTTCTTGAATACTTGTAGGAATAGAGATAATAGACATCTGATTCATAAAGGCTTTTGTATAGTACGAAAAATGCTAAGTTGAAACATAATGAGCAATAGGATACTTTGATGTCTTGGAATGATCAGGTGAATATCTCACCGGTGGTTTTCCTTGATTGCTACGAGGAGGTAGTTGATACCCGTTCTTACCACAAACTAAAACATGATCATTAATCAAATTGTTAGTATTAATCTTAGAATCTATACATACCTAAGGGTCATCAACAACAACAAAATCATTGGTGGGTACAATAGGAGTAGAAAGGGATCTTGTGGGACTCTAAGGTGCCAATGAGTTGGTGTATGAGCTAGTGGCAGTATCACATTAAGGTGTAGAACCTATACAAGCAGATAACTCTTAGGTAGAGCCTATGCCTATACTAGAAGGATTCTTACTAGTCATCATAACATAAGGAAGGACAACCATCCAATTCATCTCTTCACGATATGTCTCCCCTTGAAGAGTGGAAGTGGATGAGTGTGATGAGAAGTACATTTTTGATTTAGGCAAAGTAACATCCATATTCACATAAAACTATTAGTAGGTGGATGATAACACTTGTAAACCTTCTTCTGAGGAAGATACCCAGCAAATACACATCTTAAGGCACAAGGATCAAGCTTGGTCCGTTGATGTTATGAATGTGAACAAACATAACACAACCAAAAGACGCATGACCAAAGCGACGATGCCACATCCAAATTTGATATTTCTTAGCACATGTAGAGCTTTGACTAGTTAATGTATTGTTGGAGTAGATATCATCCCCATGATAGAGTCCCTTCCTCTTAATACTTATAAAGCATTTTTGAGGCATTTAATAGTGACTTATGTTGGATATATTTGACATCACTTTATGGTAAATATTGACACATTTGTTGAGTCTTGGATTTAGTTTCTAATCTTTGTTTATTTTCGAATTTAATTTTCATTATGATGTTATCTTGTGTAGGCCATATTTGAAGCTATAGACCTCTAAATTGGACAACCTTGGTAGCTCTGGAAAGCTAAGACAAAGATTTACAACTTTTCTATTTTATGATCAACAATGTGGCCTTATCTACAATGTGTCCTTCATTTGCCCCATCTTCATCCTAATCTCTGCCTTCATCTCTGTGTTTTGCTGTTCTAGTTCCTCAATTGATTGCTCCGTGTTTTTAGTCCTAGATCGTGTGTGGTATCGATGGGATGCAGTCAATTTCCTTTACCTGGTGTTTTATTAGGATTCGTTATTAGTTTTTGTCTTTTTTTTTGTATGCTACGAGATGCAAATGATGTATGCCTGCCTATACTATATGAATGATGCATATACAAGGATAACATTGATCACGGAATAAAAGAAATAAAAACGGTGTTCATTGAGTTCGGGAGGTGCTCGTCTTTTTGCCCTCCTTTTTCTAGGGTGGGGCAGACAATTCCTTCATCCTATCATACAACTTCCTACATTGTTCTAAGAATTCCTTGATTTCTCTTGGCGTCCTGGTAGGTTCCACCATGTCCTCGGCTGCACGAAGCCTTCGGGGGATGTTCATCAGTGCTAGGTTGGCAAGCCACGCTAGCTTGATATACCTGTCGTTCCAAAATTGTGCGTCTGCCGTGGCGGCCCGTACTTGTGTTTCGGCCTCGTCTACTATATCCTGGAATCTTCGCTTCCAGCCTTCTAAGGTCTCCCTTAATTCCTCCAGCTGTGACTCCGCCTCGTCGGCCTTCCCCCGAGCCTCGACCAATGCGAACAGATTGTATCGCCTTTGGTTCTATAGGTGTTCCTTGGAGAGTTGGGCCGCTTTTAGTTCTTCTTCAAGTAGGAGCACCCGTTCACGGAGCCTGTGCAATTCGTCTTCTCATCCTGCCTCTCTCGACTTGAGGGCTGCCACAGCTTCCTCCAGTTGTTCTTTTTCGGCCGTTATCTGATCGCATTCCATTCTTCTAGAGCACATTTCCTGGTCTACTTCCTTTAGGCACCGGCCTATCTTTAGACGACTTTCTTTTTATGCTCGGGCCTTTTTGCTGAACTCATCCCTCAGCCGCCTTTCTTAACGGGCCTCCTCCAGGGCCGTTTTCCAGCTTCCTTTTTAACATTCCCTGTTCGGTTTTCATCTGTTCCAGAGTGCCTTCGAGTGCCTCGACCTTGAGTGTCTCCTATACCTCACAAGCCCGGGTTCCTTGATCCTGATATTGGATACTACCCCAAGGTAGACCTACGAGGTGGACTCGTTGTTCAAGCCAGGCCCTATAGCTTGGGGAGACCCCACAGCTTCTAGTTCGCCACCCTTTTCTAATGATGTTAGCCCAAGTGTGCTGGATCTTCCGGTGGTGTTCTCCTTTGTGGGCTTGCGCTCCCTCCACCAGGAGAGGGGTGAGGGTTTCTTGGAGGGGGGGCCTGACCATAGGATACCCAACTTGCCGTGAAGTCAGCTCTAGATTGTAATTGATGGCACCCTGGGTTCCAAGAAGTGGGACGTTAGGGTATCCCCGCACCTGGTGATCATCTGTTCTCTCTCGTTCCAGGCGGGGTACTAGCGTATCGTTCTTTTAGTGGCCTCCCCTAGCTGCCTGACCCACTACTCTTTAGTCATGGTCTTTACCCAACTTCACTTGAAATCCTCTATTGGGCAGGTGGTCTTGTTTTTACATTGAAAAAGGTGAGCTGTCAGCCATAGGTAGAGTAGGAGGGTGCAACACCTGAGAGTCCCGGCCTTCCGTTCACTGCAGTAATTGAGCGTGTAATAGGTGTTAGCTAAAACGGCCATGGTAGGGTTTTCCCCTCTGTCCCTTTTAGCCAGGAACACTTCTATGGCTGCAAGGTCAATATAGTCTTCAACATAAGGGAACAATACCACCCCGTAGAGGAGCAGGCCCAGTATGTCTATAACTTCGGCCCAATCTTATTCTTCTTGGAACTGGAGCAATCTTTCCTCTATGTATACCCTGGGTATTCCTTCTAGGCCATTACAGTTCCTTCTCCGTTTAGACATTTCTGCCTCCGACACCTATAGTAACCAGGCAATGGTGGCCCAAGACGGTGGCTGGGCCTGGTGGAAATAGTGTGGGAACTCTATCCAACGGTAGTCCTAGTAGCCACTCGTATTCTTCTAGAGTCAGGGCTATTTGGAAGTCTTTGAATGTAAAATAGCGTACCGGCGAGTCGTAGTACTAGAATAGGGCTTCTAGTGCAGCTGGTTGCGTCTCGACTTCTAGTAAGCGTAGGAGATTGTCGTGGAGTTTTTCGAAACGCCTATGCCATTGTCCCTTCAGGCAACTCCCCCAATAACGAAGCGACTGGACGTTTGGCACCCTAGCCTGGATGGGATGCGGTTGTTTGACCCAAAACTGCACCTCCGTTTCCATTCTCTGAAATTTTCATGATCAATGTAACATGATGCATGACTTTTCTTTTCTCTTTTCTTTTTTTTTTGTTTATGCAATGTATGCATGATAGGTTGGTATGAGGAGAGAAGGGTGACTCTTGGGCTGATTCCATTTCGGTTCTATTAGCAAGTTCCAATTCGGCCTATACCGGTTGACCCCTAACTTGACTCAAGTGGTTAGGTGGGAAATTTCCCGGATTCTCTTCCTAGGGTTTTCTAAACTATCCTCTCTAGCAAGGTCTTGAGTCTATAGACTTTCCCAAGGAACAGTACCACATATGGGACAGAGTTCCCAAAATATGGTCATCCCTTAAGACGATCAGCCCCAAGTGGAATTATCGTGATCACCAGTATAGAGAACGCCTCTAGTATGGGTACCACTACACATTCCTCTCTCCCTAACTCACAGGCCCAGGAATAGGACCCCTCTCATTGGAATACTCGCAAAATAACTTTCCCATACACGCCCCAGCCACAATATTATCATGGTAACATTAGGTCTTCTACCTTACGGTTGTACAAGCAATGTATAAAAGAAATACAAAAATGCACAAATTAAGATGCTCATGATGGAAGGAAAAGGACCATATACCCCTGTGTACCAAGTTTCTTCCCTACGCTAACCTATCAGGGCTCAACCCTCAATGACAATGCAGTCCCAAGTGGAGTCGCCATCTGTCACAACCTAGTTTGTGACGAAATGCAGAATGGTTCAGGGTAGGCCGAGATGGACCTGACTATAGGATAGCCGAGACCAATTCGGCCATAGGGAGTCGCCACCGACGTTTTTTGTGGAACGCCAGGAAACCTAAGGGAAGGCTGGTCAGGTCATCAGAGCCATGAGTTCGAGGGTTGGTTACACGTTGGAAGTACAAGAGGCCCCAGCGTGTCTATCACTTGATAGTTACCCTAGGTTAGCTGCAAGGGACAAGTATGAGGCTTGTGTTTTGGGGCTAGGTGAGGTATTTTGGAGTTGTGGGTTTCAAGACTTGATAGGAGTGTGCCTCCTGTGCCTACGTACCTCGGCTCTAGAGGAGTCAAAGTCCATGTAGTTCTAGGTAAGGCCTAGTTTCGGAAGAGGGTGAGGTTAGGATGGAGGCTGAAATGGCTCGTCCCATCTCAGCCTTGTTGAGACCGAAACGGGATCGACACAGGGGTTAAGGTAGGGGGACCGAGCCGGCTTGTGCCGACTCGGCTCTGCTGGAGCCAGGACTGAATCGTCATTAAGGCTAAGGTATAGGTTGGTAGGAGACGCCCACTCGTCGGACCGAAACCGAGTCGGCTACTACGAGGGGACTTGACGTGGACCTCAAGTTGTCTCGGCCGCCGGCCTGAGGGCCAAGGGCCGATATGAACTCGGCCCTGGCGGCTACAGTGTGGTGGGGGTCTTGAATTGGAATGATGCAAGAGGTATTCTAAGATACTAACTTGGTATTTGGAGACGGTGGATGCTTTTTCCCAGCTTTTGACCAGTGTTTGTGCCTCTCCTTCTGCCAGCCCTTGAGGTTCCCCTTTCACTTCTTGCGTGTAGTCGTCAGCTTTCTCTTCAACAGCCTTTCGTCGTGCCATGCTCTTGCTTAGTCTCCTTTCTTCTCTCTTTTTTGTTATTTTTCTTGCCCTGAATTCTTCGTCTCAAGTCTTTATATAGGGCCCGAGGTGGGTATGTAACAACCCAAATCCCAAAATTCTCGCAGATATTATTCTCTCCCTGTTTCCTTTCTCATGCGAGTCTCTTGTGATCTGGTATATTCCATGTGGGGTCCACTAGGTGTGGGAGACTGATGAGTCATAAAATACACATCTTAAGTGGACCTAGGAAGAGTGTCATTAAGCAACTCATGCACTTAAAGGATGATTGTTAGCTGAGATTTAGACTAAGGGCCTAGAATCCAAGAAAAGCACAATTTATGTTTATTCAAGGCATTTAAGCTAACTATTCATTACAGGTCCAACTAATCTCGCAGCCACCACTAGAGGCCCAAGCCGAGAGCATCTCGGTCAGACCAAAACTTAGCCCATGCGAGCAAATAGCCCAATCAAGAGCTAGTTCCAGTGGCACTCCACGTCAGCCATCCATTCAGAAGCCACCTCGGATCCAACTCAGCGCCACATCACTGCCTGGAGTAGCTTGCAATGCAAGTTATAGCAAGGGTAGAATAGGGATTCCACTTGTAATTCTGTTAAAGTAGTTAGCTTTGCGCCTTGTATAAATAAGCGCAACTCTGAACTATTAGAGGTCTTTAGCTTTCATAAATTTTTCCCGCTTTCCATTATCTCCATTCTCTCATTTTCATCTCCTTTCACTCACGGTAGTGCACGGTGCTGTTAATGGCATTTCTCTCGATTGAGGAAGTGCAGGCTAGGAACTAAGAAGCCGAAGGTTACCAGAGGGGACCGATTGGATAACCAATGCACTCTAGCGGACTTGATCCTTAGCGTTCTAGCTAGCGAGGCGAACCATCGTTGTTGGTCACGGCGATCGTCGTGAACGGTGGAACCACCGAAGCCAGAGCCCTATGTTTGTATTTTGTTCGACTGATCAATTCTATGCTGAGTTTCGCATTTCCATTCCTGTTCTCTACTTTAATTCATGATTTGATTTGCGATTGCAATTGAATTATGAACGATGTTGGATTAAGCCGATTGGAACTGGTCTAACTAATTCAGTAGGTAACCATTTAACGGTTGTTAATTGAGAATCTAAAATCATTTGAACCTAATCTCTGCCAACTGATGAGGTAGCGATTGCGTAATTCCTCAGTATGGTCAGGGACGAACCTTTGGCGATTGCCATAAGAACACTAAAGACTGATATGGATGGAGAATTGATGTGTGGACGTTGAAATGAACTTGGACTGGTGGAAGGAACATGAACACAGTTATATCGTATTAATAATAGTAATCGTAAACCAGTAGCCTTGGTATATGTTTACTGCATTTGTAGTCTTAGTTCTTATCTGCTTATTCGCATTCCAACACCCCCTATTTACTGCTTTCTAAGGCTGAGACATAGATAGTCCGTCTCTGTAGCGTCTGTTTGCACTTAGCCGAGACCAAGCCGAATTGTCTCTGCCGAGATCATCTCGGCTCAGTCTCTACCGAGAGTGACTTGGCCAGTGCCAGTGCCGAGGTGAGTCAGTATTTTACACTTAGATTTTGCTTCTGTTTACTCCACATTGAAACACATTTAGAATGCACTGTGTCCTTGAGAAGAATGACCTAGGTTTGACTATACTATAGTTAGCTTTAGTTATTTGATAAGAGTTCAAAACGACTGAAAAGAAAATTCATTACCAAATTGGCGCCGTTGCTGGGGACACAAGTTCCATTGTGTTTTCGTGTGCCAAGTAAACCGAGTCGAATCCGAGTTTGTAAGTGTTTTGTTTAGAGTCTGTTGAGTCTGTGTTTGTCAATAAATCTTTATGTGAATTCACTGTAAAACAAAAATATATACATACATATAGGTACATGAGTAATTTCTAACTCTGCATTACATTTAATTTTGCATCACATATTAACCACATTCATTTCCTTACCTATTCTGTTCTTAGTAGAATTAACTGTTGCTTTAGTTACTTTAATTCTGCATGATGCATGACTAGGAGTAGCACTGACCCATTGTATACCTTTGATCCAGAGGTAGAGCTAACTTTACGTAGATTACGGAAAATTAGAAATACCATAGTAAATATCAGTAGTAGTATAAATTTTGTCATTAACTCTGACCAATCGCGTACTGACCATTCTGTTGCTAGTACTAACATTTTTTTAGAGCCAGGGCAGATGGAGAACCACAACAGGACATTGAAAGAGCTAGCCACTCCAGATGTGGTGTACCAACCATGGTGTATCCAATATCCACAACTGGAGCCGGCTCAGACCTATGAACTAAAGTCTGGTCTAATACATTTGTTGCCTAAATTTCATGGTCTTGTAGGAGAAGACCCACACAAGCATCTCAAGGAATTCCACGTGGTTTGTTCCACGATGAGGCCGCAGGGGATTCCAAAAGACTACATCAATATGAAGGCGTTCCTATTCTCCCTGGATGGAGCCGCAAAGGAATGGCTATATCTGTAGCTAGCACTCTTCAACACCTAGGGAGACATGAAACGTACCTTCCTGGAAAAAATTTTCCCAACTTCTAGGACTGCGACCATCAGGAAAGAAATTTGTGGAATAAGGCAGCACACTGGAGAAACTCTACATGAGTACTGGGAGCGTTTCAACAAGCTCTGTGCCACCTGTCCTCACCATCAGATCAGCGAGCAACTACTAATCCAATACTTTTACGAAGGACTGTCAATGATGGATAGGAGCGTGATTGATGCTGCCAGTGGAGGAGCGTTAATGGACAAAACACCAGTAGCAGCAAGGCATCTGATCTCGAACATGGCGAGCAACACTCAACAATTTGGGATTAGAGGGCCGAATCCGTCTCGGCCAGTGAATGAATCGGTGCAGTCTCCAACCAAAGGCTGGAGAACCAGCTAACCGAGTTGACATCCCTGGTGAGACAACTGGCTGTTAGTCAACATCATCCAGCCATGGCAGCGAAGATCTATGGCATATGTACCTTAGTGGAGCACCCCACCTTACAAGAAACCGAGTCGGGCCAAACAGAAAGTGTTGGAGCCGTAGGAGGATTCTAGTACGGGAAGCAGCCATACCAGAACCGGCAATTTGATAACCAACCATATGGGAAACAACCATTCCGGCCAAGCCCACAACAAGGACCATATGTAGCTCAAAGAGTCGGATCCATGCCGAATGCACCCTATGGAGCAGTTGGTTACTAGTAGCCGAGTCCGCAATACACAGCACCATCCTTCCCACCACAGCAACAGAGAACTCCTACTCAAGGCAACTCACCATCACTAGAAGACTTGATGAAGCAGCTGGCAACAAGTAACCTGGAATTTCAACAATCAGTAAGTTCTAGCAATCTACAATTCTAGCAAAATATGACCGCCACCATCCAGGATCTCAAGATGCAAATAGGACAGCTAGCAAATACTGTGAGTGAGTTACAGTCAGCCGACTCAAGCAGCCTTCCCTCTCAATCCATTCCGAATCTGAGAGGGAATGCTAATGCAGTAACACTCAGAAGTGGCAAGGAATTATCTCAGCCTGTACAGCATCAGGTGCCACAGCCAGCCGAAGCCGACTCACAATCACATCCCGAGACAACTGTCCCATTGCCGTTTCCATCCCGGACCGTCTCGGCAAGGAAGTCGGACTCTGATGATGAATTACTGAAGATGTTCCGGAAGGTGGAAATCAACATTTCACTTCTTGACGCAATTAAGCAAATCCCGAAGTACGCGAAGTTCCTTAAGGAATTATGCGTACATAAAAGAAGAAAGATGAAGGGGAACCGAGAACTCGGTGGCGTGGTGTCAGCCTTAACCAAGAACAACCCCACTGCAGGAATTTCACATGTTCTGCCAAAGAAATGCCAAGACCCCGGCATCTTCTCGGTGCCATACACTATCGGTAATTGCACATTTGCTGATGCCATGCTGGACCTAGGAGTGTCAATCAATGTCATGCCAGCATCAACATACAGGTCCCTCAATTTTGGAGACCTGGAACCCACAAGGATGACCATTCAGCTTGCTAACAGAAGCATCGTTCAACCCCTGGGAGTTCTCGAAGAAGTTCTTGTCCAAGTGAATGAATTAATATTTCCAGCTGATTTCTATGTGCTCGACATGGAGGACAAGACGTCGGGGAAGGGATCAACCTTGATACTGGGGAGACCATTCCTAATGACAGCAAGGACGAAGATTGACGTGCATGCAGGAACACTCTCGATGGAATTCGGTGACACATTGGTGCAATTCAACATCTTTGAAGCCATGAAGCACCCCACCGAAGACCACTCTCTCTTTGGCATAGATATAATGGAAGAGCTAGTGGAGGAGTACTTCAAACTAGATAACTGCAGTGAAAAAGTGGAAGATCTTGCTGAAATTGTAAAATCAAGTAGCTGCCTAAAGGCCGACTATGATGAAGTACTAGAGTTTCCAGAATCTGAGGGCGATCATAGCGACATCAGTGACTTGGCATTTGAAAAAGTACTAACTGAGTTGATAAACAAAGTCTGCCACCCTAAAATGTCAAAGAGTAAAGATAATGTAGAGGCAAAAGTTGCCGAGACTAAAAAGCCTCTACCTACATAGCTAGCAACCATATTCACGGCCGAAATGGAGTCGGCCAAAGAAGGCCGAGTCAACGCAAGGGTGAAAATCAACTCGGCCAAAGAGTCAAACACGAGGGCCGAAAAGCTCACTGAAACCATTTCGGCCACTGAAGATCAGACCCAAAGCAAAGTAAAGCTCAATGTTCCACCCGGATTCGCGTCCGAAACTACACAAGAAGCCAAAGCTTATCTCAATCCGACAAGAACCGAAACCATCTTGCCGAGTCGGCTGCAGCAGCATGGGGCCGAGATCAAGTTGGCACTTGCGATGCCGAGTCGAGAACAAGCTGGCCAGACGGATCCGAGGCCTATAATTGAGGAACCTCTATCTCTACCACCCATGGAGCTGAAACCTTTGCCTAGCCACCTAAAATACGCCTACTTGGACAATGAACAACAACTCCCAGTTATTATCGCAAACAACCTCCTCCAAAAAGCTTAGGTAATGTACACATAAATTGTGCTTGTTGTATTATTTTTGGTTTTATAACTACGACAATTTCACATTGTATCCTTTTTTGCTTACAAACTTGTATAAACTACAATTTCCCAGCCCAATAAGTACTCTTTTTTATGGGTGAATTCTCAACTGCAATTGGAATTTCCACATTCACAATAATGCTTGTCAGCTAATTTATATTTGACAAATATGGATGGGGAGTTGTTGCTAAGATCACCCCTACATTCCTGCTTTTGACATGAGTTGGTTTCTTTTCTCTAATATTGTTTGGAGGCTCACTTGCACTTGGTCTTGCCTAGTTTGGAATGACTCCACTCCTAGAAATTGTATATATTGGTGCCTTGTAGAACATATTTAGCAAGAGTGCCAAGTATAACTTATTTGATCCCTGTAAAGAAATGGCCTACATACCATCAGAGGAGGATACCAAGGTTTGGATTGTTATCTGCTTCTCTACCATATTTGGCTGGAAACCTTAAATTCAATATGTTGTAATTGTATAAAACTTTATGTATTTAACAATAAACTCTGGTTGGAATGAACTTCTAAGTTCAAATCTAATGTCTACTTCTTTTTGGCTAGTCACAAAAGCTCAAAACCCAAATCTAAATCTAATTTTTCTTTTCAACTTCAATCGGTGGTGTGATGCAGCAGTACATTAGTAAAAATACAAACAATACAAACAAGTCTTATCTCACATCAACCAATGATATAATAAAAATAGGATATATATATGAGTGACTATTTGAACTGGTTTTAGATTTGAGTTAGAGCAAAATTTAAATTGTAAGATAATATAATAGTATTTTTAATCAAGTTATAGCAAATTTGTCCACTCTTGCCTAAACCCCTACAAGGACCACATCCATTTCCTATCATAGGAAACATTTTGGAATATGGTATGAGTTTGAAACTTGGCAGCATAACTACCTTAGTCATATCCTCTCCTCAACTAGCCAAACAAGTATTGCATGAAAATGGCCAAGTCTTTTATTGTAGGACAATCCCACACTCACTCCTTGAACATGACCATTACAAATATTCTATTGTATGGATTCCCCATCACCCCAATGGAGGAACTTTAGACAAGTTTGTGCTAAAAATATTTCTCCCCACAAGTGCTTGACTCCACTTAAATCCTTTGCCAACAAAAGGTTCATGTACTTATAATTCTTTGGAAAAGGAGAAAGTCAAAGAGTGAATATCTATAGAAGTAGTTAAGGTTGGTGGTCAAGCCAATAGAGATATATGCATCAATGCCTCTTCAAAGATTTCATGAGTCTTCAACTACTGTCACCTTTATTACATACATGTTGGAATATGAATATTGTTGTATATTGACTATTTGTGATTATCTGTATAGTTTGATTTTATGAAATTTATAATGACTCTTCCATTCAAAAAATATTTTTTGGAATTGCAAGTAACATTTTTTTCTACCATAGAATAAAACAAGCCCATAAATCATAATCAATTGTGTAGTTGAGTTGAGAGAGGGGCATGTAATTGATATCAAGTTATGTACTTTAACATTTGAGTATAGTTCAATAAATTCATCATATTCTTTCAACAGCAGAGCCTTAACCCTAAACATATCTATTACCACATGTAATTATGTCAAAAGATATTGCATGTATTCATTGTTATTGTTTGGCAATCACCAGAAAACAATGCTAAATCACCAAATATTAAAAACACTTGTATAATTACCTTCTAAATAAACATAAAGACCCTCCAAAACAGTTGGGTGCAATTTTGAAAGAGTACGACCTCTACAACTGTAAGTGAAAATATTCATTTACCAATAATATGATGATCAATAAGTAAAATGAAATGCAACCCAAACTTAACAGAGCACACTATATACAATTCTTTGATTCCAGAAGTCTCCTATCTCATATTTCCATCTTGTTTTTATTTATTCGATATCACTTTAGTGAGAAGTATACTCATATTTCTCTCCTCATACATTTACTAAATACATATCCATATAAATTCACAAGCAATACTCAAATTAATTTCTAGATAACCATGCTTGGTTAAAATAGCTTGATCTCGAAGTGGTTGAGCCCTCTTTAATGTCATCCCATATTTCTCATCCATGTTCATATCTTTTGGCATTAACCCATTAGCCAACTTCCGTTCAAAGTTATGCACAAGGGATTCTACCATTAGATTCATTGTCTTGTGAGCTAATGGTAATCTTGGGCATATCCTTTTGCCAACCCCAAAATGACCTGAAACTATGCTAATTTCTTTTAAACTATTTTATAATTCTTGTTGCCACATCTACTTGTATTGAATTTGCTTTGCATTTGTGACTATAGGTTAAAGGGAAGGGAACCATTGATGTTGTCTGCAACCCATTGGGGAAGTTTGGAGGTGCCCTTATTAAGCAATTTATGATCTTAAGTTTTGGGTCACTAGCCAATTCAACCCCATACTTGGGAGGAGTTCTTCTACTGATTGTTGTCGCCTGACTAGCAGTAGCCAGATCCTTGGATACCAAGTTTACTGCATTGTGAAAAAGGAAGAACTTGAGAAAGGGATGGAAAGAGCAACTATTATATACCAGTCATGGTCGAGAACAAGGGTGGAAATGGCTCTCTTACAACTAGTTCACCATTAAATCCAGTCTCAGGAGACTCATCAAGTAGTTCTTCTAAATCCTCGATTCCTCGCAATATTTAAAAATGTGTTTCTATGGAAAACTTCTCTTACATAATGAACAAGTAGAGCTCTTTCAAGAGCAATATTAGGTGAAACTATTTGTTGAATGCTTATATATAAGCTCTTATAGAATAAGCTTGCTTTCTAGTTTTCAAGTCACAATTTTTTTGTCCCCCATAGATCAAATGAATTTCTTTACTTATTTATCTTGGTTTACTGTTTGGTGAACCTTATTTGTTTTTCTATGAAAGATAGAAGTCGTTCAGATTTTGCAATCCGTATCTCCACCGGTGTTCTGTTGATTTTGGGCTTCATGAGTTGTTTACAACCCATAAGTGTTGTTTTCAAATCTTGTCTTTGGTAAGGTACAATTTGTCTTGGAAAAGGATAAATTAACCTTTGCCTTTATTAGCGATTTTTTATATGTATTTTGTGATAATTTTTAATTGTCAAATTATGTTAAGTGTAAAAAGAATTGGAGTGCATTTATTTATTAGCGATTTTAAATCCCTAATGGATATTTTTAATTTTCTAACAAAAAAAACAGCAGTTAAATAAAAATTGTCAAAAACCATTGATTATTGACCAAAATTATAATTTTAACCACCTCAACAACATCGCTTTCCTTCGCTACATTCATTTTTTATGCTACTTCATCAATAGATTGAACATCTTCACTATTTTCATTCTAATGCTCTGAATAAAACGAAATGTTTTAACTCCCTAAAAAGAAAATAAATGATGAACAAATAATAATTTAAAAATTATTATTACTATAAAACTCAACATTATTCACTAACATCCTATACATAACAAATATAAATTTCAATATTCTTTTCTTTTAAATAAAAAAATCTATAAATTAATGATTCAAAACATAATTCTCACTTAAATTTTTAGATTAATACCTTTGTTTTATTCTATATATATTTAATTTTATTTACGTATTTACTTACTAATATAACGTAATAATAAAAAAATAACAACAAATTGTTAATAATTATATAATATTACATGGAATTAACTAAACTGCTCATGCTCGACATTGGCATCCTTAATTTATATAATTATTTTTCCCAAATTGGCAGCGGGGTAACTTGAAAGATGATAATCTACATTATTCTCTCATCCTTTATATATAAATATTTAACTATTAGTAGTTTGAAAAAATAAATATAAAATACAAGAATTAAAGTTGAATTGTGTTTTATTATATTTTAAAAACAGTTTCACATATCAAACGAGTTTATTTAAAAAATCTAATCTTTAAAAGACAATATAAAAAAGTTACTCTTAACACAAATGAATATCGTAAGCTATACAGTAAAAAAAATCTTTGAAAAAATCTGTATTTTTTTAAAAGGAAACTTCACAATTTAATCTTTCATTTAGTTAGAAAATAGAGGGGTAAGAGTGAAGAAGATCAACGTACAATATTTATAACGGTTCATCTTATGACTTAAGGTTATGTCTAGCTAGTAATTAATATATGATAAAAAATTTAACTAAAATGATTGAAAGATATAGATATTTATAAGTGTTACTTGTATTCTTTCGCGATCTTTCTATATTTAGATTTAATTATTCTTTTAAATAGGTGTTTTTTAAGTTGCACATTTTTTTTTCTTTTTGAAAATAGAAAGAACATACAACTATAGTCTTTTGATATTCAATATGAGCAAAAAAGAAATGACCGTTCAAAGTTTCTCATTATACCGTCAATGCACAGAGAAAGAATGTGAATTTGGTAGTTAAAATTGAAGTTAATGCAATTTTAAAGCAGTAAGAATGAATACCGATGAAGTTTTATAGTTGATGGTATATCGATATATCATTAATTCTATTGGTAAAAAATATTTTTTTTATCAGTGGTAAGTATATGCTAACTTTTTAATTTTGCAAACTAGTCTTATAAGTATATTTTATTATTAATTATTTGTTAGATAAAATTAATCATAATTTAAACTAAGAATAACCATAAATAAATAAAATAATTTATTATTAACTATTTATTAGACAGAGTTAAAAATAATTTAAATTAGGAATAATTATAAATAAATAAAACTCATTTTGAAGTATAAGTTGTTTCAATTATAAAAACCTATGAGGAAAAATCGTAAGTGTACAATTATCATCAAATAATATTTAAAAGAAAATCATATCTATAGGGATAATGTGTTTGATTTCATAATTATTACAATTTAAAGAAAATTGAATTTGAAAGAATTAGTTAAAAGAGAAAATATTTTATTCAATTTTTTTAAATAACAATAATTATTAAAACAAATAGACACATAGTCCCATCAACAATGCCAAAATATTGATAAGAAAAAAGTACAAGTGTATACTTGTGATACAGTAATAATTTTTCAAAGATTGTATCCATAAGGACTGTGTATTTGATTTCACAATTATTGCAATTTAAAAGAAATTAAATTTAAATGAATTAGTAGAATAGAAAAGATTTGAGACAAAATAAGGTTGGTTGACAATCTATATTCAAATGAAAAACAAACAAGCAAGTAAATTTAGGAAAATTTAATATTGAGAAACCTTTCAAGATTTGGATTGATATTGGGACTTCCTATTTACCTAATATTTTAATCTAAATGTTTTTATTGGTTTTCTTTGAAGATAGATTAACTTAAGATAACCTTTGTTTCTTTCATGATACAGAGGTGTATTTAATTGAATTGAGTTATACTTCTATAGTAGTTGTGTTCAATTAGATTCATTCAGTTCTTTGTTAATCTATTGAGTCCTCAAAGGATTAAATCTACTTTTGTGGTTTAACGTCTAATTCCCCCTCTAGGGTTTCAATGATTAAGTGTGTATTTCAATTCTTCTCTAAACGTATAAAATTATGAAAAATGGAGGCTAACGCTTTACATATATAAATCTATACCGGCCGGCCACCCTACCCCAAGTCCATTAATGTGAATCCCCTGATCCAACAAGAGCCAATCAAGGAAAGAGAGGCCCAAAGAATGTTGATCACCTCTGAAGGCCTACTACGCGGAAGAGATATCCCAAAAACCGTTACCGGTTAGTTGCAAAGTAGTTAGGATGTTACTTGCCTAACTAGCCACCCACGGGCTTACCTCTATCCTGTATAAAAGCCTAGGGGGCCTCAGGTAGGGGGATTGGATTCTAGAGACTACGACACAAATACTACTTGTACACTCAAACGAGAACAATGGCGCCCACCGTGGGCCTCCGTGAAACTTTTTCCCAATGCCTCAAATTAGGAGATGGACTTTGAAGCTTATGAGCTAGGAGAAAGGAGACCAGCGACGATGCCTATCACATGGAATCAAGCAGCCGGTTCCACCAACGACGGCGAGGAAGACACATTACAACAATTGATGCAGGTGGTGGCTTCCCTATAAGCTCGTAGCGAGGAACAATCCAGGCTAAGCGCGAAAGCGGAAAAACGTCAGATGGAAGCTGAGGAAAGACACATGATGGCGGAGGAAAGATACAGGGAGATGTTAAGGATGACGAAGCAGCAGGAGGAAGAACTTCGACGTCAGCTAGCGGTAGTAAAGGCGACGATTGAGAAGCCGACCGGTCCATTACCGACAACGAGCTCCCCAGCCTTTTGGGCCCAACCTTTCAGTGAAGAGATTGGCCAGACACCCATTCCTCATAGCAGCTATGCACTGGTTGGCCACCCTCCCGCCTCAATCAATCAAGATGTTTGGTGACCTGGCTACCTCTTTCGCCACCCAATTCACAGCAAACAAGACGAAGCGACTGGAAGTAGCCGACCTCTTCAATATCAAGCAAGGCAAAGGCGAAACTCTCAAAAACTATATGGCACACTTTAACAATGCTACGGTCAGGGTGAACGACCTTAATAAAAAAATTCTTCATGAAGGCTTTCCAAAAGGGTTTAAGAGCAGGGCAGTTTAGCAACTCCCTCGCATTGAGAAGACCCCTCACTATGGAAGAGATTAGAGCTCGAGCTGAGAAGCACATTGAGGTAGAGGAGGATCAGGCCAACCGACTGGAAGTGGAGAAACAACCAAGGATAGGCGATACCCGACCGACTCAAAAGGGAGAGAATAGGTACCCAAACAAACCAAAGGAATATCCCCCGATGTTAACCCGCCTACGGGAAAAGAGAACCCAGATACTACATAAAATCTACCATACTAACTTGCTAAAACTACCGAGAGATGTGAAAGGGCGATGGCTAGGACCCAACACACAAGAGTGGTGTGAGTTTCACAAAGCATATGGCCACTCCATTAAAGATTGTCAGAATCTGTGAAAGGAGATTGAGAGGTTGATACAGGAGGGGCACTTGGGCCAGTATGTCTGTAGGGGGAACGAGAAAACCCCAATTAGCCTAAGGGAGCCCAGAAGGGCAGAAAGAGGCGAAGCACCCAGGGAAATCCGCTAGAAGCCGAAGAGGGAAGAGAAGCGAAAAGAAAGGAGCAGGTCACCACAAAGGAGGAACACATGAAACAGGGGTGTCATTACAACAATATCAAGAGGAGGAGGCGAAGTACGAGCAGAGAGAAGCCAGAAAAGGAAGGCAGGCGATGTTCTTGTGGTACGATGAAAAGCTTATGCAACACCGAAGGAAGCTCAGCCAACATGTTGTACTGGTCAATGTACGTGAAGATGGGATTAAAATCGATCGACATGGAACCCTACACGAGAAAATTATATGGATTCGCAGGCGAGCAAGTGGAAATTAGAGGAGCAGTCGAGCTAGAAACCACGTTTGGGGAGGGCAATCACACCTGAACCATCTCAATATTATACACAGTTGTTGACGTTAAAGCATTATACAACATAACTATGGGACAACTGACATTGAATAAGTTAGGCACAGTGGTCTCCACATATCATCTATGTATGAAATACCCAATGGGGAAGGAGGTAGGAAGGGTGTGGGCTGATCATCGAGTCGCTAGGCGATGTTATGAAGACAACTTAAGAATTGGCTCCCGGCCGGCCAACAAACTGGACGTAAATTTCCTGGACCTCAACCTTGACCCTAGGTGTGACAATAATCGCAAGAGGCCCCTGCCTGCAAAAAACTTGAAGGAGATCAACATCAGTTTGGACCCCACGCACAAGGCGAAGATAGGGACAACCTTAATGCAAGAAGGCGAGAGTCACCTTATCTCTTTCTTATGGGAGAACAGAGATGTGTTTACGTGGTCCCCAGCCAACATGCCCGGGATTGATCTCGAATTCATGTGCCATCATCTTTCAATATCTCTTGGTTTTCAGCCAGTCACCCAACTACAGAGGCAGCTAGGGGAAGAGAAGAGAAGGGCTGCTTGGGAGGAAAATAAGAAGCTACTCGCGGCCGGTTTCATTCGGAAGATACAGTACCCACCTGGTTGGCAAATGTAGTGATGGTCAAGAAGGCCAACGAGAAGTGGCACATTTGCACCAATTACACGGACTTGAACAAAGCTTGCCCAAAGGACCCATATCCCTTACCTAGCATAGACCGGCTAGTGGACGGAGCTTCAGGCTCCACGCTCCTAAGTTTCATGGATGCCTACTCAAGATATAATCAAATTAAGATGCACCCTTAAGATGAAACCAAGACCGCCTTCATAACGAACGTGGGGGCCTACTGCTATAAGGTGATGCCCTTTGGACTTAAGAATGCGGGGGTAACATACCAGCATTTAATGGACTGGATTTTTGAAGGTTTGATTGGAGACAACATAGACGTGTATATAGATGACATGGTGGTGAAGTCAGCAACAACAGTAGACCACTTTAAAGCCATGGGAAGAGTGTTCCAAGTACTTAGGAAACACCGACTCAAGCTGAACCCCGAAAAATGCTCTTTCAGGGTTCAGGCTGGAAAATTTTTAGGGTTCATGCTGACAGAGAGAGGGATAGAGGCTAATCTAGAGAAGTTCCAAGCCATCATCAATATAAGGAGTCGACAAACGGTCAAGGAGGTGCAACAACTGACTGGAAGGATCACGGTGCTTTCACGTTTCCTATCCCGATCAGTGGAGATGGCGTCCCTATATTCAACACTCTCAAAAAAGGAGACTCGTTTACCTGGACGACAGAGAGCGAAGAAGCGTTCTTAAGGTTGAAGGCTCTACTAGCCACCCCCCTAATATTGACGAAACTAACACCTGGGATCCTTTTATTAATATACATCTCGGTTGCGGAGGATGTAGTAAGTGCAACGATGCTACAGGAGAGAGAAGGAAAATAGCACCCCATATATTTCATAAGCAAAGTCCTCTAAGACGCAAAAAGGAGATACCAGAGGATAGAGAAGGCGGCCCTCGCCCTAGTGATCGCATCTCGAAGACTGTGCCCCTACTTTCAAGGGCACTCGATAATCGTAAGGATAGACCTGCCAATCAAGTAGGTACTCAAGAAGCCAGACCTGTTCGGACGGATGGTGAGATGGAGCGTTCAATTATTCGAGTTCAATATATCATACGAGAGTAGGGGCCACATAAAGGCCCAAGCACTGGCCGACTTCCTCATAGAAATGACAACAGAAAATCTAGAAACAGATGGTTCTTATCAGTAGATGAAATATCCAACCAAACAGGAAGTGGGGCCGAAGTAATATTGGAGGGGTCGAATGAAGTGTTGATCGAGCAGTCACTCCATTTCGAATTCAAAGCCAGCAACAACCAGGCCGAATAGAGTATGAGGCACTACTAACCGGGATGAGATTAGCCAAGGAACTAGAGACGAAAACCTTAATCGCCAAGAGCGACTTGAAACTAATAACAGGGCAAGTAAATGGGGAGTACCAGGCCAGGGACCCCCAATTGATGAAGTACCTAGACAAAGCAACCAAGGTGGCGGCAGCCTTCGAGAAATTCACCCTCCACCATGTGCCTAAGAAGTAGAATGAGAAAGCCGATTTGTTGTCGAAGCTCGCCACTTCCCAAAAAAAAGGAGTGCAAAGGTTGGTTATCCATGAAAGCATAGGTCGACCGACTATAGAGGAGCCTGATGTCGGCTGTGTGGAGGAGCAGACGACATGGATGAGTTCTCTAATAACGTATCTAAGGTATGAGATATTGCCGAAGGACCCAGCTCAAGCTAAAAGGCTGATCAAAGAGGCGACTAGGTACATTATCATTGGAGGAGAATTGTAAGGAGAGGTTTCTCCTTCCCACTGTTGAGGTGCATTGAGGAAAAGGAGGCACAGTATGTGATCAAGGAGGTTCATGAAGGTTCGTGCGGCTCTCACATAGGAGGTCAAGCGTTGGCTAGTAAAATCGCTAAGCCCGGCTATTATTGGCCGATGTTGAAGGGCGACTGCATGGATTATGTGAAGAGATGCGACAAGTGTCAAAGATTCTCGGAAGCAGGTAATGTGCCCCTAGAGCAGCTACACTACATCACCTCCCCTTGGTCGTTCCACAAATGGGGGGTAGACTACCCTTTCCACCAGCCCCAGGGCAGGTAAAGTACCTGATTATGGCGGTAGACTACTTCACCAAGTGGATTGAAGCCGAGCCCGTTGCCATGATATCAGTAGAGAGGATCAAGCGCTTCTACTAGAAGAAGATCATATACCGTTTTGGTTTACTGGCCGAGATTGTGTCCGACAACGGGACGTAGTTCGCATCTCGGTCGACCAAGGACTTTTGTACCCAATGGAAGATCAAGTAGCGATTCATGTCGGTCGAGCACCCGCAAACGAATGGACAGGTCGAGGCTGCAAATAGGGTCATCTTGAGAGGGCTCCACAGAAGACTTGAAGAGGCAAAGGGAAAATGAGCCAAGGAACTCCCCCAAGTTCTTTGGTCCTACCACACGACCCCCCACTCCTCAACCAACGAAACACCTTTCCGATTGACTTTCGGCATGGAGGCAGTCATCCCAGTCGAGATTAGGGAGCCATCACCATGAACCACCCTATTCTAGTCGACTGAGAATGAAGATGAGATAAGGGTGAACTTGGACCTGTTACAGGAGGCGCGTGAAGTGGCATAGATAAAAGAATATGCCGCTAAGGCTCGAGCCGCCAGACGACAACAATGAAGATTGGCCCCCAAACATTTCCAACCCCACAACCTAATTCTAGGAAAAGTAACAGGAATAGCCGACAACAACAAACTCACCCAAGTTTGGGAAGGACCATATAGAATAACAGAAGAGGTCGGTATAGGAGCATACAGCATAGAGCCCCTCGACGGCAAGAAAAAACCTCGAACATGGAACGCCATGAACCTTCGTGTATACAATAGTTAAACCCAGGTATATCACTGATGTATCAAAGTATAGTTTTCATTTACTAATTCAATAAAATGAGAATGCATTTACAGCTAAGTAAACAAAAGACATGCGAAGGACGGCCCAAAGGGTCCCCTCCGGCATGAAGGAAAAAGACCTACGAAGGATGGCCCAAAAGGTCCCCTCCATGCATGAAGAAAAAGACCTACGAAGGACGACCCACAGGATCCTCTCTAGGCACGAAGACAAAGACCTGCAAAGGATGGCTGAAAAGGTCCCCTCCAGGCACGAAGACAAAGACTTGCGAAGGATAGTCGAAAAGGTCCCTCTAGGCGAGAAAAGAAAGACTTGGGAACCCAGCCAAAAGGCCTCAACCAAGCGAGCAAAGAAAAAGACCTGGGAACCTGGCAAAAGGCCCCGACCAGGCGAGAAAAGAAATAAACTTGGGAACCCGGCCAAAAGTCCCCGACCAGGCGAGAAAAGAAAAAGAAAAAGACTTGAGAACCCGACCAAAAGCCCCCCCCCCCCAGGCAAAAAAAAGACCTGACATCAAGGGACGATAGCCAACGTTCAAAGAGCAATGATAATGATTCTTTTTGTCATCTCAAACGCTTATCAAATAACTAAAGTTAAATATAGCATAACCAACCCTAGGTCATTCTTCTCAAGGACACAGTGTGCTCAGTTGTGACTCAATGTAAAGCGAAGTGTCGTCGAATCTGAGATATAAAGTGTTGACTCACCTCGGCAACAGCCGAATCGCTCTCAGTAGAGACTGAGCCAAGATGATCTCGGTAGAGATAATTCGGCTTGGTCTCGACTGAGTATAGACAGACGCTACAGAGATGGACTATCTCTGTCTCAGACTGAAAAGCAGTAAACAGGGGGGCATGAAGTGCAAGTAAAGCAAGAAATAAACTAGACTATGAATACAATAAACATATACTACTGCTACTAGTTTTACTACTATTATTATATAACTGTGTTCATGTTCAGTTCCATTAGTCCAAGTCCAGTCCAGGTTCCGCACTCCAGTTCTCAATGCATATTAGCCTTGGGAAGTCTTATGGCAATCACCAAAGGTTCGTCCATTGCTATACCGAGGAATTACGCAATCGCTACCTCATCAGTTGGCAGGGATTAGGTTCAGAGCTGATTTTAGGTTCTCGATTAACAACCGTTAAATGATTACCTACTGAATTAGTTAAACCAATTCCAATCGGCTTAGCTTAACATTGTTCACAATTTAATTGCAATCACGGATCAAATCATGAATTAAAGCAGAGGAGGAGAACGGAGATACGAAATGCAGAATGAAATTAATTAACAGAAAACAGAGTACAAACACAGTGGTCTGAATTCAGGTGGATCCATCTTCCACGACGATCGCCATGGTTGATGGTGGTGGTTCACCTCCAGTAGCTTGAGCGTTGAGGATCAGATTCACCAGAGTGTATTGGGAATCCCAATCAGTCCCCTCTCACAAACATCGGCTTCCTAGTCTCAGACCTGCATTTCCTCAATCGAGAGAAACACCAAAATAGCATCGTGCACCACCGCAAATAGAGAGAAATGAGAGCGAGAAAATGGATGTAGTGAAAGTGCAATCAGAGTGAATTCAAAGACCCCTAAAAAGTACACACCTCCTCCTATATATACACGAGCTGAGCAGCTAGATGACGCTAACAAAATATCCTAAAAGAATTACAATGGGAATTTCCTATTCTACCCCTATGAAGATCTTCTAGAGTGACGTGACAGTTTCTCCTCTAAGCTGGATAGCTGACGTGGATAACACAATTTGGGCCGCTCTTTATTGGGTTGTTGGGCTGCAATGCGTGGACTGCCGAGACGAATCTGGCTTGGCCGAGATGGAGTCGGTCTGGCCGGGACGACTTCATCTCGGCTGAGACTCTTTTGTTGACCCTGGTCAACTCGGCTTGACCTATAGAAGAAGGAGTGATACTTTTTATTAGCTAAGACTTCTGAATTAACACAGATTTGTATTTTCTCTATGCTTAAGCCCATAAAATGAATCTTAGCTAACAATCAATTCTTAAGCAGAAAATAGTCTTGCAAACACCTTTCTTAGGTGGCTAAAAGATGTATAATTTATGACTCATCACACCCCCACACTTAACCTTTTGCACTTCTGGGCAAAATAAAATGAAAATCAACAAGGGAGATTTTTAAAGATAGAAAAGAAATTTTCAATTGGCTTCCTTCAGTTTAACCGAGACAAAGTCGGTACTCATTCACCCTGGGATCGAGATACTCTAACAATCTGAAAATTACTCCTTCCGTGCTCTGGACAAATTCATGTCCTGCAAATAGGAGAAGGTAACCAAGAGTGACAGAGCTCTCATTTAGGCAAGTAACTCCCTCACTTCTCACGTGTTTGGGTTTGTATTTACTCTCAACATTCATGGAACTGATATTACCATACTTTGACAAAGCTCTCTTACACCTGCAAAAACACACGCAGTTATGATCAATAGGACTTCTTTTCGGCTTGTAGCGAGGCTGGGGTTACGGGGAGGATAAAATATAGGAAAACTAGCTTCAAGACCCATGGAAAGAGAGGAGCAATGGGGAGTAAGCTTTATCAGCATGAGGGAAAGTCCAGGATGCTGTCATTTCCTCCATTTGTTGCTACCAGCTCACTTCCTTTCCTTTTTCCTATTATACATATCATGCAGCTTTGCTGTTTTCTTCTTTTGTTTGATTCAGCTTAGATTTTTCAACTACTGCTTCCACTTTTTCTTTTTCTTCCTTTTGCTCGCTTCTTTTCTTTCTTCGTATATTCGAGCCTTTAGATGATGCTGGATGAATTCTACTTCCTAAAGGCTCCCCCCACACTTAATAATGACTTACTCCCAAAACATTTCCAAAGCTCCTCTACTTCCTGAGGGTAAAGTTTATTCATGGTTTTCCGGCTTTGGTTTGTAATGAGCTGTAAGAAAGAACAGTTATGTGGCTCAATGGGGGTGAACAAGGGAGAGACTTTCTTTAGGTAGGCTTTATCTGGCTCAGAGCTAATCAAAAACATGGCCTAGATCATATCATTCTTGTGTGTGAAAATAGTTGTATCCAGAGAGTTAAGGCAAAATGCAGAATACACAGTTAATCATGAATGCAAAAATCACACAAGAACAAGGAAGATGAATGGCAAGATGTAAGTCATCAATATTTACAAAGGCTCAAAATCTCACATGGGTTTTTTTTTTTCTATCACAGGGGGTTTCCTTTTCAGTTTTTCAGTCAATCATTGACTAGAGCGCAAAAGTTTCACTCCTTTCAAGCTAGAGAAATCTCTTGCTTAGAGTTGCAGAATTACTTTCTACTGTCTTTTTCAAACTTCCAGAAGTCAATTCAAGATTCTTTTCAAAACAGTTCAAGATTTTTTCGACAATTCAATTTGGAATTCTGCTTAGGAGGGGAAAATTAAAACAAAATGACAGAATTGAAATTCTGCCAGGCCGAAGTCACTCCGAATCCGAATGGACTCGGCTTGGATAGCTTTTATTGGAAAACAAGTGATAGATTTAAGAAAAACTCAAAAACGGGTCAAAACAAAATGAAACAAAGCAATTAAAACGGAAGAGTTCAGGATGGGAATAAAAACAAGACAAAGCAATTTAAATGACTCAGTATAAAGATCCCCCCCCCCCCACACTTGAAAGCTGCATTGTCCTCAATGCGAGGCAGGGTCGTTTGGATGAGTTGGTTCCATCAATGAGATTATCTCCATGTCATGAATAATTGGTGCTGGACCTTCGTGGAATGGCTTGATCTAATGCCCATTGACCTGGAAGGTGCTGCTGCTATGTTCATCCTGTAATTGTACTGCACCATTGGGAAATATGTTAGTGATGACAAAGGGTCTGTCCCATCTAGAACGAAGCTTACCTGCTATAAGCTTGAGTCTTGAATTAAACAGCAAGACTTTTTGACCAATATGAAATTCTTTCCTCAGGATCTTCTGGTCATGAAATATCTTGACTTTTTGTTTGTATATCCTGGCATTTTCGTATGCTTCCAAGCGGAGTTCGTCAAGTTCTTGCAGTTGAAATTTTCGTTGCTCTCCCGCCTGGTCATAGGCCAAATTGCACTGCTTGACAGCCAAGTAAGCTTTGTGCTCCAGTTCCACAAGAAGATGACAGATTTTACCGAAGACGATCCGGTAGGGGGACATCCCTAACGGCATTCGGTATGCAGTTCTGTATGCCCAAAGAGCATCCTCAAGGAGACGGCTTTAGTCTTTCCTACTGGGATTGGTCATCTTTTGCAGTGTTTTCTTGATTTCCCTGTTGAACACTTCTGCTTGGCCATTTGTTTGGGGGTGGTAGGCAGTAGCAATTATGTGTGCTACCCCATATTTCTGAAGAAGAGAACCTACAGAAAATATTGGACTTCAGGAAGTCCACAACCACTCTTGCATCATTGGTTCTAGTGGCGATGGCCTCTACCCATCTTGATACATAATCCACGGCCAGCAGAATGTGTGAGTAGCCATTAGAGACTGGGAATGGCCCCATGAAATCTATTCCCGAGACATCAAAAATTTCACAGAAGTGGATGGGCTGCTAGGGCATTTCATGCCTTCTGTTCATGGCCACTCCTGCTTTTTGGCATTTCACGCAGGTGGAGACGAAATGGTGAGCGTCCCTAAAGATCGTTGGCCAGTAAAGGCCACAGTCTAGCACTTTCCTGGCAGTCCAAGTTGATCCATAATGGTTGCCTCTAGGTACTGAGTGGCAAAACTGGAGGACTGAATTGATCTCGGCATCAGGAATGCACTTGCGGATGACCTTGTCATTGCATAGTCTCCAAAGGTAGGGGTCATCCCAAATGTAGTACTTGGCATCGCTTTGGATTTTCTCTTTATGGGCCCGCGACGCCTTTGGTGGAAGATGAGATGTTGCCACGTAGTTGCAAATGTCGGCAAACCATGGTGTGGCCGTCTGAATGTGTAATAACTGCTCATTAGGGAATTCATCTCGGATAGGCATCAGTTTGCTTCCTCTTTCAATTCTACTTAGATGATCTGCTATAGAATTCTCAGCTCCCTTCTTATCTCTGATTTCTAAATCAAATTCTTGGAGAAGAAGCATCCACCTAATCAGTCTCGGCTTAGCGTCAGGCTTCTTCAACAAGTATCTCAAGGCAGCGTGGTCAGAGAACACAATTATCTTAGAACCGAGAAGGTAGGAACGAAATTTGTCTAAGGCAAACACAATTGCCAACAGCTCTTTCTCAGTTGTTGTGTAGTTTTGCTAGGCCCGATCCATAGTTCTGGATACATAGGCAATCCCGTGCACAGGGAGGCCGGCTCCAGCTCTATGGCCGAGAACAGCTCCCAATGCCGAGTTGGATGCATCACACATCAGCTCAGATGGCAGGTCCCACTTTGGTGCTTGCAAAATAGAGGCGGATGTGAGTCTACTCTTCAGCTTCTGGAATGCTTCAATACAGGGCTGGTCAAAATTAAATTCCACATCCTTCTGTAGCAGTTTGGATAGAGGCAAGGCTAGTGTACTAAAGTTCTTGATGAATCTTCTGTAGAAGCCTGCGTGTCCCAGAAATGAGCGAACTTCCCACACAGAAGCAGGGTTTGGAAGGGAGGTGATGATGTCTATCTTTGCTTTATCTACCTCGATGCCTCTGTTGGAGACCAGATGTCCCAACACTATTCCCTCAGTCACCATGAAATGACATTTTTCGAAATTGAGCACCAGGCTCGTGTCAATGCATCTCTTCAACACCTTAGATAGATTATTCAGGCATGCTTCGAATGAGTCAGCATACACCGTGAAGTCATCCATGAATACCTCCATGCAATCCTGCAGCAGGTCCGAGAAGATACTCATCATACAGCATTGAAATGTACTCGGAGCATTGTAGAGGCCAAATGGCATGAGAGTGTACGCAAATGTACCAAATGGGCAGGTGAAGGTTGTCTTATGCTGATCTTCAGGTGCAATATGTATTTGCATGTAGCCTGAGAATCCGTCAAGAAAGCAGTAATGGGATTTCCCTGCTAATTTTTCGAGCATTTGGTCAATGAAAGGCAAAGGGAAGTGATCCTTGCGAGTTACTTGATTCAATCTTCTGTAGTTGATGCATACTCGCCAGCTATTCTGAATCCTTGTTGGGACCAGCTCATCTTGCTGGTTTTTCATGACGGTCATCCCGGACTTCTTCGGCACCACTTGCACAGGGCTTACCCATTGGCTGTCCGAAATGGGGTAGATGATCCCTGCAGCAAGGAGTTTGGTGAGTTCCTTTTTAACCACGTCCAGGAGTGTTGGATTTAGTCTTCTTTACTGTTGCCTTATGGGCTTGATTTCCTCCTCCATCAAGATTCTGTGCATGCAGATGGAGGGGTTTATGCCAGGAAGGTCTGCTAGCTTCCACCCTATTGCCTTCTTATGTTGCCTGAGGACCTCCAGCAACTTGTCTTCTTGCTCTCGGTGGAGATTGTTGGCAATGATAACCGGGAGTTGCTGTTCCTTGTCCAGATAAGCATACTTCAAGTGACTCGGCAATGTTTTCAATTGCATGGGTGGTGGCGGTAATGGAGAATGTTTAGTTGTTGAGCTGGGATCCGTCTGGCCGACTTGATCTTGATTCGGCACCAGGTGTGTCGACATGATTTCTACCTTTGGTTGCTTCGGCCGGCTCAACTTCGTGATTTCCGTCCTTGTCGGAATGGAGTCGGCATTGGCTTCTAACGCTCCTTCTGAGTCGGATATGGATGGACCATTGATCTCAGTTACAGTCTGAGTTGGGTCTTCTTTGGCCGAGCTGGTATCGGCGAGCGTGTCGACCTTGCTAATTGACTCTTCTGCCGAGTTGATTTTGACTTCTTCCTTGACTCGGCCTTCTTTGGCCGACTCGTTCTCGACCGTGAAAATTGTCGCTAATTGTGATATGGGAGACTTTTCAGCTCCGGCGACGTTATTCTCTACATCATTTGCACACTCTGAGTGGTCTTGGTTGCAGACTTGGTCTAGTAATTCAGACAGTTCTAGTTCAAAGGCCAAGTCAGCAATATCACTATGATCGTCCTCAGAGTTGGGAGGGTCTTATACTTCCTCTTGGTCGGCCTCTTCATCTGCGACCCCTCGGCAGCTTCTCTTCTCAACACTCTCAGCAAACTTCTCAATGTCTTCACTGCTGCTATTTTGTTGAAGGTATTCTTCAACTATCTCATCGAGTAAATCAATGCCAAAGAGAGAGTGGTCCTCAGTTGGGTGCTTCATAGCTTCGAAAATATTAAATTGCACCAAGGTATCACCGAATTCCATCGAGAGCATCCCTGCATGCACATCAATCTTTGTTCTGGCTGTCATCAAGAAAGGCCTCCCCAGAATTAAGGTGGATTCCTTCTCAGATGTTTCGTCCTCCATGTCTAGCACATAAAACTCAGCTGAAAATATTAGCTCGTTGACTTGGACAAGAACATCCTCAAGAACTCTCAGGGGTTGGACAATACTCCTATTTGCAAGTTGAATGGTCATCCCTGTGGGTTCCAAATCACCAAAATTTAGGGACCTGTAGATTGATACAGGCATGACATTAATTGAGGCTCCCAGGTATGGCATCGGCAAAAGTGCATTCGCCGATGGTGCATGGGACAGAAAAGATTCTAGGGTCTCTGCATTTCTTTGGCAAAGTTGGAGCGCCTGCAGTGATTGCTTCATTTTTCGTCAGGGCCGACACCACACCTTCAATTTCCTTGCTCCCTTTTATTTTTCTCCTTTTATGTACGCACAACTCCTTGAGGAATTTTGCGTACTTAGAAACTTGTTTAATAGCGTTAAGGAGTGGAATATTGATTTCCACCTTTCGGAACATCTTCAGCAACTCTTCATCTGACTCTGATTTCCTTGCTGAAGTGGTCCGAGATGGAAATGGCAATAGGACAGTTATCTCTAGCCGAGACTGCAAGTCGACATTTTGCTTGGAGTCAGCTTCAGTTGATCTCTACAACTACTGTAGTGTAGATTGAGGTAATTCTTTTCCACTTCGAAGAGTGACTACACTGGCATTTCCTCTCGGATTTGGAATGGTTTGAGAGGGAAGGTTGCTAGTTCCTGCCGACTATAATTGGCTCACAATATTAGCTAGCTGTCCAATCTGCGTTTTGAGGTCTTGAATGGTGGCAGTCATGTTTTGCTGGAACTGCATATTACTGGAGCTCATAGATTGTTGGAACTCCACGTTGCTGGTTGCAAGCTGCTTCATCAGGTCTTCCAGAGATGGAGAGTTGCCTTGGGTAGGCACTCTCTATTGTTGGAAAGGTGGTGTCTGATATTGCGAAGTCGGCTGTTGATAACCTGCTTGCCTCTGATAGCCCCTGATTTGGTCCTGGCCGAAATGGTTGCCTCCCATGTTGCTGGCTATCAAACGGCCGATTCTGATACGGTTGTTTCCCGTACTGAAATCCACCTATGGCTCCAACGTTCTCTGTTTGGTCTGACTCAGTTTCTTGAAGAGTGGGGCACATATCAGTAGGGTGCTCCACGGAAGTACATATGCCACATACCTTTGCTGCCATGGCTGGTTGGTGTTGTCCAACTGCAAGCTGTCTCACCAATGATGTCAATTTGGTCAGCTGATTCTCCAACCTCTAAATAGAAGCTGCACCGATTTCATTCACCATTCGAGTTTGACTTGGCCCTCTGATCCCAAACTATTATGTATTGCTTGCCATATTAGAGATCAAATGCCTTGCTCCTGTTGGCGTTTTATCCATCAAGGCTCCACCACTGGCTACGTCTATCATGCTTCTGTCCATCAGTGATAATCCTTCATAGAAATACTGGATCAGCAACTGTTCGCTGATCTGATGATGTGGACAGGTGGCATAGAGTTTGTTAAACCTTTCCCAGTACTCGTGCAATGTTTCTCCTGTATGCTGCCTTATCCCACATATCTCCTTTTTGATGGACGCAGTGCGAGATGCTGGAAAGAACTTTTCCAGGAATGTATGCTTCATGTCTCCCCAAGTGTTGAAAAGTACTGGCTGTAGATACAGCCAATCCTTCGCTGCTTCATCCAGGGAGAATGGGAACGCCTTCATCTTGACATAGTCTTCTGATATCCCCTGTGGCTTCATTGGGGAGTAGACCACATGAAATTCCTTAAGATGCTTGTGGGGGTCTTCCCCTTCAAGACCATGAAATTTAGGCAACAGGTATATAAGACCAGACTTCAACTCATATGTTTGAGCTGGCTCCAGCTGTGGGTATTGGATGCACCAAGGTTGATACACCACGTCTGGAGTAGCCAATTCCTTTAATGTTCTGTCGTTATTCTCCACCTGTCCTGGTTCTGCACAAATGTTAGGACTAGAAACAAGTATGTTAGCGGAAGACAGGTTAGAATTAATGGCAGAATCTGAATTACTACTAGTATCTACTACAGTGTTCCTAATGCTTCGTAATCTACGTAAAGTTAATTCTATCTCTAGGTCAGAAGCATACAATGGGTCAGTACTACTCCTAGTCATGCATTGTACACATTATGCAGAAAAATCAGAATTGAAACAGTACTTACACTAGTAAACTACAACTATCAGTAAACTACCTATTGGAACTACAGAATGGCATGTAGAAAGAATGCAATGCAAAAAGAGAAAGATGTAGTAGTGAATGCAAAACGAAATGCTAATACTACGTACTATAGAAATAAATGTTTGATTTCTTTTGTTTGTGTTTCCTTTTTTTTTTTGGCGGTGAATTCACGCAGAGAAACAAACAATACTCAACATTCTTTTTTTATTTAGGATCCAAAATCTAACAGACATACACAGACAAATTCAAAAGACTCAATAGACTGAATTGACAAACACACTTTACAGACTCGGGATTCGACCTCACTTAACTTGACACACAAAGACACAAAAGAACTTGTGACCCCGGCAACGGCGCCAATTTGATAATGATTCTTTTTGTCGTCTCAAACGCTTATCAAATAACTAAAGTTAACTATAGCATAGCCAACCCTAGGTCATTCTTCTCAAGGACACAGTGTGCTCATTTGTGACTCAGTGTGAAGCGAAGTGTCGTCGAATCTGAGATATAAAGTGTTGACTCGCCTCGGCAACGGCCAAGTCGCTCTCGACAGAGACTGAGCCGAGATGATCTCGGCAGAGATAATCCGGCTTGGTCTCGACTGAGTGTAGACAGACGCTACAGAGATGGACTATCTCTGTCTCAGACTGAAAAGCAGTAAAAAGGGGCGGTTGAAGTGCAAGTAAAGCAAGAAATAAACTAGACTATGAATACAATAAACATATACTACTGCTACTAGTTTTACTACTATTATTATATAATTGTGTTCATGTTCAGTTCCATTAGTCCAAGTCCAGTCTAGGTTCCGCACTCCAGTTCTCAATGCATATTAGCCTTGGGAAGTCTTATGGCAATCACCAAAGGTTCGTCCATTGCTATACCGAGGAATTACGCAATCGCTACCTCATCAGTTGGCAGGGATTAGGTTCAGAGCTGATTTTAGGTTCTCAATTAACAACCGTTAAATGATTACCTACTGAATTAGTTAAACCAATTCCAATCGGCTTAGCTTAACATTGTTCACAATTTAATTGCAATCACGGATCAAATCATGAATTAAAGCAGAGGAGGAGAACGGAGATACGAAATGCAGAATGAAATTAATTAACAAAAAACAGAGTACAAACACAGTGGTCTGAATTCAGGTGGATCCATCTTCCACGACGATCGCCATGGTTGATGGTGGTGGTTCACCTCCAGTAGCTTGAGCGTTGAGGATCAGATTCACCAGAGTGTATTGGGAATCCCAATCAGTCCCCTCTCACAAACATCGGCTTCCCAGTCTCAGACCTGCATTTCCTCAATCGAGAGAAACATCAAAACAACACCGAGCACCACCGCAAATGGATAGAAACGAGAGCGAGAAAATGGATGTAGTGAAAGTGCAATCAGAGTGAATTTAAAGACCCCTAAAAAGTACACACCTCCTCCTATATATACACGAGCTGAGAAGCTAGACAATGCTAACAAAATATCCTAAAAGAATTACAATGGGAATTTCCTATTCTACCCTTGTGAAGATCTTCCAGAGTGACGTGGCAGATTCTCCAAGAGTGACATGGCAGCTGAACTAGCGCTGAGGTGGCCTCTAAGCTGGATAGCTAACGTGGATAACACAATTTGGGCCGCTCTTTATTGGGTTGCTGGGCTGCAAGGCATGGACTGCCGAGACGAATCTGGCTTGGCCGAGATGGAGTCGGTCTGGCCGGGACGACTTCATCTCGGTTGAGACTCTTCTGTTGACCCTGGTCAACTCGGCTTGACCTGTAGAAGAAGGAGTGATACTTTTTATTAGCTAAGACTTCTAAATTAACACAGATTTGTATTTTCTCTATACTTAAGCCCATAAAATGAATCTTAGCTAACAATCAATTCTTAAGCACAAAATAGTCTTGCAAACACCCTTCTTAGGTGTCTAAAAGATGTATAATTTGTGACTCATCAAGCAACCAAGTCCAAAACAAGATGGTCTAAAAGGCTGACAGCCAAATTTCGAAAGACGTCGAGTTTAATTCAAAAGATTCAAAGAAAATGTCGACAGCCAAATTTCAAAAGATGTCGAGTTCAATTCAAAAGATTCAAAGAAAAAGGCCAACAGCCAAATTTCAAAAGACGTTGAGCTCAATTCAAAAAGATTCAAAGAAAAAGGCCGACAGCCAAATTTCAAAAAACGTCAAGTTCAATTCAAAGAAGGAGGCCAAGAGCCAAATTTCAAAAGACATCGAGTTCAATTCAAAAGATTGAAAAAGAGGCCACAAGTCAACTTTCAGAAGATACTAAGTCTAATCGAGATCGTCTAAAGAAGGAGGCCAAGAGCCAAAACTTCAAAGAATGCCAAATCCAATACGACCGCAAAAAGAAAATTGAAAACCAAAACCACAAATATTCAAAGAAACCTGACAACCCAGTCTAACAGTAAAAAGTTCGTCGAGACAATCAAAACGATCAGGCCAGAAGCATAAAATTGCAAAGGAAAAAAGGGTAAGTTAACACAAGTTGAAACAAAAAAGCCAAATTCATAACAATTAAAATGTTTCAACAAACCCAAACGTACGAGGAAAGGTAACATAAAATCTATCCAGCAATTGAAAAAAGTAGAAAAAGTTCAAACAAAAACAACAAAGACCAAAATATAGAAAATTACTCTTCAGGCACAGGAGAAGGCTCTACCTTGACATCTACAAGTTTCCCATCAATTACCTCCTTAAAAGGACCAGCGGTAGATAAATCCATATTCGGGTGAAGAAAAGCCACCTGCTCCAATGCATGGGCAAATCCTCCCTCTAATTGTTCGGCGATAGCGAAGCCGCGCTCATCCAAGAGGACATCTTTTTCCTTCAGCATACTATCCTTCCTTACAACCTCGGCCTTTAGTCGAGTTATTTCCTCATCGATAGAGGATTTGGCCAATGCTAGAGCATCTTTCTCCTTCAACAAAACTTTCGTTTGAGCACGGAAATAATCTCGGGAGCTCTCCAACTCTTGTTGTGCCAACCGTAACTCCTTGATCTCTCTCATGGCCCGATCGAGGTCACCTTGAAGGTTAGCAGTAGAATCTCAGTAATTATTTATCTTCATTTGGGTGTCTACATATTCTAAACTCAACTTCAGTAGAGCCTCATGAGCCTTCTTATTTTTTGCTGATTTTGCCGCCTCACGAGCTGCCAAATCGCCAAATTCTCACTCTATAGCCCTGGTGAAAACGATGGCATAGCTATTATACCTTTGCAGCACTTCTAGAGATTGCGGCAACCCCAACTCTCTAGCTTTGAATTGGTCGCTCGGGCACATCAATTTCTAATCTACTACCGCGCCGACCGGGTAGCACGAATTAAAAATAGACAGACTAGGAGGCCAACTCAGCATCACTCCCACCTACGCCTCATCCGTCCCTTCTCGGTCGATAGCCACAGAGGCTGGTCCAATGAACAAATTCATAGCGCCGTCAGTTGCATCCTTTGAAAGTACTCACTTGGAAGGGCGCTCCTCATCATGAAGCACCCCTTCCCCTATAGCCTGCTTACTGACAGTACCGTCGACCTTCTCTGGGGCCACCTTGGGAGACTCTTCGATCGAGTCCACCTCCACCACCTGAGTCACAATCTCGGCTGGCCCGACGACCGACAATGGGGACGCCTCCGCCACAACCGCTGGAGAAGTGAACCGAGAGTGTGTCTTCAAAGAAGTAATATCTTTTATAGAATAGCCTGCAAAAAAAGCAGAGACGTTAAAAAAAATAATAAATAATAAAAAAAAAGAGAAGGAGGGAGAGATCACTTTTATCATAAAATAATTTAGCACAAGAAAGGACGGGAAGTGGTTTAAGCTCCTCAATAAACTTTTTTTCCTAATCCTCCAACTGATTCTCCGCGACCGTAACAGAAACAGCCGGCTAATCACTCCAATATAAGGGGAAAAGGGGTTCCCCAAATTCACCCAAAAGCAGATTCGGTCCCTTCTGCTCGACTGGCACTCTGAAGAGGTGATCCTTGAACCGCTTATAATTCTCGCAGTATGGCTTCATCAACTTCCGCTTTGGCCGGCTGCTTAGGAAGTTCCACCCAACCTTATCCGCTTGACGCAGGGAAAAGTACCAGAAAAAATACACTAAGGGGGGGCTCCCTCTCCATGTCTTCACAGAGAAGTTCGAAGGCCTTGACGAAAGCCCAGCTGTTTGGATGCAATTGGGTCAGAGCCATGTTCAACGCCCGCAAAATAGCACACTCGAAGACAAAGAAAGGGAGCCTAATACCCAACTTCGAGAACATAGTCTCGTACAAGTAGAAATAAGGCTCCCCCCTCTTGCCAGTCCATTAGTACACAACTTCATCTGGCCGGCAAGGAAGCCCTTGTACCTCCCAAGGACCATGCGAATAGATGGTATCAGCCATCCTCACCAAGGAATCCGACCATGTATAAACTGAATGAACTTCCAGTACGCCGGGGTCAATAAGAGGTAGGTCTCCCATCCTCCGAGTCGCTATTTGGAGCCTCCCTAAACAAAATGGTGAAGAGGAACTCTACCACTGCCGCCGAAGAAGCGGATTGCTGGGTTTCATCATTCCCCTGCACAATGGAGCCGCCAGAGCTGGAGGAATCCGATGACCCGCCGGAATGGCTCCCTACGAAAAAAGCGCAAGGGTCAAATTAGAGATCCAACTCAAAGCAAAGGAGGAAGGGGGAAGAGAACTCACACAAGAAAATAGGAAAAGGAAACACAAGCAGAAAACCTAGAAAACCAGAACGAGCAAAGATAGAAACAAAGTAAAAAACAGAGCGGAAGCATACCTCCTCGCTTTGCCATTGGAAAGTGTAGGGAAGTATCGAAGGAAAAGCATCGAAGCAACGTGAAAGCAGAACGCAATGGAGAGCAAGGGCAGTCGAGGGGTTGTTTCTATAAAGAGAAAGGGTAAGGTTCTGAGAGCAAAAGGTTCATCGAAGACATGAGTTTTGAAAAATAAAAGGTTTGAAAAAATACCCTTGAATGGTAACTTGCACAGATGAGCAGTTAAAATCGAAACGACACCATAAAGAGTAATTCAAACAGACATGTAAAAACGCACATACGATGCAATGATTACGCAATTAATGATTAAACATAGTAACCCAGGAGGCGCATTTAAGAGGAGCGAGGAGGCAACAACGCTAACGATTACCCGACCGGGACACATGGACGATAGACTCAAGCAGAACAAGCTCTGGGCTTGCGACCAAAAGCTTGGGGGTTGTGTACTGGTCGGCCACCCTAGCCTAGGTCCATTAAAGCGAATCCCCTGATCCAGCAAGACCCAATCAAGGAAAGAGAGGCCCAAAGAATGTTGATCACCTCTAAAGGCCTACTACATAGAAGAGATACCCCAAAAAATCGTTACCGGTTAGTCGCAAAGTAGTTAGGAGGTTACTTGCCTAACTAGCCACCCACGGGCTTACCTCTACCCTATATAAGAGCCTAGGGGGGCTCAAGTAGGGTTGGATTCCAGAGACTACAACACGAATACTATCTGTACACTTAGACGAGAACAAAATCAATAAAGAGAAGAATAAAAAAGAGAAACTAAAAATATTATGAAAAAATAAATAGTTGTTAAAAGTTAGACCATAATCTTAGAACAAAGATGACTACTCACACATAGTCATAAAATCAAAACAATATCAAGAAGGCATCAAGCTAGGAGAAGGAAGAGTCAAGAAAGTAATCTCTAGCTCTAGTTCTAACTTTAAACTCTTAATTACCAAGGTTCGAACCTTATTCCTAACCTTAAGGGGTTCATTTTACTTAACATCATTGAAGCAAATTTCACTTCCCTCCCTAAATAGATGTGAATATTATACCACCCTACATTTTATATTAAAATAAAAAATAAGGTACATTTTTCATCAAGATGTGCATTTGTTAAATTCTCATTCCCCTCTTATATTAAAATATATAATTTAGTATACTTAATTTAACATTATTAAAAAAATATTCATTATAAGATTTTAAAATATATACTAAAATATTTTTAATTTATTAAATTATCATTCACTCACACAATATTTACTATAAACGTAACTATCAACATATATTTAACCATATTATATCATTAATTGTTCAAATTATCCGAGTTGTGAAGTCTACCATACCATGGAACTCTTTCTACTTATCATCACATACTCTCCTAATGTTATAAGAATAAATTCTTGATTGGATATAGTCATATTCACTTACACTTAAAAACCTCATGTAAAATTCAATTAACCATAAATATACTTGTGTATAACCATATAAAATGTCCAAATTTTAACATTGATTTTTACTTCTAAAAAAATAATATATGGATAGAATTATATTCATTTATACTTTAACCAAGTGTCATTACACGAAAATGCTTATTTATTGATGGATACCCACATATTTAAATTCGTTGATAATTTGAATTTATTGATGGATAAATTTGTCGATAAAATAAATAGTTGTAAATAACTGTGAAATAGCATTACCTATGAGCATTCTGTCGAAAAATTGTTCAAAAAATTTGGTGTCATGATTTCGCAAATAATTTTTTTATAGATAACATATAAAATTCATCAGTAATAGTAAAAGAGCAAAATATTAAAAAATTAAATTACCTACAGATTTATTTGTAGATAATAGAATCTATGAGTAACATGATGATTCATAGGTAAATTTTTCCTCCTTTTTTATTTTTATTTTCTCTTTCCCTCTCGAGAACTTTTCTCTCCTTGCTAAAAGAAATCTTTATGATGAAAGAAAGAGTAAAACCTAACCTTAAATGCAAATTGACCTCCTACGAGAGAAAGTTATTTAAGCAATTCTTAGCTTTGAGAAAGAAAATGTCATTGATGCCACCAATAAAACAACAAAGGAGAAATGTTGTCACCACCCCTAGTGCTTAAAAGGTAAGTATTCGAAGAAAGGATGAAATGAAAAGGGAGGAAGGAAGAAGAAAGAGTGTGTGCATGGTAGCCACCATCATAGTGGTTACCTTTAGACGATTATGTGGTGATGGGTTTTCAAGCTCTAGCTTGGTGGTCTTGTTTATGCATTGAGTTTCTTTTTTCTTTTTCATTTTATACTTTTCTTCATCAATTATTTTGGTATTGGGGAAAAGTCTCTACTCTCCCCTTTCAAGATCTAATTTCGGCTCAACCTAGGTTGTCTTTCTCCTTTTCTTCTTCTTCACCTATTTATTTTTTATATAATATTTTTTTCTTGATCCACTAATTTCTAGTTGGCTTCTCACTTTCAATGTCGTAGATTTTGTCTCCAAAGGAAGAAGCAAAGTGTTAGTTGGGACACACTAAATAAAGATGGAAACCATGGTTGTTACTATGCAATTTCAGCTTAGAGTTTGAGATTTCTGTTGATATGGTAAGATTCGATTCTCAACTTCGTATGTGTTTTTTTTTTCAACATACCATACTGGATGTTTTCTCACATTGAGTGACACGTAATATATAAAATATAAAATTTTTATGTTGTTCATTCAAAATGGAGTTATGCCTTGAATAAAGCTATTCAAAACATTGCTTTCGATTGGTAGCAAGAAATATCCTTTTAAATGGAGATGAAGGTATATTTTAAGTTTTTTATGACTTTTGCAAATCATGTACCCACTAAATAAACCATTTGTGTATTAAAATTATTTGCTACAAAAAGACACTTTTTTCATTGTATATGTTGTTGGCTTTGTATGAATGGGTCAACATTTGAAATAGATTATGAGCATACAATGTAAGGGCAATAAGTGATCCAGTTGCATGAAGGATGAAAGTGAGCTAAAGTCAACAAATTCTGTCATACTTTTTTTTTGTACAGTATGAGTTGTACATGATATTATTCTTGACATTTAGTTAATTAACGAATAAAAGATAAATAATTAACCTCAATTTTAATTTTGGTTTACCTTAATTTTACTTATGGTTTACATATATGAGGCCAACATGAGATAATATATGTTAAGTTCAACAAATTCATCAATATGTTTGCCTGGAAAGAGTTAATTGACACATTATAATTGACATTTCATGTTTGTCACAAATTAATCAATAAAAGACAATGCTTAACCATAATTTTAGTAATGGTTAACCTCATTGAATTTTTGCTATTATTCTTTAATAGTATATGATTATAATGATAAAACATACACGAAGACAACATGAGACAGTATATGTTACAATGGCAATCTATGTTACTAAAATGTAATAAAATTATTTCTTTCTTAATTTTTTTAACATGTATGTTTTTCAAACTTAGTAACTTTTATTTATGATTGGTTCAAGTTAAAATTGAATCTATTTATATTTTGTTTTTTATTCTATTTGTTTCCAAAGATAATCTATGTATTAAAAATAAATTATTTAAATATTTTAAAACAAATAAATTAATTAAAAACCCAAAATTATTCTTAGCAAATTTTTTGTTGGTAATTTCCTAGGGGAAAAAATTGTAGGTAATTTCCAAAAAAAAAATTGTAGGTAAATTTCAAATAACTAATTGTAGTAGCATAGATCCATCATTGTATATAATTACATTTGTTGATTCATTGACTTCTACATGTGGTTAACTACGTATGAAAATATGGTTATTTTGTTTCGTAAATGGTTAAGTATAAATCAACGTGATTGTATATAATTATTAATGTGATTAATAGTATCATGAGATTATTAAGAGAGATAATGTTGGTTAACTTTGTGTTACAAGTGATTAATTAATAATGTTATGATATTATTAAAATGTCTAATAACTCAATTATTCCTAAAATAAAATTAACATTTGTGATTAACCATGTGTTAGTCTGCAAAAAAGAAACACATAACAAAAACTTGAGTGATTGAAGATAAGAAAGAAAACTCACATGCCTACACACTCACAAGAGAATTAAGAATGAGAGAAAATTTTATCTATCTCACTTTGTCGCATACAATTGAACATGTGTATTTATACAAGTCTCTTATCAAATAAAATCTATTAACCTTCCACTCAACAAAATTAACTAATCACACTAACATAGTTAACCCACTTTGAATGATCCTGTAGTAGAAACATTACTTAATTTGATCTTGCGGGAACCTTACATATCTAGTGACTTTTAACAAGATAAAATTTATTAGTTTGCAAAAAAGAAGCACATCACAAAAAAAAGGAGCTACTAGAAATAAAAAAGATAAATCTCTCTCACACACTCTTACAATAGAATTAAGAAGAATTAGAGAAAATTTTATTTATCATATTTATTGCATACAACAGAAACATTACTTAATTTGATCTTATGAGAACCTTACATATCCAGTGGTTTATAACAAGACAAAAGTTGTTAATATGCAAAAAAGAAGCACATCACAAAGAAATGAGCTACTAGAGATGAAAAAAAGATCAATCTCTCTCACACACACTCTTACAAGAGAATTGAGAAGAATCAAAGAAGATTTTATTTATAACACTTATTGCATACAATTGAACATTTGTATTTATACAAGTCTCATATCAAATAGAATTTATTAACCTTCCACTCAACAAAATTAACCATTCACATTAACAAAGTTAACCCACGATCAAAATTACTTTATTAAACCATTCACTTAACAGAGTTAATCAATCGCACTAACAAAGTTAACCACTCGCACTAACAAACTTAACCCATTTTGAGTGATCCTACAAGAGGGAACATCACTTAATTTGATCCTGCAACAACCTTACATATCCAGTGATTTCTAACAAAATAAAACTCGTGTTAGTTTGTAAAAAAGAAGAACCTCATAACAAATTAAGTTGTTGGAGATAAGAGAGAAAACTCACACTCACTCATTCACAAGATAATTGAGACAAATAAGAAAAAGTTTTATTCACCACACATTGTTGTATATAATTGAATATATCTATTTATAAAAGTCTCATATAAGATAAAATCTATTAACTCTTCACTCAACATAATTAACCATTCGCACTAACAAAGTTAACTCACAGAATTACTTTATTAATCATTCATATAACAAAGTTAACCATTCAAACTAACAGGATTAACACACTTTCAATGATCATGTAAAACAAACATTAATTTGATCTTGTAGAAACCTTACATATCTAGTGACTTTTAACAAGATAACAGTTGTGTTAGTATACAAAAAGAAGAACATCACAAAATCTTGAGCTATTAAAGATAAGAGACAAAACTCTCACACACATTCACAAGATAATTGAGAAGAATGACAAAAAAATTATTCATTACACTTTGTTGCATGATATGCTCATCACAGTCATTCAACACAACCGTTCCTAACACCAGCATGCAAGTGCACCAACATAAAAGACATGTAACACAATTGTGCTCCATTTAGCATGGTCAAGGACCATGCACAGATAAGAACAACATAGTCGTGCTCCACTCTACACACATGTGGAAGCCTACCAAGAAGGTCCACTTCGATAGTATAAAAAGGGAACGACCATGGAGCAAAAGGAAGCATCCTAGTCTTTCTAGAGCTTTAGTCATTTCTTCTCTCTCTTCTTATATTTTCTCCAATTTTAGAAGCTCTCTAAGAGCATTGTGGGTTGTAGCAAGGCTAAGGTGTAGTGTAAAGCATAGGAATAGAGTTCCCAATCCTTGTGGGTTCTTCTTCTCTATTCTATGTATTATTTAGTTTACTTTACTTTTTACTTGGACATGAGTAGCTAAATCCCTTTTAAGAGTTATGGTGCAAGCTATGCTTTGAACCCTTAATCCTAGTATTGAATGTCATTTTATATTTCTCCTCTCTTCTCTAATTAAACTATTTTATTATTTTATTATCCATGTGAAGTAATGATCACCTTTTGCATGACTAAATCACACATACTTATCCCTTAGGTATAATATCTAGGTAACAAGGAAGTAAATTTTAATGTTTTTGATCTTATAAAATTCCCCATCCTTTTTTTCTTATAACTATGTGTTCACCCTTAATATCTTTGATGGGGCAATCTCAAGTGACTACCCTAACACAAGGAAGCCTTGCCTTGAAATCCTAGGAAACCCTAAACCATGCAAGGAGCGTGTCAAAAGTGGCATGAGAAATATAAACAGCAACAATGACTTTAAAGTAAGTAAAAAAGTGTTAATCTATGACTCACATTTTCTTCCTATTCCAGATGAGTTACACTCTAAATGGTATGGAACCAATATAGTGATCAAAGTCCTCAACTATGGGGTAGTAGAAGTCATTAAGGGAGACAAAATCACCTTCGAAATAAATAGAAATTAAGGCACTATGAAGAGGAACTCTTTCAAGTCCTCTCCATCCACTACCTCTAAATACTAGATCCTTTTAAGCTCGAGACATTAAACAAGCGCTACCAAGAAGCAACTGAGCTTCTTAGCATTTTCGATATTTCGTTTGTTTTGTTTTGTTAAGTATTTTTTTCCTTTAAATACTTTTAAATTCCCATTATTTTTTTTAATAAATTTGTATTCTCTATTTAGCACTTGGACCATGTTGTCTCTCAAGTGTGGGGAAGGGTTTTATATATTAAAATGAAGCATTAATATATGAGTATAGTCTTCTCATTTACTCACTTTGTTTGTTGTCTATTTGACAGGAAGTTAGCTTTTTAGAGCATGATAATTAGAAAGCAATAAGTCCTTTCTTCTTATAGGATCCATAAATAAATAAATAAATAAATAAATAAATAAATAAAAAAAAAATATATATATATATATATATATATATATATATATATATATTAGCTCTAGGATTAAAAGGGGAAGAGAGTGTTGAAACTGTAAACCTTTAAACCTTTAAACCTCAGGTTCAGTGAAAGGCGAATTTTATTACCTTATTCTCTAATTGGATACTCAATTGATGGTTGTCTTACATAAAAATGATTTTGGTTCATTTACTTTTTGTCTATTATTTTTCGGTAAAAAATACTTGTAAGTTTAGAAGACTTTACTTGTATTTTTTTTTATGTTGAAAAAAAAGTATTGCTTGGGGACAAGTAATGCTCAAGTATAGGGAGGTTGATAAACCATAATTTTGTATTTAATGCTAAGGATTTTTTGGGTGAAAATCTCATTTTCTTTTTAAAAAATCACGCATAATTCACCTTTTTTTCTTAGTTTAGCGCAATATATGTCCATGAATAGAAAATGGAGAAAATATAAGAAAATTTGGGACTTTCAATCCAAAAAATGAAGCCTATAAAAGATCAACACGACTATGCTTGACTTAACATGCCCGTGTCACTCCAAAACAAACCAGCACAATTATGCTTTCTGCATGCATGACCATGCTCACCCTAGAGTCATTCAACATAGTCATGCCCATCCCTTGCATGCCCATACACTAGCATAAAAGACACACAACACCTTCGTACACCATTCAACATAGTCATTCACCATGCATAAATAAGACCAACACAGTTGTGCTCCACTTTACACGCTTGTACAAGTGCACAAAAGAGGTCTACTCCGCATAGTAATAAAGCGAGTGCAGCCATAGAGCTAAAGGAATCATCCCAGTCTTTCGCGATGTTTCAGTCTCTCCTTTCTCTCTTCTCCAATATTTTTTTCTAGTTTTAGAAGCTCTCTAAGAGCATTATGAGTTGTAGCAAGGCTAAGGTGTAGTGTGAAGCATAGGAATAGAGTTCCCAATTCCTATGGTTTCTTCTTCTTTACTTTATGTATTATTTAGCTTTCTTTACTCTCTACTTGGACATGAGTAGCTAAATCTCTTTTAAGGATTATGGTGTAAGCTATACTTTGAACCCTTAATCCTAGTTTTAAATGCATTTTTTTATTTCTCCTCTCCTGATTGAATTGTTTATTGTTTTATCACACATATAAGGTAATGATCACCCATTGCATGACTAAATCAACTAATTAATAGACGATTGCACTATAATTAGTTGGTAGACCTATAAAATAGTTGGATTTAAGGGAATTGCATGACCAAACCTTTTCCTTAAATTTTCGATTAGGTTATTTATTAATCAGTCTCTATAATCTTAATGTTTGCTTGAATGTGCGTGTTTCTATATGACCAACTAGGAATCAACTTCAAATAAAGAATATTGGGAGTAGTAGATCAATGTCTATTAATAACATTAAAAGGTAAAATTAGTAACAAGGAAAGTAGATTTAGGAAGTTTCATGCAAATAACATTGAGAGAAAATAAGATAAACAAAATAATAGCTCCTAATTCAAAATTTAAATTCAATTTTCTCTATCCATTTTATTTACTTTGATTTGCTTTATTTACCTTTACCATTACTTTTGTTACACAACTCCTTTTCAAAATCACATTTATTTGTCTAAAGTACATAAGAATTTTTGGAAATGGTAATCACACACTAGTCCCTTGAGTACAATATCTAGACTTACATCCTTAATATTACTACAACGATACGCTTTCCCTTAAACGCATTCCAAATCACATCATTGCAAACAATTCAACATATGTATTTATACAAGTCTCATATCAAGTACAATTATTAACCCTTCATACAACATAATTAACCTCTCACACTAATAATGTTGACCCACTTACAAAATTATTTTATTAATCAATCACTTAACTGAGTTAACCACTCATAATAATAGAGTAAATCCACTTTGAATGATTATGCAATTGGAACATCATTTAATTTGATCTTGTGAATTCCTTACATATCTAATGACTTCTAACAAGATAAAAGTTATGCAAAAACAAAGTACATCACAAAACCTTGAGCTATCAAACCAAAATAACATGTAGATACCATAGTTATATCCTCTTGGAAGCAAGGAAAACATAATGAGATATCTTCCTTATTTTTCTTTACCTTTGCTGATTTTTGGGTCCTAACATTTGTACCAACTATTAGTTTCAATATGAACAATTTCTTCCAACTTTTTTTGTCAATATGGCTTAGGCTCCCCTAAATGACACCAAAGTGTTGTCTTCCAACATACCCATTGCTCATCTACTCATGCAAGTTCAGTATGCACTTGTGATACATATTTACTAAACAAACAACCAAATTGATTACAAAATCCCAAATGCAATACACATATATAGTAACAAGAGGGTCTGTACGTTATGACAACCAAATTGATAGCACCATTTTATGCAATTCAAATGTCATATTCAAAATACAGTTATCAACTCCAATCACCATATAATTAAAAGATGTATCTTCAATAAATGTTAAGCTTAAACCACTTCAAATTGACACAATTTCTAATCATTAGCATCATCATACGAAAATCAAACCCCAGAAAATTTTCAAATCAGAAAACAAAAATATGAAGTTAGGCTTACATACCCTTAAGGTTCGAACATGTTTCAAGATCGTTGAAGGATCAAGTAAGAGATGCTTTCGTAGCTGGGAGATAATGAATTGGATCCAAAATGCAATCACATAAAGGTCAATCCAAAAAAGAAAACAAAAAGGTGATCTAAAAAATACAAATCCAAGTACGCAAATGAAGGGAAAATAAAAAAATGCAAATGAAAGACGAATCCAAAAATGCAAATGAAAGACGAGTCCAAAAATACAAATGAAAGACGGGTCCAAAAACACAAACTACAGGAAGATAAAAATATGAACATGAAAGAGGAATCCAAGATCACAAACAAAAGAAAAATCCAAAAACACAAACGAAAGGCAAATAAAAAATGCAAAGAAAGACGAATCCAAAAACGTAAATGAAAGACAAATCCAAAAACACAAACGCAAGGCGAACCAAAAAACGCAAACAATACTACTATATAGATGGTGGTGCTCATGACCATCGTCATGGTTCTGGTGCATCAATCGAACTCATTGCTCTTTAAGGTTTCAGTTAGTCTCCAAAATTTAAAAATCGTAGTTTGTAAATGCACCCAATTTGTCCTTTTATATAAGGACTAAAGTGCAAATATGATAAAAATCTAAGAAAAATGCCAAACAAGTTACCAGTGATCAATCTCAACCATCGAATTTTTAATTAATAAATCCAATGATAAATATTAATGGTGCACCGATGTACCAGAAATTAACATACTTCATTATAGAATCCACCATGAATGCTTAATTATTTTTATTTATTCTTGAGTTTTAAAGATATTTGGAACCTTCAATAAAGTGCTTCTTCAAAAAATATAAGGATCTTATTGTACATTTAAAAATTTTGAATGTTACCCATGTATTTTCAAGTTGCAAGAAGTATTTTTATTCTTCTAAAGTTGATAAAGGATCATAGAAGATAATTTTTTTCATTCTTGTTTGGGACAGACTAGATTTAATTGAAATATTATCTTGACATTATATTTGATGCATATATTTTACTTTGTATAGTATGAAATATTATTTATTGGCCGAAGAAAATCTACTGAGTAACATTGCATTGAAAAATATTTTGTACTAGTATTTTACTTTCTACATTGTATAAGATAAATATTTTTATATTTTTTTTTTAAAATAAATAATTTATGTACTAAGTGTAAATTTTTTTTACATTATTTTCAATCACAAATTGTAATGTATGATAAATTTATTTACTTTTACAATAACTACCTACAAAGTCATACTTACTAGGTTTTTAAATATTTTGTACTAGTATTTTACTTTCTATATTGTATAAGATAATTTTTTTATATATTTTTTTAAAAATAAATAATCGATGCACTAATTGTAAAAAAAATTTACATCATTTTTCAATCACAAATTGTGATGTAGGTAAATTTTTTACTTTTACAAGAACTACCTAAAAAGTCATACTTACAAGGATTTTAAATATTTTGTACTAGTATTTCACTTTCTACATTGTATAAGATAAATATTTTTTATAATCTATGCACTAAGTGTAAAAAGTTTTTATATTATCTTTTAATTACAAATTATAATGTATGCTAAATTTGTTTAGTTTTACAATAACTACCTAAAAAGTCATACTAGAACTTTTTTATTAATTGATAGTATAAAACTTTTATATTTATCGTACATAAAAATTAAATTCTAATTAAAATTTACAAGAAACAATATATTATATTCTAATCAAATATATTATATTCTATATTTACAAGAAACAATTTAATTATGATATAAAATTATTTTTAACTTTTAACATTTTCTTCTAAAAAAATGTTAAAATTTCATTTAGAAATAAATATAAAAGAAGGTAGATTGAAAGACACACATGATTAAAAAGACCAAGTATACCTATAAAAGTAAAAGGTGGATAGTTTTAAATGTTGAGAGATTTTTTTTTTTTAATTACAAGGTATATAAAATGCACATTCAATAAACAAAAGAAAAAAAATATTGATAATGTTAAAGTAAGGAGAGTAAGAGTCTCACTCTCAGTTTTTAGCTTATAATTTTCAGCTTATTTATTTTACAACTCAAACCAAATATACATACATTCAAATCTACTTCTATATTATAATATTCTTAATGTTTTCTCTTCTTCTTTTTTTAAGTACATTTCACACATTATTCCCTTCACAATTAGCTAAAATATATCTTACATTCATCTCAAACTATCTTTGTTTTATCATTATCTATATAATTGATTTTCTTAATTTTTTATCCCTTTCAATTTATATTTTTTTATCTTTATCTCTAAATTAAATTTCAATTATTTTAAAAATTATTAATAGTTAAAAATAAGTTTATATACAGTTTAAATTATTTATTATAAATATAAAATATAATTTATACAATTTATATATATATAATATTTATTATGTACAATACACCAACTAAAATACTATTTTTTAAATGCATAATATGAAAAATAAAAAATTATATATAATATCACTTGTATGTGGAAATAATAAAATTGTTCTAGTAATAATTATGGGAAACAATAATAAATAGAAATAATAACATTAAAGATATTGCTCACTTACTAGAGATAAAAGTAACGAGCACTAAATATAGAGTAATCCCCTAACTAAGTCATTGAATTTGTCCAACACTATCACTTTGGTCTCTGAATTTAACAAAAGAAAAAATAGTCCCTGAATGTGCAAATTCACTTTCACATAAGTCCCTTCATTAAGTAAGCTCTATTAAATTTAACGATTACGCCCACGTGTAAGGTTATGGGCCAACATGGCATTGACCTTGGACTAGTATCTATGTACACGTTAATAGGGACCAAAGTGATGTAACCAATGATCAAATTGAAAGTGTAAAACATTGTGGCTACCTCTCTTCTCTCTTTTTCATTTCCTCCATTTTCCTGTTTCGTGAAGGAAAAGAATGTGTCATATCTTTTCTTCCTTGGTTGTAAATCAACATAGGTCTTTGGTCTCAAGTTTCAACCACTAAGAAAAGATATTCTAGCAAAATGTCCCAAAAGTAAGCAAAGCTAGTAAGAAGATATATTTGTTATACAAACATCACACAATGTTGGATATTTTTAGGGGGCTTCGAAGAATGAAAATGAATAAGAAAAATATAAAATTTAGGCTTTAATGAAAAACTTAGAATCTTTTATATTATTTTTATTTTTGTAAAAGCGAGATCTTGATGCGGCAAATAAAGAGAAACAATATGGAATATTGAGGAAAGAAAATAAGAAAAAAAACGAAAGTAACTGAGTGAGGGGCTAAGAGGAGGTTTGAGGGAAATAATGACAAAGTTGTGGAGGCTATAAATGTAACATCCTAATTTTTGTATTATTATTATTGTTGTTGTTGTTACTTTTTGTTGTTGTTATTATTATTGTTGTTGTTGTTGTTGTTGTTATTACTTCTGTTGTTGATATTATTATTATTATTATTATCATTATTATTATTATTATTATTATTATTATTATTATTATTATTATTATTATTATTATTATTATTATTATTATTATTATTATTATTATTATTATTATTATTATTACTATTATTATTATTATTATTATTATTATTATTATTATTATTATTATTATTATTATTATTATTATTATTCTTTGTTATTATTATTATTATTGTTATTAATATTATTATTGTTGTTATCATTATTGTTATTATTGTTGTTGTTATTTTTATTATTATTATTATTTTTATTGTTATTATTATTGTTGTTGTTGTTATTATTATTATTACTGTTGTTTTTGTAATTATTCTATTAAATAATTGATTGTTATATTTTATCACTCTTTAAATAATTATATTGTGTGAATAATTAAATAGATTGTATTTTGAGAAAATGGGCTTAAAGATCAAATAATATTTGAATTCAAGTATAGTTAATAGTTTTTAGATATTTATAAAGATACTTATATTATCCTTATGTTTAAAAAACTTTTAAATATGATTATAGATATTGAAATATTGAAAAAGATATTATTTATATTTAAAAAACATTATCTTTAAATATAAGAGAGATTTAATAAAAGATATAGATTTAAACAATCTAGTCTATCTATTTTGATGTTATAAGGGGGAGCTAACACAACTCCTAGTATGTCAAAACCTCTTCTTCTATACTCTCTTGTGCTACTACTGCAAAGGACAGAAGAGGAGCACGATAAGGATATCTCAATGTCTTTGTTTTACACCTTCTAGGTAAGAGAAGAGTGAAAAATCTCACTAAAGGTGTGGTTATGACTATGAGTAGAGGGGTTGGCCAATACCCTGTTGGTTGCTTGTATTTGATTGTCTCTATCGATTGATAGAGTGCTTAGTTATTTTCTCATTGGTTGCTTGTGTTTAACTGCCTTTGTCAATCGACATAGTGTTTAGTTGTTTCTCGTTGATTGCATGTGTTCGACTACCTCTATCGATATCAATTGACAAAGTGTTTAGTTGTTTGTCTATTAGTTGCTTGTGTCTAACTATGTCTGTCAATTGATAGTGTTTGGTTGTTTGTTTATGGTTGCTTGTGTTTGTCAATTGATAGAATACAAGGCTCTTAATTTTGTGATTGTGAGTTAAAATAGGTTGTCCCTAGAACCTTAATTTGTCATATTTGTCTATCTCTTTCAATTGGTAGAGTGCAAGGCTTTTAACCTCGTGGTCGTGAGTTAAGAGGTTTCTCTTAGAACCCTTATTGTAGTATTTAGTTGTTTGGATGTCTCTAAAGGGGAGATTAATCTCTCCATACTAGGATGTAATTTTTGTATTAATTATTGTGAATGTGATTGATCTTGTGAAAGCATACCTATATATATGTTTAGTTGTATTATCGAGAATTCATGTATGTTAAGTTATGTTGAAATTATACTATGTGTATATCCATTGGTATGGAAGCATTGCATAAAGAATTAAGATATAAATTGATAAATAAGTTGATGAGGATGAGTTTCAACAAGTTACCTAAGTCAAGAGATGGCGAGAATAAGCGTAGGTAGCACTTGTCAAGTAAGTGACATGGTCTAAAGGGGCGAGAATGGTACTCAATGATTGTTGTGGGTCGTGGATGAGATACCTAGGTCCAAAGGAGTGAGAATGGTCCTCATCAGGCTAATTTGCAAAATACGAAACAATAAGATTAAGCTAAGACATGTTATGCATCATTTAATAAAGACAAGTGCGTAGGAATATGGATACAAACCCGAACTAGTAAGGTCACTAAACCTCTTGAGGGCTACTCGGTAGTTAACCTTTAATGGCCATGTCTGATCCCATGAGTCAAAGCATACATGCAAGCTAAGTAGATCTTGACATTGTTGGAAAGTCAAACATCACCTACCTCAATCATTGGGGTGCAGCTTATATACTTGTTAGACAACCTCACTTATCGTCAATTGGTTTTAAGCTGAAATCTGACATGGCATCAAAGCCTATAGCTCATCTTAGTTAATCGCCTATTCTAGTAGACATCTTGCTCATTGACTATTCTAGCAAGCATCTATGGAGGGAGGGTGTCGGATATCATGCTAGTATGGGACAAGTCAACCAAAGGGAATAGAGACTAGGTTGCATCGTTATTCATATGCATTCAAATAAATGTCTTCATATAATTACGTTGTACTCACACCACGAGTTGAATGAGATGTATTTCTCACTCTCTTTTGTTGTTTATTGTTTGTGTTTGGGTTGAATGTCACTTGTAGCTGAGTAGGATCTCGAAGAGTGAGATGCTGTTTTTTATTGCTTTATTTCCTTTTAGTAGTTTGTTTAGGGGATGATGTTTTGATAGGTTGTGACATTAAGGCTAAGTTTGTGAATTGGATTTATTTTGAATTTAAGGATATGGTATTTGAAGTGTCATCGCTTGTATTTGATTTGTTTTCTGCATCATTTAAGAATGTGAGATCTTGTTTTTTCCACCACCATAAACCCCAATTAGATTTAGGCATTATATATTTTTTAGTTATTGAGAGAATGTGAACTTTTTACCTTTTGAAATAAATAAACTATAAGTATAAATGTTATAGGGGTAAAAGGTATCACAGTAAATGTGAGTGTTGCAAGGTATAGGAGGGAGAGGGTACCACGACATTAGGAATGAAGGGGAAAGTCATGAAAGGATTTTGAGTGACATAAACTAGTAGTTCTAAAATTACTGTATTTTTGATAGTGTAAATTGGGAGCTCTAAAACTTCATAAATTGAGAAAAAAAAAAGTTGAAGACAAGGGGGCATGAGAAGGAAGTGGAGAGATATAGGTAGTGGTTAGGAGAGGAAGAAGTGGTGACGAAGGAGGAGGTGGTAAAGTGGTAGGGATGACAATGAGGATGACACTATTATGGGCAAACTTCAATGCATTTTTCACATTTCAATTTGATCCTTGATTACATTACTTTGGTCCTTTTCAACGTGTAGACAGATGCTAGTCCAAGGTCAATGTCACATTGGCACATAACTTTCCACTGGGTGTAGCCATTAAATTTAACAAAGCTCACTTAATGAAGTGACTAATGTGAAAGTAGATTTAAACATCCAGTGACCTTTTTTTGTTTAGTTAAATTTAGATACCAAAGTGATAGTGTTTGACACATTCATGGACTTAGTTGTGAGTTTACTCCTAAAATATGAATTATCGATTTTCATCTTTTGCATACGGTAATTGGAAATTAAGAACTCTTTATGTCTAAGTTAAGAATTTAAATTAGTATAATTTTATTAAGTTTAATTTCATAAAATTGGTCAATTGAAACTGGAGATAAAATTTAATTAATGTACATGTTAAAAAATGTAATTGAAATTAGGAAGTACAATTCAAACAGTTGTGATCATGAGCACGGTGGAGTAGATAACTATCCAAGCCTCATTTTTAGAAGGACAACAATTTTTTATTTTTTTAGTATATAAATGTTAAAATAAAAAATTTATATAATTAAAATTATGTAAATATATATACATATAAAATAAAATAATCATAAATAATTAGTCAATTAATAGATGATGTTTCCACTTCTCAACAAAAACCTAGCCATAATTTGGTCATAGTATTATTCATACAATATTGAATGTAAAGAAGATATTATGCTATATTATTTCTTTGGCATGAACCTCTCTCTCTTTCCTCATTAATGTAAATAGAGACATTAAGCTTCTCTTTTTCTCTTCAATCTCTCCATGTTTGATTTCTTAATTTAATCTCCTTGTTGTCTCCATTATGTCAGACCACATGAATGCCCAAACATAGTTACATAAAATAGTTGTGCTATTGTTAGTCACGCATTCTCACTATTAATCTCTATGTCTTTTTCTAATATCTTTGTCACTATTTGTCTTGTTGTTGCAATGGAAACTTCGCGATTTCACATGGACGAGAAACCAAGGTGCAGACTAGTGGTAAAGGGTAGCAACTATATGCTTTCATGGTAAACCATTGTGTCGATTTGTTCATGAATTGTAATTTATTATTCATGAATCATGATCTCTTTTGCTTTACTAGAATCTCAAAATAGTTATACACTTTCACCGGTAACTCATTTGCTACCATGAGCTTCTTTGTAATGTGCATCCATTATTGATCTCATTTTTTCATTACGTAGTGACCTCCAAAGATTGCTCTTCTATTTAGTCATTTTTTAGCAAAAAAGTATGTTTAATTCAATCAATTGTTTACACTTTATAATTTACATCCACACAATGGCTCCCAAAGTTTGCATTTAAAGTTTTTCAAAATTAAAATCGTTAAAATCTTATTTGTGATATACTATGCCACAAGGTAAATTGAGTAGTCTTGCTTTGATTTCTATCTTTTTTTCAAAAATCTTGATTATGAACAAATTATTACTAATTTTATAACTACAACAAAATACAAGAAAGACAATACTCAAATGAATATAGAACATGATTTCTCGGTTCGCCTAAAACACCAAAAATTTTATGAAACCTAAATTCAAAATCTTGAAATCCATTTCACAACAAATCTTAAACTTGGCCATAAATTGTATTCCACTCTATCTAATTATATATATATATATATATATATATATATATATATATATATATATATATATATATATATATATATATATATATATATATATAACTAAATGTCATTAAGTATTTTAAATAAAAAAAGTTTCTCTTTGATATTTGCTCCATTTTTCACTTGCTATTAATTCTTAATGAGCTCTATATTACATAAAAGGGATAAATTTATGGGTTATAATAATTTTTTTTTATGATATTAATGACAGATTATCAATTTAAAATGACATATTAAGGATTCTTCATAAATAAGAAAACAGGAAAATAATTCTTCTTTTATGGGAAGCGAAAATAGGATTTGAATATAAAAATGTGATTTTCAATTCAAAATTTTATGGTTTTAGAAAAGATTATTGTTTCCTATGCTTTATAAATATTTGTGGTGTATCATATTCTATATTTTTTTTATTTTTATACTAAAATGTTACTAAAATTTTATGAAAGAATCATAATTCAATTAAGCTTAGAAAACCTTGTTTTTAATAAAAATCATCGATACTTTATACTTCTTCATTTTTTAAAATGCCTAACTTGTGTGTGCCATTAATCAAAGAGGAAGAAATATAATAATTTATGGTTGATTTTAAAGTTTACAATTACAAGGAGAAATGTCAAGATAATTAACTAAGGAAAAGTTGATTCAAGTAATACGTATTCGATCTTTTTGGGCTTAAATACATTTTTGTCACTCATCTTTTATGATTTTATGATTTTTTTCTCTAATATAAAATTTACACAATTTACCACCTAATTTATAATATTTCAAACATTTTATCCCACAGTTAATTTTTCGTCCACTTTAAACGCGGGTGAGGCTCATGACAAGACAAATGACATGTCATTTAATTAAATTTTTTTTCTTAAACTTAAATGTACTTTTCACATTTTTACAAACTTTGTCACTTAATTATAAAATATGCATATTTTTCTACCTAACTTTCAACATTTTGTACATTTTACTTCATCATTAAATGTTTGTCAAATTTAAATAGTTTTCTAACATGTCTTGTAATAGGCAATTGAAGGGTCGTTTAATTATATTCTTTTCAGTGAGGTAAAAAAGAAAGATCGCCTAGTTTGGCTTTCTAACTTAACTTGTTGTCCTTTCTTATTCTAGGATTTCAAACGCAACTTCTTTAAATTAAGATGTGAATATGATATATTTATCCCTAATAATTTTGTTTTATGTTTGGTAATTAGGATTTAAAAAATTAGGAATTTTAAAAAGGTTTTCTAGTTACTCTTGTTTGAAATTAAATTATATGTCAAAAGTTTAATTTATGATAAATAAAAAAAATTATTATGATTAAATTAGATTTGAATTGTTGTTGACATATAGCTATTAATAAAAAATTATGCATTTAATAAAATCTTTGGATTTTATTCATGAGTTGGCTAGATTTACCTAGTTGTAGAATTTGAGTAAACAATAAATTAGGTACTAGTGATACTTATAGCCTTGGCCAAATATAGGAATTGTTATATTGATTGTGAATTTTTAAGTGGTTCCTATAGGATATTTTTGGTCTTATTATATTGTTTGCCCTGATATATTTTTTTAATGTGCACACCAAATTTCTTTTATTCTATACTGTGAAGTGAAAGAAAAAGGTAGTGTTGTGATGTTAAAGTTCCATTAATGACTTCTTGGTTGAAAGAAAATTCAGTCTACGATTGTGGATCATATTAGGTACTATTTTAATTTTTTTATGTTCAATGATTGTTGAATGAGAAGCTAAACATGTTTTTCTTCAGGTAAGAACAAAGGAAAAGAGGAAATCATTTAAATTTGACACATTATTTGCTTCTTCATGAGCAATGTCACCAAATTGTTTAAATTTAACAAACATTTAACCGTGTGATAAAATATGCGAAATATTGTAAATTGGATAGCAAAATATACAAATTTCCTAGTTAGGTGTAAATGACAAAAATGCATTTAAACAAAAATAAATATAATAAAATGACACATTATTTGTCTCGTCATAAACTACGTCAACAAATAGTTTAAATTTGACATACATTTAATGGTGAGACAAAATGTGTAAAATGTTGTAAATTAGGTGATAAAATATACAATTTCATACTTAAGTAGCAAAATTCACAAAAATATGAGATTGAATGACAAGAAGTATATTTTAAACTATTCTTCTTGAAATTTTGAATGAGCCTAAAAAGAAGCTATATTAAAGACATAATTCCACCATATTATAAATACCGACTCAAACATTATCTTTCACAATAGTGATAGAAAAATGACAAGATAGCTAAGTATATATTTTTTCTCTTTTTATCTTTGACTAAAATATATATTCATAGACATTACTCTTAGTACCTAAATAGCAAAAACCCTCCAAATAATTACTTTCTTCTTATAAGTATAACTTTTAATTAAATACTTATTCAATAAACTCTTATTAAATTTGAATTCACCCATAAATTTTAATAAAAAAAACTTAATGAAATAAACTAGAAAAAACATTTTGATAATATTTTTCATGAATCTTATTAAAATAAATTAAACAAACATATTAAAATATAGTAGAAGTAATTTTCATAAGTCTAAATAACCCTTTACTTGCACAAAATAATAAAGCCTGTAGACTTTATTAATTTCATTAGATGAAAAAAATAATCTCAAAATAAAATCATAAAACTGTCAATAAGACAAAACACAATACAACATTTCAGGCATCTGTAAGATACATTAAATAAAAATAATCAATTTAAAAAATGCCAGAAACACAGTTTTAATTGGTTAAAATTTTGAACACATTTTTTTCTATTGGTTTAAATTTATTAAAAATCTTAAAACTTTGTAATCTCTCATCTATTTTATAGTTTTCAATAAATTTTAAACAATAATAAAAATGTTTAAGAGTGTGTTAAAAGTGTCACTTAATTTTTGCCATGAAGGATGAACACTTACTGTTATCAACAATGTGCGGCCCTTGTTTAATATAAAAGAGTATTAGAAATACTAAAATAGAAATTTTAATAAAACAGTACCTAAAGAATTACAGTATATATAAGTTTTGTTTGCTGCTTTTGTAGCAACAAAAGGATGCAGCTGCAACTAGGTTTAAGTTTCCAAAGAAAAAAGTGCAAACAAAATTTTAAAATTATAACTTTCCCTGCTTTAGACGTACGGAAAATTAGAAAGGGAAACAAAATACCAGCATGAAACTGACTATTGGGCAATCTTGAATAATAGTCACGCTAGTCCCATCAATTTAACGAGCTTAGCTCAACGTTGACGTTAACTTTTGTTGCCAAATATCATTTTTCTTCACTCAACTACAGGAAAATACAGTCTTTGAAACAGAAGCACAGACATAATAATATTGCAAAATCTTTCTGAATGGGATTCTTCATGTCGTGCAAGGTTTCCAAATTCCAAGCGTAGTACACCTACCATTCCTTCCACTCATAGCTCCCAGCCCAAGTTCCAAAGCAAAAGGAATTGATCTTTGATTTCATGATTCGCAGGGATGGAATAATGATCATTAAATACCTTCCAACATTCAATCTTCCAACATGTTTGATGTATGATGCAGATCCTGCAGGGTCTGAGGCACTTCCTGACCGCATTGTTCAAGAACCGCAATGAGCGGCGCAGCAAGTTCTGCATCTCTTTCTGTTAAGAAACTGTGCAATACACCATTGACACTTTGGCGAGCCATCTTTGTCAAAATATGCACGTAAGTGTCCATGGAGGGTACAAAACTAGGTAGGACTACTACATCGTACGTCCCTATATCTGTAGTAGATATCTGCCCCAAATCGATCACAGAAACCACTGCTTTGCTGTCTGAATCCACACTGTTAAAAGAAAAAGTACATAAGCTCCTATCGGAAGTTCAATAAAAATATTAGTTGGAAAGTCTTTCCAATCAGCTTGCCCTGCCTCCTATCAAATCCAACAAATCAGTTATGCAAAAAGAATAAATATCATTGGGCATCCAGCATCTTCTAATAAAAGGGACTGAAAATCACTGAATATCATTTATTCAACAAAAGGGAGCTTAGTTTCAAACGAGAGATGTCCTCTGGAAAATTCAGAAATAGTAGCATTTTAGATGAAAATATATAAAAAATAAAAAGATAACCAGAGACTGCAATAAGCAATCTACACCCATGCTAATGGCCACCCACTTTACACCAAAGTTCTCTTACACCCACGACCTCCTACACCCTTCCTATAATAAATATTCAGTTCTCTCTGCCCATTCACACACTGACAGCTGTCTGTTCTGTTATGCTCAGGGTCCACTAGTCAACTTGGCCTCACTAGTGAATATTCTTCATTGCTCCCTCCCTCACAAACCCACCCCAACCCTTATTTCACCAAGGGTAGATTTTAGTTTCAGACTGTTGGAAACGGCTCTTGGTTATTAGCTTTTAATGTCTAGGATACATGATTACTCACATACATAATTGTAATCAACTCTGGTATGTGTATGAATACATAATCTGCTGAGTGCTTCTTCACTCAAGCATTTCACCAAAACCATAGTCTTCAACATGGTATAAGATTGGGTTTGATTCCGATCTTCCTGTCTCCTATTCTGGTCAAGTTTCCGACTTTGTCTGTTGCCCTCGTCTGCCGCCAATCGATCCAGCAAGCCTACCATCTCGCTGTTCAACTGTGCACTGTTTGCATTACCATTTATTAGCGGTTGTTCACATCACTGTTTATCGTTATTAGTTGTTGTATTTCAGTTCATTAGGGGGTCAGAATTATCTCTCAATTATTTACATAGGGAAACATGTCAGAAGCAAATTATCAAGAATATCTTCAATTAAAGGCCACTAAACAAGCACAATCATCTTTTGCCAACAGCCTGTGTCTTTCAATATACTAATAGTTAAGGTTTCTTTATTCTCCTCCATGTCTCCTAATATTCCTCATCTCGTTACCTTAACAAATGGATCTAAGCTTACTGCTAAAGGAATTGGTCAAGTACCCCTCTCTCCTTTATTAAACTTGAAATCTGTCCTTCTTATCCCTAGTTATCCTTTTAATTTAATCTCTCTTAATCAATTGACTCGTTCTTTAAATTGTTCGATAACATTTAATTTTGATTCTTTGGTCATACAAGAACGTGGTACAACTCCAATAATTGACGTAGGACATGAATCTTGAGGTCTCAACCTCAACTATCTAGAATCAACTCCTTCTGTGTCTTGTGCTGCTACTATTACATCTCCAAAGCTTCTTCATGATGACATTGGCCATCCAAATTTGTCAAAATTAAAGCAAATGGTTCTAGGTCTTGAAAAGATACAAGTGTTAGATTGTGAGTCATGTTAATTAGGTAACCATGTTCGCTCCTCTTCTCCAAAACAAACTCAAAAAAGGTGTAATTTTTTCCTTCAGATATATGTGGTCCAAGTCGTGTCTTTTCCATTGGGTTCAAATACTGTCACTTCTTTTGATGAATTTTCTTGATGCACATGGTGTATTTGATGAAGAATCAGTCTGAATTATTGCCAACTTTCATTTCCTTTTCTAATGAAATCAAAACTCAATTTGGGTAAAGGAATTTAAATTCTTAGAAGCGACAATGCCAAAGAATATTTTTCATCTGACCTCTCATCTTTTCTCACTTTACATGGTATCTTGTATCAGTCTACTTGTCACCATACACCTCAACAAAATGGAATAGCAGAAAGAAAAAATAGACATTTGGTTGAAATTGCTAGAAACTTATCACTCCATGCAAATGTTCTTAGTCATCATTGACGTGATGCAATTTTAATTGCCAGTTTTCTAATAAACTGCATGCCTTCTCATCTCATGACAACACAGCTCCTTATTCTATTCTATTTCCTAAAGAACCGTTGTTTGATGTTCCTCCTTGTGTTTTTGGTTGTACTTGGTTTGTTCGTAATGTCTCTCCATGATTAGACAAGCTCTTTGCTTGAGCCATCAAAAGTGTTTTTCTTGGATGTTCTATGCTTCAAAAAGGATATCATTGTTACTCCCCAATTAACAAATAGTACTACGTGTCCACAGATGTCACATTATTTCAAGGAACTTTTTTTTCTTTCTCCATTGAATGATTCCATACTTTGTTACAGTATTGTCATGGAGATGCTCACAATGGTGCCCCAAGTAGTAATCAGCTAGAATCCCAATCTCCTCTTATCACATATTAATGCAAGGCATAGGTTGTCAATCCACTATTTTCTCCCGTGCAAAAATCATCTTTTCATGGAGACATACAAAATGGGGCCCCAAGCAATAATCAGCTAGAATCCCAACCTCCTCTTATCACATATCAATGCAAGACACAAGTGGCCAATCCACCATTACATGAAGAACCAAGTGAATCATGTCCTACACAATCAATCACTCCTACTATGGACCTGCCAGGAAAATTTTCTAATTGGCCAATTGCTATTATAAGTTTTTTATCTACCCAAAATCCTCATCCAATTTACAATTTCCTAAGCTTTCATCGTTTATCTCCTTCGTATTATTCTTTTGTGCCTTCTTTGTCTTCTATTGAAATCCCAAAAATTATTCATAAAACACTTGATCATCTTGGATGACAACAAGCCATGATTGATGAAATGCAGGCCCTGGACCATAGTGGTATCTAGGAATTGTTTTTGTTTCCTTATGGAAAGATAATTGAAGTGGCCAAAGGATACACTCAGATCTGTGGTCATGATTATAGTGATACCTTCTCCCCCATGGCCAAGATGAGTTTAGTTTGTCTCTATCTTATAATGGCTGCTTTTCATCATTGGTCACATCATCAGTTAGACGTCAAAAATGTTTTTCCTTCATGGAGAGATTTAGATGATGATATTTATATGGAGCAACCTCCTGAGTTTGTTGCTGAGTGGGGAGTCTAGATTGGTTTGTAAACTTCGTCGATCTATTAATGGACTCAAACAATCTCCACAAGCTTGATTTGAAAACTTCAGCTCTATTATGCAAATTTTGGGTTACAACACAGTAAAGTAGATCATTTAGTCTTCTATTGTTATCCTTCTCCTAGTAAATGTGTAAATCTGATTGTCTATGTTGATGATATAGTCAAATTATTCTACTAAAATTTCTTAAGTGAAAGAACACTTGTTCAGCCACTTCCAAACAACAGATCTTGGCAATCTAAAATTTTTCTTGGTATCGAAGTTGCTCAAGAAAGATGTCGAAGATTGGTTGGAGAACTCATTTGTCTTACAATTACTAGACCTGACATGTCTTTTGTAGTAGTGAATCAATTTATGCAATCTCCTCATATCACTGGAATGCAGTGGTTTGTATTCTTAGGTAAAAGGCTCCTAGATAGACGGTTATACGAAGATAAAGGAGATACCCCAAGTTACCGGTAATGTGATGCAAATTGGATAGGGTCTCCGATTGATAGACACTTTACTACAGGGTATTATGTATCTATTGGTGGAAATAGTCTCGTGAAAATCTAAGAAGCAAAATGTCATTGTTCGGTTTAGTGAAAAGCAGAATCTAAGGTTATGGCTACAACTAAATGTGAACTTGTTTGGATTAAATAACTTCCTCAGGAGTTTAAGTTGTGAGAAATCATTACTGAGTTTGTTAACTCAAATGATCAACTTGCAAACATCTTGACAAAATCTCTAAAGGGTCCACAAATCTAGTATATTTGTTCCAAGTTTGGAGAATTCAATTTATATGCTCTAGCTTGAGGGATAGTATTGGAAATGGCTCTTAGTTATTAGCTTTTAGTGTTTAGGATACATGATTGTTCAGATTCAGGTATCAGTTAGAGTTTTTTCATCAATTGCTATTTAATGTTTTTAATTGTAATTAACTATGGAATGTGTATAAATACATCTCTGCTGAGTGCTTCTTCACTCGAGCACTTCACCAAAATCATAGTCTTCAACTAATTGAATGCATGGACTGTTGTTAACTATTAGAAGAAATCCATTTTGTCTTCCTAGAAATAGAAACAACTGCATTACTGGTGCACAAAATCAACCATTGCCTGACCTTAATAGGACCAAGCATATTGGTGATTTTGGATTTGAAAATTGTAAGATAGGTACAAATATTCCTAGAAAATAAAACAAACCAACCAAAGCTGGATCTAATTGGAGGTTTCTTAAAATACACATGATAGCTGCAATAGCCCCTGAGCAACACATTTCCTATCTCAGTAGACTTCTGTTAAGGTAGTCTACATTTCCTGTGAGCTATTATAATGTTCTTTTAGATTATGTTAGATATCAAAATACAAAACTTAAAACCAAAATATGTAAGACAGCATTTGATGCTTTACCTATCATTAAAACTTGCTGCACCTGAATAAAGTGAAATGGAACAACCCTTGGATTTGAGAATCTTGACCAATTTATGGCACTTAACACCTTTCCTTAAAATATATAGCATGTTTGAGTTCTGAGTATGGCTGCTCTGAAACTGATCCAGGGCTTCGATGCTCTGAAAGAATTAATAGTACTTATGAGTCATGAGTGCACTTTTAAACTTATGAATCTAAACAAATACATGACTACATGCAAGCACTTTCCAGAGTTGTATTGACAGTAAAAAAATAAATAATTAAAACCTAATATAGAAATCCGTACACATAAATCTCAAGGGTGCAAAATGGGAAAAGAATAATATACACTTATACTTTTGAAAGATATAAACATAGGGTTAAGAAATATGAAACAAAAAATGCAAGTTCTAAACAAAAACTGCAAGTTTCAAATATAGAAGTAGAACAATGAACTCATCCAGGTCGAAATTGCTTGATACATTTAACGAGAAAATTTTCAAATGGGACTAAATCTATTTAAAACTAGTTCTTAGTTTTCATCAAATAGATAATATGAAGCTTATCAAGTACAACTAAAGCCAGATAGCCAACAAGTAGAGCCTAACCATTAGTAAAAAGGCCAATGCCAAGATTCGTGTTGGATTCATTGTTGGATTTCTAGAAATTACAACAATAACCAATCCTTAAAAAAATATCATCTTTAACAATATTCCCAACCACCTTCAAAAAACAAAGGTAAAAAGACCACATCAGATACAATAGCTTTTTTTTGTATACAAAACTCCAAGTAGCCCTCTTTATTTCCTCTTCTTTAAAGGATCTCTCCAAGAACAGACCCTTTTACAAGATAGCTCCAAGAACAGACCCTTTTACAGGATAGCACACCAAACTAGATTTTCAAAGAAAGCTCTATATGACTATATTCATGATAGATCAGCTAAAGTATTTTTAGGAATTAATATTGTTAAATATATTACTGATTTCCTGTACCTTTTCTAATATGATTTTTATTTGGTCTGTATTTTCTTGATATAGTTTCCTTGTTTCCTTTTTTAGGCTTAGATGTTTACCCTATAAAAGAGAGATTAGAAATTGTATTATTCACACCACTCAGTTCAATATATTTTGAACATTTAACTTGGTATCAGAGCAGAGCAAAGCTCTGCCTGTACCCACAACTGAGGTCCGTCGTCTGGGGTGTTGTCACCGCCGTCTGCTGCCACCCATCCCCTTCTGCCGCCACCCACCGCCTTCTGCTGCCACCCGCCGCCGCCGTTTGCCGCCGCCACCGCTATCTACCACTATTTGCCATCATCGTTCTGTTCGTCGGCCTCATTCCTACCATAATGAAAGGTGATGGTATTACTGTTGAAAACTCTACTATGGTAGTCTCTCGTAGAGAAGAAGTGGTCATGGTAATAGAGGAATATCACGAAATGGTAAAGGTGGTCGTGGTAAGCTTATTTGCTCACATTGTGGAAAAGAAGGACACCTACAAAATAGATGTTATGATTTGATTGATTGGCCAAACAAAACTATAAATATATCTTCGAGTGATATCCCTTCAAATGAAAGGACTGGTTTTCAATTAATCTCAGACGAAGAGTATCAAGAATTCCTAAGGCTCAAGTCCAACAACCACGCCCAATCATCTGCATCACTAAGTGTTTCAACTACCTACATTTCTCATTCCATGGGGAGTCAAGGTCCATGGATAATTGACTCAGGTGCTTCTGATCACATTTCTGGTAATGACTCTGTGTTCTCTTCTATCTCCTCACCTAAGTTTCCTCACTTCATTTCATTAGCCAATGGTTCCAAAATGGTATCTCAGGGAGTTGGTCAGATTTCTCTATCCTCATCAATTAGTTTAAACTCTGTGTTGTACGTTCCCAAATGTCCCTACAATCTGATTTTTTTGAGTCAATTGACTCGTTCTTTGAATTGTTTAGTAACATTTTATGTTGATTCCTTTATTATACAGGACCGGAATACGGGCCAGCTGATTGGCAAAGGACATGAATCAAGAGGACTTTATTACTTATCCAACAACCCCTCTACGTTGTGTTTTGCGTCTGTCTCTCCAAAGCTTTTGCATAATCGTTTAGGACACCCTAGTCTTGCAAAACTAAAGTTAATGGTTCCTAGTCTCAATAAACTGTCTACCTTAGAATGTGAGTCCTGTCAATTAGGCAAACATGTCAGATCCACCTTCCTTAACCAAGTTAACAAAATATGTAATTCGCCTTTTTCTATTGTCCATTCAGATATTTCGGGACCGAGTCGAGTAACATCTTTTGGTTTTTACAACTTCATCACATTCATTGATGAATACTCACGATGTACTTGGGTCTATTTGATGAATGAAAGATCTGAACTTTTGTCCATCTTGATGTCCTTCTCTAAAGAAGTGGAAAATCAATTTGAAAAAATCATTAAAATATTGAGAAGTTATAAGGCAAAAGAATATTTTTCTTCCGAACTAAACTCATATCTGTCCTCAAAAGGAATCTTACATCAATCCACGTGTCCTCATACTCCTCAACAGAATGGTATAGCTGAAAGGAAAAATAGGCATCTGGTTGAAATTGTCCACACCTTACTCTTAAGTGCAAATGTCCCTACTAATCATTGGGGGTGAAGCCATTCTTACTGCCTGTTTTTTAATAAATCGAATGCCATCTGCTTCACTTGAGAATCAAATCCCTCACTCAATTTTATTCCCTAAAGATAAAATGTATCATGTGTCTCCTAAAGTCTTTGGTTGTGTATGTTTTGTTCGTGATGTCTCTCCAGGTCGTGATAAACTCTCTGCAAGAGCAATCAAATGTGTGTTCCTTGGATATTCTCGTCTTCAAAAAGGGTATAGATGTTACTCTCCATCTACAAAAAGACACTATATGTCAGCTGATGTTACATTCTTTGAGGAAACTATGTTCTTCACCAAAGATAATTGTGACACTATCCAACAGGCACTACCAATTCCATATCTTAGTCCAACAGAGTCGTCATCCCTTGAAACACATAATCAAGACATACTCCAACCCTCTACTTCTGTTCATTCTCAAGTTGAATTATCCCCACCTTCAATATCTACATGTCAAAGCAAGACACAAGAGATGGGTACCCCAGTATGTGAAGATTCACTTGATTCATGTCCTCTATCCTCAACTGACCCCACACCGGATCCTCTTCCATCCTCACCTTCCCATGATTCTGACATTGGTTGGCCCATTGCTCTTTCAAAAGGTATTTGCTCCACTCGTAATCTTCATCCTATTTACCTTAATTATCATCGTTTATTTCCTTCGTATTTTTCTTTTGTTTCCTCTATCTCGTCCATTACTATTCCTAAATCTGTCTATGAAGCACTTAATCATCCTCGATGGCAACAAGCCATGATAGTTGAAATGCAAGCGCTCGAACAAAGTGGTACTTGGGAGTCAAGAAGGCAGTTGGTTGTAGGTGGGTATTTGCTATTAAAGTTGCACCTAACGGCACAGTTGATCGCCTCAAAGTCCGATTGGTGGCAAAAGGGTATACTCAAGTATATGGTCTTGATTATGGAGATACTTTCTCTCCTGTGGCTAAAATCACTACTATCCGCCTCTTACTTGCAATGGCTCCTATTCGTCATTGGCCTCTTCATCAATTAGACATCAAAAATGCTTTTCTATATGGTGACTTGGATGAAGAAATATACATGGAGCAACCTCCTGGCATTGTTGCTCAGGGGGGCTCTGGGTTAGTATGCAAACTTCGTAGATCCTTGTATGGACTTAAACAGTCCCCGAGAGCTTGGTTTGGGAAGTTTAGCCAAATTGTTCAAAACTTCGGGATGACAAGAAGTGAAGCAGATCACTCTATATTTTATTGTCATTCCTCTTCTGCTAAATGTGTATCTGTTTGTATATGTGGATGATATTGTCATAATAGGAAATGATGATATTAAAATTTCCCGTTAAAGCAAGTACTTATGCAGTCACTTCCACACCAAAGATCTTGGTCACCTGAAATACTTTCTTGGCATAGAGGTCGCTCAATCCAAGGAAGGCATTGTTATCTCTCAGAGAAAATATGCTCTTAATATCTTACAAGAGACTAGTATGAGTAATTGCTGGCCAGTTGATAGTCTCATGGGTCCAAATATGAAGCTAATGGTAAAACAGGGTGAACCTTATTCTGATCTAGAAAGGTATAGAAGACTAGTGGGCAAACTCATTTACCTCACTATTACTAGACCTAATATCTCCTATGCAGTGGGAGTTGAAGTCAGTTTATGCAGGCACCTTGCGTTGATCATTGGACAGCAGTCCTTCGTATTCTTAAATATATCAAGAAGACACCTAGACAGGGTTTGCTATATGAGGATAAGGGAGACACCCATATATATGTTATTGTGATGTCGATTGGGCAAGATCTCTCATTGATAGACGATCTACTACAGGTTTTTGCATATCTATTGGGGGAAATGTGGTCTCTTGGAAAAGTAAGAAGCAAAATATTGTTACTCGTTCTAGTGCTGAAGTAGAATATTTGGCTATGGCTTCAGCCACTTGTGAATTGAAATGGGTAAAACAACTTATTCAAGAATTAAAATTTACTGATGTCCAACCAATGAAACTGTATTGTGATAATCAAGCAGCTCTTCACATTGCTTCTAATCCTGTATTTCATGAGAGAACCAAACACATTGAGATTGACTATCACTTTATACGGGAGAAGTTGCTGGCCAAAGAAATAAGTACAGAATTTGTCAACTCAAGTAATCAACTTGCTGACATTTTCACTTAGTCTTTAAGGAGACCACAGATACAAGTTATATGTTCCAAGCTTGGAGCATATAATTTATATGCATATAATTTATATGCTCTAGCCTGAAGGGGAGTGTTAAATATATTACCGATTTCCTGTATCTTTTCTGATATGACTTTTATTTTCTCTGTATTTTCTTGATATAGTTTCCTTATTTCCTTTTTTTAGGCTTAGATGTTTACTCTATAAAAGGGAGATTAGAAATTGTATTACACACACCACTCAGTTCAATATATTTTGTCTGTTTAACTATAGTTATCTCTTATCTTTTTATGTTATCTATATTATCTTGTTTCTTTAACAGTTCACATTTATCTTATAAAACAGATATTAGAAATTATATTATTCAATCAATACATAATTTCTTTTACTTCCATTCAAATAATAATAAGGATATCATGCTATGACATTTTCGATTAGGCCACCCGTGTTTTAGATATTTAAAACACTTATTTTCTATGTTGTTTAGTAATGAACAATCAATTTATACATCTAGAAAGAATAATATAATGGAGTAATAACTAAATAACAAATAGAGTAATGGAGTCTATGACTCCTATCCTTGGTGTATAGATCAATTAAACATTTAATGCAATTGTAGCCTCGTACAGGGAGATAAAAATGTATCATCTTTTATGTCAAATAAATTGATCCTATAGTGGCCTTGCAAAAAATATGCAAGTTGTGATATTATATATTATCATACCATTGAAATTCCTTTGGTAAATAGTCTCTAGTAACTATCAAGCAAAGTTTGGGAATTTGGGTAAACCTTTCTAAAAAGGTTTACCTAGGTGCTAATTACAATACATAAATTTATGATATAGAATTTGTGCCTAGCATATTAATAAACTTACCTTAATGACTTTATCTTCTTCTGACGTACACACTTTAACAGACTGGATAATGCATGAACTTAGGCTGGTAATTGAATTATTGAGAGACAGTCTACAAACTGATCCAGTCAAAAGATATCGAACCACTGGGACAGATATGTGGCTGAAGCAATCATTGAAAATCACAATATGGGGATTGCCATTAATACACTTCTTGATGGATTTTATAGTATCAATGTGGCCAGCACTACATATAGTATTAAGCCCATCAATAACCTATTAATACGAAAACAGTAATTAATCAACCTATGATAAATAGAATAAATTATAATAAGAGATTATTGGAACTAACTTATATTATAGATACTCATGCCAGCATATACAAAAATTTTCATATCAAAATATGCTTATAACTTCTCACTCAATTCCCAAATATATGAATTTTGCTAAAATAATAACAAATAAGCACAAGTGTGAATCCTAATCAATAAGAGAAGTAATGTGACAAAAATGGACATAACTTGAGTAAAATCAACCATGTTTCTACCACCCAAATAAAACAATTAATTGAAGGATAAAAATATGTTGATTTCATGGAAATTTTATTGCTCCAATTCCTTTCCCTTAGATGCCAAAAAGCAATCAAACAATGATTCTCATTCCTTAATTTACTTTACTATTTATTCCCTATCCCAACTTTCCCACTAGAACTAAATCATTAGCAAAAGCATGCATTGAGGCACTAGCTCCTTTATATGTTAAATAAGCACATTGAATACCAACGTAAAATGATAAGGACACAATTGATCCTGTTGTAAATATTAGAGATATTCTAGGAGATATTTTTGTTGTAAATATCATATATATTTTAAGAGATATCATGGGATTTTTTTTTCCAATTCCTATTATTTCCCTATTTCTCTATTTCCTACTTTAGGCATAATTTTTACTGTATAAAAGGGAAATTAGTGATTGTATAGAATACACAATTAATATACATTTTTTTTCTTTCAACTTGGTATCAAAGCTCCCAATCTTGGGGGTTCTATTTCCGCTGCTTACTACCGGCACTATTGTTTGCTACCCTTGTTGCCACCATCGCTACATACGGGACTGGTGGTCGGACCAAGAAATCAGAAAAAATTACCACATACTGTTCACACATTATTGTTCATAAATCATGTACCACCTTCTAGTGTAACCCACTTGACAAAGCCACCATAGAAAGAATCGTCAACAACACCTCTACTTATTTTAGAGCTTTTCTAATGGTTGAAGTAAAGGTCATCTCTTTGGGTCCCAATGATCTTAGCAAGTTTTCTAGCACTAGCTCCTTGACCATGGAGGATAAAAGTTCTATCAATATTGCTGGTTCTATTTCCTAAAGTATTTAGATCCTTGATTTTGGGGCAACCGATCACATGACCACATTCTCCTCACACTTGACATCATACTTTAAAGAATCTGAGAACAACTCATTACAGTTGCTAATGGAGATCATGTCCCTATTGTTGGATCTAGCAACACCCAACTCCAACCCTTTCTATCCTTACACAATGTTCTCCATGTTCCTAATTTGGCTAACAATCTTATCTCCATACATAGGCTTACACAAGATTTGAGTTGTGTAGTAACTTTTATCATTCTCATTGTGTCTTTCAAGACCTTGCCTCTAGGAGAATGATTTTGATTGTTAAAGAGCAAGGTACGTTATACTTTTTACAACACAAGACAATAGATAAGAGAACCATAAAAAAGGATATGTCTTTGAGTCACCAAACAACCTTAGAAACTTGGGCAACTTCCCAAATTTTGCTTCACCACATACGTCTTGAACATCCTCCATTTAGTTCTCTTAAATCTTTATTTCTACATTTGTTCACAAAAGAAGTTCTTTATATGTGATGTTTGTCTAGTTTTTAAGCACCATCGTGCTTTCTTCCTTCCTAGTAATAGTAAAAGTGTTGCTTTCTTTTAATTATATCCTATTACCGAATAGGTTTCTAGGGCTAAATGATTTGTACCTTTTATTGATAATTGTATCCATGTAACATGGACTTACCTTATGAAACACAAATTAGAAGTATGTCAAATATTTGTTAACTCTTTTTGTCTTGTCAAAAATCAATTTGGTAAGTCCATTAAAAGAATCTGATCAGATAATGATACAGAATATGTTAACCTTGAATTTTCTAAGTTTGTTACATATCAGGGTATTATTATTAGCTTACTTGTGTCAATATCCATCTTGAAGTTGTTAGAGCTCTACTCTCTCAAATGTCTGTTCCAAATGTCTACTTGGGAAAAACTGTCTAACTATCACTTACCTCATAAACAAGCTATCCCTCGTGTCTTATAAGGTATTAAGTCCAGTTGAACACATCTTGTCATTATTTTCTTCTCTACTATTGAGTCACCAAAGTCGTGTGTTTAGGTATGTTGCTTTTGTCCATTCTCATAGTCCTAATCGCGATAGGTTGGACCCAAGATCTACCAAGTGTATCTTTATTGGTTACCCTTTAAATAAAAAATAATATAAGTTTTATCACCCTTAGGGTCATCGTTTCTTTGTGTCAATGAATGTCTTCTTTCACAAAACACAATCCTTCTTTGTCAACCCTCAACTTTAGGGGGAGAATATTCCAGAAGTCGAGTCTGTCTTAGGGTCATTACCTCTTCTGTCTTTGTAGGATGCCCAAGACATCAATCATGAAAACACACCTAAAAGATCACAATTAAGTAGAAGGGGAAGATCATAATGAAGCAGAAGAGGAAGACCACAATGAAACAAAAAAGGAGGGCTGGTTCTTTGGAATAAAATATTAAAGGCAAGAGAAACTCACTCTGGTTCCACAACAAATTGAAACGTCTGAATGAAAGGTAAATATCTATGAGAATGATAATGACTCTAAGAAACTTATTGACAATACACCTATTGCCTTAAGGAAAGGCAAGAGATCATGTGCTAGGTATCTTATGGATCTCATATCTCAATTTGTTTGTACTGATCATCTCTCTCTCCAACATTGAAGTGTTATTGCAACTATTGATGCAATCAAAATATCTACATCAGTCCAGGAAGCTATGAAAGATAGCAATTGGGTTCAAGCCATGATATAAGAGATGAAGGCATTAGAAAGGAACTCAACTTGGGTTCAAGCCATGATAGAAGAGATGCATATCATTGCAGATGATGATGAAATAGAGCGATTGACTTTAAAAGAAAGGCTAGCAACACATTTTGAGATGAGGAATTGGAAAAGTTGAAGTACTTCCTTCGAATAACAAGGGCATATTTATCTCCCAAAGGAAACATATGCTTGATCTGCAGAAAATTAGGATGCAAGACCACAAGGGTGGTCATTGAACAAAACCACAAGATTGGAAGTGAAGAAAGTCCACCTATCAAGAAGTCTCGATACCAAATACTAGGGGAGAAACTAATATATCTATCTCACACTAGACCAAATATTGTCTATGATGTTAGCGTGTCAATCAGTTTATGCATGACCCCTGTGAAAGACACCTTCAAGCTATAGAGAAGATCCTCCATTATTTGAAGACAAGCTCAGGTAAGAGACTATTATTTAATTGTCCCTCAAGATATATATCGATACTGACCATACAGGGTCAATCACAAATAGGAGATCCACATTTGGTTATTGTTTGTTTGTTGGAGGGAATCTGATAACATGGAGAAGTAAGAAGCAAAATATTGTTGCTCGGTCTAGTGCAGAACTTGAATTTCAAGCCATGGCACATGCATATGAAGAATTATAGATGAAGATTATCCTTGATGACCTCAAAGTTAAATACGAGGGTCCCATGAAATTGTTTTGTGGTATCAATTCAGCTATCAACATTGCTCATAACCAGTCCAACATGACAAAACGAAATACTTCGACAAACACTTCATCAAAGAGAAGTTGAATGGTAACCTTATTGTTACAGCACATATACTTACAAGGCTCCAAGTGGTAGATGTCTTTACTAAAGGGCTTCCTAGTGTTATATTACAAGATCTTATTGACAAATTGGGAATGATTGACATCTATTTACCAACTTGGGGGAAGTGTTGTAAATATCAAAGATATTCTAGGAGATATTTTTGTTGTAAATATCAATTTTATTTTTGAAGATATCACGGGGATATTTGTTTCTCTATAACTATTATTTTCCTATTTTTTCTCTTTCCTTTTTTAGGTATAATCTTTATTCTATAAAAGCGATATTAATGATTGTACAAAATATACAATTTCCTTTTCTTTCAACTAATCCTATTGTGTAAAATCCTAAATAAACATATATCCTCTAAATGAAAGCAATGGAAATTAAGATATAATTTTGAAGCTATACATTGTTTTCAAATACACAGCATAGGTGAACACTCAAGATATTTTAGATCCTATAAGCAAATTGTTCGACTACTGTATTGGGAAGGGATGAAAAGAAGCGTTCAAGAGCATATTCAGCAATGTAAGGTGTGTCAAAGGAATAAACATCAAGCTCTAAGTCCTGCAGGTCTTTTACAACCCCTTCCCATTCCATCTCAAGTGTGGATGTAACAATGGAGGATTGCCTAAGGTTGCAAGGTTTGATACTACATTTGTGGTGGTGGATAAATTGACAAAATATGCTCATTTCATTGTGGTGGCTCACCCTTTACTGACAAAGAGATTGCTAAGGTATTTCTTAAAGTGGTGTGTTTGCATGGGCTTCCTACTTCATTTGTGTCTAATTGTGACCAAGTTTTTATCAGCTCATTTTGAGAGAATTGTTTAAGTTAGTTGGCACTAAACTCCGCCATAGTTAGCCTACCACCCACAACCTAACAAAGTAGACCAAGGTAGTGAATAAGTGTTTGGAAGCTTATAACAAGAACAAAACCAAAGCAATAACCCAGATGTTTGGGTTAGGCTGAGTTCTGGTATAATACTAAATACCATGAAGCCACCAAATATGACCTCTTTTTTAAGGTTCTTTATGGTAAAGATCCTCCAACAATTGTGGAGGGGGATGTGCAACACACATTAGTAGAGGAAGTCAGCCAAATGACTGCATAAAAGAAATAGACTGATAGTGGAACTCAAAAAGTAGTTAGAGAAGGCAAAGAACTACATGAAGCAACATGCTAATAAGAAGAGACGAGAGGTGAATTTCAAAATGGGAGATAACATGTTCTTGAACATCCAATCATATAGGCTGAGAAGCTTAGCCAAATGGATTAACCAAAACTCAGTCCTAGATATTATGAACCTTATGAGATCATAGAGAAGGTAGGCAAGGTTGCTTATAGACTAGGACTTCCTATGGGCAGCATGGTGCATCCTGTTTTCCATCTTTCCTTCCTCAAAAAAGCAATGGCTTCCAAGGTACAAACTCAACCATTGCCCTTATGTTTGATAGAGGATTGGTAGTTGATGGCACAACTAGAATAAATATTGGCTTTTAGGCAGAACCAACAAAGGAAAGTGGAGATTTTTAGTCAAATCGGAGCAACTGCCATCTTGTGAAACTTGTGGGATGTACCAACAGATTTCCACGAACGATTTCTAGCATTAAGGACAAGGTGTGTTTTGATGAAGGGGGAATTGTTATGGCCCAAGGTACACAAAAGCCCAAAGTCACCCAGGTGTACAAGAGAAGGAAGTATATGTGTGATGCACCTAATCAAAATTGAGAGAGAGGATGTAATAGACTACCTAGTTGGCAGTGAGGGTTGCGTGGTTTGTGAGTAGTGAGAAGGGGCTATTAGAATCTTGTGGTATGTTAGAGGGGGGAGCATTGGGACCTGGAATTTAGAATTGGGAACACTCTAATTGCTCATTTTTGTTTTGAATACAAATTTGAATTCATATACTCTGGCTCTTGATTAGTTGATTGAAACTCATAATAATACAATATCGATCTTTCCTTTTTTCTCCTATAGTCTTGGTACCTTACATCATATTCAACCTCATGGTTGCTTGCTGTTAAAAATTATTTAACAGACAATAACAATGCATAAGCATAAGATATTAATCAAAAGAGGAAAGACTAATATAAATGGGACATTGAAAGGAAAAGCTACCAGCATGGAAACACCAGAAATATCAATTGTCTTCGAAGAAACAAGCTCCAAAAGCCTCTCTGGAGTAGAAACAAGAAACTCTGGCTCACAAGTTTTCAGACTGCTAAAAACAAAACCAAATGTTGAAAAGAAGATGGATATCACAAAGCATAAGATAAGAAAGTAATAAAACAATTAAGTATGGGCAATTGTGCATGCACACACCCAAAACACTTGTGCGAACAATTATCTTTTCCTGCAAATCCTTGTAATTGCCTATCTATTGCCCAAATAGGGACATTTTTCTCCTTGCAAATCAAAGGATCTTTCAAACGTAAATTAATTAATTTGAACTGCAGTAATTACTAAAATGAATATCAAAATACTATTTCGCAGGCTTGCACACTACAAAGGATCTCCCTATTAGTATCTTTTGTAATGGAGTTTTCTTAGTTTGAGACTAGTAGCCAGTTATTTTACACTAGGTAGACTTCATAGATACGATAAGGATTTCTTAATGAGCCTAATAACCAGTTATTTTGTACTTGCCAAGTCAGAGGGTAGTACAAGCAGAACAGTACAAAACAAGTAACTGAGTCACAACACAAGTTTTTGTTCTGTTTGCTATTTGGTGACCAATGCACAACACAAGCAATTTTGTGTTGTGCTATTTGATATGCTCATATGCAGAACAATGTATAATTTACTACAATATCCTCCATGTTGTACCATGTTTTATTTACATCATAAAAAGGCACACATGACACGACAACATTTTGATATTTTTAATTATTTTAATATTTATCATTCAATTATTTTACATTCTAATTGATTACAACATTCTACTTTTTTTATTATACTATCACATTATATAATATATATATTATACATGGTATATAGTATATTATATATAATATGTACATAATGAATATCGGTAACCATTAATATTATACACACGCACACATTATAGATCTTTTAAACAATGGAAATATGTACATAATCATTATATTATTTTGGTTTTGGTTGATTTTTTTTTACCAATTAAGATATGGAAATTTGATGGTTTTATTTCTTTGAACAATTGCAGTTATCAATGTTGGATTTTGAATAGTATTGTAGTTAGTTATCATTCATGAAATTGAGTAATGGTCCAGTTATAAGTCTTGTGGTGTGAGAGTGAAAGGAGTGGGTTACAACATTGAAGAAAAAGTGGGATAATTTTGACTTTCCATAACATTGTGCAATGGGAAAAAGTTGTCCCATGGTTTGCGGAAATAGCAAAAATTTGAGATTTTCTCCTATGCTTCATCCTTTTTTGCGGTTTCATCCCATGACCATTTTTAAAATCAAACATGGGACAAGTGTTATTGTACTGTTATGTCCTTCACTTTTTAGCATATCAAACACACCCTTCTAGTGTAAGCTTCACATAATTCATAGAAAAAAAATTATTTTATTTTTAAAAAATTTATTAAAATCTTTATTTTGTATTTAGTTAGAGTTCTATTGTTCTAATCTACATAGAGATATCACATTTGCAATAATGTCAATAATAGAGAAATTAATGTTTTAGAATCCCCTCTTTTACTTTATTCTACTTTTCTATTGTATTTTAATCGTTACTCCTAATAAGAGAAGATGTACTTTTGCCATCATACCTGCAGGAAATTTGTGCTTCAAGTCAAATTGTTTGATTGGACAAAAGACCATAGTGCCATTTGAGTTATTTACAAGTAGCTACTTGCAAATGGAGCAATCAATTTGGATTTCTTGGTCAATGTTGGATCCATCAATTCCATCCACCTTGGAGCTATTTACATTTTAAAAGTTTGGAAAATAAGAAAGCCAAAAGTTCTTGTGACCGTGTATTGCTTTTGCTTTATCCATCTTAACATTCTCATTTTTGCTACTCCCAACATTCTCTCATATTGTCCCTCTAAAATCCACCATTCACTATCATATAGTAAACATACAGCAATACAATAAAACTTGTTGTAAGTTTAATAGGTACTTTGTAATCACAAATAACCTCCGATGCCTTTAAGATGGATGTGTGACCATACAAGACAGGAAACATAATGATTATATACAACAAAAGATTAATGTAGCATCAGCTGAGGAAAAGATGCCACAAAATCGGTTAAGGTGGTTTGGATACATACATAGAAGGCCATGAGAGGCACCAATCAGAAGAATAGATTGCATGATTTTTAGTCCTATGGAAAAGAGACGAGATCAAAAAGGACTTTGGAGGAAGTTGTCACAAGAGACCTCATGGTAAATATATTCTTGAAGTTTTGGTTTTTAACCATGTCAAATGGCGTTGTGTGATCCATGTCATAGTAGTTAATCCCAGATAGCGGAGCGGAGGGCCGACCCCCGAACTGGGATAGCGAGATAGCCGCTATTCTAATATTATATATATATATTAAAATATTATTAATATATTTATATTATATATATAAGCTCAAAAACATAAACATTACTCAAAATTCATAAACTAACAAATATCATTAATAATAAAAATTCATAAAAAGAATAAAATTCAAATAGTACAAAGTAAAACAAATAGTCAAAATGTCAAATACAAAATTGCAGAATTGCAGAAAAAAAAACTGAAGAAATGCAAAAAACAGAATTGCAGAAAAAAACAGCAAAAAAAAGAAACTGAAGAAATGCAAAAATTACTTCAAAGTCGCCGGAGAAGGTCGCTGGAGAAGGTATAAGACAATGAATAAAAATAACACAGGGAAGGAGGAGGAGAATCAGATGGAAGATGATAAACAAGGAAGAGGAGATGTAAGGTTATTCAACTTTTAAAATCCTAAAACGCAAAAAGTCAAAAATGCCCTCACTAACGTTTTAAACAAAAGGGCATTTTTGACTTTTCCCGTTCCGGTACACAATAACGGCCGCTCCGCCGTGATTTCGCGCTGTCACGGCCGCGACAGCCGCAACAGTGAACTGCGCCGCTACGCCAGTTCCATCGTGGCCCGCCACCACTCTGGCCGCTATAGCGGCCGCTCTGGCCGCTATTAACTACCATGATCCATGTTACTGACTTCACTTAGTGGGATAAGGGTTTGTTGTTGTTGTTATTGCTTTTGCTTTTATCGGTATAGGTAGTTGAAGCCAAATGCACATATGTGCAAGGGCATCTCTTTGCCCTTACATATGATGTGTTATGGGATAAGCCTTGCTTTGGTATTCTATGCATGGTCTTTCCAAAGGAATTTCATTTCCACTTCCCTGCTTTGGCTCATTGTTTTCTTGTAGTTTCACTCTTTTGGTTGTCTTATCCTATTGTCTTCTTCCATTCTCAAAAATAAAGTTTTCTTCTCTCCTAATGGGAAGGGACAAACCCCCAATTACCAATTTGGGGGACAAATGCCCTCCTACTCAAGTTCAAACTTTTGTATATTACTTCATGACTATTACTTTTATGACAACGTGAGTAAGGGACAAAAGAAGAACTTGGACCATAAAGGATTGTAGCAACCTTGCCTTGCCTAGCAAGGTGCAAGAAAAGGTGGGACTTGGTTAGGTGTAAGGGCAAAAAGAGAAGTAGAGATGGATTTAGGAGAGAGAAGTTATGTGAAGGTTCTAGGTACCTTGCACATTGAGGTTTGTAAGCCCTCAAATATATACAAATGTTTTTCTCTGTCATCAAGATTGGTTTTCCCTATGATAAAGAGATACACTCCAATATTTCTTATCAGTTCCTATCAAGTCCTTATGGCATTGTGCAAGGTATGTTAAGAGTCTATGATTGGAAGAAAATCTAGAACTTTTGAGAAGGACCAATCACTACCTCAGTTTACTCTAAGGGAAGAAGACCATTTTGGCTTCCTTATGGTATGTCCAAAGGGATTTCCTTGAACATATATAAAGCGATCTTGGCATGCTCTGCTTAGTTCATTTGCCCTTTTTTTATTGTTTTGGGAAGTCACATATAAACTAGCACATGCACATAAGAGAGATTCAAGACAAAGATGCCTACAATTTATGTGAAAGAATTATGACAACTATGTTCTTCTTGTTTGGGTTTAGATCGTTCTTCTAGCAGGATAGTGATAAGGACTTAGGTATTATGGGGTGCCTAAGTCCCATATTGAGTAGTATGGGTTGCTTGGTGCAGTATATAAGTGTTTGGTTTTCCCCCCATGATAGCTAGCTTTTAAGGGAGGGTTCCCCAAATGCTTAGGTTCTTATCAATTGGTATCAAAATTAGTTATCAATGTCTTGGAAAGGGCTACCTACGAAGGGGTTGACCAAGAAGGCAGAGTAAAGCATTATAGTGTGCCAGTTGTCGAGACATCAGCTCTCAAGGGCAATGCTATGATACGAACTTGGGTATTATAGGGTGCCTAAGTCTCACATCGAATAGTATGGGTTGTTCGGTGGAGTATTTAAGTGTTTTGTTCTTCCCCCTTGATAGCTAGCTTTTAAAGGAGGGATTTGTAAGGAATTGATAAAAAGTAATGAATAAATGAAAGATTTGCAACAAGAAACAAAAGAATGTATATTATTATTCCTCAAAATCAAAGGTGCCCATAGAAAGAAAAAGAGTACATAACTGCCCAGGACTTCGAGAGCCTAGTCTTCCCACTCGTTAAGAACTTCAAGTCTACACCACTTTTCATCTCCAAGATTGGCAGCAACATTGTGCACAAGTGTATAACCATCATCAACACTCGTTTGTACTATTTCTTGATCTCTTGTTTGTTGTTTTTGCTTAACCCATTTCCATAATTCTTCTCCGTAAACTTAACAATAACCTTTCTAGCATATCATCAATACTATTCATGTGAATTTCTTGTAATTACTGATCTTCATCTTGTTTCTGAATCCATCTTTCGAACCCCTCTCTGTCCCTCCGTTCTTGCAAACGATCTACTTGGTTTTGTTTCATCAACGCCTCCAAGCTGCTTTCGAATTTGTCCATGCAGGCCTCCATTCTCATAATTACCATATAGAACTCCCCCAGGCAGTTTGTTTCCCGGCAACGGAAACAGTTGTAAGGAACCGGTAAAATGTAATGAATGGATAAAAGATTTGCAACAAGAAACGAAAGAAATCAAAGAATGTATAGTATTCCTCAAGATCAAAGGTGCCCAAAGAAATAAAAAGAGTACATAACTGCCCAAGACTTCGAGAGCTTGGTCTCTCCTCCAAATCTGTTCTCACTCTATCCATAACCCCTAAATCCCTTCTAATCCTCTTTTTTGTAACACTTCTACTGTTTCTAACCACTCTAATTTTACCCACCATCTTTGGATACACTAACAGGGCTGGGCCAATCTAATTTGGTCCTATTCCTTATCCTTCTTAATTGGGGTCTAACAGGTTCCCCAATTTCTTAGGTGCTTATTCGATAGCTTACCATCAACAAATGTACTCCCCTACTTTGTTTCTTTAATATAATTTCATCTGCTATCAATGTAAGAGAAGACACACAAATTAAAGCCACTTACACAGGCACTGCAATGCATTGACCTCACTTATAAACTTGCACACGCATGTAAGATTCAAGACAAAGATGTCAACAATTTTTGTGTAAGAAATATGATCAAAATTGCTCACACTCATTCCTAATTAGTTAATTGAGTCGGTGACTTTTCCTAAATCATGGATGAACCAAAGTAATTGAGTCAATCCCATGTTACAAAGGCTGGTAGTTAGACTTATGATTACCCAAAAACACTTCAGATATCTTACCAAATTAAGTTTACTTGTTAATAAACTTGAATAAATGAAAAGCAATATGCCTTACCAAACAAAATGATCAATACAAATGATTCCCTATTTTTTGAGTATATCATGCCCTTTTCATCACAGACATCAATATCTTATGCAATGAAAAACAATGAAGTTTCAACAATTACCCTTGAATCTGATGATCTAAGGAAGCACCTGGATGAATACTCACTGTATGTATTCCAACAGATTTCAAAGGCTTGCAAACTGTTCGAACCTGTGCATCAATTTTGAATTTTAGAATCCCAGCTATAACAAACAAATCAATAGTTTGTAAAGGTCCACAAGTAACAGACAATGAAGCAAATAACAATAACAACAACAACAATTGCCTTATCCCACTAGGAACAGGCAATGAAGCAAATTAATGAAACTTACTTGCATTTTCCTAATATTATTTTTATTAAATAGAACAACAAAAGGTCATAATATCACGAACTGTTTTAAATCACTAAATGAAATCTTTTTCATTATAGATAGTTTAACTGTTTATAGGAAAATGAAATGCAATGTCATTCAATATATAATCTTAAATTTAAAAGAATCAAATCCAGAATCTCTGAAAACAAGGTCAAGACTCAAGAAAACAACACTAAATTTAACATCAAATTTGAAGACAAAATGACCTGTGGAGTCCCATGACTCAATTTCCTTTTGAGAATAAAAGGGAAGGAGTGAAGACAAGTTGTTGGGTGCATGTGACAGTATAGTGACTTTTATCTAAGGAGGGAAAATAAAAATACACCAAAGGGATCTGCAATGAAATTGTAAGCATGTAGAGGAAATTTAACTAACCTGGACAGCTTTTTCTTGGGAAGGTACAAGGAATAAAAGAAAAGGACCGGAAAAGGACAAGCCTTCTTTCTCTTTTCTGACAAACGTATCAGCTGCACTAGAAACCGTCCATGCAATTTGCTCAGTAGTAGCAGAGTTTCCACTGGTCTCCATCAGATCATTCCCAGTAGAATAACACTTTAAAAATTCTAATCCCCATGGATTCAGAAAGAAAGAGTTACCCTCTCCATCAGTGTAGGCATCACCATGTCGCAATGCATTTTCAATTGAACTTAGACACCAAAAAACAAACTTAGAAGGGAACTCCAAAATGTCACAATCACTCTGTTGGGCACCGCAAAGACCACCCATCTCAGTCACCTCAATATTTTCCCTTTCTAAGTTAATGATACATTTCTGAGCCAAATTATTGTTGGCTTTGACAGACTCATTTTCCCTTTGTAAACCAATATCCCTCCCACCAACTGCGCCTTTCTTTCCAGCTGCACTCTTCCCATTAAGATGAACCGTATCTTTTGGTTTTGAACGGGTTTTCTTTTCAGGACCCTTTGTTTTGAATTCCTCTTTCCCACATCGATCATTGAATGGATCATCCAGGGTAGGTAGACTAAAGCACATCCCCTTTAATATCATGAAAAAAAAAAATCAATCGTACAATTCTTATGTTACTCTAGAAGAAATCACAATATATACAATTCTACACACACTTATGGAAATAACAGCACCGGTGCTTTCTTTAACATAATCAACAAAGAAAACAATACACTAAACTGTTTTAAACTCAACAGTTCTAACTTCTAATCACCAACATTGCTTACCCCATCTAATAACACAAAAGTGAAGTACAAGGGATCAAACGAGAAAACAAAACTAAATCCCTAAAACCAAAAACTAAATAAAAAAACCATTTTAGAAAACAAAAGGAGTGATAGAAAAGTGAAGTGCAAGGGATCAAATGAGAAAGCGAAACTAAATCACCAAAATTAAATAAATAAAATTTTGGAAAACAAAAGGAGTGATAGGTTTTGTACCTGGCACATGCGGCGTTTACCGGCCTTACGGCGCTTCTTGGCGGCGATAACGGCGGCTACCTTGGCGGAGACCGAGGAAGAGCTATTGTTCTTCTTTCGAAGCTTTTTGTTCTTCTTCCTTTGCACAGCGTCTTCACCCTTCACCATTGCTATTAACAGTGGAGAAGGAGGGTGTGTGCGGCGCGGCTAGTTATGTGCTTCCTTTATGGCGGCGCTTAACTATCGTCAGTTACTAGCGTTTCCACTTGGGCATTGGGGCATTTTGAACCAACACCTTTTCCGAATTTCTGTGTAAAATACTAGTGTTATAACGCGTCACATGCATTTTATAATGATTTTAATATTTCGAAAATATATATTAGTAGATGCTCTCTCCTATGTCAAATATAAAAAAATATATATATAGAAATATAAATAAATTTCAATTAATTTTATTATATTTAATAAAATCATTTCTAAAATATTTTTTATTTGAGATTATATTTCATTAATTTATTTATATTTTTATATCAAGTTTTAATAAAGGTCAATTTAAAAAATAATATTTTTAAAATAAAATTAAACAATATTAACTAATATTTTTATTGACTGTGAATTAATTTTTTTATATTTGATATTAAAAGGAGTACTTTTATAAATAACTAGAAGAGGAGACTAGGATTGACCTTGGTAAAGCTGCATCGTTTAACAAGTTTTTATACAAATTAAATTTTATTAATCCAAATGAATTTTATTATTGACTTATATTTAAAATAATAATCTAAACATAAATTAATTTATTTTAACTAAAATTAATTTTGCAAACATGTACTCAAACACACTTATAAGTTCTAATGTAATTTTAGATGATTAAATATGAATTCTAGCGCATAGTTAAAAAATTTTAAGTGACTATAATTTTGAAATTTATTCTTATATTATTTTTTATTATCTATTGAATAATTAATTCTTTCTACTATTTCAATTAATTTATGTTTTATATTTTTTATTACATAATATTTTTTCACAAAACTTACCAAGATGTTAATTTTTTTAAAGTTTTTATAATTATTTTCACACTTAAACTATTGTTATTATGAAGATATTATTATTTTAAATTTAAACTAAATCATATTTTATTTTAAATTATAATCATTACTATTTTCTAAATTTAAATTATATTATAATCATATTATTATTATCTTTTAATTCAAATTAAATTTTATTTTAATTCTAATAAATTTATTGTCTTTAAAATAACATTAGTGATGCTTGGACAAGGCTTCCAATTGATCCTTCGATTAGTTAGTTTTTGGAGGACTCCTAGGTAGCATTACTCTTATATGAGGTGTTGGTGGGAGAGAAAACTCTGAATCAAGGATTGGTTTCCTCCCATCCTTATATGTTCCATGTGTGTATCATAGCACCTTTGTTAACAACTCAAAGTCAATATAATTCAAATATTTACAAATCACAATTCATATAAGATAAAAATGTCAAATATAATACCTCAATGATATTGACAATGCAATAATAATACATCTTTATATAAATAAAAGCATTACTATCAAATCCAAGCATCTAAAAACAATGAAATGAACAATAAAAGAAATATTTAAAACAATCACAATCGGCCTTTTATTATGAAAAAACCAACCCAAGTAAAATATAATTAAAAAGCTTTCTCAATTTTAGTAGTGTCGTTCTTGTACTGTGATAACAACACTACTAATGAGATTTAATCCTAGTGAATAAAATAATTTAAAAGGAACTCAAAAACAATGATGTTCTCAACCTGCACAATAACCATGCAAATCTAACAATGATATCCGCTAATTTCAAATAAAATTTTCTTATAATGAGATCACAAATAATTTAAAATAGTAATAGGTTACTAACCTCCTATCATATAATAACAGTCACAACTAAGACTTTTGAATTTAACAATAATTAAATATGCAACGGTGACTTATGAAATTACTTTAATTTCACTTTTTGGTTAACTAATGTGAATCTTATATTCACCTTCTCGATTGAAGAAAGAGGTATTAAATATCTTAAAGACTCATTCCTATGCACTACTTGGTGATTTTTGAAATCACTTTACTTGGCTCATCGATCCCTAGAACCAATGTGAATCTCAAATTCACTTAGCTTTTTTGTCCTAGAACCGATACGAGTCTCAACTCACTGTGAATCTCAAATCTAATCTTTTTGGTTCCTAAAACTAGTGTGAGTCCTCAACTCACTATAAATCTCATTTTATATGAATTGATATTTATGCAATGATGTCTCATTATCTTCCCCATCCTATATAGAGGTATCTCATATCTCATCCTAGATGAAAGTATCTCATATCTCATCCTAAATGTAGATATGTTCAAAAAAATTGATAATTCATCTCAAATACCCCCCATCCTATTCATAGAATAAGGTATATATCGTCATTCCTTCGTGGAAGGTAATTATTGATTATCACAATAAAGAAAATATGTTATTTCCAATAGCTATTAAATGAATTAGCACTAAGTTAATTCAGTACATGTACAATCACAATTAGTAAAATCATCAAAATTAGAAAATTCAAAAAGTTCATAATGCAAATTTACTGATTTCTGTTGTGGTAGTTCCTTGCCACTCTTCAAGATTATCTCACTCATATTTGCTTGTGGACTAAGAATGGTTTGAGAAGGAATCTATCCAGAACCTTTGGGCTGTAGTTGATTCACAATGGTGGCCAATTGTCCAATTTGTGTTTGCAAGTTTTGATTGTGACAAACACATTCTCCCGAATTGAATGTTATTCGTGGTCATCTGTTTGACCAAATCCTCCAAGAAACTCTGTTGTACAAGATGCATAGGTTGTTGTTGTCTGAATGGAGGTTCAATTTCTTGCAAAGTGGGGCAGGCATCAGTTGGATGTTTTATAGAAGTACAAATGCCACATACTCTCAATAGTGGACTAATGTAGTGTTATCCAATGGCTAACTATATAACAAGAGAGGTTAGTTCAATAATATTATTTTCCAATCTCAAATTGTCAACAACAACTACCTTATTTACTATTCTGGATGCAATAGACCCCCTAATGCCAAATTGTTGAGTGTTACCTACAAGACCATGAAACTTAAGCAATAAATGGGTTAGTCCAGATTTAAGCTCATATGATTGAGTTTATTCTCATTCAGGATATTTAATACACCAAGTTTGGTACATAATATTAGGTATAGTTCACTCCTTCAAGATCTTGTCATTGTTAACCATATTGTTAAGACTATTAGGATATACCAACATTAAAATTAGAATCACAATCAGCAATATCAGAATCACAATCAATTTCTAGATTAGGTGCAATATTAGTAGGATAAGAATCAGAATAAGAACCAAAATTAGCAATATTAGCAAGATTAGATGCAATAGCATAACTATTAAGACTATATACTATTAACTACTTCACTACTCCTAGGACTTCTTAACAACCTATGGAATGTCCTATCTATTTTTGGGCCATAAGCATGCAATTTACCAAGATTATTCCTAGTCATATACAACAAACACAGATTGATGATAGAAAATAGAAGAATAGCATAAAAAATAGTAAAATGACAAAAATACCCTTACAATAGTAAACACTTGTCAAGAAGGGTATAAGAGGGGGAAAATGATGCCAAACAATTTAAAAAAAATTCTAACTCCACATTGACATTATATGATATATTTATGATTTTCTGGAATTTTTTTGGCGATTTTTAAAAATCATGAAAATAAAAAAAAATTGAAAAAGCAGTCTAAAAATTGGAATTTGGCAAAAATAGGGGGCCCTATCATGTTTAAACACGGTGCTCTTGATCTATGAAATTTTTTTTATATCTTGTGGCTATGTTTCAGTTAATTCTCAAATACTCAATTTTTCTACCTCTAGGATTTCTACTAATGCTACAAAGATTTTTATTAATGCTACAATGATTTCTACTAGTACTACAATGATTTCTACTAATACTCTGTTCCTAATAGTGCTACAACAACAACAACAAAATTATTCACACAAACAATTTATACACTATATCACTCAAAGTATCACAAGATTAAGACACAACAGCTTATGTCCCCGACAACGTGGCCAGTTTGATAATATTGTTGATTCACTATCAAATCACTATATTTCCCTTAATTTCTATAGTGTAGGGACTAACTTAGATTGATTCTCACAAGGATCCAATAATATTATGCTCAATCTTCTTGATCAAAAACCAAAAAGAATGTAAAAAATGGGGGTTTGAGTGAAACAGAATTATGCAGTCTAGGTAATTATCTATAATAGAGTTTATGCAAAACAAAATGGATCTAAAATGAATTGTGTAATATCAATTCAAGGATTCAATGATACAATTATTTATCATGGTTCTAAGAAGGATGAAATTTCATATCAACCTAATTTTCTTTAGATAATCATCTAACATTTATCTATGCATATTGAGATCACAATTGTAGTCCCTAATTAGCATGGATTCAAGATCATAACTGGTTGATTTTAGTTTATCAATTGATTACCTAATAGAACGCAATCTAAAACTCAAGCGAGATCACAATTATGAAAATGAATTAAGAATTGGAAAGACAAATAGTAAACATTGCATAAGGAAGATAAAGAATCAAGAACTCAAACCGATTTGCATTCCATAACCTTGAGTTGACAAAGAAGCTTAACCTTCCATGATTATTGTCATAAAAAACATAGTAGAATACTAAGAAGGAAAACGCAAAAAAATTTAGAAGAAAATGCAGCAAAAAACTATGCAGAAGAAAGGAAAGCTTCCTATGCAAGAAACTCCTTCAACTTCCAAACACCCAAGAGTCTCCAAAAAGTTTCTAACTAACTAACTAACTAACTAGCTAACTAACTCTTCAACTATTCTAACTACCAACTAATCTACTGATTACATGCTTAGAAGTGTTAAGTAAATGGACTTGGGTAAAAAAATTAGCAATCCAAAAGTCCTCAAACCAGGGCCCATAATCTGGCCAAAATCTACAAGGAAAGGCCGCCGATCATAGTGGTGTAGAGACAGTAACTTCATGTCCATATTTTGACACTACAAATAGTCGAACTGGGTTGAACTATAAAGAGAGAAGTTGCAAAACTTTGTCTTAGCTTTCCAAGGCTACCAAGATTGTCCAATTTGGAGGTCTGTAGCTCTAGATATGACTTTCACAAGATAGAAACCTCAAAGAAAATTAAGTCAAAAAATAAGCAAAGATTAACAACTAACTTGAATTAAACGCAATGGCCTGAGACTCAACCAATGTGTAAATATTAACCAGAAAATGATGTCAAATATATCCAATATAAGTCACTATTAAGTGCCTCAAAAATGTTCTATCAACGAGTAATGGATAACTATAATGGATAATAGTAATGGAAAATGAAGAAGAGTCATTGAAGGCTTTGTGTCCAAAGAGCATGGACAAGTAGTGGATAACAGTAGTAGATAACAATAATGGAAAAGGAAGAAGAGTTGTCCAAGGCTCTAAGTCCAATGGGTATGGACGAACAATAGAGTGGATAGTAGATACAACAAATTATAGTAGACAGAAAAGTAGAAAAGTCATCCTAAGCTCTACGAACAAGTTAAATAGTAGATAACAACAAAGCAGAAAAAAGAAAAAAAAGGAAACCACTTAACCGCTCTTGCGTCCAAAGGTATGGACGAGCAGAAAAACAAATAACAAAAAATAGAAAACATGGAAAAGGATTCATTCATTGGCTCTTTGCATCCAATGGCATAAACGTAGATATTGGAAAACAAAAAACATGGAAAAGGAGCCATTCATTGGCTCTCTACGTCCAAAGGCATGGATGTAGATAATAGAAAACAAAAAATGTGGAAAAGGAGCTATTTATTGACTCTCTAGGTCCAAAGGTATGAATGTAGATAATCGAAAACAAAAAAAAATAGAAAAAGAACCACTTGTTGGCTCTTTGCGTCCAAAGGCATGGACAAAGATGACAAAGAACAATAAGATGGAAAGGGAGTCACTCATTGGTTCTTTGTGTACAAAGGCATAGATGGAGATAGTGGATAATAGAAAAGGTAGAAAAGGAGTCACTCATTGGCTCTCTACGTCTAAAAGCATGGACGCAAATAACAGAAAACAAAATAATGGAAAATGAGTCACTCGTTGGCTCTCTGGTTCCAAAGGTATGGATATAGATAGTGGAAAAGGAGCCATTCATTGGCTCTCTACATCCAAAGGCATGGACACAAATAACAAAAAATAGAAAAATGAAAAAGGAGCCACTCATTGGCTCTCTACATCCAAAGGCATGGATATAGATAACAGAAAACAGAAAAATGGAAAAGGAGCCACTCGTTGGCTCTCTGGTTCCAAAGGCATGGACATAGATGATGGAAAACAAAAAAGATGGAAAGGGAGCCACTTGTTGGCTCTCTACATCTAAAGGAATGGACATAGATAACAAAAAGTAGAAAAATGGAAAAGATGTCACTCGTTGGTTCTCTACGTCCAAAGGCATGGACGCAGATAGTGGAAAAGGAGCCATTTGTTGGCTCTATATGTCCAAAGGCATGGATGCAGATAACAGAAAATAGAAAAATGAAAAAGGAGCCACTCTTTAAATCTTTGTGTCCAAAGGCATGGATATAGATGATAGAAAACAAAAGATGGCAAGAGAGTCACTCATTGACTCTTTGCATCCAAAGGCATGGACGTAGATAAAAGAAAACAGAAAATGGAAAATGAGCCACATGTTGGCTCTCTCGTCCCAAAGGCATGGACGTAGATAGTGGAAAACATAAAAAGTAGAAAAGGAGCCACTCGTTGACTCTTTGCATACAAAGGTATGGACGCAGATAACAAAAAATAGAAAAATGGAAAAGGAGTCACTCATTGGCTATATACATCCAAAGACATAAACGTAGATAATGGAAAAGGAAAACAAGAAAGGAGTCACTCATTGGCTCTCTGTGTCCAAATGTATGACAACAGGTAGTGAATAACGGAAAAAGAAAAGGAGCCATTCTTTGGCTTTCATTGTCTAACGTATGATCACAAGTAGTGAATAATAGAAAAGGAACATGAGTCATTCGTTGGCCCTCTGCGTCCAAAGGCGTAGATACAAATAGTGGAAAATAGAAAAAATGGAAATGAGCCACTCATTGGCTTTCTATATCCAAAGGCATGGACATAGATAACAAAAAACAAAAAAATGGAAAAGGAGCCACTTGTTGGCTCTCTATGTCCAAAGGCATAGATGTAGATAGCGAAAAAAAGAAAGTAGAAAAGGAGTCACTCATTGGCTCCAATGAGTAGCATACGAATAAGTGGAAATTGAGGTGACTGCCTAGATAGGGTCAAAAGGACCTCAAATTCCAAAGAGACGCTGGGTTAGTAAGCGAATTAATGGAATGGAAATAAGGAAACAACCCAAAAAAGGGTTACGTTTGGAATGCATCCAAAGCTTAGACGTTGGAAGTTCTAGAAAAGAAAATGCAAATGAGCAGGAAGCATTCCAATATATTATCCAAAGTGTGTCCATATGGATGCTGGATGAAGTACAACAAAGCAAAAATTTGTTCAGACTCATGTTTAAAAGGGGAACATTCATAAACGCTCTCGTATCCAAAGACGCTCCAAAGTCTAAAGACATCGCGAGGATGCCCAAAGATTCAAGTTTTTGCAAAGCAGGTTTGAATTATCTAGATGAACGAAATTCAAATTTAAGGGAATCAATGGTACCTGTGTAGCTTCCTTATAGATGGCTCAACTCTTTGAGTTTCCACTACAACTTCCTCCTTTCTTCCCGATAGAGATGATCATTCTCTTTCTTCTTTATTTTTTGGTTCTTTTCTCGTTCCATCAGTCATGGATGAATGCTCTTGTTCCTTTTTAGTTCATGTTTAGTTTATAGTCATGCTCTATTTTTCTGTGTTTTCATTTTCCATTTTTTCTTTCAAACTTACAAAAAAGGATCCCCCCTCATCTTGGTTTACGTCCTATTTATAGGCATTTATAAATTGATTTTTTAATCCAACTTGGCTACTTTTCCTTGCATGTAGGTCATTTGCAATAAACTTTTCAGAAAATAAAGCATGACCACAAGTTGTAAAGACTAAAACAAGGAGCAAAGCAGTTCAGAGAAATAGGGAGGAAGGGGAGGTGCATCTCCTTTGGACGCACTATTGCGTCACAAAGCAGCATAGAGCTTCCTCTTCCTACTCTTGTCCTATTGCAAAGTTGCTTATGTGTAGTAGAGCTACAAAGCAATTCAATTGCTTTTAATGGACGCATGTTGTCCACTTGCCCCTTTCTCCTTTGTAATTGGTTGGCTTTACCGGTGGAGAGCAAGTGTTCAACAAAGCCATAAAGCTTGACTCAATAGCAATTGCTTAGCTGGAGAGGGAATTGGGCCTTGGAGAATTGGGCATTGACTTTGGACGCATAGTGGAGGAAGCTGGTCGAGAGAGAAATGAGCCTCCTACTTTGGATGCACAATAAAGGAAACTACTTTAGAGAGAAATGGGCCTCCTACTTTGGATGCACAATAGGGGGAACTAGCCGAGGGTTTCTACTTTGGACGCATAGCAGTGAATCCAACCTTCTCCCTTGGATGTATAACAAAGGAGTTGATATGGGTTTTTGCTTTAGACACACAACAGAGGTAACTAACCCTTTTCTTTGAATGTCTAACAAAGGAGTTTCTTTTGGATGTACATCCAAAGGTTGTAGGACGGTTTGGAAGCCCAAATGGTTTGGGTTTCTTCTTTTTCATTTTTGTTGTTTTTGTCACAATGGATTACTTTGTTGGGGTAGGACAAAAATTAGGTGTTCACACCTAGATTTGTGCCACCATCACAATTTGCGTTGGTCAATGTTTTGAGTTGATTGATCGATTGAATCTTACCACTCTACACTGATCGAGACGTATCGTCGGCCTTCATCCTTTCCCCCCTTGACAATTTAAAGCACTCTTTGACTTTCTTTTCAAAGTCATGTTCATCTTTCCCTTGCAATACTTGTTCGCTATCGATCTCCTACCAATAATTAACCTTGGACAAAATTTATTGCTCGATTAAGTCTACATTCCCAAACAACTTGACTCACTAATAATGCCTCATGGTACGACAGGTTTTTGGCACAATGAGGCTCTCACCTTCTTTGGCACCCCCTTGTAAGGGACTTGGCCTAGTCTACCACTGAGAACACTTTTGTAGACTACAATTCAAACACAAAGGTGACTAATTTTCATGGTGGGCTTTTCCTGATTCTCTCGTCATTACTAAAGGAATTCTTGTTAGTTTCTTTTCCTTTGCTTATTGATATGTTTAAACTCAAAGGGTAGTCTTGCTTGACCTAAGGTCTCACTAGGAGCGTCTAAAGATGTATGTACGATCAAAGAATTTAGTCCTGACAATGTCGCGTGCTATTGGTCTCAAGCATTACTCATCCCCCATTTTATCATGGCACACTCGACCAAGAGCTTGACCTTCAACCAATCACGAGATGATCCTCATGGGGGTCAACATCCACCATATGCACACACGTGAAAAGGTTGCCTTAGGGTAATAATATGTGATACCTAGGTAGGTGTGCCCTCAATCTAGTGGCTTCGAGTGTAACTTGCACTTAAATACTTGATGGTTCACGAGATTCTATAATTCACACCAAGTATCACATTTCTCTATGTTCTTGATTAATGCAAGAGCCAAGATATATGTTGCTAATAGTCATTTTATATCGTTTTTCATCACAAGGTTTATGGGATTGTCATTTTTTAGTCTTTGAAAATTGCATAAAAAAATTGAGTTTCATGGGGGGACGAAGTGCTAGGGTTTGTGTTTGATAAGTGGAGGTGCATGAAGTGACCACCTCCCACCAATGCGGGGGAGGACGGGGTTGTTGTTCAAGAACAATGCCCCAAAGTCAACCTTGGCGAGTGTAGATAATAAATAGATTTGTCTGTTGAACTTATTGTGTGAGACATCAATAATGATCCTTCCACAAGTTCACCTATGAAAAACTTATTACAACTTATCCTTTCTCTAAATGAAAAGGTTTAATGGACTTTGCATATCGCCACGAGCAACGAACTACCCACATTGCAGCATTCCAAATACTTCATTAGACCATTCAATTAGTAGAAGCGACGAGAGGTGTGTATAGAGGGAGAGACATAGTGAATGTGAGCTAATGACTTGCGCTTACTAAGAATTTCTTGTTGAACATAAATAATTCCAATAATCTATCCCTACCATAATGAAATTTCAAAGATTACCCAGGATTATCAACCAAGGCTATAGACTCATTGAATACATCAATGTAGTGCCCGTGTAGCCCAGAACATCTAAGGGCATCATAGACCTATTATTGCCTCAAACTTTCATGGTCTAAGCAACCATAGTCCCTTTAAGAAGTTGGCTGTGAAGGGTTACCTCCACATAGTTATTTAGTAGGCCGAGGTCTCGTTCATTACACCAACTAAGAACGACCATGTACCACCACCCATAGAATCAAGAGAAAGCTCTCAATATGTCGATCCTTACCATGTTTAAACTTGGTAAGTTTCCCCATGCCTAGTCAAATTAAGCTACAAGCTCCACTTTTAGTGGTGCCCTTATGTCAATTGCTTTAAGTTTCAGCCTTGCAACCGTACTCCCTTAAAACCCAAAGACTTTGATTTCTCATAAGGTGCCAATGGAGTCTTAAAAGAAACATTCATTGATTCTTGGTCGACATCGTTTATGGTTGAGACTAGGATGATATTTGATCATCTTTGAGCCCACAACTTTCGTTCTTAATTAATGAAAACATCTTTGGCAAATATTTTTGCAGTTATTCGTCTTTCAAAAATACAAGAATTTCACTTCTGACTATGAAATATGAATTCCCTCGATTATCCTTGTTAATAATTACTCTGATCCCGAAAGCCAACACAATAAGATCATAATCTTGTGGTGTTATCCCATGCTAATGTATCCAAAGTGTAGGCTTGCTTTGAGCACTCTAATTTCTTCAAAGTAACAACACCAGATGCACAACTTGACAAATTAAGGCCATGAGTGCATTACCAGTAGAAGGGACGAGACGATTGGTGCATACTAGAGGCAGACCGATCAACCATACTATAAGCATTTTAACTGCAACAACTTAAATATACACTATTTGAGTTGAAATTACTATGATTGTTGGCACCAAACTTGCCCTCTAATGGATCCTCATTAAGGGATTTAAATTGTACTCATTCCACTTACCAAACTTAACAAGCTTAGTATTATTATTTATTGTCAATATCTTTCTATGTTAGGATTAGGTAATTTGCACGCCTGCTGCCTTCCTTGTATATGGTAGTCGTTTCTCAAGTTCCCTCTTCAAAATTAAACTTTAATTCTTTGTCACTCGTCACGACCATGGTAGGCCATTATCCTATAATTAAAATTTGATAGGACATAAATTTGAATGATGCACCGTTGGCACAAGGGTCATGCGATCCAACAAGTTATCATGAATCATCAAAGCAATAAGAAGAGACTACAAAAACCTTTTATCTAATAAATTCATCACTTCTAAAAGTTAGGGTTTGTTGCACTACTAGCTCTAGAATTACTACGATTATCTGAGTAGTAGATACCATCAAACAAACTATAAATTATAATTGAAAGTAAAATGAATTGTGTATTGATTGTGTATTGATTGAATTGAATAATACAATTTCTAATCTCCCTTTTTATAGGGTAAAGGTGAAATACTTAAAGATAGTATAACTTACAAAAAGAAAAGATAATCATTGTAGATAAAATATGATATTCACGATCTCCTAATGAGATATTTAGATATTTGTAACCTATTAATCTAATGAGATATTTACAATATCTCCAACACTCCCCCTCAAGTTGGTAATGAATATCAATAATTCCTAACTTGCCATTGAGTTCTTGAAATCTAGCTTCAGCAAGCCCTTTGGTGAAAACATCTACTACTTGGAGCCTTGTAAGAACATGTGTTGTGACTACAACATTGTAGATAAAATGTGATATTCACGATCTCCTAATGAGAGATATTTAGATATTTATAACCTCTTAATCTAACGAGATATTTATAATATCTCCAATACTCCCCCTCAAGTTGGTAAATGAACATCAACCATTTGCCCTTTGGTGAAAACATATGCTACTTGGAGCCCTGTAGAAACATGTGTTGTGACTACAAGTCCACTATTCAACTTCTCTTTAATGAAGTGTTTGTCAATCTCTATGTGCTTTGTCCTATTGTGTTAGACTGAATTATGGGCAATACTAATAGTTGAGTTGTTTTCATAGAACAATTTTATAGGTATATCATATTTTACTTTGAGATCATCAAGAATAATCTTCATCCACAATCTTTCACATATATCGTGTGCCATGACTCGAAATTCTGCTTCTGCACTAGATCGAGTAACCATATTTTGCTTCTTGTTCCTCCAAGTTACTAGATTTCCTCCCAAAAACATACAATATCCAAAAGTGGATCTTCTATCCACAATTGATCCAACATAGTCTCAATTTGTATATATTTCCATGGACAGTGTACCTTCTTTTCTAAACAACAATCCTTTTCCTGGACTTGCCTTTAAATACTGGAGGATCCTTTCAACTACCTGAAGGTGCCTTTCCTTGGGATCATGCATAAATTGGTTGACCACACTAATAACATAAGAAATATTTGGCCTAGTATGGGATAATTATATCAATTTTCCTACTAATCTCTGATATTGGGACTTCTCTATGGTTGGACTTTCTTCACACCCAATCCTATGGTTCTGCTCAATAGGTACCCTTGAGGTCTTGCATCCCAATTTTCCTATTTCTTTGATTTGATCGAGTGCATACTTCCTTTGGGAGATAAAGATACTTTGTTTGGAATATGCAACCTCTATCCCGAGGAAGTATTTCAACATTCCTAACTCCTTCATTTCAAATTGTGTTACAAACTTTTCTTTTAGTGTTAGTTTTTCAATCTCATAATTACTTGTAACAATCATATCTTCTACATAGACTAGGAGAAGAGTGAGTTTACCATCAGAAGAATGTTTTATAAAGAAAGTATGATCACCTTGACTCTGCCTATATCCTAGGGATATCATTACTTGAGCAAATCTTTCAAACCATGCTCGGGAAGACTGTTTAAGTCCATACAATGTCTTTTTGAGTCTACATACCTTGTTCTTTTTATTATGAGAATAAAATCTTGGGGGAATCTCCATGTAGACTTCTTCTTCTAGGTCTCCATGAAGGAGGACATTTTTAGCATCAAACAATTGCAAGTTCTAGCCAAAGTGGGCAGCTAACGAAAGAATAACTTTTATCGTGTCCATCTTTACTACAGGGGCAAATGTTTCCTCATAATCTATTCCATAAGTCTGTGTATATCCTTTAGCAACCAATCTTTCTTTGTATCGCTCAAGAGCCCCATCAGATTTATACTTCACAGTGTATATCCATCTACAACCTACAACTCTTTTGTCCTCGAGCCTATCAAAAATCTCCCAACTTAAGTTTTTCTCTAACGCCTTCATCTCTTCTTTCATTACTTGAACTCAATTCTCATCTTTCAAAGTTTCTTGTACTGATGTAGGTTTTTTGATTGCATCAATGGAAACAATAAAACTTCGATGTTGTATAGGGAGATGGTCAATACACACAAATTAAGAAATAGGATACTTGACACATGATCGTTTCCCTTTCCTCAAAGTAATAGGCATATCATCAGTAACATCCTCAACGGGGTTCTCAAGAATACTTACCTCTGGCTCAAACAATTGGACTTGCTTAAGGACTATAATGGGTTCCATGACTTCTTGAACTTGAACTTGAACATCTTGAGTAGGAACAGTAATGACTTCGATGACATCCTGAGTAGGAAAAGGTAATGACTCGATGACATGCTCAACTTCTAGATAACTGTCCCCTGATGTGGAGGGTTAATAAAGAATGATTATCTTTCATGAAAAGTAACATCCATTGAGATATAAACATTCGAAATAGACATTTGGAAGAAGAGGGCTCTAACAACCTTAAGGAGATGACAAATTTTCCTTTCTGCAATCTCATTTTGTTGGGGAGTATTCACACACATCAATTCATGAACCACACAATTATCTTTAAGAAACTTGGAGAACTCAAGATATACAAATTTAGTACCATTGTCTGACCGTAGTCTTTTAATATATTTACTGAATTGGTTTGTGACAAGACGGAAAAAAATGACAAATATTTGACAAATCTCATATTTATGTTTCATAAGAAATATTCGTGTCACACGGGTATAATCATCAATAAATGATACATACCACTTAGCCCTTGATATAAAGTTACTAGCTGCCCCCCACAAAGCAGAATGAATAAGATCATAAGGTTCAAGACTTTTATTATTACTAGTAGAAAATGTGGCACGATGGTGCTTTGAAAACTCACAAACATCACACTTAAAGGACTCAACAGACTCTTTTGTAAATAAATGTGGAGACATTCTCTTAATAACCAAAATGGTGGATGTCCAAGACGTTTATGGTAAAGCCAAATTTGAGAAGCTGCCTAAGTTTCTGAGGTTGCCCGTTAATTGGAACGTAAATCTTCCTTATTGGTGTTCTTACCTACCTTTATATGTTGTAAGTAGTATAACCCACTCTGCTCTTTAGCAACTCCAATTGTCCTTCCCATTGTAAGTTCCTAAATAACAAAATGAGATTGAAAAAATGTTATTGAAAAATTCCAATCTTATATAAGCCTATGTATAGAGATCAGATTGTTAGTCAGTTTTAGAACATGAAGAACAATGTGTAGGGATAAAGAGGACTGAAGTTGGATGTTGCCAGATCCAATAATAGGAACATGATCTCCATTAGCAACAGTAATGAGTTGCTCTTTGGATACTTTAAGGTATGATGTAAATTATGAAGGAAAGGGGTCATAGATCTGTTGCCACAGAATCAAGGATCCATATGCTTTGTGGAACTGAACCAGAAATATTGAAAGAACTCTTACCTTTCATGGTCAAGCCACAAAAGCCAAGAGACTTACTTGTTAATTTTAGGAGGGCTCGAAGGTGGTCCATCTCCTCCTTACTAAAGGCTTGAATATCTTGGTCAAGTTGTGAGGTAGAAGGATGTTCAACTACATTCTTCTTATCGGAGGTTATTTGATTCACCCATATCTAAGTTGGGCCTTTATTTCCACCTATTCGTTTAAGAGCTTTCTCCTTTCCATAAAGCTTGTAGCAGATATCCTTGGTATGTCTTGGTCATTTGCAATACGTGTAGTATTCTCCACAACTACTCTTTGTGAAGGGTTTTCCTTCGAAGGTTGATCTTTTTGTGAAACATTTTCTTGTCACCATGGCAGATCCTGTGTTGGAGCATCTTTTATCAAGCATGACTGATCATTAGGTCTCTTCACTCTGCACAATAAAAAATACCTCAGATAGAGAGGACAACTTCACCCTACCTAGAATTTGAACCCGAATAGGATCATATTCAGAATTCAAGCCATGGAGGAACTTAAAGATTCTCTCCCGTTCAACGAGCTCAGTGTATGCAATAGAATCAGCTTTGCACATCTTCAATCCTTGGTACTAATCTAACTCGACCCATAATTCAAAATGCCATAGTACTCTGTTAGTGAGAGGGTTCGTTGTCTAGAGTTGAGATCTTGCTTTCAATATCATAGCAAGCAGCAAAATCCTTTTTCATTGAATATGTCTCAATGAGATTCTCCCATAGCTCATGAATGGAGGAATAGAACATATAATTCTGACTTATTTCCAGAGTAATAGAATTCCATAGTCATGTCATAATGAGAGAACTCATCATCCCACGCTTCAAACTTTAGATCATCTTTAAGTAGGTCACTTCCTTCAATATGACTCATCTTCTTGTGCCCTTTAAGCGTAGTACGAATGTATTGTGCCCATTGTAGATAATTGTGATCGTCAAGTCAAGAAGGACCCACCAAATTTGGAAGTTCATTAGGTCCCAACATAATGGTTTTACATTCTGCCATTATCACTAATAGTTGGAATTGACAGAGAAGACTTTGATTAGTCTCACACCGATGTGTAGGTCTCATCAGAGGGTAGCAGTTCACTAAAGTGAAGCAGCAAAAATAGAGCTCCCAAGATTTGGAGCTCTGATACCAAATTGAAAGTAAAAGGAATTGTGTATTGATTGAATTAAGTAATACAATTTCTAATCTCCCTTTTTATAGGGTAAAGGTGAACTACTTATAGCTTATAAAAAGAAAAGATAACGGTTATAGATAAAATGCGATATTCACGATCTCCTAGTGAGATATTTAAATATTTGTAACCTCTTAATCTAATGAGATATTTACAATATCTCCAACAATGATTTAATGAGCTATTCATAGTTCTGTAGTCTAAATTAGTTCATACTTACACATGCATGACTTAATCTTTGAGACAAGCATATGACTACTGGTAGATCAATCAGATAGCATTTGTCTCTAGATCTGGCGTTAGTGCTTTCGACACAAACGATTAGCAAGCCTTAGCTAAGGTAAGGATCATTCAAGGTAATCCAGATTTTAAGGAATGTGATAGGGCATTAGAACCTTGCATTCGCCACATACACCGTATCTGAAAGAATAGTCTACACATACGTGTCACATAATTCATTGAGAGACAATGGAGCTATTGTGGACCATGTGTGTCACTTTGAAATCCCCTAGTGACATATTCCTCGTATCAGAATGCAACTCTAGGATCCATAATTAAAATCTAGTCAAGCATAATCAGAATTTAACAGTGAAATTAACGAAGAACAGAGAATTAATAGAAGAAAAATAGTATATGGATTGAGAATCAGAATGGCTTGCCACTAATTACTAGGAATTAGATAAGAGGTTGTAGAGATTCGCCACAAGAATCATGGAAGCCTGATATGAATTGGATTTCTTGCACAAGACAAGAGTAGAAAGAATGTTCTTGATAGTGCTTATGTAGAAACTCAAACTTCATTCAAAAGTTGTGATTCTAATTACATAGAGGGTTTTTATGCCCTTGATGATGTCATAACTATGTTTCCCTAATTACAGATAGACAATTGAGACGCGCTTCACATCCAACGACATACAGTTGATAACTTTTGCTCCTAGCGGAGACCCTTATAACTATCCAAATTCGGAAATCTAATTCCTAATAGAAACTACTACCTAACAGGACCGTTAGACCAGGCCTACGTATTCTTACAAGAAATATAACAAAGGTAAAGTGAAACTACAACTTCTAGTTTATACAATGCTCCTAAGCAACAACTTCTAGCTCTATATAGTATTGTTAAGGCAACTAGACAAATGGTACACAATATGCCTCTCAAGTGCCTCCTCTTGGCCATGCAGCATGGTCAATCCTTTGGACTCACTTCCTCTTGGTTCCTTTTAGAGCCTATCCTTTGTCATAAGGCCTTCAAGTGCAGGGGTATCTTCCTCCACCTCGTGCTCTTGGCTGTGACTTTCTCGGTATGCATCACCTAGCTCTCTAAGAAGAGGCCGAAAAGGAATATGTTTTTTGCAATTTGAACCAATATGTTTGATAGGTAGACAATGCAAGAAATAACAATATGTACCAAAGCCATAGTGGCAAAAGGTGAGAATGATGAGGATACGTGTTGAACGTTCGATGCACAAGCATGAAACTAGACAATAAAAACATCCTAATAACAACTCACATGCCTTCATGTTTGCTAAACTTAACACCACCAAACAAACCACACCCCACAACCCAAAAAGGAATACAAGAATATGGAAAAATTAGGTAGCACTAGGTTTGTATCACTAGACATTACATGAGCAACCACAGATTCATAATTTTATGACCCGTCTAACCACCACTACCTTAATACAAGAGTAATATCACATGTGAGTCATGCAATAATTAACTAAAGGGGTCAAGGACCATACTAGGAAGCATTACCCAAGCATCATTGGTGTTAGACTAAGCCATACCCACATTTTTTATTTTGACTGCAAATGGTATTGTGAAGCAACATTGCGTTGTTGGTCAGGATGTGGCACCGTTGGCCGTATGCTATCTTTAAATAATGAAAAGAATACCCACGCCAAGCATATGAGGATGGGATGAAACCCCAACCCTAACCCCTGCTTTAGAGTTTTATCACCTGCCCAACACCACAAATAAGAGTAGTGCCACCTAAGAGTCTTCTAAAAACTAACCAAAGGGACAAAGGATCATACTACGAAGCATTGCTTAAGCATCACTAGTGCTAAACTATGCCACATCCATATTTTTTATTTTCATAGCAAACAGTGTTGTGAAGTAGTGTTACATTGTTGGTCAGGGAGTGGCACCACCAACTGCATGCTATCATTAGGTGATGAGCAAAACACCAATGTCGAGCATATAAAGATGCAGTGAAACCCCAACCCCTAATTCAGAGTTTTGTCACCTTCCTAGAACCTCAAACAAGAGTAATGCCGCCTAAGAGTCCTTTAAAAACCAAAGGGATTAAGGATCACACTAGGAAGCATTGCCTAAGCATCATTGGTGCTAGACTAAGCCACACCTACATTTTTTATTTTGACCACAAATACTACTATGAAGCAATGATGCGTTATTGGTTGGGGGACACACATCGATCGCATGCTATCACTAGATGATGAGAAAAACACCCACACCAAGCATATGAGGATGGGATGACACCCAAACCTCTACCCAACACCTAAAACTAGAGTAATGTCACCTAGGAGTCATCCAAAAAATTAATTAAAGGGATTAAGGATTACCCAAGGAAGCATTGCTCAAGCATCACTAGTGTTAGAATAGCCCACGTCACATAACCCATAAAGTTTCAAGGGACGCATTGAAAATGCCCAATTTCATCCAAGATTCATCATGGATGATTAATGGAATAATCACCCAATGCCATAGGAAAATAAGCCATGATAAGCTTGGGAAAAGGCTTGTCTAAGTGTGGATGGGAAATAACTTGGAAGTCCTGCACCAACCACTATAGGCGTGGTTGAGCAAAGTGCATCCCCTCATAATAGACTAATATGCAAAAACCAAAATTGTACAAGTAGATACCTTTTTTTTAGTAGACTTAATTTTTTTTTTACTTTTTAAAGTGACTAAAATGAAAAAATAGAAAAGGTACCTAGAAATTGAATTTTGATGTAGATCTTTTTGTAGACATTTACATAATAATATAACTAATGTGTCCATTAAATTTCAAAGCCATGGAATAAGGGATTGATTTTTCATGATTTTTTTAACAAAATTAGGAAACTGCACAAAATCCATAAAAATGGAGGATGGAGTGTTTTCATCTCTAAACCTTCCCAATGTTATTGGGAGGGGGGGTCTAAGGCAACTAGTTTGGGATGAAGAATGCCAAGTTTTTTGTCAATGACTAAGTTTTTACACCACAACTAAGTTTTTACCATGTATTTGGTCTAGTGGCTAAGTTCTAACCACCATTTTGGCTTTTTGCTAAGTTTTTTTACCATGATTTTGTCCTGTGACTCAATTTCTAGCTAACTTTTTTACTAGTATTTTTGGCACTATGGCTAAGTTTTTTACTAGGATTGTGCCCGTGGAATAATTTTTGGCTAACTTTTTTACCATGATTTTTGCACCATAGCTAAGTTTCTGATAACAATTTTGGCCCGTGGCTAAGTTTCTTTTTTATCATGAATTTGGCTCATGGCTAAGTTTTTGGCTAACTTTCTAAGTACTATTTTGGCATCATGACTAAGTTTCTGACCATGATTTTGCTCATAGCTCAGTTTCTACTAAATTTTTTACCAGGACTTTGCCCATAGCTAAGTTTCTAACCATGATTTTGGCCTATGACTTAGCTTTTGGCTAACTTTTTTACCATAATTTTGGCACCATGGCTAACTTTTTACTATGATTTTTTGCCCGTGGCTAAGTTTCTAAGCACGATTTTGGTTTGTAGCTTAGTTTCTGGCTATGTTTTTTTACCAAGATTTTGATACTATAGCTAAGTTTCTAACCACAATTTTGTCCCTTGACAACTTTTGACTAACTTTCTAATCATGATTTTGGCATCATGGTTAAGTTTTTTTTACCATGACTTTGGCATCGTTTCTAAGTTTATGACTAGGATTTTGATTTGTAGCTTAGTTTTTGGCTAAGTTTCTGACCATAATTTTTGCATTATGACTAACTTTTTGACTAGGATTTTGGACCATGGGTCAATTTCTGGCTAACTTTCTGACCAGGATTTTAGCTCGTAGGTCAGTTTTTGATCATGATTTTTGGAGTATGTCTCAATTTCTGGCTAACTTTCTAACCACAATTTCGGCACCGTTGCTAAGTTTTTGGCCACGATTTTTGGCTCATGGCCCATGACAAGAAAAACCGTTGATCCAAAGTTTTGTGACCTACCCAACACCACTTCAAACAAGAGTAATGCTGCCTTAGACTCCTCCATTATTTATGCTAAACTAAGCCACACGCACGTTTTTTATTTTGATTGCAAACGGTACGTGAAGCAGCATTGCATTGCCGACCGCATGCTATCACTAGACAATGAGTATAATGTAACATCCCAAAATCCTCAATTAGGAATAATTAGACTCTAAGAAATAGAGGTATTATTTTCAAACTTATGGATGATTAGATGCCCTTAAACTAGCCTAAGTTAAATAATGTACAATAAAATTAGTTTTTTGACCTCCTTAGATTATGAAAATGGGTAATATATATATATATATATAACAAGAGTAATGCTGCCTTAGACTCCTCCATTATTTATGCTAAACTAAGCCACACCCACGTTTTTTATTTTGATTGCAAACGGTACGTGAAGCAGCATTGCATTGCCGACCGCATGCTATCACCAAATAATGAGTATAATGTAACATCCCAAAATCCTCAATTAGGAATAATTAGACTCTAAGAAATGGAGGTATTATTTTCAAACTTATGGATGATTAGATGCCCTTAAACTAGCCTAAGTTAAATAATGTATAATAAAATTAGTTTTTTGACCTCCTTAGATTATGAAAATGGGTAATATATATATATATATATATATATATATATATATATATATATATATATATAAAAGCTTAGATAAAATATTTATTTTACAAAACTTTATAGTTTATTGTTATTTTTTTTATAGTTACATAAAGGTAACATGTGATTTATTATTTAAATAATTCTAATTTAGATCATGTATATAAGACATAATATATATGTGTCTATGTAATAAATATGTTATATTTAGAGCATGGATATAATCTAGTGTAATAGAATATGTTTTAAAATAAAAAATTGGGATACCTTTCTTAGACAATAAGGTGAGAGTACAATATTTTGTGAGTTATTAAAATAAAAAAGGAAGGATTTGTTGGAAAATCAGAAAAATATATGATGATATACACTTTTATATTTTACAATATTTTAGAGCAACCTAGATGATCTCTTAGGATTTATTCTTCTTTAATATTTTAGGATTAGTTTCCTTATTTAATTAGGCAGATCATATCGTGTAAATAGAAATACTATCTCGTATATTTATTTGTATTTATTACATTAAGTCGATATAAATGGACTGAGTTGTGTACTTGATGCACACAAATTTCAGTATCTCTTTCATATATTTTTTTCAACATGGTATCGGAGCGATATCATCCTCCATGACTTATTTTGTCACTCATTCACCGCAATTTTGCCAATGAATGTGTACCAAAACATACTGTTAATACGTTGCATTTTCAATTCCATCACATCTAAATTCTGAAGTTAGTGACGTTCATCAAAGTAAAAAATGTCATCATTTCTTAGAACTGAAGGTGTTACTTGCCACATTCCAGAACTAGTGGAATTTCAATCCCTTTTTGTGCCTTTCTATATTACATTCTCTGTCCAATAAGGCACCATAAGTAGACTCTGGCTCTTCAGATCGCAACTCCAAAACAATTTGCATCTCGTATAACTTTCAGTCCATTTTTCAGTAATGTGTGGGTAACAAGGGCTTAGACTCACTGCACATATTATTGACCATTGCAAATTGATCCTTAAATAACCTGAAGGTACAAACAACACTTGGTACAATGTGTAGTTTAAAAATTTTGAATCTTTGGAGTTTGATGACTTCTTTCCCATCGATGTTCATTTTGGTGGTGATTATTTTCTTACATATGAATCATATTAGTGATAACTTCTTTCCCACAGACGTTCATTTCAGTGATGACTATTTTATCACATGAATTATATTAGTGGTAACTTCATTCCTACTGATTATCATTTTGATAGAGACTTTTTTTTCATACACGAATTATATTAATGTGACTTCTCTCTCATTAATGTTTATTTCGACGGTGACTTTTTTTTCCATTAACTACATTACTAATTTGAAGCTTCCAAATGGAGATTTTAGAAAGTTGGACTTTGCTTTGCTTGCTAAAAATTTCTTTTTAGTTGATGGACATTCCAACTATTTTGGCTAAGCTATATTTCTACCAACTTTCTTCGACTTCTCCAACAAACCTAAGTTGCCTTTCAAATTATTTTTTTTTAATTTTTTTGTTTTATCTTTATTTGTAGGGAAATAAAATTTTCTTCTTGTAACAAGTTGAAAGCTTAGTAAGCTTCAACTTGAAGGGAGTGTTGGAAAATCAGAAAAATATCTAATGATATCACTTTTATATTTTAGAAAATTTTAGAGTATCCTAGAAGATATATTAGGATTTGTTCTTCTTTTATATTTTATGATTAGTTTTCTTATTTAATTAGACAGATCATATCATGTAAATATAGATATTATCTCCTATTTTTATTTGTATTTATTACATTAAGTCTATATAAAACAGACTTTGTTGTGTAATTGATACACACAAATTTCAATATCTTTTTTATCTATTTTTTTCAACAGGATTACCTTTACAATTAGACTTAGTTCATGCTTAGAAGAGAAAAAAAGAATGAGAACGCTAAAGAAATTCAATAGATGTCATCACATTTATAAGAGCACTACTTAGCATTCATTTGAGGTGAGTAATACATTTTTCTTTTAAACCTTTTCTAGCATATATATATCACTACAAAAAATTGAAGTTTAGTGACCACCAAAATCGGTCTCTAAACTTAAAAAGTTGGTTACTAATTTTGAAAATTGGTGGCTAAATCTTTTAACGACCGAAATTTTGTTGGTTGCTAAAACTCAGTCACTAATCAATTGAGCGATCATGTTTGATTCGGAGTCTAGCATAGCAACCGAAATTTCAGTCGCTAATGAACTTTGTGGTTGTCATTTACTATTACTAAAGGTACCAGGAATAGCAAAATTGGTGTATATTCCGGTCTAATTTATTAAAAATATAAATTTCAAAAATTAAAATCAGTTGCTAATTGATTTAAATTATATTTTCTAAAAAAGGAAAATAGGTTGTTATTTTTTTGAAATTTAATTAAAAAATAAAATGACGGTTGGTAAATCAGTCACTATTTTTTTCAAAATTTAATTTAACAAAAAATTCGGTTGCTAAATTGATCACTGTTTATTAGAAGATTAAAAATAATTGGTCGCTAAATAGGACTTTTTTTTAAGAATTGATCATTGTTTTGGTCACTAAAATTAAAGAAGCATATTTATTTAACGACCGAAAAGCGATCGATTTTTTCGGTTGCTATTTTTTTTGACCTTTTTCCATCCTTTTTTTAAATTAATAATATATATTATGAATCTGTCAAATATTTATCAATAATAAAAAAATTCAATCACACTATAAATAACATACAATAAATAAATTTTAAATAAACAATTATATATGAAAACATTAACAATTAAAAGTACCAACATGATTACTAATAATTCGAAATCATAATAACCATCAACATAATTATACTAAACATTAGGAATGTGATTGTTTAATACATCATCTTCAAGATAACCATCCTAAGTATTATCATCATAGTCATCATTATTATCTAGTGGAGTGGGGCCTAGCATAAGTGAGTTCAGTTGCAAGTGTTGTAAATTAAGTTGCATTTGTTTATTTTGTTATTCTATTTTCTCATTTTGTTGTTGAATTTGATCACTTTGCTCTTCATAATTATGCAACAATTGCACCACTTTGTCCTTAAGTGACTTTTCCTTAACTTCTTTTGTAATAAGTTCATTATTCAATTTATCAATTGTCTTACGCATCTTTTCCACTTGTTGTACCTTTGGCATCTCAATTAAATTAGTCAGAATACGTGTTGAGAGCATGAACTTATTGGTTAATTTGCCAAGTCCATATACATTCCCTTTTCATTCTTACCTCCAACAACTTCTAAATATATGTCATTAAGATTTGATCGAGGTAAAATTGGAGTCATTTGCAGATGTTCATTCTTTCGTGGCAGATTGTTGGAGTTCTTGTCGACGTTGTTAATATTTCAGCTTAAAGAAAAGTTAAAATATTAAATTAGACTTTTATTAATATCTAATAAACTTTAAATTAATGTTTATAAAGGTAAAAATTGAATTTATAGCAAGTTCATGAGTTTTGTCATTGACCCATTCTCCAGACTTCAGTTTTCTTGTTTTCTCCACCACCTCCCAAGCACTTGGCGGCCGTTGAAGCTGTATTGCCTACTTAAATTTAAACAAAAGTTGAAATTATAATATATCCAATCAATTAAGTAAAATAAAAAGTAATTAAATTACCATTTTTTTTGTAATCAGCTTATGTAAATATAGATCCACCACAATAGGTTGAGGCTCCTTTATTAATAGCTTGATTTTCCTTTTCAATCAAGCTCTTATTTTGAAAATATGTAGAACCCTAATGATTTTCAAAATTGTTTAGACACTAGGCAGAATCCAAGTTGCATGATCATGACCATTTCTAATCTTACTCATTGCATTTTTGTAAATGCGTGAACTGTTTTGCTAAAAAATGGCTCTAATACTTTGCTCCTGTGATGGGTCTCACCTATACTCTTTCTGCATTAAAAAGTAGTTAAGCAAAAAGGAAAAACAATGAACAATATAATTGAAATTGAACGAAAAGTGTGAATTACCTTAAACTCTTCGAAACATAGGTTATGAACTTCAATTTGTACCTTCTTCCAACTCGACCATGGTTCATCAAATTTTTGTTTAATGATCTCTAAGATCGGATCAAAAGTACCATGGGCTAGTGTAAATCTATGGGAAATGATTTTGTGAATGTCCATATTTTAAGAATGCTTTTTAAAAGATTAACTATTATATTAAAATTGACTTACTCATTGTCTATTACTTGAAGGAAAGATCTTTGATCCACTGCATGTTCATGAGTGTGGAGAGGAGTAATCAGATGTGAATGAATCTTGTAGTGTTGAAGATGTGACCACTATATCACCTACTTCGATAGGTTGTGGTTCCTTTTCAACCATAGGAAGTATGCCCTATTGGTGAATGGGAATTGTGGACTCTAATGTTGAAATGTGATTTATAGAAGTGGGAAAGTTGATAGTGAGTTGACCTCTCTTACTAACACCATGACCTCTATCATAGTTAGGTGGTTTATGACCATCACTTGTACCTCTATTTGCCATATGCATGTAGTAATTGTTATCTATATGACAATTGAGACTAAAGATTAATCAATATAGTGAAATATTATATGTTTAGAGTTTAGGAAAGTAATCCAACTTGAAAGAGAAAAGTCAAACCTTATCGTTTTTATGACACCAAAACATGTCACTTATCTTTTTCGTCATAATCACTACAAGTAATTATTACAACAATGATCATACAAATGTAGAAAATAAGTAACACAACGAATGTAATTCATGTTAATGTATAAATTACCTAAAAGGTATTTATATCATTAAAATCACTCTCACTTTCACTCTTAGTTGTTATGTATTCATCCTCATGTGATTCATCAAATTCTTTTTATCTGATAATTGTCTATCTACTTCTTCTCCACCACTATCAATGTTAGCAATAGATTCGTTAATGACATCTAGGTGAATATGCAATACTACCTGAAGTCCAACAAAGTTATCATCTTGGTACGAAGCCTCTTGCTCAATTTGAGGTAATATATTATGAATAATTCTATTCCTTGCCTTTGTCTTGATTACAGCCAACCAATTGTGATGTACCTCAAGATATGGTGTGTAATAAACTTGTTCAACTTGTTGTGCAAATATGGATGGATCGTATGCTTTATTATATCTTCGTGATGCTCGTACTTCTACAATCTCATATTTATTATGTACTTTTGTTCCTATATTAGGAGTGTTATCAAACCAATCACACTTGAATAAAACTAACTTCATTATTGGGAAACCAATGTACTCTAATTGAATGATATCAGACAAGTTTCCATAAAAATCAGATTTTAATTGATTGTTAGTTCCTCGTATATAAACACCATGCTTTATGGAATTCATGCCTTCACTCCAAAGAATTGTGTGAAATTTATATCCATTTATAATATACATAGGCCATGATTCAACTTTTCTCTTAGGCCCCCATGCTAGATTAAACCAATAATGAGTCTTGAATATTATTTTCTGAATTTAGAACCTAAAAAATTACACCATCAACATCATACATTGTATTAGGGTGGACAATATAACATTTAAGTTACACCAAAAAGTGTTAACGTACATATTGTTTGAACCATGTAGGAAATTTTGACGAAATATCACAGTCAACTTCAGCATCTAAAGCTGTGGGATTAAGCTCTCTTAAAAACTCAATATATATACTACAATGAAAAAAGTAGATTAATCATAATCGTTAACATAACATCATTAACATCTACAATTAAAGTTGTAAAATGTGGTGAGCAAATTCTTACTCTAAATACGGTTCAACATGTTTGCAATTTAAAAGAACGTATAAGTGAGTAGCTTGAAGGTCAACTTGGTCCAAAAAATATGTTATGCCTTTGCCACCTGATTTTCTTAGGTAGTTAAAAATTGATATAAGAGGCGCAGATGAAAAACCTTCAATTGAATCAACATTAATACGAGGTATCTTGGTCCTTCTTGTTTCAATTTTATTAGGATAGTAAAATGAGGCAAACATAATATCTCCTCTACTAAATAAGTTTCACAAATAGAAGCCTCTACTTATTCTTGACTTTATTTGTTAGGGAATGTAGAAAGATAACAAAGAATATGAATGCATAATCTCATGAACCAGTGGTTAACATATATATTGTAATGGTATATAAATGATTACTAGTTTTATACATCTCAAAAGGGTACATCTAATGATATTGGATTAGACTACCAACTCTAGTCTCATATGGTAGATGAATTGGAAGATACTCCATTAAATCAAAGAATGTTGATGGAAATATTTGTTCCAACTTACACAACAACACTGGTATATCACCTTCCATAACTGTTAGGTTCTAAACATTTAGTGTTATCGAAGTTAGTTCCCTAAAAAAGTTGCTAGGTTCAACAAATGGGTTCCAAATATATTTTAGTAATGAGTCGAATGCAATAGGAAGCAACTATTGCATGAAAACATAACAGTCGTGACTTTTCATTCCTTGTAACTTTCCTTGGTTAAAGTCAACACATCTATCCAAATTAGAAGCATACCCATTTGGCAACTTTAGTTCTGTCACCCACTTACAAATAACTACTCTTTAAGATTTGGTCAATGCATAAGTTGGGTTTGAAAAGTTTGACACAATCAATGTCTTTCAACTCAAGCTCTTTCCAATTGCATATTTATGCTATATCCATTTGAGCCTTATGTGTGTCCTTAGTCCCACCATTAATGTCCATCACAATGTCAAATACATTCATAAAAAAACCTCTTTGTGTGTTCATGACATCAATGTTATGACGTAGAAGATGTGTGTTATAATATGGCAACCTCTAAAAATACTTTATTTTTTTCAATTATGTTGAACACCATAACGAGGAATTTCTTCTTCTTCTTCTTGTAAATCATATGAAAATGGTAAGTGTGCAACTCTTCCACATATCAAGACTAGATAACCAAGGAGGAGGATGTGATGTCTCAACACATCTTTTCTTGAACGAAGTTTTGCTTCTTCTGTATGGATGATCAAGTGGGAGAAATTGATGATAACAATCAAAATATGAGACTTTATGACTGTGCTTTAATATGAATGCCCTAGTTCGTTCCATACATATGGGGCATCCAAGTTTCCCAATAGTGGTCCAACTAGACAACATTCCATGAGCCAGGAAGTCATTAATTGTCCACCTCAAAGCAACTTTCATCATAAAATTTTATCTTAGTGACATATTATAAGTTAGTATTCCATCATTCCACAATGTACACAACTCATCAATTAGTGGCTGCAAGTAGACATCAATCTTTGCTTTGGATTTGATGGACTTGGAATTAAAAGTGTTAGAAACATAAACTCCCTTTTCATGCACATCCCAAGAGAAAGATTGTATAGAGTTAAGATAACCGACCAACACGAGTAACTTTTTTCGTATTAACCAAATGGATTAAAGTCATCTGCACATAACCCTAATCTGACATTCCTAGGGTCTTTACTAAACTTTGGATGAAGTTTATCAAAATGCTTCCAAGCTTTACCATCGGATGGATGACATAAGAGCTGGGTCCCTTTCATTCTCACTATGCCATCTCATGTGAGATGTAGTGACTATTAAAGAGTACAATCTCATGTGGAGAGTACCACATTTTCTTAACATAAATGTTCTTCTAAATTCCCCTCTCAGTGATTGACTTGTATAAATTAGTATTACAAATAAAACACTTTGTTATGGTCTTGTTAGAATTTTCATTATAATACAACATGCATCCTTTTGGGCAACAATTGATTTTCGAACAACCCAAACCAAAATTTTGTATCGACTTCCTAGCATGGTACAAATTTGTCACCACTCTATTACCTTCAGGTGTCGTCTCCCCCATCAATTGCACCATTTGGTTAAAGCAGCCTTCTGACATGTTATAGTCCGATTTCAAGCTTAGAGTTGTCAAAGAAATTGACAAGTGATTATCGCATCTTTCCTACAATGATGCTTGTGTAGCTGCAAGCATATCAAAGAATTTTTTAGCTTTAGGATTAGGATTTTCTTCCATGTTTTCTATATGTTGACCAATTAAGGGTCCAACATGATCCATGATCCATGATCAACTGTTCGTAAGGATTGAATTCTTCCCTTTGTTCACCACTTCCATAATATGAACCTTCAACCACCATTGGAGGAAATTATGGAAACTCCTCACCATGGTTTGTCCACCAATAATAATTCGGCATAAACCTTTGCTCATAAAGATCATAACCCACTTATCGACAAACTTGAAAACTAAACATTTGCATTTGTTGCAAGGACATCTTAGTTTTTCACCTTGTAATTGAAATTTCTCTTGAGTAATAGCAAATTGTAGAAACTTGTGTACTCCTTCAGTGAACTTGTTCCTCCAATGTTTATTAACATCTAACCTATGATACATCTACCTTCGATACTTTAGAATATCCATTTTTTTATAGTAGGTACAATAAAATGTACAAACAAACAACTTTTTATGTATTTTTAACATCCTTATAATACAATTAAATCTCAAACAACTCTAGTCGCTGATAAATTATTGTTTTCAAAATATATTAAATACAATTAAATTTCAAACAACTTCAATCCATGATAAACTATCAAAATATAAATACAATTAAATTTCAAACAATTTCAGTCCATGATAAACTATTGCTTTCAAAATATATTAAATACAATTAATATTCTAACAACTCTAGTCCATGATAAAATATTATTTTCAGAACATATTAAATACAATTAATATTCTAACAACTCTAGTCTATGATAAACTATTGTTTTCAAAATATTCTAACAACTCTAGTTCATGATAAACTACTTTTATTCGCAATATGAAAATTAACATATAATAGTGATAAACAACAAAACAATATTGAACTTACATCAACTCTAAACAAATTACAACGTGAGGGGAAAGCATATCAGAGTAGATGAAAGCAGTTTGGAGTGAATCACAATAGGTCTAAGCAAATCAAAGCAATGTTAGAAATTTATAATTTCTTTTAATCATGTGGGCATTATATATTTAAATACAATTATATCAGCTATTTATTTAAAGTGATTATAATCTTAAGTGATCCAAATAAGTATTCGAATAGACTTCTTAATAAGACTTGATATGGGCTTAATGAGTGGATACCCAAGTTGACCCGTTAAAGAATAATGGGAACCCTATATGTAGGCTAACACATCAGGAAAAGTTATGGTCCCCAAAACACCAAATTTTTAAAAAAAATGTGTTCTTTATTTTCCCATCTGAAAGAGAAACGAAGGTCCTTAAAGGAACTAAGGTGGTTTGGTTGAGGAAAACCATAAAACCAACGATTCTCAATCATTGAAGGTACTGAAGATCCTGTTGCAATCTCCTAGACCAAAATGGATCCAGGTATTTATTTAAACAACCTCTTATTGCTTTGATAATCTAATATGACGATAGGATCATAAGGAATAAAAAGGGCAGGAAATATCCAAAATGAATAAGAACATAAGGAACATAAGGGTAGGAAATTTCTAACAAGCAAATCATAGTAGATTAAAGAAGAGCGAAAAAAGGGTAAAGGGGTGCTGTTCCAACAAAATAGGCAACACGAAGGTGATGGTGGCGGTCGAAGTGGGTCCTGCGGACTAGGTCACAAAGGTGTGGTCACGAGTTGCATGAAGGTGCGATCATAGGTTGAGCGAAGGTGCGGTCGCAGGTTGCAGGTCGCGTGGAGATGTAGTTGCGGGTTGCGGGGTGGGTCGCAAATCAAACAATCTCAGTTGCGTGCTGGGTTTGGGTCATAGATTAAATGAGCTTGGGTTGGGATGTACTTGGTTGGGATGTAGGTTGGGAGAGGGTTCGATCGAAGATCTGAAACCACCGATTGAGAGGGTTTGGGTCACAGGTTGGATGAGCTCAGGTTGGGATGTGCTAGATTTAAATACAAAAATACTAAATTTATTTTATTTTAAAAATAAATAGTCTCACTTAACTTAAAATAAACTTTAACATCGTAATTACACAAAATATAAACTCAAAAGACAAATTTAATTATAATATACTGTTATTTGGATACAGAACAAATTTAAACACAAGAATACTAAATTTATGTTATTTTAAAAATAAATAGTCTCATTTTATTTAAAATAAACTTCAACATCATAATTCTTAAAATGATAGTGTTTTTTATAATATTGTTCATACGTGACATATTATCAAATAATATTTGAATTTTTAATTTTTAAATTTGTTATTTTAAATACACTAAAACAATTTATCATGTTCATTTATATAAATTATATATATTAAGTTAAATTGTTATATTAATCACTCTTCAAAATTTTTTAAATATAAAATAAGTAGATTTTTATTTATAAAATTTAACTTAAATTTTAAATATTTATAAAAAATAAGGTCACTATTTTTTATTTAAATAAGCTCATTTTTTATTGTTCAAGATTTAGTGACCTACATAAATCAGTCGCTAAATCGATCGCTAGTTATTTATTTTTTATTTTAAATTATATTAATATTTGATCGATATTTTGGTGACTATTTTTCTTTTAAATTAATTTATTTTTTATATTAACAATTTGTTGCTAATTAGGATGCTAATTTTTGCTTTGATTTTTATTTTTTACTTTAGATTCAGTCACTATTTTGTTGGCTATTTTTCTTTTATAATTTATAATTTTTTATATTAAAATTTGATCCCTTTTTTTGTTTTTTATTTTTAGTTTTTAAATAAAATTTGATTGCTAATTTAGATGCAAATTTCCTTTTGAAATTTTTATTTTTTTATTTCAAATTCGTTCACTAATTTGGTAGCTATTTTTCCTTTTAAATTTTTTATATTGAAAATCATTCACTACTTCAATTGCTAATGATTGCTTTATTTATTTAGTTTTTCTTAAACTTTAATTACTAATTCAGTGACTATTTCCCTGTTTAAATTTTCTATTTTTTTTTTTTCAGATTCAGCGACTATATTTTTTGAAAAATTTTAAATTTTTAAATTGAGAATCTGTCGCTAATTCTGTCACTAAGTTTTGTTTTATTTTTTTAAAATCCGATCACTAATTTAGTGATTATTTTTTTAATTGTTAAATGCGTAATAAAAACTTAATCGCTAATTCGGTCATTACTATTCTTTGATTTAAAATTTGGTCGCTAATTCGGACTCTAACTCACTTTTTTATTTTCTTTATTAAAATTTAAAATTTTGTTGCTAAATTGGTGATTGTTTTTTAGCTAATATCATTTAGCGATGAATTCGTTTGATCATTATTTTACTTTCAAATTTTAGTGAATATTTCTGTGATATCCAAACTTCTGCTTTATTTTTACGATGAATTAACGACCGATTTAGTTAGCTACAACTTTATTTTTACGATGAATTAACGACCGATTTAGTTAGCTACAACGTGTTTCAATCGTTAATTTATAAACACAGCACATTTTAGGTTATTAATTTAATAGCTATTATCAATTAAACAATATCTAATTTTGGTTGTTAATTATCAATTTTTTAATAGTGTATCAATGAGTTATATGATTTGTAAGTTCCTTGTTAAGAAGAATTTGATTGAAAAGAAGAATTTATGGGTAATGATATTCTAAATTTGATGATTAGATTTCATTCATTTATTCTTAGTAAACTTTTTAAATACATGAATTATTTTAATGTATAATTTTTGCTTGTAATAATGATTGTTAACGCATGAACCTTGGTGCAACTTCTCGTGATAGTATTAACTATCCTCTGTGCTGGATTGCGGCGGGATTAAAATTCATTATTTACTATATATGCTGTAATATTACTATGACGGAATCCCAATAGAATTCAAATAATTGCATGTATACATGTATATATGGACGAAGCATATTACGGGATTGCAAGTTCCCCACTGTGTGCAAAGGATACGTTGTTTATATATTGGTATATTTTTATATGTATGATTAATTACTACATATTGTTAAGTGATGTTTATCATATTTTAGTGATGTTATAGTATGACTATAAGAATGGTTAAGAATACGTACATTTTGAGAATTTATTTAATAGTTATCCGGAATGACATATTTTTGTTATTCTGAGAACCATTAATTATCTTTGAGGAAGGAATGCCATCTCGAATGAACTATCTATTTTTTTAAAATATATACATTTGAAATGAGATAGATATCTTTCATATTCAAGCACAAGCTACCAAGTAGTGGGAAGAAATAAACTTAAGTTCGTTTGATTTGCTTTTATTCCTCCAACTGCGTATTCTGCATCATAACCTTTTTCTTACTAAACAAACATTTGACTTATTCTTAACATGAATTACTTAGATTGCCATATCTGAAATCTTAGGTTTATTATCTCCTATTCTGGATATCACTGGAATTGAAAGCAACAATGAATTTATTCATCTATTAATTTCTGGATTTCTCTAAATGTACCATGCGAATTTATTTTTATCTATTACGATATGGTAGAAAACTTAAAACTAACACAAATTAGCGTCGATGCCGCAAAATCTTATAATGTTACAAAATCTTAAAATTGTTAAAAAATAACTATGTAATAGGACTATTTAAAAAATTGGTCTGTGGTTTATTTTACAATGTTACCTTTTTTTTTTTTTTATCAAAATACTTATTTTAATTTTCACATGTACTATTTATTATTTGGACAAAGTATACGGTTCTACAAATATGAAGAATGATTATAGAAATTTTTGTTAAAATAAAATGTTTTTTTTACCAAACAAGTCATTTTCTTAATCGAAATGAAAGAGAGAGAAAATTACAAAAGAAATATATCAAAATGAATTTTGAAATGATTATTTATATTTAAAAGTGTGTTAGAAAATGAAAGTTTGAATTGAACATTATAAAGGCTTGATCAATTTTTTTTTATATTTCAATGATATTTTATTGATCGCTTCAACATTAAAAATAATTTGATTGAGTGATGTTGACGATGTTATTCTTCAACTTCCAAATCTTTTAATCGTTGACCATGTGAAATTTCATTTTTTATACATAAATTGCTTGAATTTTGAATATATCTAATAATTAAAACTTTTAAATTAAAAATAATTATTAGAAATGAAAAATATGTTGACTTTTTTTTTCCTTCTCAAAATCCAAAATTTCTAAACATAACTTAAAAGGTAATCCTTAAACGTTGTATTTACTTTCCTTAGATTTGACGAATCCTTCAACGCTTAATTTAGTTTCAGTTGAACGTTCTAGATATTTTTTTACATTATATTTTAATTAATTATTTTCATTCTTAACTCAATTTTATTAATAAATAAAACGAAAGATTAATTATTAAAATTCTCTTAATTTTTTAAAATTTTAATTAACTTTATAATTGCAAAAATATATCAAATTAACTTATTTTAACTTCAAAAATTTAATTATAGACTACTAATCTGACTGTATATTTATGTCAATATTTTTGGAAGGTTTTCTAAATCATTAGATGATAAGTTACAATTTTATCATTGTATTTATTTAATTGCGTAAAACTAATAGAAATTATTAATAAATATCAAAATGTCTAAATTTTGGAATTCAACAAAAAGTAAATTAAAATACCTTATTTTGACCTATAAAATTATTCTATTGAAGTAAAATATCAATTTGTCCCTTTTTAACAAAATTAATGATTTATTTATAAAAATAGAAATAGACGCCACGGTCCCATACAAGTACGGACACGATCTGTTGTGGTCTCTATCTTTTCTAATCCATATCATTTTGATGGTCTCTCTCTTTCTATATTCTCAGTCATTCAGACTCAGTATAAGTCATTCAGACTCAGTATAAGATTCCTTTCACTCTTCTTCCGTTAATTCGAGCATTTCGGTTTTCACCAAAAATGCAATCCAGTCCGTTGCTCCTTGAGGAACCCATTAGGATGGCTTCCATCCTCGAGCCATCCAAGCCTGTCAGCATTTCCTCTCTCTCTTTTCAATTTTATTTTTGACAATTTCGTGTTCTTTTCAAGCTTTGTCATCAGGAAAAACCAATCACCGTTAATTTTGGGGGTTTTGAATTGATGCTGCGGTTGTTTGCTAGTAGTTAATTTAGCAGATCGGAAACGAGTATTTTACTTTTCTCCCAAGGGAAAACTCTGAAAATGGTTTTGATAGGGCCTGTTTGTTTCTCTTCTCAGATTTTGATTTTAAAAACTGTTTCTTAAAACAATTTTACACGGTTCAAGAATCAATTTCTAATTTAAAATTCATTAAATTAAAATTTGAAAATAGTTTCTAAAATAAGTGTTTAAGAAATAGAAATGAAGATGCACAAACCATTTTCATTTTAGAATTCGGAATTAACATTTGGCAGAGCGAATAAGAGTTTTTATATGATCGGAGTCGAGTTCGAATTCGCTGGTCACTGGGATTTGGAACTATTGCGTCGGTGTCGTTTGGAAAACTTACTTTTAACTCTTACCACCAACCTTGTATGGTGCTAAGATAGTTCGAGTATTTGAGGGGAAGGTGTGTAAAATTTCCAAAATTGGAAAAAAAATTGTTGTTATGTATTTTACTTCTTCCATTAAAGTCGCTGACACTCGATATGCTTGGGGTTATTATTTTTCCTATAGTAATTTCTTTCGAAATAAAAGTAAGAAAAAAGGGTCTAATTAAAAGTACTAGATAAAAAGGGGCAGGTTATACAGAAGTATAAAAAATTTGCTGACAAGATTGTGAACTATTTTAGCTTTCTTTTTGCACTCTATTTTGAGGTTTGGAGAGGGTGGGTTATTCCGTTGTTTTTTCATATTTATTTGTTATTTTTGTGTGGAAATGTGAAACTAAAGAACAAGTTAGTCTATTCTAGAGAATTTGTTCTCCTTCTCAATTTGGATTTTGATTGAAGTGGTTGTTCAAATGCGCTTTGCAGAGTTTCTTTCCAGCAATGACAAAGATTGTTGGTACACTTGGCCCAAAGTCACGATCAGTTGATGTGATTTCCCGTTGTCTTGAGGCAGGAATGTCTGGTATTTTGCCATCGCAACCACTGATTGTTATCTTTATTTAACAATTGACTGTAACTGTAAATGTTCTTTTTTTGTTACATTGACCTCTAGATTTCCAGCTCTGAGTAAATAATAGTATGTATGGTAGGGGACTATTTGGTTTTTTGCTTTCCTAATTACTGTTGTAAGAAAACTTAAAACTAGGATAGCTGTCTAATGAAATCAACTACTTTAGAATTAGAAGGCCTTGTATTTTCAAAAGTTTATAACTATGCCTTAGGGAAGAAATGCCCTACTCTAGTATTCTTGTTGCTTCTTTATAGTTTGCAGTTGCTCCCTTCTGTGTACTGTGGCTGCTGACAAGCTTCAATCTTCTATTGGTCATCTTATTCTTCTTTTCTTACAATGTGTCAGTGGCAAGGTTTGATTTCTCATGGGGTGATCCCGAATACCACCAAGAGACTTTGGAAAATTTAAGGGCTGCTATCAAAAGTACCAAGAAACTCTGTGCGGTAAACTTGTATTATTTTTTGTGTTTGTTTATTTGATTTTTTAAAACACTCAGGCTCTAAAAGCCTATCTTCCTGTCTACTTCTAATATAGATCCTCTTTCTACGACACCTGAAAATAGTCTAAGCCCAATAAGCCCAAAAGCTAATAAAAAATTGTAAAAAATATAGTCAGATGCCCCTAGAGGTAGAACTTTGAATATAAAGTTAAATAAATTAACAACTCACTAACCAGAACCTAAACCATAAGTTTAGTTGATGATGAAGGTTATGATATAATACAATTGGCCACAAATCAAAACTAAACCAAAGCACTGATGTTTGTTCTTTGAGCTTGCTTGTGCATCTAGTGGCACATTATCATTGTCATTTGGTGTCTTATTGAAAATAAGCTAAGAGTGTTGATGATAAAATCTGTGTCTAATGCATACACAATCCATCTTATTCATACTAAGAGTGCATTAAGTACAAAAGCTAACTAAATACTAATTATATATAGTCAGATATAATTAATAGCTATGTAATAACTATAATTGATCAATATTCTAACAAGTGCCAAATATGCTAATGAATCTGATCTACCATTCTAACATGTACCGTTATGATACTTAGTGTGTGTTTGATTCACACCTAGTGTGTGTTTGATTCCCACCGTGGGACAATTCATCTACTAGATGAACTATAAGTGTACAGCACAACTAGTTGAGTCACAACACAATTTTTTATTATGTTTGCTATTTGATGGTTGATGCACAACACAAACAGTTTCATACTGTATGTTGTTTGATATGCATAAGTACTGGACAATGAAAAAAGAACAAGGCAACATTTTGATATTTTAATATTTATTATTCAATTATTTTTTACCCTCCAATTAATCACATTATTTTTATATTTTTATATTTAAAATTAAAATAATGTTTAAAAATTTATGCATTACTAAAAAAATATGAACCAATTCCTCTCGGTACTACCAAAAAGCCCAAATTTAATATGAATATGAGCAACCTCAACAAACATTTATCAAACCTTTGTCTATTGTACTTCATGATGTGCTTCTTGTAGTTAAGGAAGGTAGGTACTAAAAGGGTAATGAGTGGCATTAAAAGCAGCATTTCTTTTGGTACAAAATGAAATTTGAAGAGCAAGACGAAGAACTTGGAATGACTGGAGCACGTTAAGAGGACTTGGTGGTAAACCCATGCTGGATGAAAATGGCTGTTCTTGACATATTCTTAGATGTCAATAGGGTACTTGCACTTGGTGGAACAGTTGTTTGGCGAGGGAGAGAAGACAAAGGGATTGTGGGAAAACGATTACGTTTGAAAGAAAAATTGGGCTTATTTCTGAGTTTTAATGAGTGTTGTGCATGGGACAAAAAGTTGTCCTTTTATTTTGTGCTATCCTTGCTCTATTTTTTTAATCAAAATGTGGCACAAGTATTTTTGTACATTGCTGTACTTTATATTTTAACAAATCAAATGGACCCTTAATGACTGATTCTTTTTACTAGTTGTAAAACATAATAAGTCTTTTGGTAAAGTATCAAGTTCCCTTAAAAGAAGGCATTAATTAAATTAAACAACTTGTATTTGTATTTTTCTCCTCTGACGTATACCTCATATTACCATCCTTGTATAGCTTTGAATAGTAACATAAAATAGATTAATTCTATTTGGGTGTGTTATTGTTGTATAAGCTACAGTGCATTAACTGTTATCAACTTGTATGGCATAAAGTTGACTTTTGTCCAATCGAGTCTGAAGCCTTGTAGACATTCACTCTGTTAATTTATAGGTATCTAATATAAAAGTTTGGAAAAGGAAACTAAGATTTACGGTCATCCTTACTCCTTGCACAAACATGAGAATATGAGACGAATCATGGTATTCATAAATATAACTGATGTCAATTCATTAGGTTTTATCCTTAAATATGCTTTCGAAATGTGTGAATACTATCTGAAGGTTAATTTATGTAAAAGAATACATATTTTTGTTTAACTCCAGGTTATGCTAGATACTGTGGGTCCAGAACTACAAGTTGTCAACAAAACTGAGAACCCAATTTCCCTTCAGGCTGACACATTGGTTGTCTTAACTCCTGATCAGAACAAAGAAGCTACTTCAAATCTATTACCTGTAAATTTTAGTGGGCTTTCAAAGGTCAGTAATAGTATACCTTTCCCTTTTAACACATTTTTTGAGGGGCTGGTGGTTATTACATTTATGTTTAATAATGAATATATCATTTGAGGTTTGCGTACATGTGTATAGTAGTCACATGCAAGTTGTCTTGTTGCACATTTTGAAAATTTTTTTCAGCTGTTTACTTGTGGCATCTTCGTGTTTTGTCCATATTATATCATGTGAGTGCAGAAATTTGCATTGATTTACAAAGACTATATAAATATGGAAGGAAGTTATGTGAACTATTATTCTCCTGAGATATATAAATTAGAAAATTAATCTTATTAGTTATAACTGGAGGGAACTTCTGAACTGATACTGGCACTTTCTTTTGTCTCTTTCTTCATTCCCAGACAGGTTGTTTATTGTTTGCCTTAAGATCCCAATAAGAGAGAAGCTGCAGGGTAGATTTGAAATTTAGTGAGATAGGCTGTAAGTCTGTAACTAATGATTTATTTTGTAACTTTAGGTGTCTAGAAGAGACATGCTGTGTAATATAATATGCTAGTCTTAATTTTGTACTACCTCCGTCCTTATATATATAGGAACCTTTTGAGGGATTTATTTGTCCCTTTTTATAATATCCCTTTCAAATTGTCTCTTGCATTAATTATTTTTTTACCAAAATATCTTTAATTACTTCACATTTTTTAGTCAATAAACAATAAATGCTGTAAATTAATAAGATAAACTCTTTCTGTCTTGTGAGGATTGGGGAAGAATTAATAAGAAAAATTGCATAACCACTAATTAATAAGATAAACTGCATAACCATTATTCTCTCTCCACACATTAATTAATTAGGTGGAAAGTAATTAGGTAGAAAGAGTGAGATGAAGTGTCCCAATAATTTTGTTAACAAATTAATTTTAGAAAACTTTGCAAATTATTAATAAATTTAATGTCACTAACTAAGTTAACCAATTTTCTTAATTCCTGTGAATTAGTTAAAATTGTCCTATATATAGGGGTGGAGATAGTATTAGTTATTAAGGAATTCTCACACTTTCTGTAGGAATAATCTTGTCCAATTAAAATGGTCAATAAATTCTTATATAATGAAAATTCGTTGGTGTGCAAAGCTTCTTATTTCTCATTTTGTACTTTTGATTGTCTGTACCATGTAGTGTTTGCTTAACAGGAATCTATTATTTTGCAGGCTGTGAAGAAGGGTGATACCATTTTTATTGGTCAATATCTGTTTACAGGAAGTGAAACAACCTCAGTGTGGCTAGAGGTAATTCAATCTTGGATGGACTAGTTCTATCTTCAATGGTTGTGCTAATGGTTTATGCCGACTATTTTAATTATTTTGAAATTATAGGGTTTAGATAGGGGGAAAGTTGAAAGAGAGAAAGGAAATTTTAAATAATATGATAATAGGTTGACATGGTTTTATTATTATAATAACATGATATTAGATTGTTACCCTGTTTCTAGATGTGATATAACACTATATACTAATATTCCTGTCTATACTAATAATTAGTCAAGTACTAGGGCCTCTAGTACAAGCACTAACTCACTAATGTAATAAAACTAATAGCCCAAATATTATGATGACGATCAACTTTTCAGTAAGTTTAAGTTGTAGATGGCCTTGATTGATTTTGTATCTAACGAATATCAATGGGAAGTTATTATAATACTTTGAGGGGATTTTATATTTAAAATTTTATTTGTTGTGAAGGGTGTGGACTACTGTGTAATTATTATCATGGTTTTTCATTCTTGTTTGATGTAGCTTTTGACATTTTGGATTCTAATAGGTACTGCCGTATCTTTCTTTCCAATTCCCTCCTCTTTGTTAATACGGGAATCTGCTATTATTTATTTCCTAATATATTTAGGGAATCTGCTATATTTGTTTCCTATTATATTTTAGGAATAGGAATCAATCTATCAATTGTATATATTTAGAATTAGATTTTAGAATTAGAATCCCTAAATTGCGCTGTACAGTTTAGAAATTAGTATTAATTTGTCATTAATAGTTGTAAATGAGTATCAATTATCATTAATTCTTGTAAATGGATTTGTACTATTTATGAAAAAAAATATAATTAAAGAAGGTATGAAGCCAAAATTTCTTGACACTCATTTCTCTTAATCTTTGTTGTCATTCTTGTTTGTTTTTTATCCCTTAATCCATATTAATGACTGTAATAAACAAAAAACAGTAAGGTATGGCCATTCCATTTCAATAAAATACCAACAAGTTCCATAGCTTTTGATTTGCTAGCTCAATCATAATTTTCCTACCTCCAGAGGAAAAATTCCTTGCCTTTTTGGTTGGTTGTGGGCAAGGAGCGATTCAACATTGTAATTTGTAGCCATGTGCTTTAATCCTTTGAGCTACAGAGCCCACCTTGTTATCTCCACTGCATATCTATTCCCAGGAGTAACCCTAAAAATGGGGGAAAGGTCTGTTTTGCTTCGAATAAGAGGAGCCACATGCTTGTTGCTTATTTAGACTTAGCTTTTCTGTTGGAAATAGGAATATTTTACAAGATAGGAACTTCTTTAATGTTTATTTTTCCAAGTTTCCTAGATACTTGGTATAGCTAGGTTCAATGCATCATAGGAAGTAATGGTATCTTAGTTGTTCTCTTGTAAATTGTTTTGGCACTTTATATTTTTAATTCTCTTGAATATAAATAAATCTGTAGGTTTTTGGAATAAAACATTATTTTCTCCACTAATAGTCATGAGAAAGAATTACACACAAATAGTAGACTAAGGGCTGAAAATAAGGAAATCCATTAATTTTGGAATTTCTTCAATTAGTTGATCTCTCTAGGCTCAGAAAAAGGAAAATATATCTTAACAATAAAATCTGAAATAATAATTTCAGATCTTTCTTATTTTATAATTATTCTTTCCTAAAAAACATAACAAATATTCCTCCTAGAAATCAAACACCCCCCGCCTCAAAAAAGAATTACACATAAATAGAAGACTGAGGGCTAAAAAAAAGGAAATTCATTAAATATGGAATTTCTTCAATCAGCTGATCTCTAGGCTAGAAAAATAGAAAAGATATCTCAGCTATAAAACCTGAAATAATAATTTCAGATCTCAGCAGGTGTGGGAAGATATCTACAAATTCTTCCATACTCAGCAGGTGTGGGAAGATATCTACAAATTCTTCCATACTCAAATGAACGCGAAATCCAGGTAGCTTCGTTCTGAATTGAAGACTATTACCAAAGGAGACTGCTCCATTGCTGAATATTTTGCTCGAATTCAAGTTATTGTAGATGTTCTTCTCTCCATCGGAGATGGTGTCAAACTATGGTTATCGTGATGCATTTTTATGGACTTCCTAAAGAGTAAAATGCTCTTGTAGCGATTATTCAATATTGCACTGAACCCTGCGATATCTTTGAAGTTGAATCCATGCTTCTTGTGCATGAATCAAAGTTAGAGAAGATCAAGAAAGTGTCTCGTGTTGAACCTCTTTCTGTCAATGTTGCATGAGTTCCTTCAATTCAAGATCAACCTGCACAAGACCAGAATCATGAGTCACAACAATACTCTAATGCCTCCTCGGAGGTCGCGGTGGTTAAGGTGGTAGTTTTGGTGGACAGTCATCTGTTCAATGCCAAATATGCCATAAAAATGGTCATGATGCAAGTATCTAATATCAGCATAATGCAAATCTCAACCCTCCTACCTGGCCTTGGCCTAATCCATGGCCACCATCCTCTCTTGCAGGTTGGAATACACCTTCCTTGTGGACAACACCTTCTCAATGGTTCATTGATAATTGGTGAAATTTTCCTTTCGGGCCCAATTCTTTATTAAGTGCCCTAGGTCTGTCTAAGACCTTGCAGCAACCTACACCTAACACTCACGCAGCATCTTAGAAACAACTCCAAGCTTACTTTGCCAACTCAGAACTTGTTGAAAATCAAGTTTGCGGGAGCGATCAGTGGTACCTTGTTACACGTGCAACTCATCTTGTTACACGTGCAACTCATCATGTCACAAATAACTTAAGCCATTTAATGAACAACATGCCCCTATGTGGTTCAGATCAAATTCTTATGGGAAATGACCAAGGTTTATCCATAACCTCTGTTGGTTCAACTTATTTTTCTTCTACTTATCAGCCTCATACTACTTTAGCTCTTAAGAACTTATTGCATGTTCTTGCTATAACCAAAAACTTACTCAGTATTGGCAAGTTTGCCAAAGACAACTTGGTTTACTTTGAGTTTCGTCTTGATTTTTATCTTGTCAAATCATAGGAAACCTTTGAAGTGTTGCTACTAGACACTCTTGGCAAGGATGGATTGTACAACTTTGATAACATTCTCCTGCTCTCTTCATCAACAAGATCTTTTGGTTCAACTATCTCATGTAATAGTGTTTCTTGTGCTTCCTCAATTTCTTTTTCTTCAAGCAATAAAAATTGTACCAACCAATGAGGAACTCTTGCTTATAACATGTGGCATTATAGGCTTGGGCATCCTTATCATGAGGCATTCAAGTTAGCTCTTGACTCATGTAATGTTGTTGTACCTAAGAAATCAATAAATTAGTTTTGTTTTGCATGTTGCCTTGGCAAAGTACATTGTCTCCCTTCACATGCCTCATGCAATTTATAATTCTCCTTTTGAACTGTTGTTTTGTGACTTGGGGTCCAGCACCCATGGCATCATCTTGTGGATATAAATAAAGTTAACCTGTGTCAATGCTTACACAAGGTTTACCTAGACTTTCTTACCTAAACTAAAATTGGATAAACACTATTTTCAGTCAGTTTAAACACTTAATCGAAGTACAGTTCAACACCAAGCTAAAAGTAGTTTTCAAATTGACGGTGAAGTGGAATTTCGAGCTCTCACTCCTTTCTTTGCAATGCATGGAATTGTTCATAGATTTGTGTGTCCACACACTCACCATTAGAATGGTTCAATTGAATGAAAGCACTGTCATGTTCAAATTGGCCTTACACTCTTCCCCTCAAGTTCTAGGATTGTGTGTTTTCAATAGCAACTTACTTGATCAATTGCATGCCTATGACAATTTTATGGATGAAATCTCCCTACTTTTGCCATTTGAACCAGGTGCCTAATTACTTGTTTTTTAAGACCCTCACCATCGTCCTTATAATCAACACAAATTGATATTTCATTCCAAAGAATGTATTTTCCTCAACTACTCTAGCTTTCACAAAGGATATACATGTCTTGCACCTGATGGAAGAATCTGTTTCCAAAGATGTTTTGTTTAATGAACACCATTTCCCAAGTCTGAATTGTTTTAGCAGCCTTGTATCTCTCCACCTTCACCCTCTTCAGCACCTACTATCACTTGGGCTCTTCCTCTACTAGTAATTTCCTCCTCTGTACCATCACCATTGGCTACAGAAAATTCACCTTCAACATTAAGTTCTGTTCCTCCCACTGATGTTCCATGTGTGCCACAACACTGCATCAGCCACTGATTCATCAACATCAAGTTTTGTTCCTCCCACTATTGTTCAGAATGTGTGCCACAACACTACATCAAATCTTCTTCCCTTCATTCATCTTGACAATATTCATCCTATGCAAACAAGGGGAAAGTCTGGTATCGTTCAACCTCGACTGCAACCCATTCTTCTCTTAACTGAAATTGAGCCTATTGGTCAGAAACAAGCTTTAGCTAAACCCAAATGGGTTGCAGTTATGTTTGAGGGATATCAAGCCATGTTTGGATCAAACAAAACCCTAATGGTTCCATTCAGAAGTACAAAGCCAAACTTGTTGCTAAAGGCTTCCATCAACAACCAGGTTTTGATTTTCAGGAGACTTTTTTACCTGTTGTCAAACTTGTAACTATTCGTACAATTCTCTCTTATAGTCTCTTAGTGTTGGCACATCAAGCAAATTGATGTGAACAATGCCTTCCTCAATGGCATTCTTGCTAAAGAAGTGTATATGCAGCAACCTCTTGGCTTTAAAGCAAAGGACAAGTCTCTTGTTTGCAAGCTGAATAAGGCCATTTATGGGCTTAAATAAGCCCCTCAGGCATGGTTTGAACGGTTAACTTATGCTCTCCTTCATCTTGGCTTTGTTTCCAACAAATGTGATCCCTCTTTGTTTACTTTTTCCCAAGGAAATTTGACACAATCTTAAAATTGGACCGTCTTGAAAGTAGGCAAAAGGAGGAACTTGACCCTAATCACAACCTGCCGGTAGAACTAAAGTTATCAAAACGTGACCTTAATCGTGACCTGTCGGTATAACCAACACTATAAAGTTCTTTAACCTAAGAACAAAGGAAAAGTGCTCACAAAGAAACACAAATTTTATTCAAATTATAAATTCTCTCCTGGTGGTTGGTTACAAGAGTTTATTTATAGGCTTAGCTAGGCAGCCCTGAAATTAATGCCCATTAATATTTTAATATGCATAAAATCTCATGGATTTAATGCCCATTGAAATGTTAATTTGCATAAAATCTCATCTGCTATAACTCCTCACTAATCTTTTATTTCCACCATAAATGATCTTCCTATTTTTCCACCAGCTATCAAACTTTTCCTTTTTTCTACCAACTATCAAAAACTGATTTATGCAAAGATACATGTAAATGGATCCTAATTAACTACTCAACCCAAATTACATGACAATGATTTTGAGCTTTATATGTATTCTTCAAGATGGGTTCCAATCATCATCAATTTGTAATAAAGTGATCCATTTGGTAACAGGAACAGAACATGGACTAAGACTTTCCCTTACAAAGCCCTTTTGTAGCAACTCATTACTTGCTTTTGAATTTCCTTTGTTTCCTCGGGATTTGTTTTATAGGCTGGTCAATTTGATGCTCAATACCTCTTAAAGGAGGTAATCCATGAGGCACTTCATTTGGAAAAACATTAATGAATTCCTTAATTTGAGCATCAATCTTAGTTATCTCATCAAGGTCTCCCATCATCCTATCTAAACATTCATACATTCCTCGCTTCACTTCATAATTAGCTTTAAATTCAGGATTATAGTGCAAAATGTGGGGTTAAGATAATAGCATGCAACTTGCAAAGGCCAATGCAATTGGTGGTCCTATCTTTGATCAATGATTTCCCAAAGAGGATTGTAGCTAAGAGTAGTAAAAATAAATAAATAAATTTCCAAATAAATTTCCAAACAAGTCTATGATAGTATATAAATTAAAAACCAAACGAGTGAAAGATAATTAGTTAATTACCACTTACTAACCCCATTGAAGAGACTTTGTATCTTCTCTTTAGCACTGTCCATTTCTTCATAAATAAACCCCATGGTTGGCTTCTCATTTGAATCCAAAATGCTCAATATCTTAATTAGGGGAAAAACACCTCTCTTTGCTACATTAAAAGGTATAGCATTGTTGTAAAAAAATAAAGCAATTGCTTTACATACATCCTCCCTTTCACTCTTCTTGAAAATGGTATTGATAGTAGCTTGAGAGCCACTCCTCTTTGCTTGAAAAGTTTTGCTGAAGTATTAGTCTCTTGCTTTTGCCCTTTCCGATTTCCAACCTCATCCAATTCAGCCATACTACTACCTCCTTCATATTCTTTGAATTGTTACCTTTTAATTAGATTTTGCTGCAATCTTGAAGCAACATCCCCCATTAGTTGTTGGAACATAATACATATGTGTCTAAAATAACCCAGGAGTTTTGGTAATAACAAATATTATGACTAAAGAATGTTGGCTAATGTTTGACATTGTTCTTAGTATTCAGGAGAACATGTCATCATTACTAAAGTTTGGTATGTGTCCATGGACACACAGGACACAGGCAGAGCAAAACTTTGCACTGAAACCAAGTTAACTAGACCACTATATTGAACTAAGTAGTGTATGTAACACAATTTCTAATATCCCTTTTATAGGGTAAACATCTAAGCCTAAAAAAGGAAATAAGGAAATTATATCAAGAAGATACAGAGAAAATAAAAGTCATATAAGAAAAGATACAGGAAAACAATTATATATTTAACACTTGTATGCTTGCTTTGCTAAGTATATTCAAAGTCTGTGTTTTGTAATTGCTATATACTTACCTAGTGAATTTTATGTTATCAATAGCGGCCAGAGCGGTTGCTATCATGGAGTGGGGCAGAGCAAAGGCAAGGCGTGACGACACTAGTGCAGTTTGATGTCACACCCATGATTGCGGTGGAGTAGAGTAGGCCACAATCTTGACTTTTTCCTGTTTAGGGTTTGCTATGGTGAAGGTATGCAAAAAGCCCAAAATACCTTCATTTTTAAAACGTTAGGGAGGGTATTTTGGGCTTTTAGAGTTATGAAAATGGTTCAGAAGCTCTCCCGCATCCCCTTCCCTTGTTCTTCCTCCAAACCCTAACTCTTCTCCTCTACTATTCCCTTTTCTCCTTCTCTAGCGACCACCAATGCAACCACCAATGACCATCGGTGCGACCATCGTTCCGGCAAGATTCTGTCTTCTCCGGCAACAATTCTTTTTTCGCCAACCTTCTTTCAAGTTTCAAGTATTTTTTTTCTTTAACTTCTTTTATTAACTTTGATTCTCCCATTTCTTTCTTTGATCCTTTTTCTTTCTTGTTGACAAGTGACAGCAATATTCCTTTTTTTTTTTTATTAACTTCTCTACCTTTTGTATTCTGCCCAATAATATTCTACCTTTTAGTGGGTTTAAGGCTTTTACGAATATTTATTATTAATGATGATTGTTAGTTGATGAATTTTGAGTAATATTTATCTTTTTGAGCTTATATATATTAATAATTTTTTAGTATATATATAATATTAGAATAGCAGTTATCCTGCTATCTGCTATCCCAGTTTGGAGGTTGGCCACTTCGCTTTGCTATCCGGGATTAACTACTATGAGTGAGGTTTTTTTGTAAAAAGATTGATTGCTTTTGAGATAGTATGAAGATGCTAAATGTTAAAGAATATTTGGTGTTGCTTGTAATTAGATAGATTACAGGTGAAGTAGAATCTCATGAGGTTAAGAATACTTGGTTGTAAGTCAGTTTGACAGTGAAAAATCCTTGGAGTGGAAGGGATTGGACTTGTGGAAGATTGAACTAGGATAAATCTTGTGTCATTTCTCTCTCTTACCTTCACTATTTCTTTCTTTGCATCCCTTTGGAAAATGTTTAAAAACTTATATATATATATTCTATGTTTTCAAAAAAGCTTTATAAAAATCACACACAATTCAATCCCCCTTCTTTGTATTTCTTGTTTCTTCAATTATTTTTTTAACATCTTTAGGAACAACCCTACAAGCTCCAACATCCTTTGAAGTTCCTGATAAATGATGCTTTAGTTGATAAATTCCTCTAGTAAGTTCCTTCTCACATTATTTGCAGTTCACATTTTTGCATTCTCATCAATTGAAACACAATGATTCCATGCAACATTAGTCCTTGATCTAGTATCACTTCCATTTCCACTTCCACTTCCACCATCCCTTGCACTTTCAGGACCACTTCCACCTCCTGAAGCTATTTTTTCTTTAAAATTTTGAATTGATTAGAGAATAGAGAATAGAGAATAATTGGCCCTTCAACAAGTCAACACACCAAACACCTATCATGCACCACAAATAGCCTAGTCTCCTACATGCACCAAATAGCAAAGTCTCCAACACTCCAACACGCACTAAATATCCCTTGCCAAACCAACCAAACAACCCTTGCCAAACCAACCAAACAACACCACAAAGAGGAAACAAGAGAGTTGCTTGCATCGAGTAACAGAAGCGAAGATGCGTACACCGGTGACAACATCAACGATGACAATGGCTGCGTCCACGATGATCGACAATGGAGAAGGCTGTGTTGACAACGATTGATGATGGGGAAGGCAACATCAAGTGAAGCAAAGCGCTAAGTGAAAGAGTGTCGTTTATCGCAACTGTAGTGGTGTGTCTTCAATCGCGTTTGGCACCCTAGAGTTGAAGGGTATTTTTTATTTTCTAATTGGGTTGGTACCAACCTAACCCAAAGAGCCCAAACTGGTATTTTTTTTTTCGAATTGGGTAAAAAAACCTGAGCCCACTCGTTTAGGATTGGAACATATTGACAGTTTGTTGATTTTGCGAGCAAACTCGTGATCCCACAATGAGGCACACACCTAGCAATCTTCCTTACGAGTTTACCGAGTTTACTCATTCAGCCCCCGTAAACTTGCAGGATCATGAGTTTGGGAGTATATTTGTGATTTTAACAACACTGGTTATTGAAGGTATTTTTGAGTTTTTTTATTTTTTTAATAGCTTCTCTATAAGCTTCCTCCTACACATGCACCTTCTATTCTCTACCCTAACTCTCTTTTTTACCCACCCCACCCTACCTTCTTTGGCGACCAGCATTGGTGACCAATGACCTTTCTTCTATGGTGACTTTGAGTATCTTTTTCTTTTCTTTTTCAGTTTTTCTTTTCCTTTTTCACTCAAGCATGTTTAAAAAAAATTATTTCTCTCTTTTAGCATGATATCAGAACTCATGATCTAAGTGGAGCTCTGGTTCCTCAAAAAAGTCTTTGTAGAAGGTTTGACTGGGCTCTTGAAGCTGTCATATTTTTTTGACATTTTTTAGCAATATTCATATTTCTTGGTCACTTTTTGGCAGCTTCCATATTTTCCAGCGACCTTTTTGGTGACTATCATTTTTCGGTGACCATTCTGGTGATTGTCAATTTTTTGGTGACTACTAACCTGTCCCAAGACTCTTCTTGCTCTGATTTTCTATCTCTGATTACTGTTATACGTGAACAATACCAATATTCTCATCCAATCAGTTGATTGTCTGTTTCTCTTCTCTTGGACTATGTTCGCTGTTGAAGGAGAGGATGCACATCCATTCTATTTACTAGAGTAGTTTTCTTGCTCTTTCCAATTTTTGCTTCATGATTGAGAAGTATCAATTTGACTTGAAGAATATCATATGGTTCAGCACGGTATTGAATAACCACAGTGAGAGGATTGTATTCCTCAAGGAGACCATCAAGAATTGCATCAACATGATGCGATGAGAAATAAGGTCTCCTATTGACAAAAGAAAATCAACAATAGCTTGAATACAGGCCAGATGAGAGTGAAACAACTAATGAATTTCTTTCCAAACATGACATGAGTGAAAGCGTCACATAATCCTAGGTGCACCAATTTTGATAATCGAGAGAAGTAAAGTGAACAGTAGGAGATCTTGCTATTCTCAATTGGAATACATTGGGTTAGCAGTATTACAGTCATGATCTTGTTGATAAGATACCAAGAAGGTATGGTAGGGTTAGCCAGAAAGCGATGAAGCTTGTAGTCACGTGTAATTCCTTCTACTTGCTGTTTCCATGATAGAAAATTTGTAGAGTCAAGCTTAACAGAGATTTGATGCAAAAAAGTGTTAGCTACGCGAACTTCTGAACTTAGCGGAGAAGCCATGGCTTGGATCAATTACAAGCTGAGGATTGACAACTATCCTATCAACATAGCTCATAATCCTATCAGCATGATTGAATAAAGCACGTAGAAGTTGATAGACACTTTATGAAGGAAAAGCTCGATTGCACCTTGCTTTGTATTCCATATGTACCTTTACAAAATAAACTTGCGGATATTCTTACCAAAGGGTTATGCAGTTTAGATTTTGAAAGAACTGTATGCAAGCTGGGAATGGAAAACATTTATTCTCCAGCTTGAAGTGGAGTGTAGAAAATAGGAGTATTTTAGAAGATAAGAATTTCTTTAATGTTTATTTTTCCAAGTTGCCTTGATTCTTAGTATAGCTAGGTTTAATGCATAATAGGAAGTAGTGGTATCTTAATTGTTTTCTTGTAAATTGTTTTTGGCATTAATTATCTTTGTAATACTCTTGATTCTTGAATTCAAATAAATCCCTTTTGTTGGGTGGAATAATTACTCAAAAATGTTCAAAAAATATTTGTTTCTCTCTTTTAACAATTTCTAAGGATAAAGTCGTAATCAAAATTAAGAAAATGCAATTTCTTTATCGATAGCAAATATGTCTACAATGGTTACCGGTATTCGAGAGACCAGCACTCTCCCTAATTTCCCTTCACAATTTCGATGTCCTCCTCTTTCTTTCACAGTTTATATTCTTTCCTATTCTATAACTAATTAAGTACTGTTAGTTAGGTTGTTACACGGTTATGATCTGTTTCAGGGAATTGATCGCCTGTTGTGCTTCTATTCTTCCTAACATAGACCTTCTTAATAGGAGGTTGAGATCTATTGAAATCATTTTAGGATATAGAATGCAAAAAGTAGAATACTGATTATACCCGAAGTCATTAACTTATTACTGTCACTCAATAGTTTTGATTTCATAATGCAGGTCAGCGAAGTGAATGGTGATGACGTCACTTGTGTCATAAAAAATTCTGCTACTCTTGCTGGGTCGCTGTTTACTTTACATGTCTCTCAAATTCGTATTGATCTTCCCACTCTCACCAATAAGGATAAGGAGGTAACTATAAGAAAATTATGTACATAAAGTAATGAGATGCACATTATATGGTCAAATTTCTTTTCTACTTTTGTGCTTGAGAATGAATGTTTCAATTTTTACTATATTCATGGGGGATTTTAAGGATGGAATTGGAATTATATTTCTTTGTTGAAATTATAGCTTGATTTTAGCAATGCTTGATACTCAATTTTTTTATCTGAAAAAAGACATTTTTCTGTTAATTTGTGAATATGGAAATAGTTTTACTTATTTGGAAATCGAAAAGAATCAGGGTTAGTTTTGTTTAGATTTTGGTAGAATTGATTTTGAAAGAATTAATTTTTGAAGAATTTGATTCTAAAATAGATTATTTGTGGTTGGGGATGATATTCTAAAAGTGAGTTTAAAAGAATTGATTTTGTCTGGATGGTAAGTAGAATCACCTTAAAAGTATAATTATAAGTATGTTAAAAAAATTTGTTGGTCCCACATCCTGAATCAATTATCTTCACCTTGAAAGTTAAATTTGTTTTACTTTCAAAATCAATTCTGTATTCCACACAATTGATTTTTTCTTCACCTTTTAAATTAACGAAACAGCTTGATTTACTTTCAAAATCAATTTTGTATTAGGTAAAACAAACAGGCTATTAAAGTGTAAACAACATGTGATAAATTATTTTGTCTGCAACAACCACAAGACTATCTTCATTTAAGTTACAACATTTATGAGTGTAGAAATATACCTTATTGTTATTTTCTTACAGTTGTGTTTATCTTTTGTCATTTCACTCACTAACTCAGGTAATAAGCACTTGGGGTGTTCAAAACAATATAGACTTCCTTTCATTATCATTCACCAGGCATGCTGAAGATGTTCGCCATGTAAGGGCTTTGATTGATATGTTTTATCGTATTGATTATGTATTTTGAGTTCCCCCCTTATATTTTGTGTATACTACAAGACTTTTCTCTAGTATGAAAGCATGTGCAAAGCTTCTATTAATGGAAAACATTGCAACTAAGTAACTCCAAAATGCTGTTTGGCTGTCTCCAAACAGATTCTAGTGGTTCTTATGATGTTTTCTTATCAATTGCTATTCTGTAAACTCAGATGGAATGTTCATTTTAATTTCCAAACATTAAAACTTTCGAATTGAAGATTCAACTACACAAAATGTACTCTTCCTCTTTCTTTCTCAACATATGTAAGGCTAAAGTAAATGGTCAAAATGACATTTGACTGCTGAATATTATATACAACCCATAGTAGTTAATTTCAGATAGTAGAGCGGAGCGGCCGATCCCCGAACTGGGATAGCTGGATAGTGGATAGTGGAATGGTTGCTATTTTAATTATATATATATATTAAAAATTATTAATATATATATATAAGCTCAAAAACATAAATATTACTCAAAATTCATCAACTAACAAACAACTATCATTAATAATAAAATTTCATAAAAGCCTTAAAATTCAAATAGTAAACAAATAACAAAATACAATAACTTCTTAAATTAGTCATCTTCATCCTCTTCAAGTTCCATGTCATTGTCTTCATCACTCCCATTAAAACTAGAATTGTACTCTTCCTTCCCTTCATCTTGACTTGATTCATCTTCATCCTCTTCTTCCACCACTCCTTTTCCTTTTTCCTTCTTAGATGTAGATGCAAAAACTGCCCTTTGCATTTGTGTTTGCCTCCTAGTATACTTCAAAGGTCCAACAGCCTTAGTTGCACTAGTAACATCTCTCCAAGTCAAAGTATCATCATTAAAAACCAATTCATCTTTGACATCTTCACTATCTCTGTCCAATTCTCCCACTATCCACTCATTGCTATCATCAATGTCCTTTAAAGCAATAGGATCAATAAGATCACGACACTCATGGCATTCATGGAATGCTTGGTTATATTTAACATAAACCAAGTCTTGAAGCTTTTGGTGTTCAAGCTTGCTTTTCTTTTTTGAATGAATCTATAATAATTTAACAAACTTTGTTACATTATGATTATATAAAATTTTAAATTCAAATTTAAAACTTTCAAATTTAAAACTTTCACTTTCACATTAACTTACATGTTCAAAGGTACTCCAATTACGCTCCCGACGAGCTATAAGTCAAACTTAGAACTTTAATGTCAAGATTTTGCAAGTGTGGTGTATGTGCTCCATACATCTTCCACCACTCAACTGTAATGCAATTCATATGCATTAGTATCAAAATGATTACTCAAATTTGCAATTTGAAATGTAATCAAAATAAATATGTAAATTATAAAGGAACTTTCCCACTTACCAGGAGCTATCATCTTTCTTTTCTTCAGCGTTGCAGGAAAACTAAACATACCTCCAGCTCTCTTATGTATTGACAACTCATTGTGGATGTGGTCTACAAACTTGTCATTTTCACTGAGCTTGTCAATACATTTGTAAAGGCCTTCTACCACTTCACAATCCATTTCAATGTTTGGATTGCTATAAAAGAACTTACGATTTAGAAAATAACCAGTTGCATGCAAAGGATTGTGAAGTTGGCAATCCCATCTTCTATCAATGTGCAGCACATGGAGTCCAAAATAATTTTGTTTTGTGTCTTGTAATAGTTTACTTAAAAATTTCAATTTAAATTTAAATGAGTAACAATTAAAAGTTATACTTTTAAAACAAAATTTCAATAAGAGTTAGACTTACCTGCCATAACATAATTATTCCCGTTGTCCGTCACTACTTGAATGACATTTTTTTTCTCCAATCTCCTCAATAAAGCTATTTAAAAGTTGATGGTTTCTTCAGGTTTTTTTAAGAAGGGCAAATCAAGGAGGCCCTTAACATTGACATTTTTTTTCTTGGCAGCAGCTGAAGTAACCTCTATTGATGATGCTGTAGGACTTTTTTCACCTTTTAAGCCTTACAATCTCTTCCATTTCGTCTTCCTCATCTTCTGCTTTTTTTTTGTTAAGAAGCTGCCTTCAATTCCAACCTAATGTCTTCCGATATTTTCCTACTAGCACCCACATCTCCTCTTATTCCGAGCTAATGTCTTTTGGCTCTAGTAATTCCTCCTGTAAACGTTTCTAGGCAAAAATCACATGTTACACTCTTCCTGTTGTTTTTGTCCTTCAAGCTGTTCCACTTCCATGCAATGTCAATATTTTGACCAATGGGCTTGAACATCACATTTGAAGATCCTACTGATAGGATAGGTGTACCATTGCTACCAATAGCAGCAGCGCCGGTGGTTTTTATTTTCTGTTGATCATTGTTTGGTTGGGAACCAGATGCCATGATTGATACCTTGAAGGTTCTGTTGGCTAGAATGAAGAAGTAACAAAAAGTTAAGAGAAAAAAAATATATTGTTTTGTGAGCAAGAGAGAAAGAGGAACCAGAAACAGAAAAATAAACTAAAGGAAAAAAATTACTTGAAAGCCATAAAACAAACTTCGCCGCAGAAGACAAAAAACGTCTGCTGAGACGACAGAGAAAGCAAACATCGCTAGAGAAGACAAGATAGAGAACAGCATCGTGTCGTGTCGTTGGAGAAGGAAAATGTCATCGGACAGAGAACAACAACTCAGACAACAAAAGGGGAAGAAGAACAGCTCAAATGCAAATGGAAAGCAGAGAACAACTCAGACAACAAAGAACAGGAAAAAATCAGCTGAAAACGTAGGAAGGGGAAGAAGAAGAAAGTTGAAAATGCAAACATTTTAAACCCTAAAGGCCTAAACCTGAAAATACCCTCACTAACGTGTTTTCTTGTCCAGAAACCTAAACACATGTGCGTTTTATAGTAGCAGCCACTACAAATGCGATCCCAGGATTGTGCATGTTTTACAGTAGTGGCCGCGATGAACGCGATTCCAGGATCGCGTCATAGTAGCAGCCACGACAAACGTGATACCAGGATTGTGCGTTTTACAGTAGTGGCCGTGATGAACGCGATTCCAGGATCGCGACCCGCTTCACGCGGCCTCGACAACCATGACGCAGAACTGCATCGCTACATCACATACGTCGTGCATCTTGGCCGCTTCGTCCCGCTCCGGCTGCTATTGACTAGTCTGATACAACATTACAACCAACCATTTTTTAACAAATTTGTTGGCATAACAACAGTTTAGATTTTCGTTATGGACTTGTGTTTTTTTTCCATAAATACAGGGGTGTTTTTGGGTATGTTTTCAAAAGAATAGGGGCCTGTATAATAAATGCAAAGTACAGAGGAAGAGAGAGTAATTTGCTTATTTGTTTATCCAATGTAGTTTACTTTTTTTAACTTCTAAATTTTTTAGTTGTACAATATTGTTGATTGAGTAAATAATTTTCTTTATTTTAGTTTTCCTCAAAGGATATGATACAGTGCCAGTATTTATTATTTGGCAGGCACGTGAGTTTCTCTCTAAATTAGGTGGCCTCAAACAGACACAGATCTTTGCAAAGATTGAAAATATAGAGGTGAGAAATTTTAAATTCTTTTTGAGCATTATTTCCGATAAAAACAGTAGTTCAAGATTGTTTGATTTGTGCACTTTATAGTGATTTTGAAATGCATCTTTTGTCTGTAAATTCTCATAGGGATTGACACATTTTGATGAGATATTGCAAGAAGCAGATGGTGTCATCCTCTCACGGGGAAATTTGGGGATAGATCTTCCACCTGAGAAGGTTTGCTTTTAATCTAGACAGAAGAATCCAATGTTATATGATTCATTTACAAGGAGATAATAGTTATTATGATATTTTCCCTTTGGTTGTTCTTTTCAGCAGGTGTCTGCATATGGCTTTTATAGCAGTCTTTTTGACAGCCTTTTTTACAGCGTAATATCAAACTTGTTGACAACTCCCTAACGGATCACACATTCTAATTTATACTCATCAAAACTTATAATTGTGTTAATGCTAAGCTGTTGCTTATAATGTTGCACTGTATAGCTCTGGCAGTGTCAAATTTGCAAGAGTTGCTCCATTGGTATCTAGATATAGTGAAAAGTAAACATGAGTTCCCACATTCTTTGGATGGGTGTAGGGAAAGAAGAAAGGTCGTGAGATTGTCCACCTATAAGAAACTAAGTGGGTTGGAGAGAAGAGGAGGGAATTGGACACTAGTTTTTAAACTTTAGTATGCTGGCAAAGTAAGATCAAAAGATAAGTAAGAATACTAGTAGACAGGAAATGGAAGAATAATGTAGTTGCTAGAAGAAATAGATGTAGGATCATAGCAATAAAGTTTGTAGTGGAACAAGATAAGTTTATTGTTATTAGTGGGCCTGCACCCATAAAATTCTGAGATGATTTAGAGGGATTAGTTTTGGATAAACCATTTGGAGAAAACATTTTTTTTGGGTGGATGGGGGACATATTTTAGGGAATCCAGGGGTGGAGTGGTGGTATAAGGCGTTGGATAGGGGATATGGTATTTGAGAATCAAATGCAAAGGGTAAAACAATCCTAGATATTTTGTTGGCTTTCAATTTCTCAGTAGCAAACATGTTTTAGAAAGTGGAAAGAACATCTCATGTCATCTTGTCATATACAAAATTGAGGTTTGCATGGATAGCAGCCTGATGCCCTGGGCCTGGGGAGACCATGACTACCAAGTACTGGATCTTGGTTATGAACGTATCTTTCTATGAGCAAGGAAAAGTCACTAAGACAAAAATCCAAGGATCAATTGATGGCAAAGGAAGTGTATTTTCAACGGAATATTTTAAAGAGATTTGGGTGGCACAAGGGAGTGCTAATGATATGATGAGATGGCTTGAGGGATTAAGAGGTAGCAAATATCATGCTCAATGAATCAAGAGTCTTCGAATGCAAGGATAAAGAATCTTGGTGGTTGGGAGCAAGTGTTGAAGCAAAGGTTAGATTTAAATGAGAGTGCAATAAAACTTGACACTTATGGGAAAAATATAATGTAGCCAAGAAAGATGCTAAGAAGGTGGTGAGCAAGGCAAAAACTAAAGCTTTCAAGGGGCTATACCAATCTTTAGGTATAAAAGAAAAAGGTATATTTATAGGCTTGCTAAAGGTAGACAAGAGAGACTTAGATCAAATGAAATGTGTAAAGGACAAGGAGGGTAAACTTGGTTATGGAACAAGTATCAAGGAATGATGAAGTTACCTTTACAAGTTATGTAATGAAGGGCATATGATGTTAATGGACTTGGATATTTTATTTTTAAACACTAGTTAGGATGACAAAAATCACACCATTAATGGTCATGAAAGAAGCATTGAAGATGATGGTGAACTGAAAAGTGGTTGGGCTTGATAATATACCTGTTGATATTTGGAAGTGCTTAAGGGAAAAAGGTATAACTTGTTTTGCAAAGTTGTGAACGAGACAGTGAGAACTAAGAAAATGCCATATCAAAGATAAAGCATGTTGGTCTCTATTTACTAGAACAAGGGAGATATATTGAATCATAGTTATGAATCCCAGTTAGCAGCGTGGAGTGGCTGATCCTGAAAATGGGATAGTGGATAGGAGATAGGAGATCACTGCAATTCTAATATTTTTTTTATATAAATAATTAATAATATATGTCACAGTAGTTAACCGCGGCCGGAGCGGCGACGCACGACGACAGATACATAGCAGCAACGCAGATCTGTGTCACGACGGTCACGGCGGCATGGAGTGGCTGTGATTCAAGAAATCGTGGCAGTCGCGGACGCACCTGTTCACATGACGGAGAAAAGTCGAAAATGCCCTCCCGTTTAAAACGTTAATGAGGACATTTTCGACTTTTGGCCTTTAGGGTTTCAAATATTACGTTTTCAGCCTGTTTTCCTTCTCTGATCTTCTTTTTGCCTTGAAAGTGCCTGCGTTTTCACTATTCAGCCCACATTAGTGAGTTTTCAGCCTACATTTTCACTTGCGTTTTCAGCCTGCGTTTTCACCTTGATTCTTCTTCCTTGCCGACTTGCCTTATCTGGTGATGCGTCTTCTGCGGCTCCGACGACGTGTCTTCTCCAGCAATGTGTCTTCTCCAGAGTGACGAAGACAATGACATGGAACTTGAAGAGGATGAAGAAGATTGATGTTATTGTATTTGACTATTTGTTTTCTAAGCCTTTTATGAATTTTTATTATTGATGATAGTTGTTAGTTTATGAATTTTGAATAATATTTGTTTTTGGGCAATAAGAGTAATAGGGACAAGTCTAGGTTTTGACCTAGTGATCATAGGATGAGTGTTACGGGGACAAGTTGTAGGAACTGGGAATACTGTACTAGGAACATCACCTAAAGAATTGGAGTCAACAATAGAAGAATTGGAGCAATCTTGACACTGTGGGGTTGGAACCAAGGGGGACAAAACTGGAATAGAGGAAAGAGAAAAGGAAGACTGTGACTGATTCATTTTAAGAGGGGAACAAGGTAGAATAAGGAAAACGAATCTCATTATATATAACTTCTTTTGAGATGATTATCTTACCCATTGAAGTTAAACATTTGTATCCTTTATGGGATGTTGAATAACCAAGAAAAATGCACTCTTGTGATTTGAACTCCATCTTGTACCTGTTGTACAGTCTCATTAGTGGAAAGCAAGCACACCCAAAGGTTTTTAGAAGGAGGTAGTCAGGTTGTTGGTTGAAGAGTTTGGTGAAAGGTATTGCAAATTGGAGAGAGAGAGGAGGTAGGTAGTCTGTCTATTTTGCCTTCAGGTTCCACTTGGTATCCTTCACCTTTTAATCCTCAAGTCAATCTTATAACATGTAGTGATCTTACTCTGCAAGAGTCACTCAAGTCTAAAAAGTATATACACGGGCAGATCTGTGAAGAAAAAGGAGAAAGCAAAATTGTTTTCTGTTATTATTCAATGAGATAGTATCTAAAATATATAACGTGATACAATAAAGTAAAAAAGGAAACAAAATCAATCCTAATAAAAGGGAACAAAAAAGTTCCCAATTACTTTTTAAACAAATCCCCTGATTCAAAGGATTTTTAGGTTGTCACAAATGAGCTTCATTAGACCCTTTAATTCAATTCTTAAATCATCTAGAGTATTTTTCAGCCATAGTAGTTCGCATAGTCCTTAAGCAATTGCTCTAAATTTAGATTCTCTTGATGGCCTTGCTACTACATTTTTGTATTTTGCTCCTCCATGTTATTAAATTCTCCCCAAGGAGGGTACAATAATCAGATATTGATCTTCTATCCACCTAGGATCCTATATAGTTAGCATTAACATCAGGATACTATTCCTTATGAACAAAATTCCTTTCTCAGGACTGCCTTTAAATAATGTAGTACCCTATATGCAACTTTGAGATAAGATTTTCTTTGATTGTGCATAAGTTGGCTTATTACACTCATTGGGTATGCTATATCAGGCCTAGTGTTGCAAGATATATAAGTTTCCCAAGATACATTTGCTTGTCAACAGTTGGTTCCTCTTGAGCTTCTCCCAACTTATTATTTGGGTCCATAGCGGTTGCGACTGGTTTGCATCCCAACCTTTCCAATTTCTGCTAGTAATTTTGTTACATATTTTTGTTGGGATATAAAGATCCCTTCATTCGAATAAACAACTTCAATACTGAGAAAATTTGTAAGCTTTCCCAGCTCCTTTATCTCAATTTCTCAAAAATCACCCTTTTCTTTCTCACCATTTCCTATTATAATGATGTTGTCAACATAAACTAAGAGTGAAGTTACTCCACCTGTAGCTAGGAGTCCACCTGTAGCTAGGAGTGTAAGAGAGTTGCAATCAACCAGCGAATCCGATCAATCCAACCCATCAACATTTCAGTGGGTTGGGTTGGGTTGGGTCATTAGATTATGCTGAATTTATTTTGTTTGACTTAATTATAATTGGATTGGGTGTTGGGTAAGTGAATCCCAAACTTGATCAACCCATCCCAACTCGATCATCTTATAATAGTAGTAATAAAATTATAATTATTTAGTAATTGTATTGGATTTGGACAGTAGGACTTATATTTTAATTTAGGCATATATTTTATATTGTACTTGAGTTGAAGTGGTATATTTGTGAGTCATTATAAACTTTTTGCATAGTATACATTGTCATTTTGATTGTAGTATGATTATATATGATTAATGTTTAGCTAGCTTTTGCATATTTCAATGTCTTGATTTTGAATGAATTGAATTAGTTAGGTACTTTATTTTTCTATTTTTTATTTACTTTGATTTTTAAAAATTTTTAGAATATATTGTTGTTTTATCCAATTGACGTAACTACCCATCCTAACTTGATTAAGGTCGGGTTGGGTTGTTTAATAAAAAAATGCGAACCCAACCCAACCCAACCCAATATGCTTCATTGACTTAGGTCTTAAATTAGATTAAACCTAACCCAACCCAAATCAATTACACCCCTACCTATACCTGTGTTTAATAAAGAGGGTCCTTGGCTTTGCCTATACCCAAACTCCTTCATAGCTCTTGTGAATCTCCCAAACCATGCTCCAGGGACTGTTTTAGTCCATAAAGGGCCTTTCGAAGCTTGCACACACCTTGCTGTCTTTGTCACCAAATCTGGGTGGAATATTCATATAGATTTCCTCATTTAGATTACCATGAAGGAATACAATCTTCACATCATACTGCAGTAGCTGCCAATTGAAGTAGGCAGCCAATGCTAGCAAAATTTTGACACTATTCAGCTTTTCAACTGGGCAAAAGTCTCTTGGTAGTTTACTCCATAAGTTTGAGTGTATTCCTTTGCGAATAACCTTGCTTTATACCTCTCAAGGGAGCCATCAGCCTTGTATTTCACAGTGAATACCCCTTGCAATCAACATTGTTTTTTCCTTTCGTGTTATTTTTCTCTATTGCATTCATTTCTTCTTTCATAGCTTGCCTCCATTTGGCTTTTGATAATGCCTTAGAAACAGTATTAGGAATAGGAATTGTATTTAAACTCTGGATAAAAATTTCGATGAGAAGGAGACAATTTGTTAAGAGAGACATTGTGAGATAATGGATAGAGAGGCCTTTTTGTGCACTACCTTGTACCTTATAGCAATGGGAAGGTCTAATTCATCTGTTGGACACCTTGAACGTAGAACGTCAATTAGCAATATTAATTCAGGTTCAGTACTAACCTTCTTTATATTTCCATAATCTGAGTTGCACCACTAAACTTGTGTTTGTTAAGGAATAATTTTCCTTCTTGAAATCTTGGGATGAGACACTTGCTGGGACAGCACCAGAATTGATATTGGGAGCATTGGAATTTAAATTTGGATCGATATCAGTTTTCTACAGCAGAATTGGGAGCCTTATCAGAACTACAGACTTTAGGAGAGGTAGCCTCTTAGAATTAGGGACTTTAGGAGAAGTGAGCGAAATTTTGGAAATGCAAAGGATTCACTTCATCATTGAAATCTCCCTCTGAAGAAAGGTTTGTACTATGAGAATGTTATATCTGCAGATATATACCATTTCTTTGATGATGAATTGCAGAACTTATACTCCTTTTGAGTGGGTGAATAGCCAAGGAAGATGCACTTTACAGCTCGTGGATCAAGTTTACCTTTTCTGTCTGAACATGGCAAAGGCTGTACACCCCCAATATCCTAGGTATTAGACCATTAGATGTCCTACATTGAGGATAGAAATTGTTTAGGACTTTAATGGGGCTTTGGTTGTCAAGAATCTTCCTCTCAGCTACCCCACTTTGTTTGAGTGTATTAACACATGATGAATCATGGATGATGCCTTGTGAAGTGAAGTATGTAGACAATATTTGATTAGTAATCTCTAGCATTAGTTCTGAATTTTTTTAATTTTGGCCCCAAATTGAGTTTGAACCATTGAGTGGAAGTTGGGAATGACAACATTTATATCAGATTTCTGTTTGAGTAAAAAAATCCATGTTACTCGAGTACAATCATCAATTAATGATAGAAACCACCCAGCCCCAGAAGTATTAGGTACAAGAAGGTCTCCAAACATCACTGTGTACTAAATCACTGTTGTTTGAGTAATAAATGGTCTTTTTGAAGACTTGGTAATTGATAGAACAAAACGACTTTGTTTGATTTCACTTAGTGGGGAAATGGCTTTGGTTGTTTTTGTACTAAGTCAGGCTCTAATATTGGTAGATAGCTATTAGTTGCAATCTGTTAGTAATTAGAGAGTTAGTTAGTTAGCTGGGGGTTGAGATAATTAGAGAAACAAGGCATGTTGTCTACAAATAAAAAAAGGGGTTGAGAGGGAAATTATATCTTGTCATTTGTGAAAGAATTGGGACCTTTAGGCAGTTCTCTTTTTGTAATTCTGATCCAAATTCTATTAGATACCATTTCATGGATCAAAATGGTTTTATATCTAATAGTCTTTACTCTGTTCAATACAATACTTCACTCTAATCTTGCATATATCTATATGGAATTGGCAGGTGTTTTTATTCCAAAAAGCGGCTATTTACAAATGTAACATGGCTGGAAAACCTGCTGTTGTCACACGTGTTGTGGATACCATGACTGATAACCTAAGGCCTACTCGTGCTGAAGCAACTGATGTTGCCAATGCCGTGTTGGATGGTATGTTTTATTTTCCTGATATAGTTCCTTTTTTGTAATATTTCGCGAGTCTAGTTTTGATTTTGGTTGATTTATGCATTATCTAGACACTAGCATTGGATACACTACATGTTTCTATTTGGTTATTAATACTCCAATTTTATGGTGTTTATCCACAAGCATTTCATCTCTAAATATTTTTTTTCCATTTTATTGGTTTAGGCAGTGATGCAATTGTTCTTGGGGCAGAGACTTTGCGGGGATTATACCCTGTAGAGACTATTTCCACTGTTGGAAAAATTTGTGCTGAGGTAGGAACTAGAATGTAATTTTTTTTAACCAAACATTAAGTTAGGCCCCAAACACATTTTACGTGTGTGAATGCTTTCTAAGGTGCTAGGCAGACATTCTTAACCAGCTGCTCTTTGCAGGCAGAGAAAGTTTATAATCAAGATTTGTATTTCAAGAAGGCTGTCAAATTTGTGGGAGAGCCAATGACTCATTTGGAATCAATAGCTTCCTCTGCGGTACTCTTGTCTTTTTCACTAAATTTTTGTGGTTGTTTTAATTTCCCCCCCACTTCCATTATACTTTTCACTTAAAGAAATTTGTGCTTATAAAATACATATTTGGGAATAATTTCCTTGTGTCAACGTGCAGGTTCGGGCAGCCATCAAGGTTAAGGCTTCTGTTATTATTTGCTTTACTTCATCCGGAAGAGCTGCAAGGTTTTATTTCTCTTTTTTTATCACTCCCCTTTTATTATTTTAAGAATTTTCTAATGTTTTAGTTATTGATGCAAGTGTTTGTGCATTTCTTATTTATTAATAATTAATATTAAGTTATTATGTTAATAACTTCTCCTTTCATGTTGGGTTGAGTTGACAGTTGCTTGTTATTTTGTTGCACTTTTAATGTCTTGCTAACAACTTTGAGTTATTTGTTGTTGTGTAAATGTGTAGGCTGATTGCTAAGTACCGACCAACCATGCCTGTGATATCGGTTGTCATTCCTCAACTAAAGACAAATCAACTTCGATGGACTTTCACTGGAGCTTTTGAGGTTTTAATTGACAACTTGACATGAGTTGTTTCATGGAATATTCACATAGATGTTAGAATTAAAATGTTGCAAGTGAATGGTTGAAAAATAGGAGATATTTAAATGACATTAACTTTAAGAACAAGTTATGACATTGTTTTCCTAATTCTTAAAATGCATACTGCAGTTTGCAAACAAGTTATGACATTGAGTGTGGGCGGTGCAGTAGTTAAGTTTTTCGTAGTAGCAGCTGTCATCTTCTATTTGATTTTGTATTATGTAATTATGCAATTCTAAAAGATAGGAGGTTTTAGCTTATGAGTAGGAAACTCCTCAAGTAATTCTTTTATTCCATTACCTAAGAAGGTCAGTTAGGCACTAGTTCAACTAGGATATTGAACGTGTATCACTTCAGTTATATTACAACTAAGAATTTCTCCTATCTAATTCTTGATAATGTACATTATTTCTTAGATACTTATCTTTCTATGGAACTTGAACTTGATTACTAGAATAGTTATTTCTCTCCCTCTATGTACGTTATTCAATCTGCTGAATAACTGTTATTAGCTTTTGATTCTTTTACTTACTGTTCATGACGGGAATTGAATATTGCAGCTAAATTTAGGAGATGCCTTGCAAGTTTTGAATTTTGAATTGGTTTTTTTAGTTATATGGATGTTATTAATGAATGCGAATGCAATGCTAGTCTCGTATGCCCTAAGGAATTGTATTTGGAAGTGTATTGGAAGTAGTCTTTATCAAAAGAATGGTGACTAATGATAATTGGTTTTATAGTTGTTGCTGTCTGCAACAAACATTTAAAAGGAATTTAGGACATTTCTCAAAATCGTTATATACTTAAAATACTTCCTTGTTGGTTTGAAACCGGTTTAAAATTTGGTTTTGTTTGAAACTAGTTTTAAAGCTGGTTTAGTTTAAAATCAGTTTTAAAACTGAATTGCTTACCCCTCTTCAGTTACCCATTATTTTGTTCTTATTTAAACTGACTATTTGTTTTCATTATTTTCTTGACTTGTATTATAACATTCCCCATTGAAACTAATCTGTTCTTGCTCTTTCCTTTTATGATTCTATGGCAGGCAAGGCAATCACTTATTGTGAGAGGTCTTTTCCCTATGCTGGCAGATCCACGACATCCAGTAAGAATTATTTGATGTCAATTGATTTAGTGATGTAAAATGGGGAATGGGAACCAATTGAAGATCTCAAAACCTCAGAAATTCCTATTCTGCACATATCTAATATTTAAAATATTAAAACTGAATGTGCCTTATATAATGCAAATCAATTAAAAGAAATTCTACTATCAAACCTAGCATGCGAAAGCTAAATTCAAAATAGCAAGTAAAATACTAGTCCAACTGAAAGTAAGATATTCCTAGGCCCAAACATCTTATCGCTAATTTCCAAATTACTTCCGATTACACCCTATATCTCAACTATAATCAGAAATTGTTATTCCCAAGTTGAAACTTGATATAAAACCAACGTCCTGTCTTTTGTTTTCCCTCATAAGAAGTAATTCTAGGATTATTTTGATCTAAGTGTCACTCTAGTTTGGATTTGAATCCTTTATCCATGCATTTTGGGGTTAGCCTTAGCCATTACAAAACTGTAAAGTGAAGTTTTTTGGTATTGCTTGGGTATATTTGTGGTCGTGCACTTGTTAAGATGTAAGCATGTCTTTTGCATACAGGCTGAGTCTAAAGGTGCAACAAATGAATCAATTTTGAAGGTTGCTTTAGACCATGGCAAGGCTTTTGGTATCATAAAGCCACATGATCGAGTTGTTGTTTGCCAGAAAGTTGGTGATTCCTCAGTTGTGAAGATTATTGAGCTTGACGATTAGAACAAAGGCCCCATTTTCAAGTTGCATTATAAGATGTCATGTCTTATTTTCTGTAGGGTTTTCTGCTGCATGTTGTAATAATAAAAACACTTAAAAGGTATATTAATGTGTTTATGGTAGTTACATTGGAATAAATGCACTTGGTGAAAGGATATCATCCATTGCCTGCATGCCAACTGATTGTAACATAACTCCACTTGACCCTTTTGTCAGTACATATGTAAGTTCATTTCTAGTGGATACAAATGGAGTACAGATTGTTCCACCGAAGTATCTATCCCTTCCATGTGCTTGACTCTGGCATGTTGTATTGGATAATGAGCAATGTATGCTATGGCTGAGTTATGCTGCTGCAATTGATCTTTCAATTACATTCTGTTTTTTTGTTCCTCCAAGTCACTAAGTTCCCTCAAAGGGAAAGGGCAATTATGGAGGTAGATCTTTTATCTTCAATAGATCTAGCATAGTCTGCATCGGTGTGTGCCTCCTAAGTCATTTTCTTCCTCTTCATAAATAATACCCCCTTATCTTCTTTCTCACAAGTAATAATTGTTGAAAATCATATTTAAAGAAATATTCTATATTTATTTATTGAATAGCGATTGTATAGGCAAAATCATATTTGATTTAGAGGAACAAAATCTCTTACAATTAGTTGTATTTATTGGAATAAGCTTACATAAATCAAGTTCTATGATGCATTTCATACACGATTTCAATCTATGTTTTTCTTTTTTTCTAGTGTTTGACAAAGGCATTATATATTTCTAATTTTGCAACAAATTTTCCTCACCATAGACATCTTGTCCTTTTTAAACTTAGAAGTTGGTACCTAGCCACTCCAAGTTGTCAAGTTTGCATTATGAGTCGTATATGTATTTTACTCAATCAATTTTATTTTATCCCATATGTTTATATATTTGACATTTTGTGTAATTAAAGGAATAAAATTACATAATTGTTAATCAAATTTCGATTTTCTTTGTTGATGATGAAACATTTAAGACTTGTGCCCAAGGTACATACCAACTTATGAGTTAATAAAATCACAAGTTACTTCTAAGGAACAATAAACGAATAAGATTTGTGTCCAAGTTGGTATAGTTTTAACCCTTAATCGTCCAAAACTTGTGCCTAAGGCACACATTGACGTATGAGTTATATAAATTAGTGTGTGGTGATAATTTCTAAGAAATAACACTCTTGAAATTGTTATAAGTAATCAATTATGCTTATTTAAGAATTCTTTAAAGGTCATCACAACTGTCATGAATAGAGGTTCTTAAACTAAAGAGGAAGGGTCATGTACCGATGTAAAAGAGATGTGAGAGTCTCTTGTGAGTGAAAGTGTTTTTTATTCATTGTAATTTTTGACTGAGAGACTTGGATTTGTAGGGTAATACACTATTTGGGAGAGCTTTTTCAAGTTTGTCCAAAAAACTTGTAATCTTATTTAATATAGTAAATATTTGTTGAGATTGATTCTCGTGTACAAAGGTATGAGGTTTTGAACCATATTAAATTTATATCTTACACTATTTTCATATGTGGTGTTATTTGTATGTTCTATCCTATGAACCTTGGTATGTGTAATATTTTCAAGGTCCACATTGACTCATGAGACACCATGAACTATCATCCTATAGAGCATTAAATTGAGCATAATCAAAAACAAATATTTGGCAAAAGCAATTGATTTGATCATCAGACATCTAAAATAATAAAATTGTTCTGTAGAATTATTTAGTTGACTCTACAATTGGTATATCGCATCAAAGTTGCTTTTCTTTATTAATTTAAATCTTATTGTTGCTTGATAAAGAATGAACGCTTTTAGTCACTATTAGTTGAAAAATAAATATACCTTTTGAGAATCCCAAAGATTATGACACAACTTACCATATTTGTCTTTTAGGCTCAATGCTCAGGGGTTATATTGTCTTGGCCTAGCCATTGCTCAATTGAGATATGATCAATTAACTTTGCCTTTTAGATTTAATGCTTGGGAGTTTGTAGACCATCCTAGTTGAGCCATACCTTGGTTGCAACACAATTAATTACCTTCACCTTTCATTCTTAATGCTTGGAAGTTATGCACTATCCTGACTGAGCAACATTTGAGCATTGACTAATCTAAAGTTGAAGAGTTGGTGTAACCCTCCCTTTTCTTTGGCATCATTTTGGTTAGATATAATTCTAGTGGAGGCCAACCTAGATTGCTTACATGAGACCACATTTACTATAAAAACAACTTTGTTAATGCTCATTTATATTTTTTTTTTCATTATGTCAAAAACATTTTCAACACTTACAAAAATTCACCAAAATAGGAGAAATTATTATATGGTCCTAAAAATCATGGTCATAATCAATCTTCACATGACATGAAGTGAGTGTTATTAATTCTTTCTTGTAAATTAAATAACTCGGTTATATGTCACATTTAGATTGGTTGGAACTATAGACATGCGATGGTCTGAACTATCTAATAAGTTTTCCTTAAACAGATCTTTGAGGGTCATTATAAGAAAAGTCACATATTCTAAAACATAATAGTACTCATTGTAGACATTTAATATCAAAAATTGATTAAAAATTTCATTGACTAACTAAACATTCCTATATTCCTTTACAATCACATGCACACAAAACAAAAAAGACTGAATCCTACTACTACTCTAGTAAAAACGCAAGAACAAAAAAAAGTCATAGAAAAATCATTAAGTGAGAAAAAAGAATCAGTAGGAACCAAAATCGGGAATTTCTATCTATACCACTCAGCATTAGACATATAAACAACTATCAGTGAATAATTTTTTATACGAGAGAATAACATTATATTTTGGACATATAAACAACTGCCACGTTTGCTTGCAAAATAACCGAGAAACAGTTAATTAAAATGTTCCCTTTCAGGGGTGAATTTATATTACAGCATCAATGTTTGTTCAGTAACCGCCAGCTTCAGCAGCTTTGTTATTTGCAAAGCCAATTTCCTTCACAGAGAAATTAAGCAGATGAAGCCTGGGATAAAATCTAGTCCAGTTAGAAACCAGAAAAGGATAATGTGAATCAGAGTTCAATAAAGATAGAAGTTCTTAAGGATCCATTGCATTGTAAAGGTTCAGTCAAAACACCACAATAGAGTGCAAATAATGTATAATTCTATCTAACGAAAAGAGACTGTACAAAATACAAACCAAGCAAAGCAAAATTAGATTTACTTTTTATTGGTTGCCCAAATGCAAAGTAGTGTTTTTCATGGAACCATACGGGGTACATATTGTTCTATACCTGAGATTGACTTCAAAATCTACAGGATTTGGACTTGTGCGGCCACTGGAGGCATATACATCACAGGCGCCATCTGCTTTACCAAAAAACAAAATAGTTTAAACAGATCTTTGTTTAACATTTTTCATTTTTGCAATAACTTTGAAAATGAAATTAAAAGGCTTAAATATATTTTTAGTTGTTATAAAATGAATAAGTTTTTTTATTTTGATCCTGTAAAATATTTTCTTTGTTTTTCATCCTTATAAAATTTGAAATTATTGGTTTAAATATTGTAAAATGAGTATATTTTGGTTATGGTCCTATAAATAAGTACATTTTGGTTATGATTATATTCTAAAATTTGAAATAATTATTTTTGATCCCTAATAATCATTTTAAAGTATATAAATAACATTCATTTAGGGATTTAGAAAAAAATTTAAAGTATCACATGTTGACATGATATTACAAACATTAATAAGTGTCATTGTCATTCCACCTTCCTTAAATATATAAGTAGTGAACGAGTATCAAATAACAATACAGACTAAAAACAATTATTCTAAAATTTATATGGATGAAAAACAAAAAAATAATTTACAGAGACCAAAATAAAAACTTGCTCATTTTATAATAGAGATGTTCATAGGTCGATTTGGGTTAAATTTTATACAACCTCATACCCGAACTAGTCAAAATAGTTTGGGTTGGATTTGTATAATTTTTCTATTAAATTTGAATTGAAACAACCTAGTTAATAATGGGTTGATTTGGATTTGGTTATGGGTGTTGGTACATGTGAACATGTGCATCACAAAATACATGTGCTCTTAATTTTGAAATAGTGAATGCTATTTATACGAGAATAAAAGCTTCATCAAATTTTAAAACTTCTCAATTACTATTATTTATTCTAACTATTTGATTCTTTATTTGAGATATTAACTATAAAAATTAGTTTAATTTAAAATAATAAGATTAATACTTAATTGCTTATGACACCTTATTTAATAGTTCAAAATACTATTTATTAAATATTTGAGAAATCATATAATTGTATTCACTTATTTCATTATTTATATTTTTTAATTTAAATATATATTTCACTTAAGGGATTAGGTTGATTTGTGTCTATTTGGGTACATCAGGACCTCTAAAATACCTCTATTTTATTACTAAAAATACATTTAAATCAAATTAAAATAATCAACATTAATTAACGTGATTAATCTCGTTACCATAAATACTACCATTATTATGTCACTTTTTTTTTCTTATATTATTTTTTCAAGGAATATAAAAAGGATTTTCAAATTTATACATTACAAAAGCATGCCAACATAAACAAAACTATTACTTCTATTTTTTTTTTATTTTGAATTTAATAATACACACATATAGATTCACATATATGAAAATTTTATTGATTTTTATAACAACTAAATTAAAAATAATTTTGATATTGAAATTTGATCACTTGATAGTTTACAAATTGTTATTTTAGAATTTAGATTTAAGCCTAAAGTTAGGACATGAGGTGATGATTTTTCTTTATTTATACATTATCCACCTTTTCATATTAAGAACTAAACATCTCGGGTGTAAAATTTACAAGACCAGACATCGGTAGTGAGATATTCTTGTGTAAGCATAAATGTAACACATTATCCTTACAAAACCAATAGAAAATTTACAAATCATACAAAAAAGAGAAAAAATATTTATCATTTATTAGATTTAATTTGACTCTTTCTAATGATATAATTTATTTTCTTTAATAAGAATTTGACCTTAAACAAATCTAACATATATTTATAGAATAAAAAATTAATTTCTCTTATTATCTTTTGTTTATGCAAACGAAATAAAATATACTTGTTTTTTTTATTTCTTCTACTTCTTTCTACTATCTTATATTTTTTATTTATATCATTTTTATAAAACTTTTAACACATATAAATTTATTTGAAGTTATTAAAGAATACGTGTCTTGATTTTTATTTAACGAATTTTATTTTCTTAGTGAAAAGTCTCTTATAAATTTTAATTAATAATATAAAATATATTAAAAAATACATAGAAAGTATATTTATAATAAATATTCATATTTTATAAATGAAAATTAAATATTTGTATTTTATATATGAAAATTCAAATAATAAATAATTTTTAATATATAAGTTATAATATAATTAGAAATTATAATAAATGAATAATTTCTAATCTATGAATCTACAATAATTTACTTTTAACTATTGGTAAAATCTTTATGAAAAGATCATTGAAATTAAATTTAGGATTGAAAATAAAACTAAAGTATTAAACACTTAAAAATTACAAATATATATAAGGAGGTAAAAGAAATATATTTCAAAATGGTTGAAAGAGATTTTTTTTAATTAATAAAAAAGATAGTATGTTAAATATGCATAAAAAAAGATAATATTAAAAATATTTAATTGAGATATTAAAAAAATAAGACTAGAAATAAATGTGCTGAGTCACATTTATACTATGAATTGTGTTTTTTTTGTTTATATTTTAAATTAAAGAAATAATTTGAAATTGTATACATATTAAAAAAAGTTAAAAGGTTAGTGGGAGCATTTGTCCCACTCTCTTAAATAAGCATTTGTCATTGTTTTCTAATAAATAAAAATAATTTGACTATTTATCCTCATATTTAATATTGATTATGTGTTTTATTTCATTTACATGAACAAAATATAATAAGAGAAATTGTTTTTTATATTCTATAAATATTTACCAAAATTTTTTAACATCAAATCATTCTTAAAGGAAACAAATTATATCATATCTTTATTAGAACAAATAAATAAAATCTAATCAATGAACATTTTTTTCTTGAATGAATCGTAAATTTTTTATTAGTTATGTGTAAGAATAAAGTGTTTAGTTTGTACTCACAAAAATATTTCTTAACGGGTGGTTCGATAATGATACAACTACAAGTGACCTAATAATCCAACAACAATTATTATAATAAATTCTAATATCATTTTAAAATTTAAATTTAGTCTTAACTTAAAAGGTGATTTATGGGATGAGTATTGTCCCTCACTATATATATTATTTTGGTCATGTTATTAGTTAGTGTAAGATCTTTAATATTATATTGTGATAATGCTGGACAGTTAAACTTTTTTTTTTCTGCAGCATATTGGAAAGAAAGGATTTTTGAACCCTTTTATGCAAAGTGTAACCAGTGAACTCCATGTATCGTGTACCTGAACTTGACGTGGGAAGAGCTTCTTCCATGTTTCAATCTCATCCTCATTATGAAGCTTTCTAATTCCTCCATAGAATCCGCTTGATTGATCACCTTGCTCCCCATAGTTCTTCCTGGATAACCTTATTCTTCTCATGTTTGATATTTCAGGGTATTGCCTGAACTCCACGATCAACGTATCTATCGCAAAAGAAGATTAAAAGCAACTTAGGTACCCATTTGGCTGAAATCAGAGCAAAGTAAATTTTTATTTACCAACAACATTCGTAGAAATGAACAGAATTTTAAATGGTTGTCTGTTGTACATGTTTAGTCGACTTCTATCAAGGAAAAGGCTACAAGTTACTAAAATTTCACCAAATACGGTAGAAGTATGTATAAATTTTGGGTCAGCTTGGATAAAATTTTTATAAACTCTTACTTGAGAAAAACACTGAAATAATTTTTTTTATAAGTTAAAATTATTTTATATATAAATTAATTTGTAAAAGTTCTTTTATAATAATTTTCTCAAAAACTAAATTTTAACTTATTTTATTAAAAGTGATTTGGACAAAATAACATTACTACTTAAGGGGCAAAGCTACGAGAGAGGTTAAGAAAAATATATATAATTCAGTAAATAAAATTAATTTTTCATATACATAAAATATAAAAAAAAAGTTTAATATATTTTTTTTGTGAGGAATATATATTTAATATTTTTTGTAAATAAAAATATATAACTATATTAAGTACAAAAATAATGAGAAAAAATTAGATGATTTTTTTTTTTTATAAATTATAGGTATACACCTCAATATCACAAACTCCTTTAACATTTATTATTTCTAGCTCTCACTTTCTATTACATTACATTATCATGTTATCTAGTATATTTACACTTCTTTTTTATTTTTTTTTTAAGTGTTAACTAGCATGATAGTGTTCATACATTATTTTTCAATTTTTTTTTAAATTTTAAAAGAATCGTAAAATTATTTTTATAATAATTTAAATCAATTAAAAAAATTTGGGCTAACCATGGCCCTCAAGGACCCCTTGCCTCCCCCCACTTGATTACTCCTAATGTCAGAAAATCAAATCCTTAGTTTCTGAAATACATATTTCTCTCAATCATACTGTACTATTTTTTTTGCCTCTTTCTCCAAAATTTATAGGTGTCAACTAATATACTGAAGACTAAGAATAACAAAGCAATTCTTGTGAGTGTCTCTAACAAGTTAATTACAATTATAATGTTTTTTTTTTCATCCTCATCAGGTTCAAAGAAAATTCATCCTGGAAAAACAGTGTTTCAATCCTAAAACTGCCAAAACAGATTCCTAGAGAAAGCAAGGAATCAGTAAAGATTTCTCACCACTGCAATGACACTGACAATAATTCTCATTACATGAGTCCAAGTGACCAATAACAGCGTACCACCAATCTGCAATACATTTCACAAGTTATAACTTTATGACATGAAGGTGAAAATATTAGATCTTGTCACAACTCCTTACGTGAGTATTTTTTTCGTAATGATGAGGTCAAGCCATTCAATATCAAAGATTAGAAATTACATATGTCCCATTTCCATAAACTTCCGGGTAAATATTTATAGAAGATAAAATTAATTTTTTTCTTATAAATTAAAGTCAATTTTTTTATACCTTCAATTTTTATATAAATTCTTTCATTTAATTTCTCCAAAAATTTATTATAACTTATCTATGAACTATTTTAATTTAGAGAAGCTTAATATTTTTTATAAAGTAAAAAAATATAAATAGAAATAAGGTTACAACCTAAAACCTTATACATACTATCAAAACTCTCAACTATTAGGTCCATTCTAGTAGTTTAAAAAAGCTTAATATTGATTTAATTTTTTATAAATGTTTATTGAAAAATTTAACTAAATAGAATCATAATCCAAAAAGAAAAAAAAAAAAAAACTTATGTGTGAGACATGTTCAAATCTACAACTTACCATAAGGACACTGTGTATTTCCTCTCCACTGGATCTCAATATGATCCCCGGGTTTCAAGTCTAAACAATCAGAGACGTGCATAACATACGGAGGCGAATTAACTACGGGAACTCTCACCATATCCCACTCAATATTCTTCCCTAGAAATCGCCAACCTCCAGTTTGGTACCTAACATAATAAATCATCCACTTAATCACACAAAGGCATCCTACTCAAATAAGCTCAGGAAACCAAGTCATTAACTTTACTTTCAATATGACTTGAAAAAGATAAAAATTGTTCTCAGTATAGTGTTATGAAAAATTCATGTAGCATACATCACTTTGGAGTGCATGGAATTGAAATTTTAAAAGATTATTTTAACGTAAAAATATTTTATAAATTGTAAAAGACTATGTAAGAATAAAATGACTTAAAATATTTTAAAAAAAAATTATAATCAAGATTTTATGATTTGGATTTTAATGAATTTATTTCATAAGAATTTATAAGAATTAAAAGAACGAAATGAATTTACAAGATTTGAAACGATTGCATGAATTTTAGGAAAAGTTCAAAATTATAAGAGTTAATGTACTTTTTATCCTTTTATTTGTTATTTCTTTAATGTGAATTTCTCATTTAAATTATTAACAACATATGTTAGGAAAGTTATCACCAAACAAAAAAAAATCAAATTTCATAAGATTACCTATCATGCTAATCAAGTAATGGTTTGTAAATATTTTTAAATAATATTATTTTTAAATAAAATCTCTGTACTCATTTTTTTTTATTTTTTTTGTAACTTATGGGTTGAAAAGACAAGCAAAAGGCACATAAAGAAAGACACGAGAAAAAAAAAGAAAAAAAAAGACATGAAAAATGGTAATCCCCATCAATGTAATTTGTGTAAAATAAATGCAATAAGAGAAATGTTCCTACAATAAAATTAATTTAAAATATACCACTTATAAAGTAGAAGATTGACTTCGTGCATTTTAAAATTCTTTTTTTGTGATGCACAAAATCATTTCGTTCAAACAATTTGATTAAAAGTAGAAATTTATTTTTTCACCTTATTGTATAGAAAACATGTAAATATATTGGAAGTGAGGATGGCAAAAAAAAACCCATCTCATAGATATTTGTGAATAAAACCCACGATAAATATAAAATGAATAGTTAGAGAGATACCTGTAACACCCTAATTTTTGTTGTTATTATTATTAGTATTTTTTGTGATTATCTTATTTAAATACATGAAAGCTCAAACTAAATCATATTTTGTCACCTAGTTAATAAATTGTATTTTGTGTTGGACTATAAAATTAGGTTTTATAAGTGAAATTGGAAAAAGATTAGGTCATTTAGGTCTTGTTTTGGTAAGAAAATGCATTTAGGTCGTTGGGCATTCCCATACTGAACACGTGGCAAGTACCATTCTAAAGTTATAAAAAGGAGCAAGCATATAAACCCTTAGAGTAAAAAATTGAAAGTCTGAAACCCTTATATTGTTATTGCATAAGAGCAAGAAGGAAAGTCCTTGAAAGATGCTGGAGCAATAGGAAGAAGAGCCCTTGAAAGACTTTGGAGCAATAGGAAGGAGAACCTTGAAGAGTGTAGATTTTTCCAAAATTCTACATTTTAGGTAAGAGGAGAGTGAGAACGTCTTGCTCAAGGCATTGGGTGTAAATGTGGGTAGAGGAGTTGTCCTTAGAACCTCAAAGATCATGTACTTAGGTTATTTGAAGAGGAAATTAAACTCCTTGGATTAGTTTTGTGGATTTGTGTATATATATATATATATTTTATGAAATTTGTATTCTCGTGTTCTCTAAAAGGGATATTGAACTCGTTGGATTAGTTGTGTGGGTTATGTGTATGTTTTGTAGATATTTTACAATTTTATTGTGTTATAATTGTTTAAATCATGGAATTTGTGAACAACATAGAAATACCCTTAGGTTTCCCTAGAAATTTGAGTTTCTAGGTAAAAATCTGGAAACTCACGAGTTGTAGATCATTGAGCACACTTATGTTAGGTCCTCTATAGGTGTAGATCGTTGAGCATGCCAATGCTTGTTATGATGCTGGGGTGCATTGCTAAGCTACAATTGTTGAGCATGATTGTGCTTATGATGAGCATGCACTTGTGCAAGGCTTATACAAGTTGTACATAGTTGTGCTTCCAAGAGTACTCCCATGCTAGCTTGAACATACTAGTGGTGTGCTTATGGCTTTGTTGTATTATGAATTTGTATGTAATGTATTGAGTTCTACTATGTTGTGTTGTACTATGAGTTGTTGTTAAGCTTATGCTATAAGTATGTGGTTGAGATTTCTTATGAAGGCATCACATTATATTAAGAAATTGTGAACATGAAATTGAGAATTAAGTAAATGAGGGTTAATGTAATTGTGATAGGTGACCAAACCTACGAAATAGCGAGGATGGGTTGGGTGACATTGATCAAGTTGTGACCTAGCCTATGAGAGGTAAAGATGATACTCGCTAATTGTGAAAGGTTGTGGATGAGCTCCCTTTCCCGCGAGAGGTGAACATGGCTCTTATCAGCTCAATTTCAAAAAGAAAAATAAAAGAGTTATGTGACATGCATCGTATAATAAGATTGAGGTGGAAGACAGTAGACGAGAACCTAAGTGGTAAGGTCACTAGATCTCTTCGGAAATACTCGTTATGAAAATCCCAAAGACCATGACTGATCCTACAAGTTAAGACATATGGTGCAAATTGAGTAGTACCTGATGTGCTACCAAAGCGTAAGGGTGTTCGAAATAAATTGAACTGAACTAAACTGTTTTTTGGTTTAGCAAACTATTTTCTCAAATCCAAATTGAACTGTTCTTTGAACCAAACCAAACTTTTTTGAACTGAATTGAACTATTTTTTCACTAATTTATAGAAGAAAGATTGAAAGTAAAGTTTTTTACCCTTTTATAAAAATAGTTTAGTTCAATTCAATTCTTAAACAGTTCAGTTTTGTTCTTTATAAAAATAGTTTGGTTCAATTCTTTATAAGAATAGTTTAGTTCGGTTCTTCAACAATTCAATTTACTTCAATTTTTTCCACCCTTGCCAAAAGTATCATTCTACTATGGTATAGTTAACCAAAGAGGGTTAAGTAATGTTTTCCCTAGACTACTTCTTGAGTTAGAATTGGTACCACATTGCATATGAAGTAGTAATAAAGAGTGTATTAGAGTCATTGCATGTGCATTTGTGGGATGCTACTTATGTGATTTTTGCAAGCTTTAGTTTGATTGTATGTGTTACCTAGCCTTACACTTATACCACGAGCATATATTGAGATATATTCTCACTCCCTTGTTTTTGTGTTGCTATTGTGTTTTGAGTTAATTTCCATTACAGGTAGCGTAAAGCATGGGCAAGAAAATTGAGATGGCCCCTTTACTTAGTTTTGTTTTATTTTTGTTTTGGGACTTTTATGCTATAATAGGATGTGATATTAGGGTGAGCTTTGTACATGGTGATTCATACATTTGATGCTCACTTGTTTTATTATTTTACTCATCTTAATTGGTCTTTGGAGTGTCATTAGGACGTTTTTAATTTTTAGTATATTTATTGAATGAATGTGAATCCTTTATTCTAGTGTGATGTCTAAGAGTGGAATTTTCTTATATTTTATTCATTTAATTATTAGTAAATATATTGTGAGTGTAAGAGGTGTCTTAATACCCATTTATTAATATGACATAGATGGATAGTAAGGTACCCAAACTCATAGGTATATGTACCCATTGTAACATCCTTTAGGATTATTGTATGATGTGTGTACAAGTCTTTAAGTGTTGGAAAATGATAATAATATTGATATTATTATAATCATTACTATTATTATTATTATTAAGGGAAAACTAATAATGTTAAGTTTTACTTAAATAAAGGAATTTATAAGAAATTAATTGAGGGGTATAAGTGAAATATATGTTTTATTTTATGAGTTTATAATTAATAATTTTTAATCACTAATTATTCAAGAGAGGAATCGTATACTCCTAAGCATCATATTGAGTGAAATTGACCATTCTAAAAGAGCAAACTCAATTCTTACAAGTATCCTAACACATCCCTTATGACCTAGGTGATTGACTTAGCTTTATCAGATTTTGTGTATCAAAAAGTGACACGAAACATTTTACTAATTTTGTAACACATATCCACCCAACCTTATAAATTAAACACTTGCACCCTCCTTTATACTTCTCCACGACAAACCTCCTCTATAACTTCACACAACACCCTTTAGAACTCATTTTCTCACACTCAACAAACCCTTTCCCACTTTCACTTTCGACCCTCCTCCAAGCACACACAAACTGCATCATTTTCTCTTAGCCTCCCCCCCAACAAAGCCAATTTGGCATTTCTCCAACCCCAACACCTTGAGGCCATGAGAGGATGCAACTTCCTTCTCCGTTAGACCTTAGTTTATCCTCCTCTCATCCTTCTCCACACCTTGTTCTATAGGTGAGTTTCAATTTTGCTTTTCTTCCTCTTTGCATGTCTTGGCTAAAAAGCCTCTTTAGCTCTTAGTGCTTGTATGTTGGTCTTCCCCTATTTGGAAGCCACATGCAAACCCATATACGTGTTCTACTTATCACCCTTTTTGTTTAGATAGGCTTGGATTATCATTATGCTCATTGTATAAAAATCTCCATTGATTGAAGCTTGAGAACTTTGTAAGTGAGGAACAACAAACAAACCTCATATTGCTTCTTGGAGCTTGCCTACATGTTTAGGTAAGGGGAGGGGAGGAAGGGGGAAAGTAAGGGGTTATATAAAAGAAAGCATAGAGAGAGAGTTAGGACTTCCCCACTCCTAATAGTTTTAGGTTTCACAATTATGATTAAGAGTTTTACAAAGTGTTATGATTTTGTGATTTTTTGTATATGTGTAATGTCGTGTGTAGTTTATTGTTGACAATGAAGTGGTTAGGGGACCTAAATGAAAGTTCACGTGCATTGCTGAAAATTTTCCTTCAAAATACCCTATATTGCATGCTCTAATTGGTCATTGTAGTTCAAATTTTGATATTTTATTTTGTAGAAATGTAGCACTGCATGTCTAGTTTTAAATTCCACCAATTTCATAATTTTTTGGATTTTTGTGTGACTTTTAGTGCATTTTACACTGAACTTTATTCTTGTTATCCTTATTGAAATATCTCTCTACAGAGTGCTTCATTTTCGTGAAATGCAGAAGAGTATGCTTTTTGAAATTGAACCTTAGATCTTGTAGAGTTGTAGAATTGTGTGTTTAGTTTTAATTGCAACTAGTTTCACAACTTTTAGATTTTTCTATATGTTTTGTTGGATTTTGTATTGAACTATGTCTTGTCATGCATGTTGGTTAGCAGCACTATTCCAATTCAATGTTTCTATCAATTCTGGGAACAACCAGAATGATTTATGCTTTATGCTTTTGTGGAATAAAATATTTAAGTGTCTAGTTTTAAAGGGAACTAGAATTGTGAAATTTAGATGTGTGTATGAGTTTTGGTGATTTTTCCATTAAGTTGTCTTGCTGAATTTGAAATTCGTTCACATTTGATGCTACATTGTTTTATATGATGTGTTGAGGACAATGTAATTTGAATTTGAGCTTTTTCTCTTGATGAAGCACAACACTGCATGTGTAGTTAACTATGATATTGGTTTCACAAGTTAGTGAATTTTGTATGATTTATAGTGATTTTTACACTAGAGCGGGTTGTTGCAATCTTGAATGCATGATGATTTTGTTTTCTTGAGTGGTATGTCTCTATTGGTGTGGAAAAGACATTACCCTATATTTTTCCATGAAATAGACTTGATAAATGGGTCCAACTAATTTGGAATGAGAAAAAAATTGATAAGTAAAGAATATTTGGCAAAATTTATAAGATGTGGATGTCGGTGGACTCTAGTACCAAAATTTGTTTTTGTGATTGAAATATGATCCAAGTTTGAAGCATATGCTGATGAGGGAAAATTTTGAGAAAATGGAGAAGGTATGTTAATGTATTGAGAATTTCTACCCCCAAATTCACATTTTTCAATTTTTTTGAATTTTTGTACTAAAACTACCCAAGTCTTATGCTTTAAATGTTTTATTAGCTTTGGTGAAAGATTTAGAAGATTATGATTTTGGTATTTCAACAAAGATAAAACATTTATATTTTAACTATAAAAGAATAACTTTGTGTTTATATGTGTCTGTAAATATGGAACTCAGATTTCATTTGCGTTTATATTATGTACTAATTTCTATTCCTAAATTTAATTGTTAAAAAGGTTCTTTCTCAAATTGTGAAATGGGGTACCTTTGATAGAAAAGAAGAATATGAATTTTTTTTCTCAAATTTGAGATGTTGCTTGAGATCACTACATAGAATCCATTCCATTACTAAAAGCCAAAGATAAAGAGACAATAAACTACTCATGCATCATAACAACATGAGGATGTGAATATCTATCTCCGTAAAGAGTTTCAGTTTACTTGTATGGGTAATTAACACCTAAGTGGTAGAATGCCTCGACCCAAGGTATATTTAACCCTTTAGATATATAGCTAATGAATATGAGGTGTAGCTCCTTAAGGAAGAGGTCACATGATGAGATGTGAGAAACACCTATAAGGTGTAAATTCTTCATACGAAGTGTAAAATGTCTTGCACGAGGTGTTCTAGCACCAAAATGATGTGATGGATAGGTACTCCCATGCATATGCATGCATTAAATAAGAATAATGACTAACAAAATAGGAGAACATGCATCTCATGCATTATGTTTGACTAACCCTTGGCTGATATAACGACGATTAAATGTTTGTTTCTCACTGTTAGTTGTAAGTCAACTCTTGATGATATATATGGAATGTTGAGATTTTGTATGAAAGTTGTCAATGTATGTGATTGATTTGTTATGAGTTAACTCTATGAAATATGTAGAATGTTGAGATTATGCATGATATATGCTAATGGGTTTGATTGATTAATTATGAGTTAACTCTTGATGATGTGAAATGTTGAAATTTTGTATGCTGGTGTTAATGTGTAAGATTGATTACTCAATTCCTATCATTAATGATAAGTCATCTCATTGAGTTATAAAAATTTGACATAACTATGTGCTTGTGTTGGTTTGCGTGTTACTTTCTTATCTAGTTTCTTATATAATCATAACCATACTCTTTTCTTTTTGTATATGTCTTTTCTTGTTGTTCTTTCTTGTTGTCAAGCAACAAGACAAATGTTGTCACGTGTGGATAATGCTTAAGGAACTAGGGAACTAGACCCAATTGGAACATAAGTCTATATATCCAAAATGATCCAAGTGTTTTGTGTTGGAACATAAGCCTATGCATCTAAAATGACCCAAGTGTTTTGATGATAACAAACATTATGAAAATGGATAATGTATTATGATTAATCACTATTTTCTAGATTTCAGAAGAACTGCATGTTATTAGACTTAAAGGTTTGAATGCATCCATTTAAGGGAAACTAACTTTAAAGAAGTTCATCTATTGTGTCCATAAGAAGCTCATCGTCCATAAACGCACTCACTGTTCAAAGGATGTACTTTGACGTGCTCAACGTACATAGAGTTACTCATCGTCCAAAGGACGTTCTAAGTGTCCATAGCGAGACTCACCGTCCAAAGGATGTATTCAGACATTCCCAACGTCCATAGAGTCACTCGTCATCCAAAGGACATATTTTGCATTTATAGAAAAGCTCTCTATTCAAAGGATGTTCTCATCATCTATAAAGGGACTCAACGTCCAAAGATGCAATCAAGGGTCCATAGAAGAACTCAATGTCCTAAGACATTCCTGTTGTCCAAAGAAGATATCGTCTAGAAAGTGGAATAACTGCACTGTTCTAATTAGGAAGAATCTCTTATAAAAGCATAAAGTGTTGTTTATCTTGCTTATCTTGTCTCATGAAATTTTTCATTCGTATAAAGAGCTAATTATGTAGATCCAACACTCAAATGTCTACCTAATATACTATTTGAGAACATGTTAAGCTTTCAAATTGATGAAGAACAATAACAAAGACTTTATTATACAAGTCAAGTATGATAAAAGGAAACCCAAATTATGACTCAATTCAAAAGAACCAACAAAAAGCTTCCTCACTCATCAACAGTAGACAACACGTAGAATTCAGAGAAAAATAGTTTTTTTCCTAACATAACCTTTCTCTATCTTCAGAAAAAGAGAAGTTTCTATAGAAGTACTGCAAGAAGTAATCAAGTATCATTTAATGTAGATTCAACCACCCCTCACGCAAAAAGCGATATTCAAATTTTCATGTGCTATATAAAGGGATCTATCAAGCTTGAAAGTAGGTGAAGCTGAACTACAATGCATTCTATCAATAAAGAAAAAGTACTCTCTTATGCTTTAGATGACTCTCTTGTAAAACTTTCTTTGCGAAGAAAAGTAAAGTATGTGCTCAATATTGTAAACACTCACTATGGAAGTTACTCTTATATAAAAATTCTAATGAGTTAGTGTGATAGCCTGAAGAGGTTAAGTGTTAAAAAAATACTTGGGTTTCTTATAATTAGGTAGGTTACAAGGGTTGGAATATCTTGAGAGGTAAAAAGTACTTGTTTGTAAGTTTTGTAGACTTATTAAAATTCCTTCATGTTGAAAGGACTAGACATAACTCTATTGAAAAGTGAACCAATATAATCTCTATGCGTTTTTCTCTCTTACCTTACACTATTTTATTTTTGTACTCCTTTGGACAATCATATCAAACTATGTTTTAAATCCTTCAATTTTACGAAAAGCTTTAAAAATCACACACAATTCAACCACCCTTCTTGGGTGTTATCTTTTCCTTTAGACCTAACATGAGGTCCCAGAGGATGAAGCAAGTTATAAAAGTGTGCATAGTGGAAGAGTGGGAATTTTATATGGGGCCTTGGGTAGTGATGATATAGAACATACCTCTAAGGTTGAGTATGACCTCCACTTGTCTATGCCGGTAAATAAAGAGACCTATCAGTTTAAGCCTCAAACTCCCCCTTTATCATCAGCTTCTGTGGTACCTAATCGTAGGGAGAGGGTGGAAATTGTCCTCGTAGTAGTTGTGGATGCTACCTTGGTAGTAGATATGCTTGTCCCTATAGGATAGAGAGCTCCTCTAACTCAGGCCCGTGGGGCTAAGACCAAGGTGACTGTAAGAAAGTCTACACTTTCTCACTTTCAATCCTTTTCTTGGTCTATAAAGGAGTGTGTCCTTCCAATGCTTTGAGGATATTCGTTGAATTCACACAATAGTTAAGGCAAGAATATTCAAGGATGAAGACGATGATGATGAGAGTGATGACAACACACCTCATTACTCTCCTTTATCTAGGAATCCTAGTCATTGATGGAAAATGGACTTACCCTCTAAACTAATGGATGTTGGGTTGGTTTCGAGCGATGCCAAGTGGAGTCCTTGTTGTTAGTTTAATTGTTTTGTATTTATTTTATATGTAAAGCATGCCAAGTTAGGTCCTCTTTCTGATCTTTTTTGGTTATCTTGTATATTTGTATATATATGGTAGGCAAGTGTCCTAACCTATTTTGGAAAATTGCATAGTTTCAATTTTTTTGGAAATATGTATGTATATGTATATATATTTTTGCACTTGTACATATACAAGTTTTGTGATGTCATCATATCCATTTAGTTTCCTTGGATGAATGTTCTATTCATTTTGTTAAAATTATTTAAATCATTTATCAAGTACCTTTGGTGGAAGAATAACAAAAGTTCTAATCATTTTTATTTCTGTTAAATTTCATAGCACTCGTGTACATATACAAGTTTTGTGATGTCATCATATCCATTCAGTTTCCTTGGATGAATTTTGCATTCATTTTATTAAAATTATTTAAATTGTTTATCAAGTACCTTTGATGGAAGAATAACAAAAGTTCTAATTATTTTTATTTCTGTTAAATTTCACAATATAACATTGTATATGTTATCTACAAATTGTAAGACAAGTATAGATAAAAACTAATTCATTTTCCCTTCCACCTAATCTCTTTCATAATTTACTTGATTTGGTGTTTAAGGTTTCAAATCTCCATTGTGAAAATTTTATTTTCTATTTCGAGCATTTTGAAAGTTAAAAATCTTATTTTATCTATACTAAGTCAAGTAGATGAGTATGATCCTAATCTTGATAGTAGGTATTACACTCAAAGTACCCTTATTTTAAAATTATTTAAATATATTTAATTATATATAAAATAAATAGCTCTAATTTATTTTTAGTATAAATATATATTTTAAAATTATTTATTTTTTTATAAAATATAAGTTTATTTTATTTTCTTTTTGTTTAAAATTTTATATTTTAACAAATATCCACGAATATTCATGGGTATCCACGTATATATGTATGTTTAATGGGTACACATATAAAATATAAATAATTACAAAATTTTATATTTTAACAAATATCCACGAATATTCATGGGTATCCACGTATATATGTATGTTTAATGGGTACACATATAAAATATAAATAATTACAGAAGGACAATTACCTATATCTACTCTGTCTCATTGTCATTTCTAATATGAAGAAAGAGATTATCAAGTACTATATCAATGTTTGTACCTCCTTCAATAAAAAGATAAAAAAATTATGTGTGATGAGAAAAAGAAAAGTTTAACAAAATAGAAAAGGTATTTTAAAATCTCAAGGTTTGGATGAGATTGTTGGATTAATGATTTATTACTAAAAAATTATTTTATAAAACAATCTATTAAAATTTGTATGTTTTTAAATACCAAAAGACTTTTTAAGTTGTATAAAGTCTTAATTAAATGCTACTATATTTTGACAAACTCTTTAAAATTTTTTAATAGTTTTTATTAAATACCTCGAGACTTATTTATATTAGTTAAAAGTTTTAATTAAATATTAAAAAAAATTTGTTAAATTTTTAAAAAGAAAATCTCAATCTAATACATCCTTTCGGTGATATAAGACTTTGTGGTTTCATAGCGTGAGGAAAAAACTGTTTTGCTAAAGAAAAAATTCTTGAGGTATAACCATCCAAATCTAGATTGTTTCATAATCCTAGGCATAATGTGAAGATTGTTATGCTTAAATGTAATTTAAACCATTCATTTTGATTGTTTGTTCGTGGATATTAGTTCCACTCGTTCCCACACTCACATAATACGCTTCATATATGTTGTATAAAAAAATTCTACATGTATCATATGTATATATTCAGTTACCTATCTCAAAAACATTATGTTTTGGTCTTGGAGATCCAGAATAAGAAGAGAGGGGCCCTGCCTCCCAAAGCCACCTCTATATATATATACATATAGAGTGACCACGTCACCTATCTGTGGTACGGAGGTCCGACCGACTGAGCTGGTTCCGTGGTACGGAGGTCCGATCGGCCGAGCTAGTCCGACCAACCGAGCTGGCGGCTTCATGTTTTTGCCTCCCGGTCGGTTTGCCGACCGGTACACAGCCCCTCAAGCTTTGTCCATAGGACGTAAGCTTAATTTCTCTTTCCAAACACGTGGTTATTGGAGACCATTGTCCGGGAGGTGGATTCGGTAGCCGGAGGTGAACTCTGTTGGTCGGAAGAGCTTTGACGTGATCGGCCTCTCGGTCGGTTTGCCGAATAATATACAACCCCTCAAGTTTTTGATTGACGAATTGGTAGTACAGATCTTTAGACATCTTGCCTGGGATCTCTGCCCAGATCTTTTATCTTGTAGAACCCCGAATCGACTGCTTTGGTTGTTCGTTAATAGGTTTGTAGATCGTAGATTATAGTCAGACCCCGGATCGGTCTTTTCGACCGTCCATTTTGGGCCTTGTGGATTCCAGTCAGTTGCAGTCGGACCCCGGATCGATCTTATCGACCGTCCGTTTTGGGCCTTGTAGCTTCATCTCTTCGGACCCCGGATCAGTCTCTATGGCCGTCCATTTAGGGTCTTGTAGCTTCATGTCTTCGGACCCCGGATCGGTCTCTATGGTCGTCCGTTTAGGGTCTTGTAGCTTCATGTCTTCGGACCCCGGATCGGTCTCTATGGCCGTCCATTTAGGGTCTTGTAGCTTCATCTGAGTAGAATCGTTCTTTGCTCGAAGTGAGGAGCCGAAATCTTTTGATACCTGCATGAGTTATAGATTGTAGTTCTATATATTGTATTTTAAGATATGAACGTACGTACCAAAGCTCAGAGTTTCTCTTCATGACGTTGTGGATATGACGATGAAGAATGTTCTTTCCTGAATTGAATTTGAGTCAAGCTAAACTGAAGGCATGAAAGACCTATCTTTGTTCTTTGCTTGAATTGAAACTATTGCTCATCACTTAGCAACGCCACCCTAGTACAAAGTCAATTCATTTTTTGCATTAATCTGGAGGAGCTTGTCTAGCTCACAACTTCAACAATTGACCAGTTGATTAAATCTCATATTTGAATTCGACCAGCATTTAAGATACTATCGGTGGATGCATATTGCTCTGGGACTTCCTTTTGTCATAACAACTCTAGCCATAGTACATTGATGCAATGTATGATCAGCATCTTTGCGATTTGCAATTTTCCACAGCAAAAGTTGCAATCTTTCAGGACCTTGTGAGCCAAATAATCTTGAAGATGGGTCAAGATGCAAATTTATGCCAGCCATTATGCTACTGTATGTGGAGGCCGTCATACTGATAAGTCACTTGCAGATCCTTACCAAGCTATAGAATCAAGTCCATTAATCGTAACAAGAGAGGAAATTGCTCTAATTATAGAATATGCATAACAGTCTCATCACCTATTAGATCCAATCTACAAAACAGCCAAGCTCAAGTGATGGACGTGTGTCAGAACCTTTAGTTCTGCAAGGAATTCATTTGATGCTTGCATATCCATCTTTTTAATTGCAGCTTTCATGATGGAGTGGACTACACTAATCTTCAAACGCTTCTGGGACTGGGGGAAGGGATACCTCAGCCACTTTCTTTCTTCAAGAGGTTCAACAACCTTGATCAAACTTGTTTCCCATTCTATACAACAATCTTCGACTAAAGCAAAAATCAAACCAGAAATACGCAAGTTGGTAGAGAAATAAGCATACTGGCCAACAGACATCTGATAACAACCTCCTCAATATAGGAAACCACAACACCAACTCCCACTTCAAACACAAACTCATTACCAACCTCAACAACTTGTTTCATATTCTCACCTTCCACAGCCAAAGAAACTGAATACCATATACAAGGTAAAGATCCATCGCATGGACAGACACCAGAACATGAACCTTCCGTCTTAAAGGAGTGCACTATATTTCCCAAAATGTCATATGATGAATTTATATAGATTGATTCAACTAATTTATTGCACTAAATCACATTAAGCTGACCATTGTGAGTTGATTGACCTGCTAAAATATCTCTGGAAATGTTTTCAAAATAAATCTGGATATTAAGGTTGTCTGCAGTCCCATAAAGATGCTCAAAACAAACAATCATACTTTTAAAAAAATTAGAAATTTTAATGAAGCATTTTGAATAGCATCATTCTGCTTCTTAAACAACTCTGAATCTGAATGCTTTGAATGTTATAGAGACCCAATTGACACATTCTCACCAGATTCTGCAACGATGCTGGTGGCAAAACATACAAAGTATGTAGGAAGGGAAACCCTACAATTTGCACGGAAGACCACCTATTTTCCTAGACTTGAGAATCCACTCAGGAAGGGCTCCCCCCGCCGTGCGCGTATCAGCACGCGTCGCTGTGGCTGCAGGAACCATTGTGGCTCTGGAAGTAGGAACAGAAGCTCGTCTTCCACGTGGGATGGAGCAAACGGTCGTCGTCGTCGTCCCTTTTTCGTTTCTCGGTCGGAACGACGTCGTCGTTTTGTGGATGGTGTTGAGTGTCTTGTAGAGCCATTTGATGCGACTCCAAAGTGAAATCATGATCGTCGGTTGGGTTTAGGTTTTTAGAGGGAGAGAGTTCGGTGTTTGGGAGAGGTTCCGCCCCTGCCTACTACATTGCACTCTCTTTGCTGGTACCTGGATAGAACTCCCATCATACCCCCGCCTCATAGATCCAAGGCTATCGACTTCACATCGATGAGGGAGCTTGGACAAAACTGATCTACACCTCCTTCTAGCGCCAGAGACCTAAGCGTTTAGATCTGGACCAGATCCATGCCTACTCAGTTACGGAACGTGACATAAGCGAAGGACAACAACTCCCCAACCAGCTCTTCCAAGCTTCACTGGCAACTATTGCTCTTCCAAGCTTCGCACCCAAGCCCTCAACCTTACAGGCGTCGGAGAAAGTTTTACCGGCCCCCTACCTGGCGCGCCAATGTTCTGGTCTTGGAGATCCAGAATAAGAAGAGAGGGGCCTTGCCTCCCAAAGCCACCTCTATATATATATACATATAGAGTGACCACGTCACCTGTCCGTGGTACGGAGGTCCGACCGACTGAACTGGTTTCGTGGTACGGAGGTCCGACCGACCGAGCTGGTCCGACCGACCAAGCTGGCAGCTTCATGTGGTTGCCTCCCGGTCGGTTTGCCGACCGGTACACATTCCACATCTTTTAAGACTATGATAAAGAAAAAAAAATTAATTTATATCCTCAGTATCGTACATCTAAATAGAAATTCATCTTATTGTCATGCCATATTAATAAAAAGAACGATATGAACGTCAATATAAACTAGACTAGTAGTGCATATACATTAAATTCAACCACTTCGATCATGTATTTATAAAAAAAAAAAATTAACATAACATGTAACGTGTATATATATATATATATAAACCCTTGGGAGCATGTATATTTGGAGAGTTCAACTACAACTTTTGCATACCTTGCTTGAAAAGTATTAGATTGAGAGTCATAGCTAACTAAGGCATTATGAATCATCAGCCCCTGCAAAGAAAGAATTGACTAAAACAAGAAGTAGAAAAATGCTATTTTCTCCAAAAGTAGAGTTCGAATTATCCTCATAACCATTTAGTAGTTAACACTTGTGTTTGGAGAGGTGTTAAGAGAATTGTGTACGAAAAATTGTATCGTGTATGATAACAAGTCGAATTATACTATAAAATTATTTATGTGTTTATTTTTTTAATAAATCGGAGGATTATTTACTCTAACAATATACATATGACTCCATAACAAATTAAAAAGCTTATGCATGCATTAAGTTAGTTCCAGGTTTTACCTTGTAGACCTCAGCAGGAAACCAGAACCTACCACTCTCTAGAGAGAAATACAAAGACATCAAGAAGTTGTTTGACTGTTGACCATTGAGGACCTTGCAATCTTCCAAGTATGAACCAAGGTATAGATTTGGCCAAACACCAGTAAAAGAACCCATTGACCCAATTTGGTTGGTCTGTTGATTCAAGAAATTTCCTTCTTTGGCAATTGTAATATGCCATTCCCACTCCTTATAAACAGCATCACCAATCACTCTACCCCATTTCTGTTTAATGTGTTTTTCCCAAAAATGATCACTTTCACATCTATCCTTCAAGAAAACACACACCTTTGACATTGTGAAGAGTTCTATTGGAGCAAGGCGCTTGATAATGAAATCCAAGGTCGATTCAGGCAAATCCAAGAGGGAGATAGGACCGTTTTTAATTGTCTTCATCTCTGAGGTTATTAGGCTTATAGGCTAATAATTTCTTGGACAGAAAAAGAGAAGATGAATCAATATACCCCTGATCAAACAACTTAGTATGATATCAAGCAAAGAAATGTGTGTATAGCCAAACATATGATAATCACTATTTCTTTGTTCTTCACGTACTAAGCCGGCAATGTCTCACTGTTCACCAAGTGAGACACGCAAAAAAGATATGATAAGTTCAAGGTTCAATATTTGGAAATGTCAATGTAATTGTTTGTTTAAATAGCTCTAAATTACCAACAAAACCTGACCTAATTAGAAGATAATTGTGTATTTTTTAGCATACAAACAGAGCTTTATTTTTTAGAGAAATTCTATCTGAAATTTAAAAAATTTGGTATTGTTATTGAGAAATTCTCTCCTCTTTTCTTTAATATTCTCAAACTAATTCAACTATTGATAAACAAATAGTTATATAAAAACTCTTACATTTTAAAAAAAAAATCTTAGCAATTCTCTAATTTTTAACCGTATATATGAAAAGAATTTTGGGAAGAGACAACATTTATTTTTGTGATTTTTATACCTAAAAAAGATTAATATCCCATTGTCCACCTATAAATAATTCTAAATTACATATATTAAAGATGCCGTGCCGGGATAGGTTCAACTTTGAAGTGACTGCCGTTTGTTTATTTATTGAGAAAAATAAATATTTAATAGGATGGTACCTTGAAACTGAAAGGTTTTATAATAAAGAAAACTGGTACAAGACAATTAAGAGTAAAAAATGCTTGTTAAAATTTGTTGCATTGTATGTAAATAGCAAAAATAAACAAACCCAAATTGAATTATTCATATATGTTTGCTTTGGTGAATCATGCATATCAAACAATTTAAAGTTCCTTGGAATTTTTTCTTCGTTTTAATAGAGGAATAAATCCCGAAAAAGTTAGCAGATGTAGATAGATGCCTTATTAGAGAATGTAAATCAATTTCGATATTAACTAGTTATAAACCTAATTAAGCAACCAAATAGGTGATAGACGGTTCATGAAATTGGCACAATTTTCTTTTTCTACTTAAAAGTTAATTTTAAATTAAAATAAAAATAAGAACTTAAAAAATAATTAGAAGCTGTTTGTTCATTTTTATTTATTTTTAGCTTAAAAACTTTTTAAATTAAAGTTAAAAATAAGAACTTAAAAAATAAGTAGAAGCTGTTTATCAATTTTTATTTTGTTTAACTTAAGAAAGCTCTTTTTAAATTAAATGTTGTTTGATAAAAAATTAAAAGCTTTAATTTTATTTATAAAAGTAATTTATTTCAATAAAAGTATACTTTTAAAATGAAAAAAATGTATAGAATTTATTTAATTTACATAAATCATTTTAATAATAATAAAATTAATTTAAATTTACATAGTTGATAAAAATTATTTTAATAGCTATTTGTAAATAAAAAATGTTAAAATAATAAAAAATGTTATAAATAATGAAAAATTATAAATATATAAAATTAATTTAATTCACATAATTTTTATATGATAATAAAAATAATTAATAAAATTTTTTAAAAATAAATTTAAAATTGTATATATATATATATTAACTACCATTTAAATTAATTATTAAATCCAAACTAATCAACTATTAATTAACTAGAATATTATTTTTTCTAGTTAAATTTAAGTTATATTTATTTATATTTCTTATTACTACAAATTAGCTAGAAAATAACTACAAATTTTAAAAATTTATTAAGATTATTTTCTTAGATAATTTACTACTCATTTCATGCTTTCATTAATATTATAATAATTTTGTAACTAATTATTTTTACTAGAAATTAGCTACAAAATAACTATTGATTTTAAAATTAGCCACAAATATCAAGTAAGAGAAATATTCATAAGAAAGAGTGAAAGAAAGAATTTAGGTCATATAACTATTTATAAATTATTTAAATTAAATTATAAAATTGTGTGATTTTTTTAAAGTAGTTATACAGCAATGTAATAACTTTTAATCATATCTTGTTATTTATAATTGTTATGATTCAAGACTTATTTCTCTCATTTAATACGGTACTGGTGTACTTGACACAAAAATCACATTCTTTTGGCAAACCTTAAAAAGGCATATGGCATAAAGGAAAATAAAATTAACAGGATTTCAAGGGGTGGTTTGTTCAAAAGCTTCGTGTGAAGAAAGGCTTTTTCTAAAGATTTCTTCATAAAAGTAACTTAAGTATATTTTTAAGAGTTCTATTTTAAATAGTATTTGGCCCAGCTTCTTCTTTAAAAGAAAAGGAAAGCCACAAAAGTTGTGCCAAAACTTCTACAAAGATTCTACAAGAATCGAAGACAATAATGGAGAATTTATTTCTTCAAAAAGATTACTATCATTTGATAGCAAGTAAACAAAATCGCAGTGATATCAGCACGTAGCCTTTGGTTGGTTCCATTTTCTACGGGAAGCGATATCCTTAAGTCTAAATTAAACACATTAGAATAGTTATAGCTATATATAATTAATATAATATTGAATATCATATATATTAACATATATAATTAATTAAATAGAAGGTGTAAGTATATCTCCTGTTTTCCTGAAATCAAACTTAAGTATCATTCATCTTAACATGTGGTAGTGAACAATAATGAAATTCACACGCACGCCCTCTTCCCAACACACCCATTGTATAATGCTCAGCTGACATATTCTTTTATATATATTTTTATTTATAAAAGAATATATAAAAAATTATGCCAGAAAAGTATACTTAAAAAAGTGTATAGTCACAAAATTTATTCATAATTAACTTAAGAATGTAATTTTATTACATTTTAGTAAAATTACATTTTAGTGTAAAAAAAATTATATTTTCGACCAAATTAGAAATTATTCCTAGACATATGACATTTTAAGTAATTAAAGTAATCCATGATTATGTATTCTAATTAAATTCTTATTTTAAATAAATATCAATGATGAAGTTAACCTTTAATTCAAGATTTATCATATTGATAATTTTGCACGTGGTTACAATTTAGTCCTTTTATTATTAAAATTTTCAATTTGGTTCTTATTTTTTTTTTAAAATGCTTTAATATTATTTTTTTGTCTAAATTTGTTGAACCCATTAGCAAGTTGTCTATGTTGATGATGTAGCAAATTGAATTTATTATTATTCAAATTTCATTTAATAAAAAATTATAATTTAATTTTTACACCATCTACCTTCCCAAAAGTCATCTTCTCTACGTTTCTCCTAGAACTTCCAGACCACATTAGGTAGTCATTGAAGATAGCCACAAAATGCACATGAACCAAATATGAGAAAATTTCACACATGATGCATCAACTTGTATTACAACAAAGTGAGCGACGAAAGGTACATTTCATGCACTGTCCTCATAGATCTAGAACCCAACACCATGGATTCTGTCACATCCAAAGTTGAACTCATTGACTTTGTCCTTAATGTCGTTTGTAAAGATCTAGGTTTAATGGTGGAGGTTCGTTCAAATCTACCAAATTCAAATGTACATGGAGCACATTCAATAATGGAGCTTTGTTTAGTTCTACAAAACCCATATCTAGATAGAGTGAGTTCAACAATGATGGTTTGTTCATGAAAGGGAATGAGATTGTTGGAAGGGGACTACGAAGTTGAATTTTCTTTCTTCACTTCTATTTTGCATACGAACTTGTGCTATGAGAAAATAGGGAAGAGGGATGTAGTGGTGGTGGTGTGAGGCTCTTGGTTGCGGTGGCGCAATGCCCCTTTCTCTTCTTTCTTTTGATTTTAATTTTTGAGAATCACATTTTTTTTAAAAATTGATTTAGTGTTATTCTTCTTTAATTTGTTGTAAACAAAAGCCCCAAGATTTTAGTTAATTTCATGTAACAAATTGAGGATATTTGGTTGTTCTTCCCAATGCCTCAAAGAGACTTAGTTGGGTGAAACATAAACCTCAGATGCCTCCTAGTTATAAAAAAAATTGTTCACAATAATTACATTTACTATACATATTTGATCATTGTAATTTAATAACATATTTCAAAAGTAATACTATCATAATAATAATATTAAATATTTATGCTCAACTTTATTTATTTTTTAAAAACAGTTATTTTAAATATATTTCATGAATAATAATAATTAAAGCAATGATTTTATAAATATGTAGATAAATTTAAAATAATTCATAATTTTTATTTTAATTAATAATTAAGGATATAAATTAAGAAAAAAATTATATATATATATATATATATATATATATATATATATATATATATATATATATATAAGTGTACTTTAACTTTTGATGTAGTTATTAAAATCTATTTCACAATTAGTAATAATTAAAATTAATAATTTTATAAATTATGCAGTTAAATTTAAAATGACTCATAATATTTTATTTTAATTAATAATTAAGAATAGAAATTAAGAAATAAGTTATTATGTTGTTGACGTGTTGTTTGCAAAAGTAGAAGTTAGTTAGGCAGAGCTTATTCGAACTATACTTCGGTTATTTTGCAAAAGTTCTAGATAAAAGATGATTTTTAATAAATATCAAATTTACTTTTTTTTAGAAATATTCCTAGGCAAGTCAAAGTGCAAATTAGCGAAAAATTGGGATTTCGAACTGATGACTTGGGCTCAAAGTTTCTATACTCCATAAAAGGGCCAACAAAAATACTTATTAGTTTATTGTAGACAAGATGAATCAAAGGCTTAATCCTTGGAAGGCCAAACAACTATCTTTGCTGGGAGAGTCACTCGAACCAAATCAATACTTTGGGCATTACCAACATATGTGTTGCAATCAACAATGTTACCAAAGTCTATATGCAACATTGTTGACATGAAGTGTAAAAAACTTTTTATAGGGACATACTCATCAATCTATAAAGATTCATATAACATCATAGAACTCCATATGTTTACCTAAAAGCCATGATGGATTGGGTCATAGGGAGATGGGCATTATTAGTCAAGCATAGTAGCACCCCAAAACTGTCCGGCCCAAACAACTAGAGTTGACTTTCCCTTAACTGATAACAATAAAATCTTGAAGATTCTATATGTTATCAACAAACAACCACAAATTGGTTTTTCCTTAACCGATAATGATAAAATCCTGAAGATTTTATACGTTATCAACAAGAAGCCACCTCGGTGGCCCGCGTTGACTGCCTCTAACAACTATGGCAGTTGTCACCATAACGGATAATAAAATATTCTCTCATCCCAAGAATTAGGGGATAAACCTGTTAGATATTCAAAATTCAAATAAAATATTCTCTCATCCCAAGAATTAGGGGATAAACTTGTTAGATATTCAAAATTCAAATATAAAATATAATAAAATATTCTCTCATCAAGAGAGAGGTCCAAGCCCATCTCGCAGCCTATATAAGACCTCACCGCGAATGAGCAGGGGTCAAAGATTTTTTTACGGGAGTGGAACGAAATTTTCCACCAGAAAGCTAGAAGAGGGAGAAGCCAGGAAGTCTGAGGAAGCATCCTAGACCAAGAAGAGAAGACGCTGGACTTCTCGGGATATCAGGTTAGTAGTCAATGCACAAACATTTTTCTTAGGAAAGCCTTAGGTAGCCCTTTCCCTCTCTACGAAACCAAAGCCAGATCTCTCAAACCTCTCCCTCCCAAGCCTCCCTCTTGTCAAGGCCAAGTTCATCTCGGCCTAAACACAACCAAGTTGGTATTGACCGGCTTCACCCTCTCTTAACTAATAACCCAGACCAGAACTACGTTGACTTTGACTCCTCTAAAGCCGAGGTACGTAGGCAAAGGAGGCACACTCCTCTCAAGTCTTTTTCCCCAAACCAAACCATCCCCATACATAGGATTCCATAATATGCGTTTATTGCACAACCCACACTGAAACCTTAGCAAACCCAAAAGCTAGTCTTAGGTAACTGTTAAGTAACAGGCATGCTGGGGGCACCTTGTGCCCCCGGTGTGTAACCAACTTCCGAACCCACTCATCTGGTTCCAAACCAAGCCTTATCCCCCCCCCCCACCTTGGTTTTCCAGTGTTCCTAATCAAAACGCTGGTTGCGACTCCTCCCGAGGCCGAATTGATTTTGGCCTCCCTCGTTAAACTTTCCCTTTTCGCTTCGTCACAAATCTGGTTGTGACAGATGGCGACTCCACTGGGGATCGAACCCAGAATCTCTGGTTGCTGGGTTCTTAGAAAGTTGAGCCTTAATAGACTAGCTAGGGTTATGGTTTCTGTGTTATTTAATTGCTTATTCATTCACGCATGATTGTTATGTGGTTTTAAGTTTTACATGTTTGTTCATGCATTCTTATGAGTGTTTACGAGGCTTTTCTCCATGTCTGCTCATGCATTTTACTCCATGTCCCTTTAGATTGCACTATATGTGTATTTGTTTTAGCTTAGGGCTGCATATGACCCCCCAAAAAAACTTCCCTCTTGACATAGGACCAATTACACTCAAATATGCATGCTCCCCCTAGCTTAGGTAGTTTTCCCTTTCGTTTGTACAAACCCTCATAAGATTCTAATAATTAAGGGGTAGTCGCTGGGTGTGCTTAGGCTAACATTTTTATTTCTGAGTGGGGTCCTATTCCCGGGCCTGAGAGTTAAGGAGTGCGGAATGTGTAGTGGAATCATGCTGGAGGGTCTCCTCTGTACTGGTGATCACGATAGTTCCACTTGGGATTGACAGCCTTTGGAAACGATCATATTCTGGGATACTCTCCTGTCTATGGTTGCGTTCCTTAGGAGGTCTATAGACCCAGGGACCTGGTGAGAATTTTCTTTTAGCAGCCTAATTGTGAGAATTCTTGGGAAAAAAAAATCCTTCTTACCACTAGGTTAGTTTTTTTGCCGGCATGAATGCCGACTCCGAGATGGAGTCAGCACGCCTTGGAAAACTTTATCTTTTGCGTTGAAAAATTTCGACGTAACTCCGAAATGGAGTCGACTGTGAAACCCTAATTTAAGACTCAGCTGAGGCCGATATGGAATCGGCCTTAACTTAATTAACTAAAAACTTGGCCAACATGGAGTCGGCCTTAACTCAATTGACTAACATCTTGTGCCGAGATGGAGTCGGCAAAGATGAGGCCGATGTGGAGTCGGCCAGTCTTAGTAAAAGCTTAAATCGAGATGGAATCTTCTTCTTTATCATCCTGTCCCACCTTTCCTCATCATACTCTATTCTACTTCCACACATGACATGCACTCCGAGATGGAGCCAGCTAGGCTCTATGATCAACCTTTCCCTGTGACTAGGCCAAAAGTCTGGTCAAGATGGAACCGAAATGCCACTCCGAAGTGGAGTCGATCAATCCCTTCTAAACCCAAACCAAGATGGAACCGGCCTGGAAACCATCCCGGGCACCTTACCCTCTTTCACCATATCAGCCTACATACGCACCTGATCCGACCACTGTGCCGATTCCAATCTCGAGTCCGGCTCAGTGTCGTTGTCTTAGCCACAGTGTCATTTTCAAACCCAACCCCTATGTCGATTCCAACTTCGAGTCCAGCCCAATACCATTGTCCTAGCCATGGTATCATTCCCAAACTAAAACCTTGTGCCATTCTATGTTGCGTCTGGCTTCATGTCGTCTCCTTTTATTCAACTATGCTTTGACCCTTGTGTCGATTCCAATTCACGTGCCATCTCCAATCCGACTCTGTCGTCCCCTTATTTAAGCTGGCTCCCCACCATCTCCCCAATTTTGTTTTACCCTCGCGTCACTTCCTAAGTTGAACCAACGCCATTTTTCAATTCGGTATTGACCTTGTCCAGTTAAGAGTGCAAAGTTGACTAAAACAATATGTATAAAAAAATAAAATAAAATAAAAATGAAAAACAACATAAAACGAACAAGCATCATATGTTGCATTCATCTCCATCAGGCATTTAAAATTAGGTGTTGCATTCCATCATATTGGCATACCGTTCTCCACCCGACCAGCTAACCAAGACCAATACTAGGGTAGGGATCAAGTTCTGAAAGACCTTTACAGGGCGCTTCCCAAGGCAAAACGGATGTAGACAACTATAAGGGATCTAGTAGAACAACAAGAAGCACTAAAGAATGATGTTAGTCAAGTAAAGGCGCAAATAGGTCAAATCGTGGAAGTGTTGAAGTCGGTGCAAAACCAAGTGGCATCTCAAACCATTGCCCGCCACACCATCACAAATCCACAACACCAGAGCGGCTTCAAAGCCCCCACCAAGCCCAACACTAAACATCGCACCTCTCGCCTCTGGCCATCCCCATTCCAACCTTGCAATATGACATTTTTGGAAAAGAAAGAACCCTAGAGTTCTAACACCTCTATCAATGTCGCATGTTGAACTTTTGCCACACCTGCTTCAGCATGCTCTTGTGACTACAGTCCCATTGAAGCTTGTTCAACCCCCCTACCACAAAAGCTATGATCCAAGGGCCAAATGCGAGTATCACAAGGGAGCCTTGGGACATGCCACTGAAAAATGTTAGGGATTGAAACACAAGGTACAAGACTTAATTGACGTGGGATTGTTGGTTCTTCTAAGAGAACAGGCTGAAATCTATACTAGCAAACCCTCCAACACAGAAGATGAAACGAGCCTAACTACAACTTCAAATACCCAACTGCCAACCACATGAACCGGCCTGGACTCAGCAAAAAAAAAACAAAAAAACAAAAACAAAAAAAACTGTAAGGTTGAGTCCTGACCATCCTAAGAAGAGCCTCTTGTTTTGTAGCCTTTAATCCTTTATCAAATTGACTGTAATGCTCTAACTCTCCATGCTTCCTTTTCTCTTCCCACGTTTAAACCAAGTCAAAAATACCAATAAAAAAAATCATCTCTAATGTTAATATCTCATGTTCTAATTTTGACCATTCCATCAACCAAACCGGCAGGGATAATAAGGGTAATATACAAAACCTCAAGCATCTAGTCTGGCTACTTGGCCCCCAAACCAAGAAGGAAAGAGAGTTTACCAGATCAAAACTTTCAATTGGCTCAGTGCCCCCAAGAAAAAGGGAAGAGAAAAAAAAAAGAAAAATGAATAAGTGACTCGCTAGACCGAAAACTCAAAAGAAACAGTCTAGTCAAAAGTCAGAGTCATAAAAAAGGATAAAGAATGTGGCTCGCTAGGTTGAAGCCTTAAAATAACAACCTAGGCAAAAGTTAGAGTCCAAAAAATAAAAGTTCACTAAGACTGAAAACTTAAAAAAAAGCAGTCTAAGCAAAAATCCAATACTAGGGGCAAGCCACTAACATAGGGGGCAGTAATGACCCTTAGGAAAAGCCAGCTAGAAGCAACAAATCAGTCATAGAGATACCCAAATTATCCTTAAAGGTGCTGGATGATGGACTCTTCAAAATTGCATGAATGAGGATAGCATTGACTCCCCATAAACCCTTCCGTGGAAACAACATAAACACCATCCTCTTCGTTCCTCCATAAGCCGAAAACAAAATAAACAAAAGGAGCATTACAATCAAGATGAAAAGGTTAAACATCACCCGAAGTAGTAAGCCTCTAACTAGTCTCAACCTATGAGCAATAACGAGGTAACATCATCCGAGACGTCTCTAACACCGAAGCTGGAATGAAAGAAGCTCAGTTGCCTACACCCCGAGTCTTGGGATAGCAAACTGTAGGGAAACAAAGACTTGCCCCTACTAAACACACACCCCTTGTACCCCATCCAACTCCACACCTTGTCATTACCTCATACAGTCCATACCTTCACCTACACTTGGCAATCCATGCCAACCCATGTCAACACAACCAAACCCCCATATAAACCTCCATGTATCCAGCCATCCACGACAAATCTACATACATCCATACGGCCATGCATCCATACATCCACACATCCAGCCATCCGCGACAAACTCACATACATCCATACAGTCCCATCCAACAATCCACATCAAACGTCCATGCAACCTACACGCATTCCAAGCATTCACGCATCCAATAATCCACGCATATGACATGCATTCCAAATGTCCATCCTCCCATAAAAATAAATCTCGATCAATTTTGCATACATGCATAAATACATACATACAACATGCATGCACGTCATCCCATGGTTATTTCCTTAAGACTATTATTGATTCTTGCATTCCAACACTACGTCAAGGTCTATGCCGACTCTAGGGTAAGTCCTTTGCCTACTCTGTCCTGGGTCGACCCTATGTCAAGTCTCTCCGCCGACTCCGTGTCAAGTTGACATGCCGACTTTGTGTCAATTCTTTGCCAGCACCATGTTGTGAGATCCTTGCTAACTAGCTATAACTTAGGCCCTCCATACCAACATTCTTATTTTGACCTTGAGTCGGTTTGTCCTTAGGTTAGTCATTTAGGTCCTAACTTAGGCATTTGTGGCACAGTACCAACTTTTCTAATTTGTCTCGGTCATTTTGGCCTCGCGCCAACTTAGTCATTTTAACCCCGGAGTTGGTTATTCTTCGAGGTAGTCAATTTGGTTTCATGCCACATTCTTCATTTCAACCCTAGGTCAAGAAGGGACGCACCTATGACTTCTGTCGTCACAGACTAAAGGTTGAGGCCAAAGTCAGGAGCTAGCAAATATAAATTCTAAGATCATCCAAACCAGATCTATACCTTTCAATCAACTCTAGGCCGAGACCCTTCAAACTGGCTAAATGATAGGACCAAGAATTCAGTCCTGGGTCGAGACCCTTCAACTAGCATTACACCAAAACCCTCAATTCGACCTTACGCCAAGAACCATTCGACTCTATGACAGGACCTTCCTACTGCCTCCATGCCGAGGACGCTTAACATGCTCTATGCAAAAACCTCCATGCCAAGTCCAAGCTCCATGTCAACATCCAAGCATCTGGCTCCGTGCCAAGTCTCCCAATGCCACGTCAACTTCTTGCTGCTTCCAGTATTAACATTTCAAATCCAACTCCATGCAGTCCTCCATCACAACACCATCCACGCCCTGACCTCTTCCCATGTGATCCAATGTTATCCAAACAAGCTCCACGCCGAAATCCAATCTAAACACTAAAATCAACCCAATCTAGTCTATTTATCCACCTACTCTAAAACTTTCTTTGGACGCCAAAAGGATAGTCCACTTCATCTAAATCTCCTCGTCCCCCAAGAGACACCCCACCATATCTAAAGGATCTCCGAACACTTAAAAGAAAGTTAATTGATCCTAAATTCACCCATTCTAACCATGTGTCAAATCGACCTTTCTCTAACTCCGTGTCGAATCATCCTTTTTCCGACTCCGTGTCGAATCATTCTTTTGCCGACCTTGTGTCTAACTGACCACTCTTCTGACTCCATGTCAAACCTCCTCAGGCCAACTTCGTTTTAAGTCTCCCTAACTAACTCTATGCCCATATTACTATCCGATTCCATCCTAAAAACAACCCATCAAATCTTTCAATCCTGGATGTTAGTGGATAGTCTAGTGATTCCTTCAACTCATGGGCACTAGTGGATAGCCCACGAGTTCTTTTAGCAACCAGTCAACCTTGGACACCTATTGGATAGTCCAATGATCAACCAACCCATTAACCCAACTTCGGGCCTCTAATGGATCCAGTTCAAAACGAAAACAAAGAGGTGTGTCTGAACGCATTCGAAACAAGGGGGCATGTCTGAAGAAAGACCAAGCGCATCCCTTCAAGCACAACCCTCGACATTCCAAAATTTCAAATTTCAAATCCTTCCACGTGGCCCCTAGGACGCCTTGGCCAACATCAACCTGTCAGGGCCGACACCGAAATCATCTCGACCATGGTCAAACCCGCCAAGGCCGACATCGAAGTCGTCCTAGCTTTGGTCAAACCCACCAAGGTTGACATCGAAGTCATCTCGGCCTCAGTCAAGCTTGTCATGGTCGATATCAACTCGTCTCGGCCTTGGCCAAACCCTTCACGGTCGATATCGAACCTTCCCAGCCAATGCCAAACCATGAAGGCCCTACACAATGAGGGTGCCTTGCCCTTGAGCAACCCGGTCTAAGCGTTATGAAATCCTCCCGACACTACAAACCAATGTACTCAACTTCAGCAGGAGACAAAACCCAATCCATAAGAACTCCTAAAATTTATCAAATTTGGGCACCTATTGGAAAGCCCACTATAGCTAATCTAAACCTAGGCCCAGTGGGAAGCCCAAAGTCTCCCTATCATCCCTAGATACCAATTGGATAGTCTAGTGGCTAGTGCACCCAACTTGACATCGGCATCTGAGGTCCTTTGCACAACAGATAGAGAAGCTTTCAGCTTACCTACTTCAGCCTCTGATGCTTAACCCCTAGCCTTCATAGAAGTCGCCTCAGACTTTGCAACAGCAAGCTCAGCCTTCAACCTTCGCCTTCTGGCTCCTAGTCTTCAAATCTAAACTCTCAACCTTCAACACTTGAGTCTCTGTTTTCAAGATTTGATTCTCTGCCTTCAAATCAGCATGGGCATTCTGCAGCTTCTTGTTGAGGACCTCTTTTAGAAGAATTTGCTCAACCTTCTTAGCCCAACCTCTCAAGATTTCTAAGGTGGCTATAGAGCGGGTATGATAAGCGACCATTATGTCGAAGGAACGGTCAGCACCTACAAACACCACCAAACCTCTGTCATCCTGAGGAATGAAGTTGGCAGGAAGCAGACCTTACACCTTCAAGCCTGGCCCCCACACAGTGATTGGATGTCAGAGGGAGCAGCGGGTGGCAATTCAGGCCCAAGAAGTCACCACTACCTTTCCCTTCGACTGACCAGTAGCCAAAGGGGGATGCATAGCAGCCTTCCCTTTCTTCCTAGAGGCGTCCTCAATGGCTTGGGTCTCAGCTTTCCTCTTGGCTTCAATCATATCGGCTTGGATTGTCTTTTCGACCTCAGCCGAAACCACCCTCTTCCTAACCTCAATCGAGACCACCCTCTTCTCAGTTCCAACTGAGATCATTTTCTTCTCGACTTCAAAAGTCCCTTGAGAAGTAGCAAGAGTTCCCCTGCCATGGGAAATGAGCTTAGCCTTTTAGATTAGCTCCTCCATGTTGATTCCTTCATCCTCAATCATATCTGGAAAAAATCATAAAAAAATTCAAAGTCAGAGCAAAGCAATCATGCTTCAGATAGAAGAGGGGCTTTCCCCCTCACCACCAAGGACACAATTTCCTTACAGTTCATCTTCATGGGCAGCTTGAGGTCAACCTTTCCTTCCAAAGAAAATCGACTCTTATGGGTCCCCGAAGCCTTCAAGGGAAGCCTCCAGTACAAAGGCATAGGCTCTTCATCAGAGCAAATGGAAGCCCCTCCTACAACATGAATCTTCACGAATCTATCCCTAAAACCTTTGTAGGAAGCGGTGTACGCCGTAAAGAAGACGGGTGTTTGGTAGAGGCGCCAAAGATACCCAGCCAACCTTCTTTCCCATTCTGACTGTGTAGTGACCCAGGAAGACTAGAATAGAGGGGACCATGGTAAGAGCAAAGCACACCGCAGCTCCCCAAGAAACGAAGAGGCATGTCCTAAAGACATTTAAGGTAGCCCCAGAAACGAAGAGACACGACAAAGCATTAATATAGGAGTGAGAAACTAGGGGGCATATTTGAAGCCACGTGCCCCCAGACAAAACCCTTGGCATTCCAGGATTTAAAATTCAAAATCCTCCACAAGGCAAAAAGCAAACATCACTTCAGCCAGCACAAATGTCATCTCACCCAACATCAACTCGTCTCAACCAGTTTCAAGTCGTCTTAGCCAGTTCATTCCATCTTAGCTAGTTCATTCCATCTCAGCTAGTTCATCTCAGCTAGTTCATTCCATCTCGGCCAGTTTCAATACGTCTCGGTCAGCATCAAGTCGTCACGGCCAAATTCATACCGTCTCAAGTCACCTCAATCAGCATCTCCAACTACCCAGATTTCACTGGCCGCCCAGAGGAAAGCCCAGTGATCTTATTCAAGTTCAAATTCAAGCTACCATATTTCACTGGCCGCCTAGAGGAAAGCCTAGTGATCTTTTCAAATTCAAGCCATCAAGACCTGTACGCCTAAAGGAAAGTCCAGTGAGCTTATTCAAGTACAAATTCAAGCTACCATATTTCACTGGCCGCCTAGAGGAAAACCCAGTGATCTTATTCATATTCAAGTTCAAATTTCACTGGCCGCCTAGAGGAAAGCCCAGTGATTCAAGCCATCAAGACCTAGACGCCTAAAGGAAAGTCCAATGATCTTATCAAGTTCATTTCAAGTTCAAGATCTCACTGGCCACCCAAAGTAGAGCCTAGTGACCTCAATTTATCAAAGTAGAGCCCAGTGACCCAATTCAAGCTCCAGATCTCACTGGCCGCCCAGAGTAGAGCCCAATGACCACATTTCAAGTTCAAATTATCAATTCAAGTTCGAGTCATCATTGACCGCCCCGAATAGAGTCAATGATCAGACATCAATTCATCAATCATCAATTATCAAGATCAAGATATCATTGGCCACCCCGAGTAGAGTCAATGATCAGATATCAATTCATCAATCATCAGTTATCAAGTTCAAGACATCATTGGCCGCCCGGAGTAGAGTCAATGATCAGATATCAATTCATCAATCATCAGTTATCAAGTTCAAGACATCATTGACCGCCCTGAGTAGAGTCAATGATCAGATATCAATTCATCAGTCATCAGTTATCAAGTTCAAGACATCATTGGCCGCCCTGAGTAGAGTTAATGATCAGATATCAATTCATCAGTCATCAGTTATCAAGTTCAAGACATCATTGGCCGCCCTGAGTAGAGTCAATGATCAGATATTAATTCATTAGTCATCAGTTATCAAATTCAAGACATCACTGGCCGCCCCGAGTAGAGTTTAGTGATCTCATTTCAGTTATTGATGAGTCACAATTTATACATCTTTTAGACACCTAAGAAGGAGGTTTGCAAGACTATTCTGTGCTTAAGAGTGGATTGTTAGCTAAGATTCATTCTATGGGTTCGATTACAGAGGAAATACAAATCTGTGTTAATTTAGATTTCTTAGCTAATAAAAGTGTCACTCCTTCTTCTGCAGGTCAAGCCGAGTTGACCAGGGTCAACAAAAGGAGTCTCAGCCGAGATGAAGTCATCCTGGCCAGTCCGACTCCATCTCGGTAGGAACAGAGTCGTCTCGGCAACCCATGCCTTACAGCTCAACAGCCCAGTAGAGAGGCCCAGTTGTATTGACCACATCAGCTATCCAGCTCGGAGGCCATCTCAACGTCAGCTCAAATGCCATGTCACTCCTAGGAAATCTGCCATGTCACGTTAGAAGATCTGCATAGGGGTAGAATAGGATCTTTCACAATGTAATTCTGTTAGGATTCGTTAGGATTAGCATATCACAGCTCGTGTATATATAGGAAGAGCTGTGCACTTTTTACACGTTCTGTCTTTGAATTCACTCAAATTACATACTCACTATTCCCATTTTTCTCGCTCTCGCTCTCTCCGTTTTCACGGTGGTGCACGACGCTCATTGGCGTTTCTCTCGATTGAGGAAGTGTAGGTCTGAGACTGGGAAGCCGAAGTCTGCCAGAGGGGACCGATCAGACTACTGACACACTCTGGTGGAGCTGATCCTCAGCGTTCAGGTTAACGGAGGTGAACCACCACCATCAACCATGCCGATCGTCGTGGAAGATGGATTCATCTGAGTTCAGAACCACTGTGTTTGTATTCTGTTTCTGTTAATCGATTTCACTCTGCATTTCATATCTCCTTTCTCTTCCCTATTCTTTAATTCATGTTTGAATCGCGATTGCATTTGAATATGAACAATGTTAAGCTAAGCCGATTGGAACTGGTTTAACTAATTCAGTAGGTAATCAGTTAACGATAGTTAATCGAGAACCTAAAATCAGCTCTGCACTTAATCCCTGCCAACTGATGAGGTAGCGATTGCATAATTCCTCGGTATGGCAACGGACGAATGTTTGGCGATCGTCATAAGACTACCAAAGGCTGATATGGACTGAGAACTGGAGTGTGGAACCTGGACTGGACTTGAACTAATGGAACTGAACATGAACACAGTTATATAATAATAACAATAGACAATTAGTAACAGTAGCATATGTTTACTGCATTCATAGTCTTAGTCTATTTCCTGCCTTACTTGCATTCTCAACCCCCCTGTTTACTATTTTTCAGTCTGAAACAGAGATAGTCCATCTCTGTAGCGTCTGTCTGTACTTAGCCGAGACCAAGCCGGATTATCTCTACCGGGATCATCTCGGCTCCGTCTCTGCCGAGAACTACTCGGCCAGTGCCGAGGGGAGTCAGTACTTTACATCTCAGATTCTACTCCACTTCACTTTACACCAATTCACAACTAAGCACACTGTGTCCTTGAGAAGAATGACCTAGGGTTAGCTATACTATAGTTAGCTTTAGTTATTTGATAAGCGCGTTGAAACGACTAAAAACGCCCATCCATCAGTTATCTAGTTCAAGACATCATTGGCTGCCCCGAGTAGAGTCAATGATCAGATATCAATTCATCAGTCATCAGTTATCAAGTTCAAGACATCATTGGCTGCCCTGAGTAGAGTCAATGATCAGATATCAATTCATCAATCATCAGTTATCAAGTTTAAGACATCATTGGCCGCCTTGAGTAGAGTCAATGATCAGATATCAATTCATCAATCATCAGTTATCAAGTTTAAGACATCATTGGCCGCCTTGAGTAGAGTCAATGATCAGATATCAATTCATCAATCATCAGTTATCAAGTTTAAGACATCATTGGCCGCCCCGAGTAGAGTCAATGATCAGATATCAATTCATCAGTTATCAAGTTCAAGACATCATTGGCCGCCCTGAGTAGAGTCAATGATCAGATATCAATTCATTAGTCATCAGTTATCAAGTTCAAGACATCATTGGCCGCCCCGAGTAGAGTCAATGATCAGATATCAACTCATCAGTCATCAGTTATCAAGTTCAAGACATCGCTGACCACCTTGAGTAGAACCAGTGATCTCAAGTTCAAGACATCATTGGCCGCCCTGAGTAGAGCTGGTGATCAGCTACCAAATTCAATTCATAAGTCATCAGATTCAAGACATTGCTGGCCGCCCTAAGTAGAACCAGTGATCTCAAGTTCAAGACATCATTGGCCGCCCCGTGTAGAGCCGATGATCAGCTACCAAATTCAATTCATCAGTCATCAGATTCAAGACATCGCTGGCCACCCTAAGTAGAACTAGTGATCTCAAGTTCAAGACATCATTGGCCGCCCCGAGCAGAGTCAATGATCAAACATCAATTCATCAGTCTCAAGACATCGTTGGCTGCCCCGAGTAGAGCCAATGATCTCAGTCATCAGCTATCAAGATCAATACATCAATCACCAGCTATTAAGATCAAGTCATCAGCTATCAAGTTCATCAGCTATCAAGATCAAGGCATCAGCTATCAAATTCAAGTCATCAACTATCAGATTCAAGTCATCAGCTATCAAGTCCAAGTCATCAGGCAGCAATTATCAAATTCAAAATCTAGCTGGCCAAGTAGAGTCAGCAACCTTAGTTTAAGTTTAAAACATCAAGTCATTAAAACTCTAGGACAAAATCTTATCCAAATCAACCGAAACCTAGAAACTAGCCTAATACCTCCTCAGCCTAGAACCATCCATGGATTCTTTATTTATGCCCATTAAGAGGCATCCCTAATGAACACAAATAAATAGGGGGCAACAGTATCACCCCAAAACTGTCCGGCCCAAACAACTAGAGTTGACTTTCCCTTAACCGATAACAATAAAATCCTGAAGATTCTATATGTTATCAACAAACAACCACAAATTGGTTTTCCCTTAACCGATAACGATAAAATCCTGAAGATTTTATACGTTATCAACAAGAAGCCACCTCGGTGGCCCACGTTGACTACCTCTAACAACTATGGCAGTTGTCACCATAACGGATAATAAAATATTCTCTCATCCCAAGAATTAGGGGATAAACCTGTTAGATATTCAAAATTCAAATAAAATATTCTCTCATCCCAAGAATCAGGGGATAAACCTGTTAGATATTCAAAATTCAAATATAAAATATAATAAAATATTCTCTCATCAGGAGAGAGGTCCAAGCCCATCTCGTAGCCTATATAAGACCTCACCGCGAATGAGCAGGGGTCAGAGATTTTTTTACGGGAGTGGAAAGAAATTTTCCACCAGAAAGCTAGAAGAGGGAGAAGCCAGAAAGTCTGAGGAAGCATCCTAGACCAAGAAGAGAAGACGCCGGACTCCTCGGGATATTAGGTTAGTAGTCAATGCACAAACATTTTTCTTAGAGAAGCCTTAGGTAGCCCTTTCCCTCTCTACAAAACCAAAGCCAGATCTCTCAAACCTCTCCCTCCCAAGCCTCCCTCTTGTCAAGGCCAAGTTCATCTTGGCCTAAACACAACCAAGTTGGTATTGACCGGCTTCACCCTCTCTTAACTAATAACCCAGACCAGAACTACGTTGACTTTGACTCCTCTAAAGCCGAGGTACGTAGGCAAAGGAGGCACACTCCTCTCAAGTCTTTTCCCCCAAACTAAACCATCCCCCATACGTAGGATTCCATAATATGCGTTTATTGCACAACCCACACCGAAACCTTAGCAAACCCAAAAGCTAGTCTTAGGTAACTGTTAAGTAACAGGCATGCTGGGGGCACCTTGTGCCCCCGGTGTGTAACCAACTTCCGAACCCACTCATCTGGTTCTAGACCAAGCCTTATCCCCCCCCACCTTGGTTTTCCAGTGTTCCTAATCAAAACGCTGGTTGCGACTCCTCCCGAGGCCGAATTGATTTTGGCCTCCCTCCTTAAACTTTCCCTTTTTGCTTCGTCACAAATCTGGTTGTGACAAGCATCTATAGTGAAACTAGGTTGGAAACTAGTTAATAATTGCTAAGACCTTTAGGTGTAGACAATTTGTTCAAAGCATAATTAGGACTCTAATATTCTCCCTTGAATAAATGTTAATTGACCTAATTCTAATGTGTGGAATTACTTGAAAGCAACCTGGCCCAATGTAAGAGATAATTTAGGTTGAGTGTTCATAATGGTAAGTTGACTAACTTTTGGGCAAATGTGTGGGTTCCCTCTTGTGGTAGGCTATCGTCACTAGCACTTCTTCCTTCATCAAAAGTTGAGAGTGCAAAGTCAATAGCTTGTTTTATTAATGAGGTGAACCAATGGGACATATCTAAATTGTAGAGCCATCTTCCTCTTTAGGTTGTTGAATGAATTCGTGCCTTAGTCCCGGCTACGCAGAAAAAGAGAATGATGTGGTGGTTTGGGCAAAGTCCCAAGATGGGAAATTTTTCTTTTACACAACTTATAATTTGTTTTTTAATGTTTCTCACACTCCTAATGAGCCCTATTTTAACATGATATGGACACTTAGGGTGCTAGAGCGAGTGCGGTTCCATGTTTGGAAAATGGCTCACGATATCCTTGTAATGAACGAGCAAAGGCTCAAGAGACATATTGCACAATCAATGTGCCTAATATGTGCAAAGAGACCTAAATCTAAATCCTTTACCTTATATGGGATTGTGTAAAGGTAAGTAATGTTTGATGACATCTCCAAGATGGAAGATACTCTCCCAGTTTCTTTTCAAATGATGTCATAGAGTGAGTTCATGTGAATCTTAGGTTTAGCAAACATCTTCTAGTACAACGAGACTTGTTATATTCTATTGCATTGGATTGTATATGGCTAAACAAGAATAATTTGGTGTTCAAGGATGGTGGGGAGGATGATGCAACTATTGTAGTAAGAACACAAGTGCATCATGTAAGCGTACATAGTGCCTTTGTTAGTTGTGTTTGCTGCCCCATCTAAGTTAACATTAACAAATGATGGTGTTGGAGAGGGTAACAAGGGAATTGTTTTTGCAAGGAAGGCCTATTTGGCTTGTGGCTTTGTTAGAAAAAATGGCCTAGATCATTTCATTCCTGCATGCGAAACCAGGTATACCTAGAGAGTCAAGGAAATATCTAGAGTACACAGTCAACATGGATCCAAACATCACACAAGAAAGGAGAGAATGGAAAGATACAAAGCCATCTATATATACAAGGCTCAAAAATTCTCACACAGATAATTGCTTTGTCACTAATGGTTTTATCTTTTTCAGTTTTCCAATCGCTTATTGCCCAAGAGTGTAGAAATTTCACTCCCTGTCAAGTTTGAAAAATCTTTCCTCCAGGGTTATGCACTCCCTCTTGTTGTTTCATCTAATCCTAAAGAAATTCATTTAAATTCTTTTTCAAAGCATTTTTCTCAACAATCAAATATCAAAATTCTACTAAGGGAAAAACAAAACGAAATCAAAAATCAAAACAAAATTTGAAAGAGAACCAAAGTCAGTCCGGATCCAACTAGGATAGAACTAGAGTTGGCACTGACTTGGTTGATGGTTTTATTTTGAAAATAAAAGAAAATGAAACTTAAAAAAATAAAAATAAGACACGAATGAGACGTAAACTAAATTCAAGACAGAAAAACAAAATATAAACAACAAATTGGAGCCGATATGGAGTCTAATCAAAGCAAATTATAATAGGATTTAGCAAGCCTTGGATGGCTACACCCTTTCCCCCACACTTGAATAATGCATTGTCCTCAATGCATGACAAGAATACAGAAGGGGTCCTGAGGCTCGCTCAAGGTGCATCATCCGACAAGGTTGGTTCCATTAGTGAAATGGTCTTCATCTTGCCCACTATCGGTGCTGGACCTTTGATTTGATGCCTATTAACCTGGAAGATGTTGTTTGTGTTTTCATCTTTCAATTCCACTACACCATAGGGAAAAACATTAGTAATAACAAATGGTCCATCCCATCTGGAATGAAGCTTACCTACAATAAGCTTTCAACGCGAATTAAACATGAGCACTCTTTGGCCGACTTGGAACTCCTTCCTTAGGATCTGTTGATCATGAAATTTCTTGACCTTCTGCTTATAGATCCGGGAGTTCTCATAGGCTTCGCGGAGTTTGTCCAGTTCTTGTAGCTAGAAGTTCCTTTGCTTTCCAGCTTGGTCATAGGCCAGGTTGCATTGCTTAACTTCTTAGTAAGCTCGATGTTCTATTTCAACCAGGAGATGATAGGCTTTACTAAAGACAATCTGGTAGGGAGGCATCCCCAACGGAGTTTGATATGCAGTTCTGTGTGCCCATAGAGTGTCCTCAAGTATTCGGCTCCAGTCCTTCCAGTTGGGATTAGCCATCTTCTGTAGTGTTTTCTTGATTTCCCAGTTGAATACTTTAGCTTGGTCGTTTGTTTGGGGGTGGTATGTTGTGGAAACTCTATGCACCACCCCATACTTTTGGAGTAAGGCAGTTATGGCTCTGTTGCAAAAGTGACTACCTTGGTCACTTATGAGTGCTTTCGGCACACAAAACCGATAGAAGATATTGGATTTCAGAAAATCCACTACAACTTTGGCATCATTGGCCTTGGTAGATATGGCCTCTATCCATCGTGATACATAATCGACGACAAGCAGAGTGTATGAGTATCCATTGGAGATTGGGAATGGCCCCATGAAATCAATACCCCAAACGTCAAAGACTTCATAGAACAAGATAGGTTGTTGGGGCATTTCATGCCTTCTACTTATGGTCATTCCTGCTTTCTAACATTTTTTGCAGGTGTAGATGAATTGGTAAGCGTCTTTGAAAATGGTGGGCCAATAGAACCTGTAATCAAGAACTTTTCGGGCTATCCGAGTTGATCCATAATGGCCACCTCCAGATGTTGCATGACAAAATTAGAGGACTGAATTGATCTTGGTGTCCAGGATGCACCTACGTATGACTTGATCATTGCAAAGTCTCCAAACGTAAGGATCATCCTATATGTAATATTTGACATCACTTTTAAGTTTCTCTTTGTACAGTTAGGATACCTTTGGTGGAAACTGAGATGTTGCCACAAAATTGCAGATGTCAGCGAACCATGGTGTAGGCGTGTTTACGTGTAGTAGTTGCTCATCAGGGAATTCATCTCGGATTGGCATTAGGTCGCTCTACCTCTCGATCTGGCTCAAGTAGTCTGCTATAGAGTTCTCAGCACCTTTCTTGTCTCTGATTTCTATATTGACTTCTTAGAGAAGAAGCATCTACCGAATTAGTCTTTGCTTTGCATCCAGCTTCTTCAACAAAAATCGCAGTGCAGCATGGTCAGAGAAAATAATGATTTTGGAGCCTAGTAGATACGAATGAAATTTTTCCAAGGCAAATACAATTTCCAGTAGCTCCTTTTTAGTTGTTGTGTAATTCAATTGGGTCGGGTCTATTGTTTGGAATGCATAGGCAATCACGTGCACTGGTTTGTCGGCTCTAGCTCTTTGGCCTAAGATGGCTCCCAATGTGGAATTGGAGGCGTCACACATAAGCTCGAATGGATACTTTCAGTTGGGTGCTTGGAGAATAGGTATGGATGTGAGTCAGTTCTTCAGCTCCTAGAATGCTTCAATATATAGGATTGGTCAAAATTAAATTCCACATCCTTTTGTAGCAGCTTGGACAGTGACATGGCAATCTTGCTGAAATTCTTGATAAATCTTTTGTAGAACCCTACATGTCCTAGGAATGAGCGAACTTTCCACACAGAAGTGGGGTTTGTAAGAGAAGTAATGATGTCAATCTTTGATTTATCCACCTCGATGCCTCTGTTGGATACTAGGTGTCCCAACACAATTCCCTCGATCACCATGAAATGGCATTTTCAAAATTAAGCACCAGATTTGTGTTTATGCATCTTGTCAACACCTTCGATAGATTTTCTAGACATGCATCAAATGAATCGGTGTACATTGTGAAGTTGTCCATAAAGACTTCCATGCAATCCTGTAGCAAGTCCGAGAAGATGCTTGTCATGCAATGTTGAAACATGCTCGGTGCATTGCACAGGCCAAACGACATGCGTGTGTACGCAAAGGTACCGAATGGGCAGGTGAAGGTCATCTTGTGTTGATCTTTAGGTGCAATGTGGATTTGCATGTATCTAGAGAATCCATCTAGAAAGCAGTAATGGGATTTTCTTGCTAGCTTTTCCAGGACTTGATCAATAAAAGGCAAAGGAAAGTGGTCCTTGCAAGTTGCCTGGTTCAATTTTCTATAGTCAATACAGACTCGCCAGCTATTCTAAATCCACATAGGTACCAACTCGTCGTGTTGATTTTTCATGACGGTCATCCCAGACTTCTTGGGTACTACTTGCATAGGAGTAACCCACTAGCTATCCAAGATGGGGTAGATGATCCCTACAGCAAGCAGTTTTGTCACTTTTTTCTTGACCACATCTAGGATGGTTAGATTCAGCCTCCTTTGTTTTTGCCTTATAGGTCGGGCTTCCTCTTCCATTAAAATTCTATGCATGCAGATGGAGGGGTTTATGCCTAGAAGGTCAGATAATTTCCACCCAATTGCCTTCTTATGTTGCCTTAGGACATCTAGCAGTTTCTCCTCCTCCTCCCGGTCGAGGTTGTTAGCAATGATGACCGGGAGTCGTTGCTTAGTATCTAGGTAGGCGTATTTCAAATGACTCAGCAATGGCTTCAGCTTGATGGGTGGTGGCGGAGATGAAGTATCTTTAGTTAGTTTCGGATTCGACTGGCTGACTTGATTCAAATTTGGCACCAGTTGTGCCGACATGACTTCAGCCTTCTACTGTTGTGGCTGATTCATATTGGCCAAGTTAGATCAGGCTCTTGTCTAATTGGAGTCAAACTTGGCATTCTTCCTTGCACTAAAGTCAGATTCAGATGGAATAGGGTTCTGGACTTGATTGTCCGAAACAGACTTTGCTTCTTCTTGCTTCTAGTCTTCACTGGCCGAGTTGCTTCCGGCTCTCGTATGCACAATTAGGCCAGCCTCGGCACTTGTCTTTCTAACTGAGTCAACTTCGGTCTCCTCTTGGCCTTGGCCTCTTTTGGCCGACTCATGCTCGGTAGTGAACATTGTTGCCACTTGCGTTGATAATAGCTTTCTGTTCCCAACAACTTAGACTTCTACATTGTTTGACCACTCCAGGTCTTCCCACTTGCATACTTGGTCCAATAACTTAAGCAATCCAACTTCCTGACTCAAGTTGGCAAGGTTAGTGATATCATCCTCGGAGTCGGAAAGATTGTGTACTTCCCATAATTCATCACAATCGGCCTCATCTACCACAAACCTTAAGTAGTCAAATACTTTAGTGTCTCCAGCAAAAATTGAAATATCCTCATCGACGGTGTCTAGTTAGATATTCTCCTCAACTAGTTCATCAATCGATCTATGCCAAAGAGTGAATGGTTCTCTGTGGGGTGCTTCACAGCTTCGAAAATATTGAACTGCACTAGGGTATCACCAAATTCCATTGAGAGCGTCTCATCATGCACATCAATCTTTGTTCTGGCAGTCATAAGGAACAGTCGCCCTAAGATTAAGGTGGATCCCTTCCCTGATGTCTCGTCCTCCATATCCAGCACATAAAAGTCGATTGGGAATATTAGCTCATTGACTTGGACTAGTACATCTTCGAGAACGTCCAAGGGTTGAACAACAATTCTATTTGCCAGCTATATTGCCATCCTAGTGGGATCCAGATCACCAAAATTCAAGGATTTGTAGATTGATGTTGGCATGACATTAATTGAAGCTCCTAGGTCCAACATGGCATCGACAAAGGTGCAGTCGCCAATGGTGCATAGGACAAAGAAAATTTCAGGGTCTTGGCACTTCTTTGATAGTGCTTGTTGTGCTCTGACCATGAATTCTTCATTTCTGGTCAATGCCGACACTACCTCCTAATTCCACCCCTCCTTTCATCTTCTTCCTATTGTGCACGCATAATTCCTTGAGGAACTTTACGTACTTGGGAATCTGCTTTATGGGCATCTAGAGTGGAATGTTGATTTCCACCTTCCAAAACATCCTCAACAACTCTTCATCAGTCTCTGGCTTCCTTGCTTTCGGAGTCCGGGTTGGAAATGGCAATGGGACAGACTTTTCTTGAGGTACCTATGAGTCGGCATCCGGCTCAGAGTCGATATCAGTTGGTCTCAACTCTTCTTGCGATGTTATTTGTGGTAACTCTCTGCCACTTCTTAGAGTGACTATGCTCGTATTCCCCCTCGGATTTGGAATTATTTGTGAGGGTAGATTGTCGAACCCGGTCGACTGTAAATGGCTCACGGTGTTTGCTAATTGTCCTATTTGCATCTTGAGGTCTTGGATGGTGGCGCTTATGTTTTGCTGAAACTACATATTACTGGAGTTCATATTTTGTTGGAACTCTAGATTGCTTGTTGTTAACTGCTTCATCAGCTCTTCTAAAGATGGTGAGTTTCCTTGAGGTGGCATTCTTTGTTGTTGCTGTTGTTGGAACAGTGGAGCCTGGTATTGCAGATTCAGCAACTAATAACCGCTTTGAGCTTGAGGTACATTCGAGATAGGTCCAAATTGCTGAGTCGCATATGGCCCTTGACTCGACCTTGGCCAAAATGGCTGCTTTCCATATTGATTATCAAACTGCCGACTCTGATACGGCTGCTTCCCGTACTAATAACCACCTATTTCTCCAATGCTCTCTGGTTGGTCCAACTCAGTTTCTTGTAATGTGGGGCACATATCAATGGGGTGCTCCATGGAAGTACAAATACCACATACTCTGGCTGCTATGCTTGCCTTACCAGCGAGGTCAACTCAATCAGTTGGTTCTCCAGTCTCGGTTGTCAACTACACCGACTTCATTCACCATTCGGGGTTGGCCAGCTCCTCTAATCCCAAACTATTGTGTATTACTTGTCATATTGGAGATCAAGTGTCTTGCTGCTGCTACCATCTTATCCATTAATGCTCCTCCACTAGTAGTGTCAATCATGCTTTGATCCATCATTGTCATACCTTTATAGAAATACTAAATCAACAATTACTCATTGATTTGATAATGTAGACATGTGGCGCATAGCTTGTTGAATCTTTCCCAATATTCATTCAGAGTCTCTTTAGAATGTTCCCTTATCCCACAGATTTCTTTCACGATAGTCGTAGTTCGTGATGCCGGAAAGAACTTCTCCAAAAACATGTGTTTCATGTCTCCTCGGGTATTGAAGAGAATTGGCTATAGATACAACCAATTCTTTGCAGCTCCATCCAAGGAAAATGGAAACGCCTTCATCTTGATATACTCCTTCGGTATCCCTTGCAGCCTCATTGTGGAATAGACCACATGGAATTCCTTTAAGTGCTTGTGGGGATCTTCTCCTGCAAGACCATGAAATTTAGGCAACAAATGTATAAGACCGGATTTCAATTCATATGTCTGAGCTAGTTCTAGTTGTGGATATTGGATGCACCAAGGTTGGTACACCACATTCGGTATGGCCAGCTCCTTCAAGGTTTGATCATTATTCTCCATCTGTTCTAGCTCTACAAAATTGTTAGTGCTACTATACTCAAAAGAATCAAAATTATTAGTAATAGGACTACTGTTGTTAGAATTAGAAACAGAATTAGAACTATTACTGTTATTTACTACTATATTCCTAGCTTTCCTTAACTTACATAAAGTTATTTCTATTTCAGGATCTAAATCATGCAATGGGTTAGTACTACTCCTAGTCATGCATCATAAGAAAAATCATGCAGAAAGAATGCCATTCAATTATGCGGAAAAGTTAGAAAATGTTGATGCACGAAAGTAAATATGGTTGATGATATAGAGATGGTTTGTTTTTTTTTCAGCAGTGAAACTCACGCAACAAAATTTAACACATACTCAGCATGCTACTCTTGTTTCAAGATCTAATTTAAACAAACACAGACTCAAAACTTTGACTCAACAAACAGACATAGCATTCTGCAGACTCGGGATTCGGCTTAACTCAATTTTGGCACACAAAGACACAAAAGAACTTGTGTCCCTAGCAACGGCACCAATTTGATAAGCTCGTTTTACAGTCGCCTTCCAAGCATCAAATAACTAAAACTAACTATAATATAGTCAACCCTAGTTTGAATTCTCTCAAGAACATAGTGTGCTCGATTATGACTTAGTGTAGAAAACAAAGTAATGCAGAAAACGCTAAGTGTAGAATGTCGACTTACTCTCGGCAAAGACTGATCCGATCTAGTCTCGGCAGAGCGTAGACTCGGACGCAACAGAGTTGGACTAACTCAATTTCAAACTGAAATGCAGGAAAATAGGGGGGAGTTTGTGTTGCAAAGAAAATAAAGAAAAATTAAACTAAGTACGAAAGTAAATGCGAACTAAACTAGACTACGACTACAACTACTACTATATTCATACTGAGTCCCAATAAACAAGTTGGCTCCACCTCTTTCCCCGAGATTATGTCTCCGAATCAACCTGAAATTCTTGTGACGATCGCCAAACATTTTGGAGATTCTATTATCCGAGATTCCATAGCTGAAATTTCTCCTTGATTGTCAATGTCCATTGTCATATTGAGGATTTACACAATCGCTACCTCATCAGTTGGTAGGGATTAAGCTTGGAGTTGATTTTAGGTTCTCTAATCGATTACCTATTGAAGTTGTTAAACCAGTTCTGATCGGCCTAGTCTAATGTTGGTCTACTCAACAATGTGCAATCACAACACAGCAAGCAGATTAAAATGCAGGATTCATAATCAAGATATAAGTAATGGAAACTACTTGTATTATTAGAAATAGAGTGCAATTATAGGGCATGAATTCAATGGTTCCGTCTTCCACAACGATCGCCATGGAAGAGCAGCAATGGTTCACCGTCAATAGCCAAGATGCTGAGGATTGGGTCCAACAGACGTTGGCTGCGTCAATCGGTCCCCTCTAACAACCTTCGACTTCCTAGTTCTTAACCTGCACCTCCTCGATCGAGAGAGACGCTGCTAAGCACAGTGCACCATCGTTTTTTTGGATGCAAGAGCGAGAGAATGGAGTGTTGATGAATATGGAATTAGGTCTGAATTCTAGCACCCCTAAAACGTGCACAAGAATCCTATATATATAAGAGTGGATTCTTTGTGATGCACTCTAACCCTAAATAACTTCCTTAACAGAATTACAAATCCTAGATTGCCTATTCTACCCCTCTAATGACCTTCCTTGTGCTGTAAGTTTCTTCCAAGAGTGACATGGCAGTTGAGCTAGATAAGGCTGAAATGAGCGTGCCTAAGCTGAGTTGCCCTGATTGGGCCACTACACTTAGGCCACTTTACTCCTTCAAGCTGCTGGATTGTAGAGTCGACTGGTCTGGGGGGGAGTCGGTCTGGCCAGGACGGCTTCTCCTAGGCCGGGACTCTTCTTGATGGGCCAAGATATCCTTTGCTTGGCCTGCAAAATGAATCCAATATTTTTATTAGCAAAATCCTCAAATTAGCACAAATTTATACTTTCCCTATTTTTAGGTCCATAATCTGAATCTTAGGTAAAATGTGATTCTTGGCTACTAAATAATCTTAAAAGTACTCATCTTAAGTCCCTGTGAGGTGTATAAAATATGACTTATCAGTCCACCCAATTGCCTTCTTGTGCTTCCTTAATATACTCAGCAACTTCTCCTCTTGCTCTTGGTTGAAGTTATTAGCTATTATTACTGGGAAGTGTTGATGGTCATCCAGGTAAGCATACTTCAAGTGATCTAGCAATGGCTTCAACTCAATGGGTGGTGAATGAGGTGGAGAAAATTTATTGGTTGATATTGGAATAGGTTGGTCGTCTCTGTTCGAATGCAAACTCAATTGTCCGAAGTTAGACTTGGCCTCTCCTTGCATGGACTCTAGTTTACAAGACTCGAATCTGTCTTCTGGAGAACTTCTGGAATCGGTCTCAACTTCCTCCAGGTTGGTCGAGTCGGTCTCGACTTCCTCCTTTATGTTGGAGTCGGTCTCGGTCGCCTTCTTGTCTCTGGAGTCGGACTCGACCCCTTTCTTATTTCTGGAGTCAGACTCGACTTTCACTATTGTCGCCACTTGTGTTACTCATGGCTTTCTAGTGTCGATAATTCAAAGTTTTGCACATCTGGAACACTCTGAGTCTCCACCGCACCTGCATACAAGGCCAATTAATTCAGAAAATTCAAAAATATTAACCATGTCAGCCAAGTCAACAATATTGTCCTCGAAGTCGGGAAGATCGTATAAATTAAACATGTTAACAGAGTTGGATAAGTCCTCCACAAAATTGAAACAATCTATTACATTAGGTATTTCAACAAAATTATAGAAGTCGGCACTGTCAGTGCCTATTTGCATGTATTCCTCAACGAGCCCATCCATGATGTCGATGCTAAAGAGTAAATGGTCTTTGGTTGGGTGCTTCATCGCTTCAAAAATATTGAACTGCACCAAGTTGTCCACGAATTCCATGGAAAGGGTCCCAGCATGTACATCAATCTTTGTCCTTACAGTCATAAAAAATGGTCGTCCTAGAATCAAAGTGGATCCTTTCCCAAACGCATTGTCCTCTACATCCAGCACGTAGAAGTCGGCTGGAAAGACCAACTTATTGACTTGGACTAAAACATCTTCGAGAATGCCTAAGGGTTGCTGATGAGTCATAAAATACACATCTTAAGTGGACCTAAGAAGAGTGCTATTAAGCAACTCATGAACTTAAAAGATGATTGTTAGCTAGGATTCAGATTAAAGGCCTAGAATCAGAGAAAAGCACAATCTATGTTAATCTAAGGCATTAAGCTAACTATTCCTTCATTGCAGGCCCAGGTGGCACTCCATGTCAGCAATCCAGAGCCACTTCGGCGCCAGCTCGAAGCGCCATATCACCTCCTGGAGTAGCATGCAACGCAAGTCACAACAAGGGTAGAATAGGGATTTTCACTTGTAATTCTATTGAGTTAGTTAGCTTAGCTTCTCGTATAAATAGGCGAAACGGTGAACGATGAGGGGTCTTTGGCATTCATACTCTCCCGCATCCATTATCTTCATTTTCTCTCATTCTTCATCTCCTACGCTCATGGTGGTGCACGGTGCTATTAATGGCATTTCTCTCGATTGAGGAAGTGTAGGCTAGGAACTGAGAAGTCGAAGGTTACCAGAGGAGATCGATTGGAGCACCAACGCACTCCAGCAGACCTGATCCTCGACGTCCTAGCTAGCAGAGGTGGATCATCGCCGTCAGCCATGGCGATTGTCATGGAAGATGAAATCACTAAATCCAGGCCCTGTGTTTGTATTTCGTTTTCAATAATATAAGTGTTTTCTGAATTCTGATCTCTGTTGCATTCCTAATACTTAGTTCAATTACTACGTAGCGATTGCACATAGTAACGTGAACAATGTTAAACTAAGCCGATTGGAACTGGTTTAGCTAATTCAATAGATAATCACTTAACGATTGTTGATTGAAGATCTAAAATCAGCTTGAACTTAATCCCTGCCAACTGATGAGGTAGCGATTGTATAAATCCTCGGTATGGCAACGGACGAACCTTTGGCGATCGCCAGAAGAACTCCTAAGATTGATGTGGACTGTAACTGGAGTGATTGAACCAGAAGGACCTTGATTATTGGAACTAAACATGAACACAGCAATAGCAGTAACATTAGGAATAGCATACTAGCATATGCATTGTAGTTAATTTCTGTTTTGTTTCCAATTGCATTCCAACCCTCTCAACTATTGTTTTAGTCTGAGACAAAGACAGTCCATCTCTGTAGGGTCTGTCTGCACTCAGCCGAGACCAAGCCAGATTATTTCTGCCGAGATCATCTCGACTCAATCTCTACTGAGAGCGACTCGGCCAGTGCCGAGGGCAGTCAACTTTACACCTTAGATTCGATGACATTTCACTTCACACTAAGCCACAACTAAGCACATTGTGTCCTTGAGAAGAATGACCTAGGGTTGGCTATGCTATAGTTAACTTTAGTTTTATTTGATGCGCGTAAGGCGACTAAATACCTGCTTATCAGTTGCACGACACTTCTATTGGCTAATTGAATTATCATCCTCGTAGGCTCTAGATCCCCAAAGTTCAAAGTTGTATATTGATGATGGGATGACATTGATTGGTGCACCTAGATCCAGCATGGCATCAGCAAAGGTATAGTTGCCAATGGTTCATGGAACAAAGAAAATACCAGGGTCTTGACATTTCTTTAGCAATACTCGTTGTCATCTGGAAATGACATCTTCATGCTTGATCAATGCTAACACGTTGATGATGTTGTTTTTCTAGTCGTTTTACGCGCTTATCAAATAACTAAAGCTAACTATAGCATAGCTAATCCTAGGTCATTCTTCTCAAGGACACAGTGTATTCAGTTATGAATTGGTGCTAAGTGAAGTGACGTAGAATCTGAGATGTAGAGTGCTGACTCTCCTCGGCACTGGCCGAGTAGCTCTCGGCAGAGACTTAGCCGAGATGATTCCGGTAGGGATAATCCGGCTTGGTCTCGGCTGAGTGCAGACAGACGCTACAGAGATGGACTATCTCTGTCTCAAACTAAAAAGCAGTAAATAGGGGGGTTGGAGTGCAAGTAAAGCAGAAAGTAACTAAGATTAAGAATGCAGTAAACATATACTACTGTACTAGTTATCTATTATTATTATTATATAACTGTGTTCATATTCAATCCCATTAATCCAAGTTTAGTCCAAGTTCCACACTCCAGTTCTCAGTCCATATCAGCCTCCAAAGTTCTTATGGCAATCGCCAAAGGTTCGTCCATTGCCATACCGAGGATTTATGCAATCGCTACCTCATCAGTTGGCAGGGATTAAATTTAGAGCTGATTTTAGGTTCTCAGTTAACAATCGCCAAATGATTACCTACTAAATTAGTCAAACCAGTTCCAATCGGCTTAGCTTAACATTGTTCACAATTTAATTGCAATCGCGGATTAAATTGCGAATTAAAGTAGAGGAAGAGAATGGAGATAAGAGTTGCAGAATGAAATTGATTAACAGAAATAGAATACAACTACAGTGGTTCTGAGTTCAGATGAATCCATCTTCCATGACGATCGCCATGGTTGATGGTGGTGGTTCACCTCCGTTAGCCTGAACGTTGAGGATCAGCTCCACCAGAGTGCGTCAGTAGTCTGATCGGTCCCCTCTAGCAGACTTCGGCTTCCCAGTCTCAGACCTGCACTTCCTTAATCGAGAGAAACGCCAATGCAGCACCGTGCACCACCAGAAATGGAAGGATGAGAGCGAGGAAATGGAGTAAATGAAGTGTATTAAGAGTGATTTCAAAGACAGAACGTGTAAAAAGTGCACAGCTCCTCCTATATATGCACGAGCTGTGATATGCTAATCCTAACGAATCCTAACAGAATTACACTGTGAAGATCCTATTCTACCCCTATGCAGATCTTCTAACGTGACATGGAAGATTTCCTAGGAGTGACATGGCAGCTGAGCTAACGCTGAGATGGCCTCCGAGCTGGATAGCTGATGTGGTCAATACAATTGGGCCTCTCTACTGGGCTGCTGGGCTGCGAGGCATGAACTGCTGGGACGACTCTGGTTCGGCCGAGATGGAGTCGGTCTGACCGGGACAACTTCATCTCGGCTGAGATTCCTTTGTTGACCCTGATCAACTCGGCTTGACCTGTAGAAGAAGGAGTGATACTTTTTATTAGCTAACAAATCTGAATTAACACAGATTTGTATTTTCTCTATATTCAAGCCCATAAAATGAATCTTAGCTAACAATCCATTCTTAAGCACAAAATAGTCTTGCAAACATCCTTCTTAGGTTTCTAAAAGATGTATAACTTGTGACTCATCACACGTCTCCTCCCGTTTTGACTCCTCCTTTTAGTTTCTTTCTTCTATGCATGCACAGCTCCTTGAGGAACTTCGCATACTTTGGAATTTGTTTTATCGCATCAAGGATCAGGATGTTGATTTTGACCCTCCTGAACATCTTCAGCAAGTCCTCATCAATCTCGGACTTCCTTGCCGACACTGTCCAAGTGGGAAAAGGTAGTGGGACTCTAGCCTGCTACTGCACTTGGGAGTTGACTTCTAGTTTGGACTCGACATTAACCAGTCTTGTATTTGATTATGGCATGAACTATTGTGGTGTGGTAATGCTCTATCACTTCGCAATGTTACAATGCTCACTCTCCATTTCAAATTTGGAATTGTCTGAGAGGGAATGTTTTCGAAACCAGTCGACTACATCTGACTTACAATGTTGGCTAGCTGTCCTACCTGCATTTTTAAATCTTGAATCGTGGCAGTCAAATTCTATTGAAATTGCATATTACACTCGTTCATCTGCTTCATCCACTCTTCCATTGAAGGTGAATTATCTCGTGGTGGAACTTGTTGCTATTGTTGGCGGAATGATGGTGCTTGATGTTTTGGAACTGACTGCTAATAGCTATTTCGGCTCGGAACCGACATGCTCTAGACGGATCCAAATCTTTAGGCTGTATATTTCCCTTGACTCGAACTCTGCTAATACCGCTGCCTCCAAAACTGTTGACTATCATATTGTCGATTCGGATACGGTAGTCGACCATACTGATATCCACCTATAGCTTCAATGCACTCAGCACTATCCGGCTCAGTTTCTGCAATGTGGGGGCATATATCTGTTGGATGCTCCATTGAGGTACATATTCCATAAACTCTTAACTGCACGCTCTACTGATGTTGTCTGATAGCGAGCTGCCTCGCTAGTGATGTTAACTCTATTAGCTGATTCTCCAACCTCAAATTGTCGATCGTGCTACCTTCGTTCACCACTCAGGGTGTGAAGGCTCTCCTGGTCCCGAATTGCTGCGTGTTGCTTTCCATATTCAAGATTAGGTGTCTCACTGTTGCTGGAGTCTTGTCCATCAACGCTCCACTACTTGTAGCATCTATCATATTCTGGTCCATCATCATCAGACCTTCATTAAAATACTAAATCAGTAACTGTTTGCTAATCTGATGGTGTGGACATGTGGCACACAGTTGAATCTTTCCCAATAGTTGTGCAAAGTCTCTCCAAAATGTTGCCTAATCCCACAAATTTCCTTCCGGATGGTCAAGCTTCTGGAAGTCGGGAAGAACTTCTCTAAGAACATGCGCTTAATATCTCCCAAAATGTTGAACATAACCGGCAATAAGTAAAGACAGTCTTTTGTAGCTCCATCTAGGGAAAAGGGAAACGCCTTCATCTTGATGTAGTCCTCTGATATCCTCTATGGCCTCATTGTGGAACAGACCACGTTGAATTCCTTTAGGTGCTTGTGTGGATCTTCACCTGCAAGACAAACAAATCTATCCCTCTTGGTGAGTCCTCTCTAGCAACTGGCCGCTACCCAAACCCTGGTCTTGCGTCCACTCGGTCAACTAGACGCCATCTAAAACACCATGGTAAATTGAGGAATGAAGTGAGAACGGAGGTGTGTACGACGGAGTATGAATGCGTAAGTGTGTGTACGTGACTTGGCTGGCTAATCGATGAACGAGCTACACTTCCTTTTTTATACATGTTAGAATAACTAACTCTCTAATTACATTCTAACTAAACAAAAATAAATGTTTTAACTAACTACACCTAACTAAAATAACAAAAATAATAGAATTAACAAACTAGCTAACTAATTTCTAAATGATCACATGCTCGAATTCGTTGAAGCGGAGTCGATCTTGATGTTGGGAGGGATCCAGATGGATAGGATGACTTCGGCATCTAGAGTTGGCAATAGGAGTTGAAGTCGGCACATTGACTTGACTAGTGGAGACGGAGTCAACATTCGGATTGGAGTCGGCATGGAGAGGGACTCATCTAGCTGGGACGACTTCATCTAGTTGGGACAACTTTGATATCAGTTGAGTTGACTTCATTTGGACTCTAGTTTGACCTGCAAAATGAGTTTACTCCTTTTGTTAGCTAAAATTCGTAAATTAGCATAGATTTGTATTTTTCCTGTTTTTACCTTGGAAATATGAATCATAGCTAATACGTGATTCTTAAATACAAATTAGAGTTTATTTTACCCATCTTAAGACCTTATAGGATGTCTAAAATATGAATTATCAGTGTTCATAAATGATGATCAATGGTAGTGGCATAAGAAACTTGGTCATGCAAGCCTAAGACTTATATCCAAGCTGAAAAAGCATAACCTCGTAAGAGGTCTACAAAGTCTTGTGTACAAAGCTAAGATGTTATGTGATGCTTATTAGAAAGGGAAAAAATAGAAAGTGAGAAGTAGTAGAATTAAACACCCTAGTATAAGAAAAGTCAACATGGGATATTGATAAGTCATATTTTATACGCCTCACAAGGGCGTAAGATGAGTATTGTTGAGACTATTTGGTAACTAAGAATCATATCTTAGTTAGGATTCAGATTATGGGCCTAGAAATAAGGAAAATATAAATTTGTGCTAAAACAGGGATCTTAGCTAATAAAAGATTTGATTCTTTTGCAGGCCAATTCTAAGAACGTCTCAGCCCAAAAGAAGCGTCTCAACCCAGAAGGAACCATCCCGGCTAGACTCGTCCCTTCCTAGCCAAGCCCAATTTCAAGGCCCAAGTCACTCCAACAAGAGTGTGGATTGCACGTAGTCATTTAGGGAAGTGATAGGGCAAACCAAGAATTGTAATTTTGTTAGGGTTAGTTAGGATAAGGCATGTGTAGCAAGGAATAAAGCGCGTGTATAAAAGGGAAGCAAGGGTATTGTAAAATTATTGGTTGTTAAATTCAGAAAATAATCATCTCGGTCACGCTTCATTCTCTCGCTCTCGCTCCATTCCAATCGGTGGTGCACGGTGCTTCAGTAAGGTGTCTCATCGATTGAGTAGGTGCAGGTCTAGAGTCTAGGAAGCTGGAGGTTATCAGAGGAGATCGCTCAGTATAGCTGACGCACTCTGGTGGGCTGAATCCTCAGTGCTCTAGTCATCTCTAGTTAACCATCATCGTTCCTCCATGGAGATCATTGTGGAAAACAAAGTCACCAAATTCATCCAACCTTGTAACAATACTCTGTTTCAGTAATACAATTAGTTTGCGTTCCTTATTTCTTGATTGCGAATCCTATTATTAATCTACTCTTGCTTGTGTCGCAATTTTGCATTTGTGAGGGTGAATTACGGTAGGTTAGGCCGATCAGAACCAATCTAGTAATTTAATTAGGTAATCGATAAGAGGACCTAAAATCAACCACGTGCATACTCCCTACCAACTGATGAGGTAGCGATTGTGTAATTCTTTGATCAGCAATGAACGAATGTTTGGTGATTGTCGTAAGAACTTTAGATTGATTTGGATTCATAATCTTGAGGAAGAGAACCGTGAACCAATTGATTATTGAACTATATATTGGTATAATAAATATCATATAGTATAGTTAGTCACATTTATTTTCAGTATTTAGTTCACTTTTTGTTTTACTTTACATATCCAGCAAGACAAATCCCCCAGTTTACATTCAACCGAGTTAGTAGTACGAGTTTGAGTCAGTCTGACTCTAGTCCGAGTCTAGTGTCTCTGTTCGTGACCAAGTCTGAAGTCGTCTTAGTCCGAGACAGAGTCAACATTCGGCATACACTTAGAATTCTGCATAACACTTATTCCCACACTAAGTCATAATTGAGCACACTGTGTCCTTGAGAAGAATGACCTAGGGTTGCACTATGCTATAGTTAGCTCTAGTTTTATTTGATAAAAAGCCACCACAACTAAGCGATTATCAGGTATCCAATCTTCTCAATCTCTCAAATTCTTTTTAACAAAACATCTTAAAAGTTGGCCTAAAGTTCTATTCACCACCTTGGTTTGTCCATCCATTTGTGGATGACAAATTATGGAGAATAGTATCTTTGTGCCAAGCCTACTCCATAGGGACCTTCAAAATTGACTAAGGAATTTTATGTCACTATCCAAAACAATGGTCCTTGGAAGACCATGTAATCTTACCATCTCCTTAAAAAAAGATTGGCCACATGTGAAACATCGCCACTCTTATGACAAGGAATAAAATGAGCCATTTTAGAGAATCTATCAACCACCACAAAAATAGAATCTCAACCTTCTCTAGACCTAGGCTAACCAAGTACAAATTCCATAGGGATATCAATCCAAGGAATGGTGGGAATAAGGAATGGAGTATACAAACCATGAAGAGAAACTTTAGACTTAGCCAATTTACAAGTTAAGCATCTCTCACAAACATTATGGACATATTTCCTCATGTGAGGCCAATAGAAATGCTCATTCAATTTTTCAGAAGTCTTAAGTCCTCTAAAGTGACCCGTAAGGCCACCTTCCTGTGCCTCTTTCACAAGCAATTGCTGAATTGAACTCATTAGCACACATAATCTTTTTCCCTTAAATAAAAAGCCATAATGTCTATATGTTGAATGGAAACACATGGCAAAATGCTCAATAAAGTCAATATCTTTGTCATATAATTCCTTTATACAATCAAGGCCAAGCATCTTTGTTTCAAGCATGGCAATTAGGGAATGTCTCCTTGAGAGAGCATTTGCCACTACATTTATCTTGCCTTGCTTATGCTTAATTACATAAGCACATTGTTCCAAGAATTCAACCCACTTGGCTATTTAATTTACCTTACCCTCTCAAATGCTTAAGAGCTTTATGATCACTACCGATCACAAACTCTTTAGGTAATAGATAATGTTGTCAAGTATGCAAAACCCTCACAAGAGCATATAACTCTTAGTCATAGGTGGAATAGTTAAGGTTGACACCCTTTAAGTTTTTTACTAAAATATGCAATTGGTTCCCCTATTGGCATAGAAAGGCTCTTATGCCAACATTAAAGGCATCACACTCCAACTCAAAAGATTTTGAAAATTTTGAAAGTGCTAGAATTGGAGATTGAATGAGCCTTTCCTTCAATACTTGGAAGGCTCTCTCTTGGCTCTCCTCCCATTTAAAACCAACACTTTTTGTTTACAATTTCATTCAAAGGGGCTACAAGTGTGCTAAAATCCTTTACAAACCTTCTATTAAAACTTGTAACCCATGGAAGCTTTTCACCTAGGTATTGGCCAATCTTGCTTAGCCTTCACCTTTTCCTCATCAACCTTGACTCCATGGGAGCCAACAAAAAAAATCGAGAAATACAACTTCATAGGTACAAAAAACACATTTTTCTATATTAGAAAAACAAAGTTTCTTTTATCAAAATTTCAAGTATACTTTTCACATACAAGAGATGGTCATCTAAACAGGTAGAATAAATCAAAATATCTTTAAAATAGACAACTACACACTTGCCTATTAGGCTTCTCAGGATATGGTTCATCAATCTCATAAAAATGTTGGGGGCATTGGTCAATCGAAATGGTATGACAAGCCACTCATATAGCCCAAATTTTGTCTTAAAATTCATTTTCCATCCATCCCCCTTCCTTACCCATATTTGACAGTATTCACTTCTCAAATCAATTTTAGTTGGCAAAGCAAATATGAGTTCCCTCTTGGCCAAGAGGACCCTCCTAACCTCCCTAGACCTTACTAATAGGGACTCATTTCCTTTATCCTCTTTTTTGTTTTTTCCATTCAAAATTGGCTCTTCTAATTTCCCATTTTTCTCATTTTTTTACTCTTTTTCTCTCCCACCTTTTCTTTCCCTCTTCCTTTTCTCTTTTCAGCTTCACTCTCCCCCTCCTTCATTTTTAATTTGGTCTCGTTTTTTCTCTCACTCTCTCTTTTAATTTTCATCTTCTTTTGATCCTTATAGACCTCTCTTGGAGACAAAGGTTTAAGAACAACCCTTTCCCCCAAATGTAAAAATGTGAACCTATTGGTGACTCCATCATGAATCACCTTCTTATCAAATTGTCATGGCCTCCCTAGCAAAAAAATGTGTGGCCTCCATGGGAACCACATCACAAGTCACCTTATCCTCATAACCATCTAAGGTAAAAGCCACCTCCACTTGCTTATTTACAAGCAACTCTCCTTTTCCACATTCACACAACTCCCACCATCTATAATCATAGAACATAAATTACCCAAAACAAGACCCCTAGAATGGAAAATGTTTTCTCTTTATGTGACCACATCTCCTACATGGTTATTCATCAATCTCCTCACCACTAGCAAGTCTTCCTTATTGTGAGAATCATCACTCAAGCTCTCTACTTCACTAGAGGAAGAGTTCTCTCTATAGGAACTTTCACTTTCCACCTCCCTATTATCTCTCAAAACCATGGCCTCCTTTTAGGACATTGTGAGGCTATGTGGCCTTTGCCTAAGCACTTGAAATACTTCATAGAGCCTATCCTAGGAGCATTAGGTTTAAGGGTGTGGTTACCTTCTTTTGGCCTTGAAAAGGTTCACTCCCCTTCTTAGGGCTCTTCTTCCTTCTCACCTTCTCCTTTTCTTTCCCCTTTCATCCACTAGACCACTCCATAAATCCTCTTGGATGCACTTCTCCTCCTAATTTTCATCTCTACCTTAATGGCTTGATGGACCAACTCACCTAGAGTGCTATAGTGCTGTAACTCCACAACATTTTGGATCTCCCTATTCAAATCGTGGAGAAATCGAGCCATTGTGGCTTCCTCACTCTCCCTATTTTGTGCCCTCATCAATTCATTTCCATTTCTTGGTGGTACTCTTCCACATTCCTAGACCCTTGGTATAGCTTTTGAAGTTTGTTGTGTAATTCCTTAGTGTAAAAAGGTGGGACAAACCTATCTCTCATCATTCTCTTCAAAGTTATCCAATCCTCACAAGGGTCTTTAATGTCCTTCTTTATGTCCTCCAACATTTGAGTCCACTACACTAAGGCATAGTCACCAAATTCAAAGGTGACAAGCCTTACAACCATGCATCCATAAAGGTTAAAGCATCCCAAAATTTGCTTAACCTTGAGCTCCTAATCCACATATATCTCAGGCTTGCAATTCCCTAAGAATGGAGGAATTTTGTACTTGCTTATGTTTATTTCCTCCCTCATTTGTTCTTTTCCTCTCCTACCATGCCTTTCTCTCATTTCCTCCCTTTTATTTCTCTCCACCCTCACTTGCCTCTTACTCCTTTCTCCTAAGGAGGACCGTGAACTCCTACTCACCTCACTATAATTGCCCTCTTCAAAGTTCCCTTCACTTTCATGTATAGTAGCCACCTTAGGCTTCTCCTCTTTGTCCTTACTTAGAGCTTCTACTTTGGCATTGACACTTTGTATGTCTTTTTGAACTTTGTTGTGTAATTCCTTAGCGTAAGAAGGTGGGACAAACCTATCTCTCATCATTCTCTTCAAAGTTATCCAATCCTCACAAGGGTCTTTAATGTCCCTCTTTATGTCCTCCAACAATTGAGTCCACCACACTAAGGCATAGTCACCAAATTCAAAGGTGACAAGCCTTACAACCATGCATCCATAAAGGTTAAAGCATCCCAAAATTTGCTCAACCTTGAGCTCCTAATCCACATATATCTCAGGCTTGCAATTCCCTAAGAATGGAGGAATTTTGTACTTGCTTATGTTTATTTCCTCCTTCATTTGTTCTTTTCCTCTCCTACCATGCCTTTCTCTCATTTCCTCCCTTTTATTTCTCTCCACCCTCACTTGCCTCTTACTCCTTTCTCCTAAGGAGGACCGTGAACTCCTACTCACCTCACTATAATTGCCCTCTTCAAAGTTCCCTTCACTTTCATGTATAGTAGCCACCTTAGGCTTCTCCTCTTTGTCCTTACTTAGAGCTTCTACTTTGGCATTGACACTTTGTATGTCTTTTTGAAATGTATCCATCGCCTTCCATACTTGATCTAGCCCTTTCCATACGAGATCTAACTTCTCCCCAAACTCCTTTATTTCCTTCATAATGTACCTAGACTTTAGGGAAAGGTTTCCCCACTCTTGGCTTGTCTTTCCCATCTTTTTTTCCCAAGATTGTCACTCTCCAAAACCTCCTAATCCTCCTTAATAAACTGTAGTACCAAAAACTAATTCCTAAGAAAAAGGCTCACCCATTCTATAAGTGTTTCCACTCTTCACTCATGTATCACATTTTAGTGGCTTTTTCTCTAAGGTACTATCTAGCCTTTTACCACTCAACTCTTACTCTAAGCTTGAACAAGAAACCAATCGCTTAAATCAAAGAAGCTAGCTGCAAGTAAAAGCCAAGCAAATCTCAACAAGATCTTAAGAAAACAAAGGAAAGCAAACTCAAAGACAAAACTATGGAAGTCAAAAATATTGACAAGCAAGAAAAGCTAAAGAAAGCTAAACTCAAAGGGAATCCATAGAGACATGTAGTAAGACTCAGATTACTAAACAAGCATTAAAATGCAAGGGAATTAATTGCAAACATGAACGTTCATGGCATTTAATAATGCACCATAATTGCTATTTTTCTTTTGTTTTATTTGGTTATCCTCTATTTTTACTGCACTTTTCAACCACTTGAAACTTCTTTTTCTTTTTCTCTTGAACTTTTTTTAAACAAACTTTTGGTCCATAATTTTTTTTGGCAACTTCAACACAATTTCTAGCACAATTTCTAAACACAAATCATCATACACATGGTGAATTTCTCACAAATACAGAACATCATGTTATTTTCAAGCAAAAGGCACAAACCAATAGAATCTCAAAGCCTAATGTAAGGGCAAAAAGCATAGGCAAGCATACAACACACAAATTCAATTAGAAAGCATCATATGACTTGTAGAATAAAAAATCCCCAAATTTTTTATGTAAGAACCTAAAAAATTGAAAATACAAGCTAGAAAAGGAATAAAAGAAATATTTAAATGTAGAAATTAAGAGGAATGTTAGGTCAACAAAACCTTACAAGAAGAAAGTAAAATAACAAGGTTTAGACCTAGAAATGGTGAATTTACTTACCTCTTAGTGGTTCACCCAAAATCACTTGGAATCCATTAAAATGCTTCATTTCTTAATTGAATCTAGCCACTAGGTAAAGATTGTAACCTCTGATTACAACTTGGTGCACCCTTGGATCCACAATCAAGACCTAGATTCAAGTAAAACCTAGATTAGCCTTGAAATTTGCGACCAAAGTTAAGAAAGAAGAAAGCATGAAAATGGAGGAGGAAGAAGATGAAGTTAACCACTAATTCTTGGAGAATTAGATAAGAGAAGTGATATTCACCACAAGGATCATGAAATTTTGATAAGAATGGAGGTTTCTTACTCAAGACAAAAGTAGAGAGGAAGCTCTCAAAAAGTGCAATGCATATTCAAAATCATGTAAAAAGTGATTATCCTAATTACAAGAAGGGCTTATATACCCTTCATTAAGCCCTTATTAAGGTGCTCTAATCCTAATTAAGGTAAACCACCAAAAGCCCAAGCCAAATGGCCCCAAAACGCAAGCCAACTCACTACTAGAAAATTTAAAATTTGCTACCAAATAATTTTGTGGCTAATTTTAAAATCAATAGTTATTTTGTAGCTAATTTCTAGTAAAAATAATTAGCTACAAAATTACTATAATATTGAATGGTAGCATTAAATAAGTAGCAAATTAGCTAAGAAAATAATCTTAGTTAATTTGTAGTAAATTTTTTAAAATTTGTAATTATTTCCTAGCTAATTTGTAGTAATAAGAAGTATAACTTCAATTTAGCTAGAAAAAATAATATTCTAGTTAATTAATAGTTAATTAACTAGGATTTAACTACTAATTTAAATAGTAGCTAAAATTAGTAGCAAAATCAAAAAATTCTTGTAGTGACTACTCTATCAGATTAGTAACCGAGTTAGCAAGAAAGTTGGCTTGCTTTAGCAACTGAATAGTAACAAATTTCCAGAAAATAGGAATAACAAGGAAAAAGTATCTGAAAAGGACTTTGGCTCAAGGCTATGCTATCCTACATTAAAGGTACCTAAAATACTATGACAATACAAGGAAAATGATGTTTTTCCATCCCTATACATTACCAACATGGCAGTTGGATAAGTGGTACAAAACTTGGCCTTCCTTGACCTCCTTTTGGCCCTTAAGTGTGACCAACTCATGTTGAACTTTCTCTTGGATTCTCTTGAGTCTTCCATTAGTCATGGGACCTTAAAGTGCAAGGATGACCTCTTCATTCACACTTCCTTGAAGTTCTTAAGTGTGATTTCCCATATATGCATCATTGTCTATCTTATGTTTTCTATGAATCTACTTTGAATTAACGATAATCTTACTCATAAATTTGTAGCATTGCAAATTGTGTTAAGTGTGAGATCCAAGCGTAGCTAAAATCCATCACATGTGAAATAAGGTGAATAAATGGATATCATATAAGTGGTCTTTGGACCCAACTTTGTGCAAGATACCTTTTTAAGCATTTGTTTAAAGATCATGGCCTTATCACTCGTCTTCTTCAAGGCATACAAACCTTCTGCATATGGTCTCAATAAAGCATCTTTAACCATATACACCATGTAGGAGTAGCTATGGATAAAATGTCCACTCTAACATCCATTATAAGAACCTTCCTAACAATAAAGGTTTATAAGAACCTTCCTAACAATAAAGGTTTCCTTAATGGCATTGTTTGTCCAAAACTCTCTAATTAGCTTTGGACGAACAAATTTTTCATTGTTGAAGAAAGTTAGGATCCCACATGCATTGAGATCAGCTATCAGGTCAAGACCCATCTTGGCAAGGGCAAGTATATCAAAGAAATACTTTGTATATACTACTAAGTCCTCTAGGTTGTCAATTCTGTCTTCAAAGGAGGTTTTGAGCAGGTCAAGCTTTTGGGCCATGGTGAGTACTAAGATTTAGGTTTCAAAGAGAGATCACAAGAGAAGAGAAAAGATTTTTGCAAGAACTTTTGCAAAGGGTTCAACAAGATTTCATGATGAACAATTCTTGAAACGAAAAGAAATTTACATAAACCATTTTGCATAAATGACAAAAGCATTTATGGTAAAACATAGCTATTAGAAAGTTATAATGGACAAAATATTTTACTAAAAGAAATAAAATGACTCAATTATAAAGAAGAGAAAGAGAGGCACTTAATAAATATGTAATAAATTGGACGCACATGCTTTGGATGCATAAATCAAATAAACATTAAAATTCATTCTTTTATGAAATTCATGCCCATAAGCTTTCTTATATGAATAAGCTTATCTTCAGAAAGGGGTTTTGTAAATATGTCAAACAGTTGTTCATTTGTATTGATAAATTTTATATCAAAGATCCCTTTCTGAATATACTCTTTTATAAAATGATGTTTAATTTCTATGTGGTTTGCTCAATAATGCAATGTGAAATTTTTTGAAAGATTTATAGCAACAATATCATCACAAAGTATAGTAATATTACTCTCAAATATGTTGTAGTCTTCAAGTTGATGCTTGATCTAGAGGAGTTGAGAGTAATAGCTAGCAACAAATATGTATCCACTTCTACAGTGGACAGAGAAATGATGCCTTATCTCTTGCTTGCCCAAGAGACTAGATTGGCTCTAATGAAGTAACAACCTCCATTGGTACTCTTTCTTTCCATTATGTCTCTAGTATAATTAGCATCACAATAGCCTTTTAATTTGTACTTATTAGATTTCTTAAACCACAAATCAAGGTTAGTAGTACCTTTAAGATATTTGAAAATATGTTTTACTATTGAGACGCTAGTCTCTAGGATCATCTTGAAAACATGCACACAAGCATACAATAAACATAATATCTGGCCTAGGTGTAGTTAGATATAAATGAGAACCAATCATACCTTTGTATAATATTTTGTCTACCTTTTTATCAGAGTCAGGTAGATTTAAAATAGATATTGGGTGCATAGGTGTAGACATATTTTTACAATCATCAAGGTGGAGAATTTTGAGTAACTATTTAACATACTTTGTTTGATGGATGTAGATTCCATCATCTACTTGCTTGATCTAAAGTCCTAGAAAGAACTTTAGTTCTCCCATCATGCTTATTTCAAACTCTTCATGCACTAACTTAGAAAAGTCTTCACAAAGAGATTCATCAATAGCTCCAAAGATAATGTCATTCACATAGATTTGTACTATAATAAATTGTGAGTCATAGTTTTTGCAAAATAGAGTTGTCTATTTTTCCTCTTTCAAAACTATCTTCCATAAGAAAAGAATGAAAATGTTCATACCAAGCACGAGATGCTTGCTTCAGTCCATAAAAGGCTTTCTTTAGTTTAAAAACATGATTTGGAAAAGCATCACTCAAACCTAGAAGGTTGTTTCACATAAACTTCATCATTTATTATACCATTTAGAAAAGCACACTTAACATCCATTTGATGTAGCCTCATATGATTATGAGCTACAAAGGACAATATGATGTGAATGGCTTCTAACTTATCCACATGATCAAAATTTTTAGGAAAGTTTATTCCCTCTTGTTGAGAATAGCCTTAAGCTTCTAACCTAGCTTTGTTTCTGACAACCTTACCATTTTCATGAAGCTTGTTTTTGAAAACCCACCTTGTGCCAATAATGGACTTATCTTTAGGTAGAGAAACTAACTTCTAGACCTCATCCTTTTGAAATTGGTCTGATTCACAGGTTTTATCTAGCCTTCATCCAAAAGGGCATCATTTATGCTCTTCGATTTTAACTTAGAAAGCAAAGAAACTTAAGCTTGATCCTTGAAAGTGAATCTTGTTCTTACCCTATCTTGAACATTTCCAAGAATCTATTGCTCTAAATGGTAGGTCTTCATTTACCAATTCCTTAAGGTAGGCTCGAATTTATCATCTTTTGGCTCCTCATCCAAATAGGTTTCTTTGGATGGTATTTGTAAATCATCAATATTTATATCAATCCAACCAGTTGTAGATATTTTACCTTTTTAGTTACCTCTAAAAGCAACCTATCCTCCTAACTTGGTGATACAAATCTAGGAAGGCATGAAGGTCATGGAAAGGACATTGAGCATACAAAGACCAAAAGCCCTTCAAGTGCTCATGATTAGTAGAGTTTGAAAAGGCTTGAGGAGGAAGTTCACCTCCTTAGTATTTTGTAGGACCTTTGTCTTAATTTCTTTAGTTTGCTTTTCCTTTGTAATAGAAACCTTGATTTTTCTCTATAGATGCATCTGGAGCTTTGGACGCCTTTGGTGCATCTAGTCTCTAGAGCCTTTGACTCCTTTGGATGCATATGGAGTCTTTGAACGACATGTCCTTTTTAGATAACACCTAGGCCCCTTTGGATGACGAGTCCTTTGGACAACACCTAGGTTCTTTGGAAGCACTCATCTTTGGATGCCACCTTTGGATGCATTACGGATTATAGTGCTTGAGGCTTCAATTTTGGAACGCACTTGTTCCAAGGCCCATGGCCTTTTCATTTAGGAGCAATGTTGTTACAAGAGAGACATCCCATATTATATATTAGTGAAAATCTTAAAAGTGCCAAAATAAATTTCTCTACATATGATAAAGAGCTATATGCACTAATTAGAGCCCTTTGGGTATGGTAGCATTATCTGTTGCCTAAAGAGTTTGTAGTCCACAGTGATCATGAAGCCCTTAAACATCTTAGGAGTCAAAATAAGCTTAGTAAGAGACATGCCAAATGTGTTGTATTCCTAGAACAATTCTCATATGTCATAAAACATAAACAAGGAAAAGCAAACATTATTGTTGATGCCTTATATAGGAGGTACCCCTTGCTATCTATGCTTGAGACTAAACTTTTAGGTTTTGAGCACTTAAAAGAGTTATACCTTAAAGATGAGTTTTTTAAAGAAATCTATGATTTATGTTCTAATGGTGCAAATGGTGGTTTCTACATATATGATGGGTTTCTCTTTAAGGATAAAAAATCATGTGTGCCCAAAAGTTATGTTAGAGGACTGTTGGTGAAAGAGGCTCATGAAGGTGGTCTCATAGGACACTTTGGGGAATATAAAACTTATATGACTTTGGTTGAACACTTTTTTTGGCCTTATATGAAGTGTGATGTTCATCATATTTGTGATAAATTCCTTGTCTGTAAATTTGCTAAAGCAAAAGTTAAACCCCATAATTCTTATACACCCCTTCCTTTCCTATTATGCCTTGGGTAGATCTTTCTATACACTTTGTCTTAGGCTTCCCTAGATCTAAGAGTGGAAAGGATTCTATTTTTGTGTTAATTGATAGGTTTTCTAGAATAACTCATTTTATACCATGTCATAAAGTTTATGATGCTTGTCTTGTGGTCAATCTCTTTTTCTAGGAAGTGGTAAGGTTGCATGGTCTACCTAGGACCATAGTTTTTTGACAAGGACTCAGTTTCTCAGTCACTTTTGGAAAACCCTATGGAGCAAGCTTGGCACTAAGCTTCTCTTTTCAATTGCTTTCCATCGTCAAACATATGGTCAAACTAAGGTTACCAATAGGACTTTATCCTAACTGTTTAGGTGTTTTATAGGTAAGAGTTTGAGAACTTGGGAAGAATGGCTACCCCACACAGAGTTTGCCTACAATAGGGTGGTTAACTCCACTACATCCCACACCCCTTTTTCAGCTGGTTTTTGGTTTTAATCCTTTAACATCCCTTGATTTATTACCTTTACTTAATGCGAATTCTATGCTTAATTGTGGTGGTGTTTCTAAAGCTCAATTTGTTTAAGAATTTCATTATAAGGTACGTTATCACATTCAAAAGAAGGTTAAGCAATTTGATGAGAGGGCTAATAAAGGAAAAGTACAAAAAGTTTTTTAAGGTGACCTAGTTCCTAAAAGTATTAAGATTCTTCTACTTTCACTACCTCTTGAGATTTGATTAGAAGAATATTGGTTCTTATCACAAGCCACAAAGAGGAATTGAGGGGGGAAAAGCAATACAGTACATTAGAGAAAAAGCCTCAAAGTATGCAGATAGGAGTGGTTGAGTATAGACACTAAGGAGTGGTGAGGAAGAAAAAATGTATGGAGAAGAATATGGATCAATTGGAGAATTTCTATCCAAAGACTAGGTAAGTCATGAGGTACATGAGGAGGTTGCAGGAAAGGTTAAAAAAGCTTGAGGAAGGGCTAAAATCAATGAGGCTAGACACTCAAAGTTCCAATGCCAGATGGATGCCTTTAGTAGGGACAAAGAGAAGCAAAGTAGTGCCTCTATACATGAGAGTGAAAGGAGCCTTAATGAAGCCCACCAAAGTACACATAGTAGGCCATCTAACTCCAACAGGCAGGTTGCACAAAACTTGTTGAACCTCTCTTAATATTCATAAAATGTCCCTCCACTATGGTGCCTTATACCACATATTTGTCTTCAAGAGGTAGGGAACAACTTCACTAAGAATATCATATTCATCTCCCCATATAAATTAACAAGCAGTGGTTACAAGTCCAACTAGTCTTCATTTTAATATAGTCAAAATTCCATCAAGAATCATCAATTCAAAAGTTATAAGCATGTAATTGAACAAAACCACTCTTAGACATATAATACATACATAACTGAACAAAAACTTGACATAAAACAGGAAAATCCACTAAAACATGAAAATCACACAAATAGCATACACACGCAAATACGATCTACCAATAGGAAAAAGACCACCAAACAATTTTTAAAAATTTTCTAACACCATAATAACATTATAATATGTATTTATAATTTTTAGAAATTTTTTGGGCATTTTTAAAAATCATGAAAATATTAAAAAATTAAAAAAGTGGTCTAAACGATTGAATTTGGAAAAAATAGCCCCCAACCACCGTGTTCGTCCCTCACAGGTGGTCTTGTTGTAATAATTTTCTTTACCTTCCTACCAATTTTCAGCTCAATCGGAGACATTGACTTTTTCGACTGCATTTTGTCGATTTTCGTGTTTTTCACATGGTGGCGGCATACATATAGTCATTAATCGTGCAACACTTGACAGGTGCGATCATACCAGCACTAACGCACCGGATCCCATCAGAACTCCGAAGTTAAGCGTGCTTGGGCGAGAGTAGTACTAGGATGGGTGACCCCCTGGGAAGTCCTCGTGTTGCACCTCTTTTTTGGGTCGATCTTCGTGTTTCTTTTAACACTGATGCCTTCGTGTTTCTTGTTGTAATAATTTTCTTTACCTTCCTACCAATTTTCAGCTCAATCGGAGACATTGACTTTTTTGACTGCATTTTGTCGATTTTAGTGTTTTCACATGGTGGCGGCATACATATAGTCATTAATCGTGCAACACTTGACAGGTGCGATCATACCAGCACTAACGCACCGGATCCCATCAGAACTCCGAAGTTAAGCGTGCTTGGGTGAGAGTAGTACTAGGATGGGTGACCCCCTGGGAAGTCCTCGTGTTGCACCTCTTTTTTTGGGTCGATCTTCGTGTTTCTTTTAACACTGATGCCTTCGTGTTTCTTGTTGTAATAATTTTCTTTACCTTCCTACCAATTTTCAGCTCAATCGGAGACATTGACTTTTTCGACTGCATTTTGTCGATTTTCGTGTTTTTCACATGGTGGCGGCATACATATAGTCGTTAATCGTCGCAACACTTGGCGGGTGCGATCATACCGGCACTAATGCAGGATCCCATCAAAACTCCCGCGATTAAGCGTGCTTGGGCGAGAGTAGTACTAGGATGGGTGACCTCCTAGGAAGTCCTCGTGTTGCACCTCTTTTTTGGGTCGATCTTCGTGTTTCTTTTAACACTGATGCCTTCGTGTTTCTTGTTGTAATAATTTTCTTTACCTTCCTACCAATTTTCAGCTCAATCGGAGACATTGACTTTTTATTTGCATTTTGTCGATTTTCGTGTTTTTCACATGGTGGCGGCATACATATAGTCATTAATCGTGCAACAACTTGACCAGTGCGATCATACCAGCACTAATGCACCGGATCCCATCAGAACTCCGCAGTTAAGCGTGCTTGGGCGAGAGTAGTACTAGGATGGGTGACCTCTTGGGAAGTCCTCGTGTTGCACCTCTTTTTTGGGTCGATCTTCGTGTTTCTTTTAACACTGATGCCTTCGTGTTTCTTGTTGTAATAATTTTCTTTACCTTCCTACCAATTTTCAGCTCAATCGGAGACATTGACTTTTTTATTTGCATTTTGTCGATTTTAGTGTTTTTTCACATGGTGGCGGCATACATATAGTCATTAATCGTGCAACACTTGGCAGTGCGATCATACCCGGCACTAATGCAGGATCCCATCAGAACTCCATGATTAAGCGTGCTTGGGCGAGTAGTACTAGGATGGGTGACCTCTTGGAAGTCCTCGTGTTGCACCTCTTTTTTGGGTCGATCTTCGTGTTTCTTTTAAACTGCTTGATGCCTTCGTGTTTCTTGTTGTAATAATTTTCTTTACCTTCCTACCAATTTTCAGCTCAATCGGAGACATTGACTTTTTCGACTGCATTTTGTCGATTTTCGTGTTTTTCACATGGTGGCGGCATACATATAGTCATTAATCGTGCAACACTTGACAGGTGCGATCATACCAGCACTAATGCACCGGATCCCATCAGAACTCCGCAGTTAAGCGTGCTTGGGCGAGAGTAGTACTAGGATGGGTGACCTCTTGGGAAGTCCTCGTGTTGCACCTCTTTTTTGGGTCGATCTTCGTGTTTCTTTTAACACTGATGCCTTCGTGTTTCTTGTTGTAATAATTTTCTTTACCTTCCTACCAATTTTCAGCTCAATCGGAGACATTGACTTTTTCGACTGCATTTTGTCGATTTTCGTGTTTTTCACATGGTGGCGGCATACATATAGTCATTAATCGTGCAACACTTGACAGGTGCGATCATACCAGCACTAATGCACGGATCCCATCGAACTCCATGATTAAAGCGTGCTTGGGCGAGAGTAGTACTAGGATGGGTGACCTCTTGGGAAGTCCTCGTGTTGCACCTCTTTTTTGGGTCGATCTTCGTGTTTCTTTTAACACTGATGCCTTCGTGTTTCTTGTTGTAATAATTTTCTTTACCTTCCTACCAATTTTCAGCTCAATCGGAGACATTGACTTTTTATTTGCATTTTGTCGATTTTAGTGTTTTTCACATGGTGGCGGCATACATATAGTCATTAATCGTGCAACACTTGACAGGTGCGATCATACCAGCACTAATGCACCGGATCCCATCAGAACTCCGCAGTTAAGCGTGCTTGGGCGAGAGTAGTACTAGGATGGGTGACCTCCTGGGAAGTCCTCGTGTTGCACCTCTTTTTTTGGGTCGATCTTCGTGTTTCTTTTAACACTGATGCCTTCGTGTTTCTTGTTGTAATAATTTTCTTTACCTTCCTACCAATTTTCAATTTCAATCGGAGACATTGACTTTTTATTTGCATTTTGTCGATTTTCGTGTTTTTCACATGGTGGCGGCATACATATAGTCATTAATCGTGCAACACTTGGCAGTGCGATCATACCAGCACTAATGCAGGATCCCATCAACTCCGCAGTTAAGCGTGCTTGGGCGAGAGTAGTACTAGGATGGGTGACCTCCTGGGAAGTCCTCGTGTTGCACCTCTTTTTTGGGTCGATCTTCGTGTTTCTTTTAACACTGATGCCTTCGTGTTTCTTGTTGTAATAATTTTCTTTACCTTCCTACCAATTTTCAGCTCAATCGGAGACATTGACTTTTTCGACTGCATTTTGTCGATTTTAGTGTTTTTCACATGGTGGCGGCATACATATAGTCATTAATCGTGCAACACTTGGCGGGTGCGATCATACCAGGCACTAATGCACGGATCCCATCAGAACTCCGCGATTAAGCGTGCTTGGGCGAGTAGTACTAGGATGGGTGACCTCTTCAGGAAGTCCTCGTGTTGCACCTCTTTTTTGGGTCGATCTTCGTGTTTCTTTTAACACTGATGCCTTCGTGTTTCTTGTTGTAATAATTTTCTTTACCTTCCTACCAATTTTCAGCTCAATCGGAGACATTGACTTTTTCGACTGCATTTTGTCGATTTTCGTGTTTTTCACATGGTGGCGGCATACATATAGTCATTAATCGTGCAACACTTGACAGGTGCGATCATACCAGCACTAATGCACCGGATCCCATCAGAACTCCATGATTAAGCGTGCTTGGGCGAGTAGTACTAGGATGGGTGACCTCTGCAGGAAGTCCTCGTGTTGCACCTCTTTTTTTTGGGTCGATCTTCGTGTTTCTTTTAACACTGATGCCTTCGTGTTTCTTGTTGTAATAATTTTCTTTACCTTCCTACCAATTTTCAGCTCAATCGGAGACATTGACTTTTTATTTGCATTTTGTCGATTTTAGTGTTTTTCACATGGTGGCGGCATACATATAGTCATTAATCGTGCAACACTTGGCAGTGCGATCATACTAGCACTAATGCATCGGATCCCATCAGAACTCCGCAGTTAAGCGTGCTTGGGAGAGTAGTACTAGGATGGGTGACCTCCTAGGAAGTCCTCGTGTTGCACCTCTTTTTTGGGTCGATCTTCGTGTTTCTTTTAACACTGATGCCTTCGTGTTTCTTGTTGTAATAATTTTCTTTACCTTCCTACCAATTTTCAGCTCAATCGGAGACATTGACTTTTTCGACTGCATTTTGTCGATTTTCGTGTTTTTCACATGGTGGCGGCATACATATAGTCATTAATCGTGCAACACTTGACAGGTGCGATCATACCAGCACTAATGCACCGGATCCCATCAGAACTCCGCAGTTAAGCGTGCTTGGGCGAGTAGTACTAGGATGGGTGACCTCCTAGGAAGTCCTCGTGTTGCACCTCTTTTTTGGGTCGATCTTCGTGTTTCTTTTAACACTGATGCCTTCGTGTTTCTTGTTGTAATAATTTTCTTTACCTTCCTACCAATTTTCAGCTCAATCGGAGACATTGACTTTTTCGACTGCATTTTGTCGATTTTAGTGTTTTTTTCACATGGTGGCGGCATACATATAGTCATTAATCGTGCAACACTTGACAGGTGCGATCATACCAGCACTAATGCACCGGATCCCATCAACTCCGCGATTAAAGCGTGCTTGGGCGAGAAGTAGTACTAGGATGGGTGACCTCTGGGGAAGTCCTCGTGTTGCACCTCTTTTTTTTGGGTCGATCTTCGTGTTTCTTTTAACACTGATGCCTTCGTGTTTCTTGTTGTAATAATTTTCTTTACCTTCCTACCAATTTTCAGCTCAATCGGAGACATTGACTTTTTCGACTGCATTTTGTCGATTTTCGTGTTTTTCACATGGTGGCGGCATACATATAGTCATTAATCGTGCAACACTTGACAGGTGCGATCATACCAGCACTAATGCACGGATCCCATCGAACTCCATGATTAAGCGTGCTTGGCGAGTAGTACTAGGATGGGTGACCTCTTTTTGGAAGTCCTCGTGTTGCACCTCTTTTTTTTTGGGTCGATCTTCGTGTTTCTTTTAACACTGATGCCTTCGTGTTTCTTGTTGTAATAATTTTCTTTACCTTCCTACCAATTTTCAGCTCAATCGGAGACATTGACTTTTTCGACTGCATTTTGTCGATTTTCGTGTTTTTCACATGGTGGCGGCATACATATAGTCATTAATCGTGCAACACTTGACAGGTGCGATCATACCAGCACTAATGCACCGGATCCCATCAGAACTCCGCAGTTAAGCGTGCTTGGGCGAGAGTAGTACTAGGATGGGTGACCTCCTGGGAAGTCCTCGTGTTGCACCTCTTTTTTGGGTCGATCTTCGTGTTTCTTTTAACACTGATGCCTTCGTGTTTCTTGTTGTAATAATTTTCTTTACCTTCCTACCAATTTTCAGCTCAATCGGAGACATTGACTTTTTCGACTGCATTTTGTCGATTTTCGTGTTTTTCACATGGTGGCGGCATACATATAGTCATTAATCGTGCAACACTTGACAGGTGCGATCATACCAGCACTAATGCACCGGATCCCATCAGAACTCCGCAGTTAAGCGTGCTTGGGCGAGTAGTACTAGGATGGGTGACCTCCTGGGAAGTCCTCGTGTTGCACCTCTTTTTTGGGTCGATCTTCGTGTTTCTTTTAACACTGATGCCTTCGTGTTTCTTGTTGTAATAATTTTCTTTACCTTCCTACCAATTTTCAGCTCAATCGGAGACATTGACTTTTTATTTGCATTTTGTCGATTTTAGTGTTTTTCACATGGTGGCGGCATACATATAGTCATTAATCGTGCAACACTTGACAGGTGCGATCATACCAGCACTAATGCACCGGATCCCATCAGAACTCCACAGTAAAGCGTGCTTGGGCGAGAGTAGTACTAGGATGGGTGACCTCCTGGGAAGTCCTCGTGTTGCACCTCTTTTTTGGGTCGATCTTCGTGTTTCTTTTTACACTGATGCCTTCGTGTTTCTTGTTGTAATAATTTTCTTTACCTTCCTACCAATTTTCAGCTCAATCGGAGACATTGACTTTTTCGACTGCATTTTGTCGATTTTCGTGTTTTTCACATGGTGGCGGCATACATATAGTCATTAATCGTGCAACACTTGACAGGTGCGACCATACCAGCACTAATGCGGATCCCATCAGAACTCCATGATTAAAGCGTGCTTGGGCGAGAGTAGTACTAGGATGGGTGACCTCCTGGGAAGTCCTCGTGTTGCACCTCTTTTTTGGGTCGATCTTCGTGTTTCTTTTTTAACAACTTGATGCCTTCGTGTTTCTTGTTGTAATAATTTTCTTTACCTTCCTACCAATTTTCAGCTCAATCGGAGACATTGACTTTTTCGACTGCATTTTGTCGATTTTTGTGTTTTTCACATGGTGGCGGCATACATATAGTCATTAATCGTGCAACACTTGACAGGTGCGACCATACCAGCACTAATGCACCGGATCCCATCACCTCCTGGGAAGTCCTCGTGTTGCACCTCTTTTTTGGGTCGATCTTCGTGTTTCTTTTAACACTGATGCCTTCGTGTTTCTTGTTGTAATAATTTTCTTTACCTTCCTACCAATTTTCAGCTCAATCGGAGACATTGACTTTTTCGACTGCATTTTGTCGATTTTCGTGTTTTTCACATGGTGGCGGCATACATATAGTCATTAATCGTGCAACACTTGACAGGTGCGATCATACCAGCACTAATGCACCGGATCCCATCAGAACTCCGCAGTTAAGCGTGCTTGGGCGAGAGTAGTACTAGGATGGGTGACCTCCTGGGAAGTCCTCGTGTTGCACCTCTTTTTTGGGTCGATCTTCGTGTTTCTTTTAACACTGATGCCTTCGTGTTTCTTGTTGTAATAATTTTCTTTACCTTCCTACCAATTTTCAGCTCAATCGGAGACATTGACTTTTTACTGCATTTTGTCGATTTTCGTGTTTTTCACATGGTGGCGGCATACATATAGTCATTAATCGTGCAACACTTGGCGGGTGCGATCATACCAGCACTAATGCACGGATCCCATCAGAACTCCGCGATTAAAGCGTGCTTGGGCGAGTAGTACTAGGATGGGTGACCTCCTAGGAAGTCCTCGTGTTGCACCTCTTTTTTGGGTCGATCTTCGTGTTTCTTTTAACACTGATGCCTTCGTGTTTCTTGTTGTAATAATTTTCTTTACCTTCCTACCAATTTTCAGCTCAATCGGAGACATTGACTTTTTCGACTGCATTTTGTCGATTTTAGTGTTTTTCACATGGTGGCGGCATACATATAGTCATTAATCGTGCAACACTTGACAGTGCGATCATACCAGCACTAATGCACGGATCCCATCGAACTCATGATTAAGCGTGCTTGGGCGAGTAGTACTAGGATGGGTGACCTCTTGGGAAGTCCTCGTGTTGCACCTCTTTTTTTGGGTCGATCTTCGTGTTTCTTTTAACACTGATGCCTTCGTGTTTCTTGTTGTAATAATTTTCTTTACCTTCCTACCAATTTTCAGCTCAATCGGAGACATTGACTTTTTCGACTGCATTTTGTCGATTTTCGTGTTTTTCACATGGTGGCGGCATACATATAGTCATTAATCGTGCAACACTTGACAGGTGCGATCATACCAGCACTAATGCACCGGATCCCATCAAAACTCCGCAATTAAACGTGCTTGGGCGAGAGTAGTACTAGGATGGGTGACCTCCTGGGAAGTCCTCGTGTTGCACCTCTTTTTTGGGTCGATCTTCGTGTTTCTTTTAACACTGATGCCTTCGTGTTTCTTGTTGTAATAATTTTCTTTACCTTCCTACCAATTTTCAGCTCAATCGGAGACATTGACTTTTTCGACTGCATTTTGTCGATTTTCGTGTTTTTCACATGGTGGCGGCATACATATAGTCATTAATCGTGCAACACTTGACAGGTGCGATCATACCAGCACTAATGCACCGGATCCCATCAGAACTCCATGATTAAAGCGTGCTTGGGCGAGTAGTACTAGGATGGGTGACCTCACAGGGAAGTCCTCGTGTTGCACCTCTTTTTTTTTGTCGATCTTCGTGTTTCTTTTAACACTGATGCCTTCGTGTTTCTTGTTGTAATAATTTTCTTTACCTTCCTACCAATTTTCAGCTCAATCGGAGACATTGACTTTTTCGACTGCATTTTGTCGATTTTCGTGTTTTTCACATGGTGGCGGCATACATATAGTCATTAATCGTGCAACACTTGGCAGGTGCGATCATACCGGCACTAATGCACCGGATCCCATCAGAACTCCGCAATTAAAGCGTGCTTGGGCGAGAGTAGTACTAGGATGGGTGACCTCCTGGGAAGTCCTCGTGTTGCACCTCTTTTTTGGGTCGATCTTCGTGTTTCTTTTAACACTGATGCCTTCGTGTTTCTTGTTGTAATAATTTTCTTTACCTTCCTACCAATTTTCAGCTCAATCGGAGACATTGACTTTTTCGACTGCATTTTGTCGATTTTAGGTGTTTTTCACATGGTGGCGGCATACATATAGTCATTAATCGTGCAACACTTGACAGGTGCGATCATACCAGCACTAATGCACCGGATCCCATCAGAACTCCGCAGTTAAGCGTGCTTGGGCGAGTAGTACTAGGATGGGTGACCTCCTGGGAAGTCCTCGTGTTGCACCTCTTTTTTGGGTCGATCTTCGTGTTTCTTTTAACACTGATGCCTTCGTGTTTCTTGTTGTAATAATTTTCTTTACCTTCCTACCAATTTTCAGCTCAATCGGAGACATTGACTTTTTCGACTGCATTTTGTCGATTTTCGTGTTTTTCACATGGTGGCGGCATACATATAGTCATTAATCGTGCAACACTTGACAGGTGCGATCATACCAGCACTAATGCACGGATCCCATCAGAACTCCATGATTAAGCGTGCTTGGGCGAGTAGTACTAGGATGGGTGACCTCTTGGAAGTCCTCGTGTTGCACCTCTTTTTTTTTTGGTCGATCTTCGTGTTTCTTTTAACACTGATGCCTTCGTGTTTCTTGTTGTAATAATTTTCTTTACCTTCCTACCAATTTTCAGCTCAATCGGAGACATTGACTTTTTCGACTGCATTTTGTCGATTTTTCGTGTTTTTCACATGGTGGCGGCATACATATAGTCATTAATCGTGCAACACTTGGCAGTGCGATCATACCGGCACTAATGCACGGATCCCATCAGAACTCCGCAGATAAGCGTGCTTGGGCGAGAGTAGTACTAGGATGGGTGACCTCCTGGGAAGTCCTCGTGTTGCACCTCTTTTTTGGGTCGATCTTCGTGTTTCTTTTAACACTGATGCCTTCGTGTTTCTTGTTGTAATAATTTTCTTTACCTTCCTACCAATTTTTCAGCTCAATCGGAGACATTGACTTTTTATTTGCATTTTGTCGATTTTAGTGTTTTTCACATGGTGGCGGCATACATATAGTCATTAATCGTGCAACACTTGACAGTGCGATCATACCAGCACTAATGCACGGATCCCATCAAACTCCGATTAAGCGTGCTTGGGCGAGTAGTACTAGGATGGGTGACCTCACAGGAAGTCCTCGTGTTGCACCTCTTTTTTTTTGGGTCGATCTTCGTGTTTCTTTTAACACTGATGCCTTCGTGTTTCTTGTTGTAATAATTTTCTTTACCTTCCTACCAATTTTCAGCTCAATCGGAGACATTGACTTTTTCGACTGCATTTTGTCGATTTTCGTGTTTTTCACATGGTGGCGGCATACATATAGTCATTAATCGTGCAACACTTGGCCAGTGCGATCATACCAGCACTAATGCATGCGGATCCCATCGAAACTCCGCGATTAAGCGTGCTTGGGCGAGAGTAGTACTAGGATGGGTGACCTCACAGGAAATCCTCGTGTTGCACCTCTTTTTTTTTTAACAACGATCTTCGTGTTTCTTTTAACAACTTGATGCCTTCGTGTTTCTTGTTGTAATAATTTTCTTTACCTTCCTACCAATTTTCAGCTCAATCGGAGACATTGACTTTTTCGATTGCATTTTGTCGATTTTAGTGTTTTTCACATGGTGGCGGCATACATATAGTCATTAATCGTGCAACACTTGGCAGTGCGATCATACCAGCACTAATGCAGGATCCCATCAGAACTCCGCGCATGATTAAAGCGTGCTTGGGCGAGAGTAGTACTAGGATGGGTGACCTCTGGGAAGTCCTCGTGTTGCACCTCTTTTTTTTGGTCGATCTTCGTGTTTCTTTTAACACTTGCCTTCGTGTTTCTTGTTGTAATAATTTTCTTTACCTTCCTACCAATTTTCAGCTCAATCGGAGACATTGACTTTTTCGATTGCATTTTGTCGATTTTCGTGTTTTTTTTCACATGGTGGCGGCATACATATAGTCATTAATCGTGCAACACTTGACGGTGCGATCATACCAGCACTAATGCACGGATCCCATCAGAACTCCATGCGATTAAGCGTGCTTGGGCGAGAGTAGTACTAGGATGGGTGACCTCTGGGGAAGTCCTCGTGTTGCACCTCTTTTTTTTTGGGTCGATCTTCGTGTTTCTTTTAACAACGATGCCTTCGTGTTTCTTGTTGTAATAATTTTCTTTACCTTCCTACCAATTTTCAGCTCAATCGGAGACATTGACTTTTTATTTGCATTTTGTCGATTTTCGTGTTTTTCACATGGTGGCGGCATACATATAGTCATTAATCGTGCAACACTTGACAGGTGCGATCATACCAGCACTAATGCACCGGATCCCATCAGAACTCCGCGATTAAAGCGTGCTTGGGCGAGAGTAGTACTAGGATGGGTGACCTCCTAGGAAGTCCTCGTGTTGCACCTCTTTTTTGGGTCGATCTTCGTGTTTCTTTTAACACTGATGCCTTCGTGTTTCTTGTTGTAATAATTTTCTTTACCTTCCTACCAATTTTCAGCTCAATCGGAGACATTGACTTTTTATTGCATTTTGTCGATTTTAGTGTTTTTCACATGGTGGCGGCATACATATAGTCATTAATCGTGCAACACTTGGCAGTGCGATCATACCAGCACTAATGCATCGGATCCCATCAGAACTCCGCAGTTAAGCGTGCTTGGGCGAGAGTAGTACTAGGATGGGTGACCTCCAAGGAAGTCCTCGTGTTGCACCTCTTTTTTGGGTCGATCTTCGTGTTTCTTTTAACACTGATGCCTTCGTGTTTCTTGTTGTAATAATTTTCTTTACCTTCCTACCAATTTTCAGCTCAATCGGAGACATTGACTTTTTCGACTGCATTTTGTCGATTTTCGTGTTTTTCACATGGTGGCGGCATACATATAGTCATTAATCGTGCAACACTTGACAGGTGCGATCATACCAGCACTAATGCACCGGATCCCATCAGAACTCCATGAGTAAAGCGTGCTTGGGCGAGAGTAGTACTAGGATGGGTGACCTCCTGGGAAGTCCTCGTGTTGCACCTCTTTTTTGGGTCGATCTTCGTGTTTCTTTTAACACTGATGCCTTCGTGTTTCTTGTTGTAATAATTTTCTTTACCTTCCTACCAATTTTCAGCTCAATCGGAGACATTGACTTTTTCGACTGCATTTTGTCGATTTTAGTGTTTTTCACATGGTGGCGGCATACATATAGTCATTAATCGTGCAACACTTGGCGGGTGCGATCATACCAGCACTAATGCACGGATCCCATCGAACTCCGCGATTAAAGCGTGCTTGGGCGAGAGTAGTACTAGGATGGGTGACCTCCAGGGAAGTCCTCGTGTTGCACCTCTTTTTGGGTCGATCTTCGTGTTTCTTTTAACACTGATGCCTTCGTGTTTCTTGTTGTAATAATTTTCTTTACCTTCCTACCAATTTTCAGCTCAATCGGAGACATTGACTTTTTATTTGCATTTTGTCGATTTTAGTGTTTTTCACATGGTGGCGGCATACATATAGTCATTAATCGTGCAACACTTGACAGGTGCGATCATACCAGCACTAATGCACCGGATCCCATCAGAACTCCGCAGTTAAGCGTGCTTGGGCGAGAGTAGTACTAGGATGGGTGACCTCCTGGGAAGTCCTCGTGTTGCACCTCTTTTTTGGGTCGATCTTCGTGTTTCTTTTAACACTGATGCCTTCGTGTTTCTTGTTGTAATAATTTTCTTTACCTTCCTACCAATTTTCAGCTCAATCGGAGACATTGACTTTTTCGACTGCATTTTGTCGATTTTCGTGTTTTTCACATGGTGGCGGCATACATATAGTCATTAATCGTGCAACACTTGACAGGTGCGATCATACCAGCACTAATGCAGGATCCCATCAAACTCCATGATTAAGCGTGCTTGGGCGAGAGTAGTACTAGGATGGGTGACCTCCTGGGAAGTCCTCGTGTTGCACCTCTTTTTTGGGTCGATCTTCGTGTTTCTTTTAACACTGATGCCTTCGTGTTTCTTGTTGTAATAATTTTCTTTACCTTCCTACCAATTTTCAGCTCAATCGGAGACATTGACTTTTTATTGCATTTTGTCGATTTTAGGTGTTTTTCACATGGTGGCGGCATACATATAGTCATTAATCGTGCAACACTTGGCAGTGCGATCATACCAGCACTAATGCAGGATCCCATCGAACTCCGCGATTAAAGCGTGCTTGGGCGAGTAGTACTAGGATGGGTGACCTCACAGGAAGTCCTCGTGTTGCACCTCTTTTTTTGGTCGATCTTCGTGTTTCTTTTAACTTTTAACGATGCCTTCGTGTTTCTTGTTGTAATAATTTTCTTTACCTTCCTACCAATTTTTCAGCTCAATCGGAGACATTGACTTTTTATTTTGCATTTTGTCGATTTTCGTGTTTTTCACATGGTGGCGGCATACATATAGTCATTAATCGTGCAACACTTGACAGGTGCGATCATACCAGCACTAATGCACCGGATCCCATCAGAACTCCGCAGTTAAGCGTGCTTGGGCGAGAGTAGTACTAGGATGGGTGACCTCCTGGGAAGTCCTCGTGTTGCACCTCTTTTTTGGGTCGATCTTCGTGTTTCTTTTAACACTGATGCCTTCGTGTTTCTTGTTGTAATAATTTTCTTTACCTTCTACCAATTTTCAGCTCAATCGGAGACATTGACTTTTTCGACTGCATTTTGTCGATTTTCGTGTTTTTCACATGGTGGCGGCATACATATAGTCATTAATCGTGCAACACTTGACAGGTGCGATCATACCAGCACTAATGCACCGGATCCCATCAGAACTCCGCAGTTAAGCGTGCTTGGGCGAGAGTAGTACTAGGATGGGTGACCTCCTGGGAAGTCCTCGTGTTGCACCTCTTTTTTGGGTCGATCTTCGTGTTTCTTTTAACACTGATGCCTTCGTGTTTCTTGTTGTAATAATTTTCTTTACCTTCCTACCAATTTTCAGCTCAATCGGAGACATTGACTTTTTCGACTGCATTTTGTCGATTTTCGTGTTTTTCACATGGTGGCGGCATACATATAGTCATTAATCGTGCAACACTTGACAGGTGCGATCATACCAGCACTAATGCACCGGATCCCATCAGAACTCCGCAGTTAAGCGTGCTTGGCGCGGCGAGTAGTACTAGGATGGGTGACCTCACAGGAAGTCCTCGTGTTGCACCTCTTTTTTGTTGGTCGATCTTCGTGTTTCTTTTAACACTGATGCCTTCGTGTTTCTTGTTGTAATAATTTTCTTTACCTTCCTACCAATTTTCAGCTCAATCGGAGACATTGACTTTTTCTACTGCATTTTGTCGATTTTCGTGTTTTTCACATGGTGGCGGCATACATATAGTCATTAATCGTGCAACACTTGGCAGTGCGATCATACCAGCACTAATGCAGGATCCCATCAGAACTCCATGATTAAAAGCGTGCTTGGGCGAGTAGTACTAGGATGGGTGACCTCTGGGAAGTCCTCGTGTTGCACCTCTTTTTTTTTTTCTTTCGATCTTCGTGTTTCTTTTAACTGCCCGATGCCTTCGTGTTTCTTGTTGTAATAATTTTCTTTACCTTCCTACCAATTTTCAGCTCAATCGGAGACATTGACTTTTTCGACTGCATTTTGTCGATTTTAGTGTTTTTCACATGGTGGCGGCATACATATAGTCATTAATCGTGCAACACTTGACAGGTGCGATCATACCAGCACTAATGCACCGGATCCCATCAGAACTCCGCAGTTAAGCGTGCTTGGGCGAGAGTAGTACTAGGATGGGTGACCTCCTAGGAAGTCCTCGTGTTGCACCTCTTTTTTGGGTCGATCTTCGTGTTTCTTTTAACACTGATGCCTTCGTGTTTCTTGTTGTAATAATTTTCTTTACCTTCCTACCAATTTTCAGCTCAATCGGAGACATTGACTTTTTCGACTGCATTTTGTCGATTTTAGTGTTTTTCACATGGTGGCGGCATACATATAGTCATTAATCGTGCAACACTTGACAGGTGCGATCATACCAGCACTAATGCACGGATCCCATCGAAACTCCGCGATTAAGCGTGCTTGGGCGAGTAGTACTAGGATGGGTGACCTCCTGGGAAGTCCTCGTGTTGCACCTCTTTTTTTGGGTCGATCTTCGTGTTTCTTTTAACACTGATGCCTTCGTGTTTCTTGTTGTAATAATTTTCTTTACCTTCCTACCAATTTTCAGCTCAATCGGAGACATTGACTTTTTATTTGCATTTTGTCGATTTTAGTGTTTTTCACATGGTGGCGGCATACATATAGTCGTGTCGTGCAACACTTGACAGGTGCGATCATACCAGCACTAATGCACCGGATCCCATCAGAACTCCGCAGTTAAGCGTGCTTGGGCGAGAGTAGTACTAGGATGGGTGACCTCCTGGGAAGTCCTCGTGTTGCACCTCTTTTTTTGGTCGATCTTCGTGTTTCTTTTAACACTGATGCCTTCGTGTTTCTTGTTGTAATAATTTTCTTTACCTTCCTACCAATTTTCAGCTCAATCGGAGACATTGACTTTTTCGACTGCATTTTGTCGATTTTCGTGTTTTTCACATGGTGGCGGCATACATATAGTCATTAATCGTGCAACACTTGACAGTGCGATCATACCAGCTAATGCACGGATCCCATCGAACTCCATGATTAAGCGTGCTTGGGCGAGAGTAGTACTAGGATGGGTGACCTCCTGGGAAGTCCTCGTGTTGCACCTCTTTTTTTGGTCGATCTTCGTGTTTCTTTTAACACTGATGCCTTCGTGTTTCTTGTTGTAATAATTTTCTTTACCTTCCTACCAATTTTCAGCTCAATCGGAGACATTGACTTTTTCGACTGCATTTTGTCGATTTTCGTGTTTTTCACATGGTGGCGGCATACATATAGTCATTAATCGTGCAACACTTGACAGGTGCGATCATACCAGCACTAATGCGGATCCCATCAACTCCGCAGTTAAGCGTGCTTGGGCGAGAGTAGTACTAGGATGGGTGACCTCCAAGGAAGTCCTCGTGTTGCACCTCTTTTTTTGGTCGATCTTCGTGTTTCTTTTAACACTGATGCCTTCGTGTTTCTTGTTGTAATAATTTTCTTTACCTTCCTACCAATTTTTTCGACTGCATTTTGTCGATTTTCGTGTTTTTCACATGGTGGCGGCATACATATAGTCATTAATCGTGCAACACTTGACGGTGCGATCATACCAGCACTAATGCATGCGGATCCCATCGAACTCCATGATTAAAGCGTGCTTGGGCGAGAGTAGTACTAGGATGGGTGACCTCACCAGGAAGTCCTCGTGTTGCACCTCTTTTTTTTGGGTCGATCTTCGTGTTTCTTTTAACAACTTGATGCCTTCGTGTTTCTTGTTGTAATAATTTTCTTTACCTTCCTACCAATTTTCAGCTCAATCGGAGACATTGACTTTTTATTTGCATTTTGTCGATTTTCGTGTTTTTCACATGGTGGCGGCATACATATAGTCATTAATCGTGCAACACTTGGCAGTGCGATCATACCAGCACTAATGCAGGATCCCATCAGAACTCCGCGATTAAGCGTGCTTGGGCGAGTAGTACTAGGATGGGTGACCTCACAGGAAGTCCTCGTGTTGCACCTCTTTTTTTGGGTCGATCTTCGTGTTTCTTTTAACAACTTGATGCCTTCGTGTTTCTTGTTGTAATAATTTTCTTTACCTTCCTACCAATTTTCAGCTCAATCGGAGACATTGACTTTTTCGATTTGCATTTTGTCGATTTTAGTGTTTTTCACATGGTGGCGGCATACATATAGTCATTAATCGTGCAACACTTGGCCAGTGCGATCATACCAGCACTAATGCAGGATCCCATCGAACTCCGATTAAAGCGTGCTTGGGCGAGAGTAGTACTAGGATGGGTGACCTCGCAGGAAGTCCTCGTGTTGCACCTCTTTTTTGGGTCGATCTTCGTGTTTCTTTTAACACTGATGCCTTCGTGTTTCTTGTTGTAATAATTTTCTTTACCTTCCTACCAATTTTCAGCTCAATCGGAGACATTGACTTTTTCGACTGCATTTTGTCGATTTTCGTGTTTTTCACATGGTGGCGGCATACATATAGTCATTAATCGTGCAACACTTGACAGGTGCGATCATACCAGCACTAATGCAGGATCCCATCAAACTCCAGCGATTAAAAGCGTGCTTGGGCGAGAGTAGTACTAGGATGGGTGACCTCACAGGAAGTCCTCGTGTTGCACCTCTTTTTTTTTGTCGATCTTCGTGTTTCTTTTTTGATGCCTTTGATGCCTTCGTGTTTCTTGTTGTAATAATTTTCTTTACCTTCCTACCAATTTTCAGCTCAATCGGAGACATTGACTTTTTCGACTGCATTTTGTCGATTTTCGTGTTTTTCACATGGTGGCGGCATACATATAGTCATTAATCGTGCAACACTTGACAGGTGCGATCATACCAGCACTAATGCATCGGATCCCATCGAACTCCATGATTAAAGCGTGCTTGGGCGAGAGTAGTACTAGGATGGGTGACCTCACAGGAAGTCCTCGTGTTGCACCTCTTTTTTTGGTCGATCTTCGTGTTTCTTTTAACACTGATGCCTTCGTGTTTCTTGTTGTAATAATTTTCTTTACCTTCCTACCAATTTTCAGCTCAATCGGAGACATTGACTTTTTCGACTGCATTTTGTCGATTTTCGTGTTTTTCACATGGTGGCGGCATACATATAGTCATTAATCGTGCAACACTTGACAGGTGCGATCATACCAGCACTAATGCATCGGATCCCATCAGAACTCCGCAGTTAAGCGTGCTTGGGCGAGAGTAGTACTAGGATGGGTGACCTCTTGGGAAGTCCTCGTGTTGCACCTCTTTTTTGGGTCGATCTTCGTGTTTCTTTTAACACTGATGCCTTCGTGTTTCTTGTTGTAATAATTTTCTTTACCTTCCTACCAATTTTCAGCTCAATCGGAGACATTGACTTTTTTATTTGCATTTTGTCGATTTTAAGTGTTTTTCACATGGTGGCGGCATACATATAGTCGTTAATCGTGCAACACTTGACAGGTGCGATCATACCAGCACTAATGCACCGGATCCCATCAGAACTCCGCAGTAAAGCGTGCTTGGGCGAGAGTAGTACTAGGATGGGTGACCTCCTGGGAAGTCCTCGTGTTGCACCTCTTTTTTGGGTCGATCTTCGTGTTTCTTTTAACACTGATGCCTTCGTGTTTCTTGTTGTAATAATTTTCTTTACCTTCCTACCAATTTTCAGCTCAATCGGAGACATTGACTTTTTCGACTGCATTTTGTCGATTTTCGTGTTTTTCACATGGTGGCGGCATACATATAGTCATTAATCGTGCAACACTTGCAGTGCGATCATACCGGCACTAATGCAGGATCCCATCGAACTCCGCGATTAAAAAAGCGTGCTTGGGCGAGAGTAGTACTAGGATGGGTGACCTCTTGGGAAGTCCTCGTGTTGCACCTCTTTTTTGGGTCGATCTTCGTGTTTCTTTTAACACTGATGCCTTCGTGTTTCTTGTTGTAATAATTTTCTTTACCTTCCTACCAATTTTCAGCTCAATCGGAGACATTGACTTTTTTATTTGCATTTTGTCGATTTTAGTGTTTTTCACATGGTGGCGGCATACATATAGTCATTAATCGTGCAACACTTGACAGGTGCGCGATCATACCGGCACTAATGCAGGATCCCATCGAACTCCACGCGATTAAGCGTGCTTGGGCGAGAGTAGTACTAGGATGGGTGACCTCCTAGGAAGTCCTCGTGTTGCACCTCTTTTTTGGGTCGATCTTCGTGTTTCTTTTAACACTGATGCCTTCGTGTTTCTTGTTGTAATAATTTTCTTTACCTTCCTACCAATTTTTCAGCTCAATCGGAGACATTGACTTTTTCGATTTGCATTTTGTCGATTTTAGTGTTTTTCACATGGTGGCGGCATACATATAGTCATTAATCGTGCAACACTTGACAGGTGCGATCATACCAGCACTAATGCATCGGATCCCATCAGAACTCCGCAATTAAAGCGTGCTTGGGCGAGAGTAGTACTAGGATGGGTGACCTCTTAGGAAGTCCTCGTGTTGCACCTCTTTTTTGTGTCGATCTTCGTGTTTCTTTTAACACTGATGCCTTCGTGTTTCTTGTTGTAATAATTTTCTTTACCTTCCTACCAATTTTCAGCTCAATCGGAGACATTGACTTTTTATTGCATTTTGTCGATTTTAGGTGTTTTCACATGGTGGCGGCATACATATAGTCATTAATCGTGCAACACTTGGCCAGTGCGATCATACCGGCACTAATGCCGGATCCCATCAGAACTCCGCATGATTAAAGCGTGCTTGGGCGAGTAGTACTAGGATGGGTGACCTCACAGGAAGTCCTCGTGTTGCACCTCTTTTTTGGGTCGATCTTCGTGTTTCTTTTTTTCAACGATGCCTTCGTGTTTCTTGTTGTAATAATTTTCTTTACCTTCCTACCAATTTTCAGCTCAATCGGAACATTGACTTTTTCGGCGCATTTTGTCGATTTTAGGTGTTTTCACATGGTGGCGGCATACATATAGTCATTAATCGTGCAACACTTGGCAGTGCGATCATACCAGCACTAATGCCGGATCCCATCGAAACTCATGATTAAGCGTGCTTTGGCGAGAGTAATACTAGGATCTTTTGGGTGACCTCGTGGGAAGTCCTCGTGTTGCACCTCTTTTTTGGGTCGATCTTCGTGTTTCTTTTAACTGCGATGCCTTCGTGTTTCTTGTTGTAATAATTTTCTTTACCTTCCTACCAATTTTCAGCTCAATCGGAGACATTGACTTTTTCGGCTGCATTTTGTCGATTTTTCGTGTTTTTCACATGGTGGCGGCATACATATAGTCATTAATCGTGCAACACTTGACAGTGCGATCATACCAGCACTAATGCACCGGATCCCGTGAACTCCAGGATTAAGCGTGCTTGAGGCGAGAGTAGTACTAGGATGGGTGACCTCACTGGGAGAAGTCCTCGTGTTGCACCTCTTTTTTGGTCGATCTTCGTGTTTCTTTTTAACAACGATGCCTTCGTGTTTCTTGTTGTAATAATTTTCTTTACCTTCCTACCAATTTTCAAATCAATCGGAGACATTGACTTTTTCGATTGCATTTTGTCGATTTTTAGTGTTTTTCACATGGTGGCGGCATACATATAGTCATTAATCGTGCAACAACTTGGCGGTGCGATCATACCAACACTAATGCACGGATCCCATCGAACTCATGATTAAAGCGTGCTTGGGCGAGGATAGTACTAGGATGGGTGACCTCGCAGGAGATCCTCGTGTTGCACCTCTTTTTTTGGGTCGATCTTCGTGTTTCTTTTAACCCGATGCCTTCGTGTTTCTTGTTGTAATAATTTTCTTTACCTTCGAGTGCGATCATACGGCGTAATGTCACGGATCCCGTTTTCACTTTCATGGTTAAGCGTGTTGCGGCGAGAGTAATACTAGGATGGAGTGACCTCACAGGAATCCCTCGTGTTGCACCCTCTTTTTTTGTCTTACGTGTTTTCTTTTAACAAATGCCTTCGTGTTTCTTGTTGTAATAATTTTCTTTACCTTCCTTCCAATTTTCAGCCTGATCGGAGACATTGACTTTTATTGCATTTGTCGATTTTGGTGTTTTTCACGTAGTGGCGGCATACATATAGTCATTAATGGTGCAACACTTGCCAGTGCGATCATACCTTGGCAAATGCCGGATCCCATCAGAACTCCATGATTAAGCGTTTTGAGAGTAGTACTAGGATGGGTGACCTCTGAAGTCCTCGTGTTGCTCTTTTTGGTCGATCTTCGTGTTTCTTTTAACAACTTGATGCCTTACGTGTTTCTTGTTGTAATAATTTTCTTTACCTTACTCACCAATTTTCAGCTCAATCGGAGACATTGACTTTTTACTTGCATTTTTTCGATTTTCGTGTTTTCACGTGGTGGCGGCGTATATAGTCATTAATCGTTAACAACTTGACGGAATGCGATCATACCAGCACTAATGCCGGATCCCATGGGACTTTCACATGATTAAGCGTGCTTAAGGCGAATAATACTAGGATGGGTGACCTCACAGGGAAGTCCTATTGTTGCACCTCTTTTTTGGATCGATCTTCCGTGTTTCTTTTGCTGCGTGCCTTAAATGTTTCTTGTTGTAATAATTTTCTTTACCTTCCTACCAATTTTTCAGCTCATCGGAGACATTGACTTTTTAATTGCATTTGTCGATTTTTCGTGTTTTTTATGGTGGCGGCATCACAATATAGTCGTGTCGTCTGCAATGACAGCCAGTGCGGCAATCACCAATAGTCGTGTCTGCCGGATCCGATCATACCCGGCACTATTGCATGATTAAAAGCGTGCTTGGGCGAGGAGTAGTACTAGGATGGGTGACCTCACAGGAAGTCTCGTGTTGCACCTCTTTTTTTTAGATCGATCTTCGTGTTTCTTTTTAACTTGTGCCTGATGCGCCCGTGTTTTAATTTTCTTGTTGTAATAATTTTGTTTCTTTTACCTTCCTTCCTTGTTGTAATTTTTCTTTCAATCGGAGACATTGACTTTTTTGCTGCATTTTGTTAGATTTTCGTGTTTTTCACATGGTGGCGGCATACATATAGTCGTGTCGTGCAACACTTGGCCAGTGCGATCATCACCAGCACTAATATCGGATCCCGATAAATTTCCGCTGATTAAAAAAAGCGTCTTTAGGCGGAAGTAATCTTAGGATGGGTGGCTTCTTAGGAATCCTCGTGTTGCACCTCTTTTTGGGTCGATCTTGGTGTTTTTTTTAACAGATGCCTTACGTGTTTCTTGTTGTTAATAATTTTCTTTCACCTTCCTGCCAATTTTCATCTCAATCGGAGACATTGACTTTTTCATTTGCATTTTGTCGATTTTGTGTTTTCGCAATTGGCGACATACATATAGTCGTGTCGTCGTCTGAGTGCGACCATACCGGCTAATGCGGATCCCATCAGAACTTCCATGATTAGCGTGCTTGGCGGGAAGTAGTACTAGGATGGGTGACCTCTGAGGAAGTCCTCGTGTTGCCCTCTTTTTGGTCGATCTTCGTGTTTCTTTCATGGCGGCCCCGATGCGGCCGTGTTTCTTGTTGTAATAATTTTCTTTGCAGCATAACAATTTTTTCAGCTCAATCGGAGACATTGACTTTTCGGCATTTTAGCCGATTTTCGTGTTTTTTCACATGGTGGCGGCGTACATATAGTCGTTAATCGTGCAACACTTGGCCGGAATGCGACCATACCGGCGCTAATCTGGCGGATTGTGAGGAGACTTTCCGCCCAGTTAAGCGTCTTGCCCAGGCGAGAGTGAGCTCTTACAGGATGGATGATGACACTCACAGGATGTCTCGTGTTGCACCTCTCTCTACTTGGGTCGATCTTCGTGTTTCTTTTGCTGACTTGATGCCTTCGTGTTTTCTTGTTGTTAATAATTTTCTTTACCTTCCTACCAATTTCGGCTTCAATCGGAGACATTGCCTTTTTCATTGCATTTGTCGAGTTTTCCAGGTATTTTTCACATGGTGGCGTACATATAGTCATGTCGTGCGACACCGACGGAGTGCGAGCCATGCAGTCAACCCAATGCACGGATCATCGAGAACTCAGCGATTAAAAGCGTGCTAGACGAAGATGATACTAGGATGGGTGACCTCACAGAGAAGCTCGTGTTGCAGCCTCTTTTTGAGTCGATCTTCGTGTTTCTTTTCTCGTTGATGCGCTACGATGTTTCTTGTTGTAATAATTTTCTTTACCTTCCTACCAATTTTCATTTCAATCGGAGACATTGACTTTTTCATTGCGTTTTATTCGATTTTTAGGTATGTTTTAGCATGGTGGCGGCATACATATAGTCATTAATCGTCGCAACACTTGGCAGATGCGACCATCGCACGTTTAATGCCGGATCCGTGAACTCGATAGTAAAGCGTGCTTGAGGCGAGAGTAGTACTAGGATGGGTGACCTCACAGGAGAGTCCTCGTGTTGCGCTCTCTTTTTGGGTCGATCTTCGTGTTTTCTTTTTAACAGCGATGCGCTTCGTGTTTCTTGTTGTAATAATTTTCTTTACCTTCCTACCAAATTTTTCATTTCAATCGGAGACATTGACTTTTATCGGCCCATTTTGATCGATGTTTACCAGTGTATTTTCACATGGTGGCGGCATGCAGTATAGTCATTAATCGACGACACTTTGGCAGGTGCGATCGCCACCGCTGACTAATGCACCGGATCCATCCAGGCTTTCGCGATTAAAGCGTGCTAGCAGGCGAGAGTAATCTTAGGATGGGTGGCGCACAAAATCGCCGTGTTAAAGCACACGCACACACACACACGCGCACAA